>JADMNL010000030.1:97025000-97625000 GCA_016271365.2 Neoceratodus forsteri
GCATCCCTCACCGGGTGACTTTGTTTCATGACCCACACTGGCTGTGAGATATCCTGTCCCCGCTGCTCCTGCGATGCATCAATGGCCTTACTGTTCGAGAGAGCCTTAGTCTGGAAGCCCGGCTGCTGATGGCTCTTGGGCTCTTAGCACCCTAATCTTGTTGGTAAGTCCCCCCCCAACTTCTGGCCAGCCATGGAGTTCACATCAACACACAAAGCATTGAGGATAACCCTCACTGAAAGAGTAGCTCACCACCCTATGAATACTGACTCAGTCAATCAAACATAGAACTGCCAAGCCTTCAGGCCTGGACCACACTGGAGGTCGCTCCATGCAGCATGTCCTAGATGCCCCCTTGTCCAGGTCAGCAGTTCTCTAGCTGCTGCTGGGACTGAAAAAGGAATCAACCGGTTAGCACAGCTGCCACAGAGATCTGTGGACAAATCCTTTTTCATGTTCAAAAATCAGAACAACAGCTTATCACCTTAAAACAGAAGATGGACTACAGGGGAACTATCTGGTCCAACTGTCAAACTCATGGTGCAAAACCACAACTGTTGTTTTAAATAGTAGGAGAACTATAGAACAATATGCTGGCACAAATACGACACCCCTGGGGGGATCTCCCTGGGATTCTGGCAAGGCTAAGCATATTATCCCTTGGCCAATGGGAGCTGGACAATCCATTCCAAAAGACAAGAAACAGCAGAGGCTGAAATATCTCATCTCCTCCTAATGGCTATCAAGAAATGGATGCCCATGGCGGGCTCCCCCAGACTGGGAAGACACGAAAGTGCTAATTTCTTTTGGCTGACACATCTGGATGCACCTGCAGTGCATTGATAAAAAGATGCTTCCCAACTTGGATTATCATATATTACTGACTGGGGATCAGAAGACCAAGTCTAGCTCCAGACTGCCCCAACTGAAGACCAGACCCTTAAAACAGAGGTATGATATTGGTCTGCATGCTTGAAAAGAGCTATGCCTATGATCTGGCGGTGTGAACACCCTGCATCTTTGTGGCATAACAAAGAAGGCCATCCATATCAACAAATGCTAAAGCAACTTCCTAAGGTTGAAGGGATGCCCATAAACCCACAAATGAGAACTCGCGAGGTACACCTCAGTTGCCAACACTGTGCCAACATGTATGTCTGGTCACATTCTTGTTGCTCTTGACCTGAGTCTTTGACAGGGCATAGGTAAACAGCAAGATGCCCTGAGCATCTATAGGTAGCCTGATGCTACAAGTTAGATGTAGCTCCAGAGAATACTGAGCATGTTCCAAATGGAAAAATAAATTAGAGGCCACACCACAGTGCGGTTCAGTCCAGGACAACTGTGACTTGGTCACCCTGCGCCATTTCTGAACAGTTCTATACACAGAATTGTAGGCTCTAAATAAAACCTTCCCAAGGCCCTGAATGACGTATGTCACAGCACATAATCTGCACACCAAGTAAATTAGGGCATAGACCACTCCACCTCCTTTAAGCTACTGTAGATAACAAGGGAGTACCTTTCGCTGCTGGTGGCACCCCCTTTTTCTTGCAAGACCTTACCGTCTCATGGTGATGCAGGCCCTATCACAGCAGGATTATAGTTATGCCTCCAAACGTTCTCCTCTGGCCCTGCCACCGAGGTCAGGGATTGCCTTCAAGTTATGAGATCTAGCTCACTCTGCTGTGGTGCACCTGGATGTGCCTGCAGGGACCCTTCCTTGGCCAGAGCGATCCGTATGGATGCGGGTGTCTTTGAATGCTGGGCCTGCAGATTTCAGTGAGACAATCCAGTGTAATCAAAGCAGAATAAACTGAGAGGACATTGTGTAATTCACAATGCCAACAATACACAGGTGCACCCCTCCTTTACCCCAGCTTTTGTCCAGTTGGGAGGGACTGAAACAGACATATTAAATTGCATGACGCAGTGTGAAGACAACGGATCCCTTATGCAAAAGAGGAACCACCTAGCCCTACTGCCAGTCTTACATCTATCATTACTGGTCTGCGATAAGCCATGGTGCCATGACGAATACCTGGAAAAGAAGAGAAAAAACATGTTCATTGCTTGCGGCAGAAGCTCTACAGTCTGCCTACTCAATCATGTTCTTGGAAAAGGAGAGAGGGAGAACATTCTCTTGGTAATATACACCTTCTGACACACCTCGGACCATGCAGAAGGCCCTGTGTTGCCAGCTGGCTGAATTTTTTTTTCTTTTAATACAGAGGTTAAGCCGTGAAGAACCATAGATAGCAAAAAAGGAAAATCCACCTCAATCTCACATTCAGGAGGAAGGCAGACCACATATGTAGTGGGGGATCTGGGTGTGGGATACTGTGCCCTATCAGAGCAGTGAACCAACATAGTCTGGTCTCCCTAGGCCTAAAACAGCCATAGCAAGAGGGCTTGCTAAGCTTTTAAGCTGTGCAGGTAAATTGCACTATAGGCTGCTACCTGAGCTTTTAGACACATACTGCCAGGTGTTTCCCCCAATGCCTAGATTAGCCATAGCATGAGGGCCTGCTGGGCTATTCAGCTGTGCAGCCGAACTGCACTATAGACTGCCATCTGAGTGATTAGAAACATTTATTTATTTATTTATATTAAAGATTCCAATAAGGAAAAACAGACTGTGCTACTGCCAGACTGGCTGTAGAAGCAATTATTTATTTATTTAAATTCAAGGACCTGCCAAGAAGAAAAAAACAGATTGATCTCCTGCCAGGCTGGCTTCCAGGAGGACTGAGTTACTGCTAGACTGACTGTAGAAGTCTTTATTTGCTTACTGATTTTCAAGGTTCTACCAGGAAGACAAACTGAGCTCCTGCCAGGCTAGTTTATAGAGAGGGAAACCTGCCAGGGCTCACCCCCCCCCTTCCCTGACTCTAAAGAGAGACCTTTATTGTAATTTCCTTAACACTGAGCAAAAAAGGAAATAACGGAGCACTCATCCTTGTTCCTCCGCCAGGCTGCCCAGCTGGAGATGGAGCGACAGTATCCCCTACTCCCAAAGTATCGCTGCCAAAAGATAGCTTGGTCATGGTTTTGAGACAGTATAGGCTGCGTCTGGTGCTCTGTCCTGCTGAATATCATTGCTTGCCCCGAACAACCGGAAGTCCCCAGTGTTCACTCTGGTTAGTTATGGTGGCCAAAACACTACAACTGCACAGCACCAGAGACCCCGTAAAGCTAACTCTCTTACTGTTGCCCTCTAGGCTGCACTTGCTAGAGCACACTCAAAACAGGACCATGCAGCTAGGGAGCATGATTATCTGTGTCCCATTGTGATGCAATTCATCATGAGGAGAGATGCCTATTTTAAGCACATTCCCACTCAAACAGATTAACTAAAACAGAACGCCCTCTGGCCATGAAACCTCCCTCGCCACCAACACCAGAAACATGCCAAGTACTGAAGGAGTCAGTTGGCTGAACATGGGGTGGGGAGGCAGACGATAAGCAATGTCTGCTACCAAGAGGGACCTGGGCAGAGAAGCACAGGAAGTGCTACTGCCAGACCTAAAGAAAGGGTGCCAAGCAGTGAGGGGAACCAAATAAGAAATGCGGCACTGTACCAGCCGCTGAATAAGAATAAAACAGTAACCAAAGACATCAGTAAACTGTCATTTGTAAATGAATCCTCACAGAAAAACATAACACTATTTTCCCTTCACTGACGTTTCCTGAGACTATGCCCTCTGAAATTACTTAATGAACCATACGCAAACTGCTGATAATGAAGAAAAAGGGCAGAGACTGCCAACGTTGGGGATGGTGGTGGTGGGGGGGGCTTTGATACTTGGCAGGCAAAAAAACAAGGCAGCAATCATAGACTCATAGAATGTGATGGCAGATAAGGGCTGCAGGGCTCACCCAGTCTGCCCATATTTTCTAACCTTGTGTGCTAATGCTTGAAGTCTGGGAAATAAGATCCCGGACCTGAAGACCATCATTGAGGAAGCCAACAATGACATTGTGACCATTACCAAATCATGGTGGAGGCCAACATTGACATTGTGACCATTACCAAGTCATGGTGGAGGCCAACATTGACATTGTGGCCATTATGAAGTCATGGTGGAGGCCAACATTGACCTTGTGACCATTACCAAGTCATGGTGGAGGCCAACATTGACAATGTGACCATTACCAAGTCATGGTGGAGGCCAACATTGACATTGTGGCCATTATGAAGTCATGGTGGAGGCCAACATTGACATTGTGACCATTACCAAGTCATGGTGGAGGCCAACATTGACAATGTGACCATTACCAAGTCATGGTGGAGGCCAGCATTGACATTGTGACCAGTACCAAGTCATGGCAGAGGCCAACATTGACATTGTGACCATTACCAAGTCATGGTGCACTGACAACTTTGACTGGGACATAGCCATACCAGGATACACGTTGTTTAGAAAGGACAGGTTGGGAAGGAAGGAAGGAGGGGGAGTGGTGCTTTATATGAAGGAAAGGATAAAAGCAACAGAAATACTGGGAATTCGGGGGGTGGTAGAGGTGCTGTGGGTCACCATTGTGTCAGGAAATGGAGCCATTATTAGAGCAGGCATGATCTACAGGCCTTTGGCACGGGGGGGGGATTAGATAAGGAAATACTGGAAACAATTAGCAAAATGGCTGAAAAGGGGGAGGAATTGCTGATGAAAGACTTCAAGATTCTGTCAAATATAGATTATGTGTGGTTCATAGCTCAGTGCTTATGCTTCATACTGCAGTTTAATGTAAGTTGTGCTTGGATACAGAGGCCAACAGAAGTAGGACAATGTTGTCACAGTATTGGTTGTAGGAACTGATAAGTGCTTAGGTACTTCCGTAGATTTTAGTAAGTCAGTGGTTACTGTATCTGTAAACTGGATAGTATAGGTATGGTGCTTAACTGTTTAAGCAGGGAGTAAGTTGATAAGACTTGATGTTTTGGCTTTACTCTGTATCCCACCATAGGTAGGCTGCTTAGTTGAGTAGGAAGGTATCCCCCCCCCGGGTAGGATAAGAGCGCCGGAGAAGGAGGAGGTGTAAGGGGAGGATGGAGGGTGAGTGCAACTCGCTCAGTGCAGAGCACCTGTAGAGAGTTAGCTTAAGTAGTGTGTGGGGGAGGAGCTCTTCCCCCACATAACTACAGGCAAGCCTTTGAATTATGTGTGGTTCATAGCTCAGTGCTTATGCTTCATACTGCAGTTTAATGTAAGTTGTGCTTGGGTACTTTGAACTGTTGTATTAATATCACCAGCTAGCACCTGAACAGCGGTGCCTGTATATTCATGTGCCAGTGCTCTTCCCTGGGTGTTTCTAGCATCTGCTCTGTGACTGTGAGGTGATTGCTGCATGTATTGAGCTCCCAGTTACCGGAGCTTTGAACTTGGCCAAATTGACACCAGCTGAAATCGGGGAGCAATTTCGGTGCTTGCATCTGCAGAGGAGGAGGAGGAGGAGC
Organism: Neoceratodus forsteri; assembly: GCA_016271365.2. Lineage (NCBI taxonomy): Eukaryota > Metazoa > Chordata > Ceratodontiformes > Ceratodontidae > Neoceratodus > Neoceratodus forsteri. Next base: position 97,030,459 of record JADMNL010000030.1, read on the forward strand.
AGAACACTCAAAAGGCTCGCCCTGCTACTGCACAATCATGAGTGGCGTGAGCGCCACTTGGCAGAGAAATTCCAGTTGGGGTATTTGGTCTAAAACTGTAAGCTTTTAAATTAGTTATATGTAATGTTTGAAATTTATGAGGTTATTGTATGTAAAATGTAAACTTTATAGTTTGCGTTTGAGTCTTTTGCACAATGTAATATTTACAGTGAATTTATTATATGCCAATATTGCAATAGGATTTTAATACTGTGAATTTATTATAGGGAAGTGTCTAATATAGTGAATTTATCATATTCCAATATTGTATTAGGATTTTAATACTGTGAATCTACCATAGGAAAGTTTGTAACCATATGTGTGTGACCTTAAGGGAAAGGGCGACCTGATATAGTCTATTTAAGTGCTAATTAAGCTATAAGTGAAAATGAAGTTAGCTCTGTTACTATTATTAATTTTGTTTGGTGGGGGGTAGCCATATTTAGCTTTGTAGTAAGGCCCACAATAATGCTCTGTGACTCCCCCATGTCTATTAAAGAAAGAGGTACAGATATTCAAATGTGGAAATTATCTGCTGTGGAATCTGTTGCCATTAGTCCCTTATTGTACACACCTAAGTGTTTTAATAGCTATGTTAGGATGTATCATTTGTGTGAGTTCCCTAGTCGATATTTGGGTGGTTCTCCTCCAACGATGGCTAAAATAACTGGGAGGTTTTTAAAATGGATGTATAGATCCCAAGGGCAATTTTCAAGAAAACTGCTGGTTTTGTTACGTCATTTATTAATATTGCATTTGATGTGTTATGGAGATATACATCCCAATCCAGGTCCAGATTCTTTTGGCTTGAGCGATGGAAATGAGTACCTTATTGGGGACTTTAATGCAGTGCACTTTAATGTTAGAGGTCTAAAGGGAAAATCTGATTCTATCAAAGACTGGGTGGGAGAAAAACAACCCCAGATTATAGTACTGACAGAGACGTGGTTAAATCAAAGGGTTAATGATGCTGTAATAGAGTTGGAGCATTATCGTATTGTTAGGAAGGACAGAAATAAGAAGGGTGGTGGCATATTAATTTATGTTAATTCCGAGTTAGAAACTGATGATGGGGGATATTTCCATGGAGGGGGATTGGATGCTTACCTATTATTGTTAAATTTCACATGTAAGGTCTCTTTGTTAATGGAATTTATAAACCACCCAAGGTTAAAATGAAAGTTTTTTTCAGCTGCAAGGCTGTTGTACGGATTATAAGGATACTCATGAGATTCTTTGGTTAGGGGAATTTAATGTTAATTGGGTCCAGATAAATCCCACTCATCCCCTGATTGAATTACAGAAGGAGTTGGGACTAGTACAAATAATAGATGATCCAACTAGATTAAATATGAAACAGTTGCAGAATTCCATAATCCTGGATCTTGTATTTACAAACTGTCCGGAAGTGTATGGGAAAAAGGGGGGTTTTGGTGGATGCCTTTTCAGATCATCAGGTAATATTTGCCACTCGTAAGGATATACAGTTGTCCCATAAACCCATTTTTTCTACTTGGAGAAGTTTTAAAAAGTTTGATTATGTGAACTTTATGTCAGAGTTGGAAAGTAGGAATTGATATAGAATGGTATTGATACCTGGGGTGTCTGAGGTCTGGTCGTAATTTTGCCAAGAGTTCCTTGATGTCTGTAATTATCATGCCCCTTTAAGATGTAGGAAGGTTAAGGCAAATAATGCCAAGTGGTACAATGCTTCCTTACATAAACTGAAGAATGCAAGAAATAATAGTTGGATAAGAGCTAAACGATCAAATAGGGCTACTGTTTGGTTGATCTATAGACAGTTAAGAAATCAGTACACTAAGGAGCTTAGAAGAATAAAACAGGAGTATTTTAAGGGAAAACTTTATCTGTATTATAGATCAAATCCAAGGCAGTTTTGGGATATTGTAACAGACCTTATGGGGAATAAAAATAGACAACGAATAATGAGGATTGAGGGTGAGGGGAAATCTGTACCCACTGGCACGGAAGCAGCCAACATGTTTAACAACTATTTTAATAGTGTGGGAGTGCAGATTCATAATTATGGTTTAGGGTCAGTGATTGATCCAAATAAAGGGGGTGTGGGAGATAAGTCAATAGTAAATAGTGGTAAAATGTTTTCCTTCGAATATATAATGGTGGATGAGGTCAAAACTGAATTGTTATGGTTGGATGCCTTAAAGGATAAGGGTTTAGATAATATCCCTAATAACCTACTGAAATTTGCTGCTCCATGTATTGCATGTCCATTGACTTACCTATTTAATTATTGCCTTGCAACAGATAGTTACCCAGAGGGTTGGAAGACGGCAAAAATTATTCCAGTCCATGGGGGGGGGGGGTTCAAGGATGAAGATCAGTAATTTTAGACCAATTTCCCTGCTTTCCCAGGTTTCTAAAATAATGGAAAAGTTAGTAGCCAGACAATTGAAGAATTATTTAGAAGGGGGTCATTTGTTAAATGAGTATCAGTCTGGTTTTCGATTCAAACACAGTACCCAGTCTGCTCTGGTAAAAGTGGTAGGGGATATCCAGCTGGGCCTGAACAGAGGGAACCATGTTGGGGCTATCTTTATTGATTTGTCAAAAGCTTTTGACACCCTTAACCATGTTGTCCTCCTGTCCAGGCTCAGGGATTTGGGTATAATAGGATCAGAACAGAAATGGTTTAGTTCTTATCTCACAAATAGGAAACAAATGGTAGAAATTGGGGGATTTAAATCTATTGTACTTCCGATTAAGGAAGGGGTACCTCAAGGTTCTATATTGGGCCCCCTACTTTTTAATATTTATATCAATGGTCTAGAATTTAGTGACCCGGAAGTTAAATACCACATATATGCTGATGATACATTGATATATGTAGAGGGGATTTCACTGGAAGGCATAAATAATAAACTACAACATGTCTTTTGTGAAATACAAACGTTTTTTGATACCCTGAATTTGATAATAAATGTAAAGAAAGCGCAGGTGGTTCATTTTAGAGGTTCTACTACTTTATATCCACCCTTAGATATCAGAACCAAAATGGGGGAGAAAGTTCAACAAGTTTCAAGTTATAAGTATTTGGGGATGTGGTTGGATTGTAGGTTAAAATGGGATAAGCATTTGGAGTGTTTGTCGAGTAGTCTCAGTAGAAAACTGGGAATGCTCAACAAACTAGAATACTATACGACCAAAGAAATATGATGTAGGATCGCGGAAAATATGATCTTGACGATACTTGATTATGGGGGCCTGATGTATGGGGAAACGTTGGGAGTGGAGCTGACTAAGCTGGATGTAATGTACAACAGGCTTGCCTGCTTCATCCTCAGTGCCCCCAGAAATACCCATCATTGTGATCTGTACAGGGCATTAGATTGGTGGTGCTTGGAACACAGAAGAAATCTTCATCTTGCAATTTTTATGGGTAAAATAGGGGGTATAAAATTGCCCAACTATATTTTGAGTATGTTTGTTGTTAGAGAACAGCGAGAGGGTTTACGATCTTCAAGGGGTACTCAATATGTTATTCCAAAATGTAACTTAGGGGTGGGTAGAACTTCAGTTGTATGCAGGGGTTCCAAAATATAGAATGCTCTTCCTTTGGAATTAAGGGAAGGTAATGTGTTTATCAATTCAGGGATATTAAAAAAATGGTTTATGAAATTTAAACATAATTCAAAACAGTGTTGTTAATGAACTAGTCTGGGGGGGCGTATCTCCCTTATATGTAACACAATAAGATTTACTTTTGACCTAAAGTTAAGGTGCTTTACATAAAAATAACATGAAAGAATTCTACTATAGCTTTTTATATCCTTGATATTGGGTATTTTATTAGATGGCACAAAGTCTATTCTCTGTATTTAGTATTATATTGTTATAATTGTATGAGTATGCTTGTTAAGTGTTGCATGTACGTGTATATGTTTTATGCATAAAACCTATTATATTTATATAGAAACTGTGTTTGTAAAGTTATATGTATATGTTTTAAAAGTCTGAAACTGAATGCATGGTTTGGACCTCCTTGGAAATGAGTTTTTAACTCAGTGGAGTTTATCCTATATTCTTGTTCATTTTATTATGAATTTGAATACAATTTTACAAACAAACAAACAACAGAAGTAGGACAATGTTGTCACAGTATTGGTTGTAGGAACTGATAAGTGCTTAGGTACTTCCATAGATTTGAGTAGGTCAATGGTTACAGTATCTGTAAACTGGATAGTATAGGTATGGTGCTTAACTGTTTAAGCAGGGAGTAAGTTGGCAAGACTTGATTTTTTGGCTTTACTCTGTATCCCACAATAGATAGGCAGCTTAGTCAAGTAGGAAAGTATTCCCCCAAAAATAATAAGTATCAAACAATTACAGAATGATTATCTCCTCCAACTCCAGAGAGTGTGGCCAGTAGCACACAGGAGAGGAAACACCCCCTTGGGGGGAACCTCTGAGGACCCATGGCTACTGACCTGCTCGTCCTTCTGGGCATGCTAAAGGAGAGTAATCCTAATTAAACATATTTGGTTGTCAGCTAATCCGAAGTCCAAAATGTAAATCTGGAATCCAAAAACAGGGAAGCTGGAATAGGCCTCTAGATGAGTCTGTCAGATGGCAGTATGTCCTTCTAGCAAAGCCAGAGTCCTAATAGATATCCAAGAGCAGGTAAGAATCTGTTATGGATAGGTTCACGTCCATAGAGCGAGTGTAGTAAACAGAAAGGTTGAGTTTTACCAGTCAAAGCAATCCAGCAGGTCGAGAATTCTGTCTGAGGAAGACTAGAGCTTGAACGAATAATTCTATGATCCAATATACAGGGAGCTGAGACTCTGGATTGATGGCAGCTATGCATAGGTAATGTCCTTGGTGCAGTAAGGAAGCTAGACGCAGACTATAAACTGGGCAAGCTGTTGAAATTTCAAGTTCTAAGCAGAGTAAGCAGATAGGAGTAGATTTGTAATAGAACTCAATATGAGGAGATGGAAAGTTGAAAACCTCCAGGCCCAAGGAGCGAAGCGGATTGCAGAATAGGTAAGATAGTCTTGACGAACCTCTAGACCCTGACAAGGCAAAGCAGGTTAATATGAGTAGATAGTATACGTAAGTGGACCTGTACATAGGTTGGAAGTAATAGTAAATCAGACCTGCATGAAGCAGACGTAGTAACCTCTGATATGGAGGTAGCGATGGAGATGTAAAATGAATCCTGATAAAAAGGAGATGTATTGAGTAGATTATGTAGGTACACAATGGAGAGAAGTGAGAGAATGTAAACAAGTGTATACAATGAAGAGCTTCTCATTGCTGAGCAATACAGCTCAATAGAGTGATGCATATATACTGTTAGGGAAGCCAGGATGGTATAATGATAATGAATGATCCGGAGGAGGTTGTGGAGTAAAAAACAGTGGTGGAATTCAAGCATGCATGGGGCAGTCATAAGGCAATTCTAGGGGGTGGGGTAGGAAGAAGTAGGCTGTTGGGTAACTAGGATCTGCAACTTATCCATTAGGTAGGAAATGGGCAGACTGGGTGAACCAAGCGGTCCTTATCTGCCGTCAAATTCTATGTTTCTATGAGGAAGCGAGCCTGTAAGCTGAGTAAGCACGGCATGCTGAGATCATAATAAGCACTGAGTGCTGAGACTTGCAACGCTGACTGCAGAATCGAGTGCTGAAGAATCCCAGAGGCTGAAGCTGAGGAAAGGCAGTAAGCAGGAAGCGATGGTTTGAGGAAGCAATGAATACATAAACGAGTGTGAGCAGAAGCATCCAAGGATTGATGATGACTGTTCAAGCTAAGCTGGTTGTAAGTCCAGGTGGAACAAGGAGCTCCTCAAAGGTTATGAGAAGGCTGCAGGATGGTGTAGAGCATGTGAAGTTCCAGTATCCGAGGTTGGGTGAGGCAGGTGTTGAGTAGTAACTGTGGAACCTCTGGTCCTCCATATTGGATGAAGTAGGTGTATGAAGTCCTGATGATCAAAAAAGAATGCAGAAGGAGACAAAGGCGGGTGAGTCAGCAAAATATACCACAGTTAATTATATATATGGTACTGAAATAGGTTAGGTTTAAGATCTGAGCCATAACGGAAGGCATAATGGAATAGAGCTTGGCTAAGAATCCAGACAGGTAATGGGAGTGGTAGTAGGCCCAAACTGAAGCATCCTAGTAGGTAGCATCCAAGGAAGTGAATTGGAGCCAGGCCCATACAAGGTGTAAGCTGTGTGGCTGGACCACATGTAGGGCAGCCAATGAACAGTACGAGGTGCAGGATGTGCAGTTTACAAGTAGGTCAGCCAGTAAGTGAGTGAGGAGTGGCAGCTAAGCCCCACCAAGGATAGTGTGCATGGCCGGACCACACGTAGGTCAGCCAGTAAGTGAGTAGAGTGTGGTAGCTATGCCCCACGAAGGCCAGCATGCGCGGCTGGACCACACATAGGTCAGCTGGTAAAGTGAGTAGTGATAAATTCAAATGAAGTGAAGCACAAGGTAAGCATCCAGGAGCATAAATATAAATCCTCAGACATAGTCCAACAGTAATTCCACAATGTGGTATGGATGGAATCCCGGACAGATGGAGCGATGAACAGGCAAGGTGAGAGCTGCAGCATCCAGAAATCGAGTAGCACGACAGAAGGTAAAGCATTCTGGAGTGAGTCCAGTCAGATGGATAAGTTCAGGTGATGGTCCACAGGAAGGATCTGGAGCAGGGTGCTAAATGTATCGATGGACACTTGGCTGAAGTGCATGGCAGGAGTCCAGGCCAAAGGCAGGAAGCAGTTAGCCTGACGTGGCTAGAATGAGCAGCTGGACACATATAGGTCTGCCAAAGGTAAGAGAAGAGGTGGCAACTATGCCCCATGAAGGCTAGCAGACTGCAAGACCACGCCAAGGGTGGCAGTTAATGATAAGCAGTAAAAGCCCATGAGGGTGCAGTAGGCAAGCCAGGTGATGGATGTGAAACAATTAGATGGCACCAAGCCCTGTTTTTTTGAGGGAGCTGATCGAGCCATAGAGAAGCCAGCTGTGTCGCTGAGTGACAGAACCCAGTAGAGGATGGTAAAACGTAGGCTTGAATAAGCCTGGCAAACAGGCAAGCTGCAAGGCTGGACTGCAGGGAGTCAGGCATGACAAGGTCTGTACAATATGTCGAGGTCCCGAGGTTCAAGGGACGGTAATAACTAAGCATATTTAGTGGCCCAATAGCAAATCTGAATCCCAGCGTAGGAGACCTTACAGAATTCAAGGACAAGAGGTATGGGACAAAACACAAGAAAGAAAGTACTTGCAACTGCAGACTGAGAATGAAGTCCAGTTCTGTTACATTTATTTATGCAGACAGACTGAATAGATGGTACAAGAAATTAGAATTAGCAACCCAAACAGCCACATGTGATGCTGAAAGGCATTTTAGTAGCACTTTTGGGAAAGGGGAAGTTGAAATCTGGGAACTGTTTCTGTAACTAGCAAATAAATCATAAAGGCAGCCCAAGCTGAATCTTGCAAACAGACCTCAGTAGCCAATGAATACTGAAAAACACTCGGAAGGCTAAAGCAAATAATAGTAACGGGTCATAGAGATTGGATTGAACACACCATAGGCACTTAATTACCTTTGTCTCCCAAGTACATCTGAGTTTGTATTCATGCTAAATATAATGAGAGTGAATTGTAGAAAGAAAGCATGTACTGGCAGCTATTAACCATCCGACCCGATATGTCCCCAAATAGTTGGATTGAGTTAGGTTGTTTGATTTGCCTAAATCTAAGGCTGTGGTAACAGAGACCGACAGGAGCGGTGTGTTACAGGGAGCAAGTGAGTCTCTCTTTAGCCGCCTTAGGAAGGGTGTCTTTTCCGTTGCAATGCATCTTTCACTGGAAGCTGCTGGGGAGGAGGTACAGCGTGTCTGCCGAGTATGTAATTAAAGTTTTCAGGGCAGGCTAGAAGAGCAATAAAGCAGGAAGCCTTAGAATCCCCGAAATACATGCGTTGCCCACAGTCCAAAAGGCAGTCAGCAGTTTAACATGTCTGGTGCAACTGATGGAAACCCAGGAGGAGATGAAAACAACGGATGAACAAATCCAGAAAGGCGCTGAGAGGAGGACTCCAGTGTCCAGCAGCAGGTATGCAAATGCAGCTAATGAACACAAAAGGTGCGGCGGACAAACTGAGGCACAACCGGAACAAACCACCCCCAAAAGAAAAGAAAACCAACAGACACAGAGGGACAGGAAGGGGGGGGGGACACCAGAAGAAAAGGAAGGAGGGCAAGCAGGGCAGAACAAGGACGCAGGGAAGGGGGGGAACCAGCCGCACCATGAGAAGCGAGTGAAACTCACTCCAAGCAGAGCACCTGTAGAGAGTTAGCTTAAGTAGTGTGTGGGGGAGGAGCTCTTCCCCCACAAGACTACAGGCAAGCCTTCGAATTATAGCCTCCCAGCTGCAGCTTCAGTTAGAAACAGGGACATCCAGGATTGCTTGCAGGGGGCAGATAAAGATAGATAGATAGATAGATAGATAGATAGATAGATAGATAGATAGATAGATAGATAGATAGATAGATAAAAAAAACCTTTCTTTTTCAACAGGATTTAACTTTTAGGACTGAAAAGCCCTGTTTTACAAAGTTGTCTTGATATTCAAATGGTTACAGACAGGACGTATATATATATATATATATTTACATACATGCAAATTGCGCAAAACAGAGTGTAGTATTCACACATACAGGAAATACTAAATTACAAAGAAAAAAAGAAAATCAGAAGGATATACTGTAGAACTAGTTATTTTCACGCAAAGTAAATTTAGCGCAAACTCAACTGCAACCACAATTGCGTAAATTTATTTTAGCACTATGTCACAATCACCACATTCACTAGAATGGAAAAAAATACTAAACGTGCTAGTTAGCGCAAATTTATTTTCACGCAAGTTGGTGCTTCAGCGAAAATAGTGAAAATTATTTGACTGTGAAAATTTCAAGTTCTACAGTACGTACACAACACAGACCAGCAGCAAAGAGTATTTGGGAGTAGAGATGGAGATGGAGGGAGTGTTCCTCAGGCAACTAGACAGTGAACCCACATGGGATTGGGCAAAACTGGACCCGGTGCTTACTAACAGGGACAGTTGCAGACATCAAGGTGGGAAGCCATCTGGGGACCAGTGATCATCGTACAGTGTTCTTTAGCAAAATAACAGCTGTGGAATCCAATCACACAGTAGCGAGGATCCTGGATTTTAGAAGGACTGATTTTACTAAGATGGGTGAGTGCCTCAGGAATGACCTGGTGGGAGATGATGATCTGGAGGGGTTGGAAGAACAATGGGTAAAACTAAAGGCATAGTAAAGGCAACAAACGTCTGTGTTAAGCAAGTAAGCAAAAGCAAAAGAAAGAGGAGACCACTATGGTTCTCGAAGGAAGTGGCAAAAAAGGTAAAGGCTAAACATGTAGCATTCAGCGGGTATAAAGAGACTCAAGAGAGGAAGACAAGGATGTGTATCAGGAAAAACAGAGGGAGGTGGGAAAAGTAGTAAGGAGGGCTAAGGTGCACACTGAAGAAAGAATAGCTCAGGTGGTATCAAAAGGGGACAAAACATTTTTTAGGTATGGTAGCGATAAGAGGAAGACTAGTAGAGGGATTGTAAAGTTAAGGAGGGAGGAAGGACTTGTACGGAGAAGGACCAAGAAAAGGCAGACATCTTGAGCAGATAATTCTGCTCAGTGTTTACAATGGAAAGGGAAAGGGAAGGGGAGGGACCATAAAAAAGCATCAGAAGCTTTGATGGGAGGGAAGTAGACACTAGTCCTTTTTCTGAGGAGAGAGTTCAGAAAGCACTCACTAACATGAAGGTTGATAAAGCTATCGGGCTAGATGGGGTGCATCCAAGAGTGCTGCAGGAATTCAGGGAGGTACTGGCTGCCCTTTTTTTTTTTGCTCCCCAGCTCCCCAGTTCGACTCTCTGTCAGGCCAGCCTAGGCCCCATCAGTACCTGTACCCTTCCCTCTCCACCTCACATTTGCAGCCATCCCGGGAGTAGTCCAGGCATAACCCTGCACTGGATGGGTCCCCCTCCTCCGTGGGGGAAGGCACCTGGTCGGCAACCAGCACACTCTCAGTTCGTCCTCTCTGGGAACTGCTGAGGTTCGATCAAAGACCAGGGTCTCTTGGCCATGACAGGAGCCAGCTGCCATCATTTAGCTGGCTGGGGAACTACCCATTTTTCCGGTTTTCCTTCCCTCGGGGTGTGGCATGCCACCGATGTCAAGGCGACCGCCGATGTCCACCACGCCCCCGTCAAGCTGCAGTCTCCTGTAGTGCTGTGCTCCCAGCCTCCTCCAGGAGTCAGCACACAGCGAGACTCGACACCACCCTCCCCACAGGAAAAGGCGAGCAGTCGGCGGATGCTCGAGCCTTCTCCTCCCAGCTGGCCCTCCAGCGATCTGGGTCCATTCCCGAATCCATGTCACTGGCATCACCAGCGAAAATCCAACCACTGTACTGATGGGCTGGCCCTGGCTACACCTTTGACAGTTCAGAGAGTATCAAAAGGGGACAAAACATTTTTTAGGTATGTTAGCCAGAAGAGGAAGAGAAATGGAGGCATTGTATAGTTGAAGAGGCAGGGAGTGACTGTACAGAGGGGAATCAAGAAAAGGCAAACATCTTGAACAAGTACTTCTGCTCAGTATTCACTGTATAAGGGGAAGGGAAGGGAAGGGAAGGGAAAGGAAGGGAAGGGACCACAAAAAAGCACCAGGAGCTTTGGTATGAGGGAAATGGACACTAGTCAGCCTGAAGGTGGACAAAGCTAAGGGGCCAGATGGTGCACTGCCAAGGGTGAGGAGGAACCTCAAGGAGGCACTGACTATACCTGACAGACCTATTTAACAGATCGCTGCAGACCACTGTAGTTCCAGGAGACTGAAGGAGGGCAGAAGAAGTCCCACTTAACAAGTGGTAGCAGGGAAGAGGCGGGCAATTATAAGCCTGTCAACCTGGCATTGGTGGTGGTAAGTTAATGGAAACACTACTAAAGGAAAGGATTGTGGAATAGCTTGCATCCAACAGATTACAGAATCCAAGGCAGCATGGTTTCACAGGGGGAAGGCCACGCAAAGATATCTGAAAGATTTCTTTGCCTGGATGATCAAGCAGTTGGATCAGGGAGGATACATAGATACATAGACAGTGTCGGCAGATAACGGCCTATGGCCTACCCAGTCTGCCCATTTGAGCTTGTAAGTCCAGTTTGTTTTCCTAGAAGTCTGTTGCCCCTTACCCCTGACCTCTAGAATTCCTTTATGTCTATCCCATGCATTCTTAAATCCGTGATTGTTTCAGCCCCCACCACTTCCTCTGGCAGGTGTTCCACTTGTCCACCACCCATTCTGTGAAGAAATTCTTTTCATGTTTCCTCTGAATCGTCCCTCCTCCAACTTCATCCCATGCCCTCTAGTCCTGGAACATCTTTTCGCTTAAAATAGTGTTTTCCTGCACCCTGTTCCTCCCTGTAAGATACTTGCATGTCTCTATCATATCCCCTCTCCTCCTCTCCTCCAGGGAGTACATGTTCAGTTCCTTCAACCTGTCTTCATAGGACTTGTGATGCAATCCATGCACCATCTTTGTTGCCCTCCTCTGAACCTTCTCTACCCTGTCTATGTCCTTACGTAGGTATGGTCTCCAGAACTGTACACTGTACTCAGGTGGGGCCTCACTAGTGTCTTGTATAAGCGGAATTATGACCTCCTTTTCCTGCTGGTGATGCCCCTGCCTATACTTCTCCAGCATCCTATTTGCTTTACCTGCTGCCTTGTCACACTGTTTCCCTCCTTGAGGTTATCAGAGATGACAACCCCAAGATCCCTTTCCTGCTTGGTGTATGCTATATCCTCACCCCCAACTGATATATTGTGCCAGGGTTTTGTGCCCCATATGCATTATCTTGCACTTTTGCATTGAATTTCAACTGCCAAACCCCTGACCATTCTTCAAGTTTCTGCAGGTCGCTTCATTCTGTCTACACCCTCTGGTGTGTCTACTCTGTTACAGAGCTTTGTGTCATCAGCTTAACAGTGAAATTCTGCCTTCTAGATCCTGCAGATGTCACTGATGAAGATGTTGAATAGGACCGGTCCCAGCACTGATCCCTGTGTACCCCACTGGTCACTCTTCCCTCTGTGGAGTGACAGCCATTTACCACCACCCTCTGTGTCCTGCCACCCAGCCAGTTACCTACCCACCACACTACTGTCCTGCCCACACCCATATTCCCCAGTTTGTGTAATAGTCTTCTATGTGGCACAGTGTGAAAGGCCTTGCTGAAGTCCAGATAGGCCATGTCCACTGCCCCCCCGATCCACCTCCCTAGTCACCCAGTCAAAAAATTCAACGAGGTTGGTCTGACATGACCTCCGCTGGTGAAACCATGCTGCCTTGGGTCCTGTAGTCCATTGATAACCAGATGTTCCACCAATCTCTCCTTCAGTAGTGCTTCCATGATCTTCCCCACTACCGAGGTGAGGCTGACTGGTCTGTAGTTCCTGCTTCCTCTTGTTCCCACTTTGTATAAGGGGACTACATCTGCTGTCCTCCAGTCTTTGGGTACTCTCCTGTTTCCAGTGATCGGCTGAACAGGATAGCCAGAGGTTCAGCCACCACCTCTCTCAGTTCTTTAAGGACCCTGGGGTGCACCCCATCTGGCCCCATTGCTTTATCAACTCTTATTACTTCCAGTTCCTTCAGGACCCTTTCGTAAAGGGACTTGTGTCCATTTCTGCACCATTCTCACCCCTTGTACTCTTTCAGACCCATTACCTCCTCTTCCTCAGTAAAGACTGAGCAGAAATACCTGTTCAATATGTCAGCTTTACTGTTGTCATCCTCCACGTGGCTCCCATCCTCCCCTTCAGTCTCACTATCCCTCCCTTTGTCTTTCTTTTTTTCACTTATGTACCTGTAAAGGTTTTGTCCCCTCTACCCACTGATTTTGCAATGTGTTCTTCTGTCTGAGCTTTGGCTTCCTTACTGACCTCCCTGCCTCCTTTGCTTCTCCTGGTACTTCTCCTATCCCCTTCTGCCTGTGTCTTTTTGTATTGCCTGAATGCAATCTTTTGGCTTTCATTCTTTTGCTACCTCTTGGAAAACCATAATGGTCTCTCTTCCTTTTCATCTTGCTAACCTGCTTAATGCATAATTCTGTTGTTCTTGTAATCCCCATTTTAAATACTGCCCACTGTTCCTCAACCCTGATTCCTGTCCCATTCCCTTAATGCCTCTTTCAAGTATCTCCCCATTTCCCAAAGTCTGCCCCCTAAAATCCAGGATACGTGTTTTTGTGTGGTTTGGTTCTGCTCTTTCTGTGATTTCAAACCACAATGACTGGTGGTCACTGTTTCCCAGGTGCTCCCCACTGTTACCACCATCACACTGTCCCTGTTTCGAGCACAAGGTCCAGTATTGCCTTCTGCCGAAGTTGGTTCCATGACCAGTTGCTTGAGGAAGGCACCCTGAAGGGAGTCCAGGATAAATCTGCTCCTAGTTGATGCTGCTGCTGGGATGCTCCAGTCCATGTCTGGAATATTGAAGTCTCCAACCAGTACTACCTCACCCTTGTCGGTCATCCTTTGGATGGCTAGCATCAGCTCCCTATCTGTTTCTTTCTCCTGGGCTGGTGGTCTATAGACCACACCTGTGCGGATGGCTGTCCCCATTTTCCTTTCCAGCTTAACCCACAGTATCTCTCCCCATTTTGTTCCTCCTGGATCTCTGTGGCCCTTATGTCATTTTTTCACATACAGTGCCACCTCCTCCCTTCCTGCCTGCTCTGTCTCTTCTGAATATGTTGTAGCCAGGTATGGCCATCTCCCAGTCATGGTTATCATTACACCAGGTTTCAGTGATGGCCACAATGTCCAGGTCTGACTGTATCATGACAGCCTCCAGATCTTCCATCTTGTTGCTAAGGCTCCTGGCATTTGCACACATGGCTTTCCATGATTTGACCTCCCTAGACTGCTTCACTGTTCTACTCCGGCCCCTTCCTTGGTTGTCATTTATCCCTGGTTTTCCTACCTGGATTTCAGCAAGGCCTTTGAAGCAAGCTGAGTAGTTTGGGGGTGGGCAACAAGGTGGTAACTTGGGTAAGAAACTGGTTAGGGGAGAGGAGACAGCGGGTGGTGGTAAACGGAGTATTCTCCGAGGAAGGGAGGGTGACCAGTGAAGTACCTCAGGGTTCAGTGCTGGGACCGGTCCTCTTTAATGTCTTTATTAGTGACATAGCAGAGGGGCTGGAAGGGAAGATCTACCTCTTTGCGGATGACACCAAGAGCTGCAACAGGGTGGACATTCTGAGAGTGGGGGTAGAAAGGATGGGCATGATCTGAAAAAGCTGGAGGAGTGGCCAAGGGTATGGCAGCTGGATTTCAATGCAAAAAAAATCACAAAATAAAGCAACTTCTTTGAGGATGACACCAAGATCTGCAACAGAGTGGAAACTCTGGGGGTAGAAAGGATGGGCAGGGAATTGAAAAGACTAGGAATGTTCAAGGGTGTGGCAGCTGGGTTTTAATGCAAAAAGATGCAAAATAATGCATTTGGGCCATAGAAACCCAAGACCGGTGTGTAAAATGGGCAGAGTGATACTGACAAAGACCAAGCAGGAAAAAGACCTGGGGGTAATCATATTGGGTGACCTAAATGTGGCCAGGCAGTGTGACAAGGCAGCTGGATGGGCTAGTGGGATACTGGGGTGCATAGGAAGGGGTAACGCTAGCAGGAAGAGAGGGCTGGTGCTGCCCCTGTATAGATCACTGGTAAGACCTCACTTTGAGTACTGTGTCCAGTTCTGGAGACCATGGGTGAGCTGAACACAAGACGAATGGGGCTTGCATCATTCCCTGCCTGGCAGTTGGGATTCTTGATCCCATGTGCCGCAAACCCCGAGTTAGACCAGCGTTTGCTAGTCTATTTTTGGGGACCTTTTTACAAAGTTTGCACAACATATGTGGTGCAAGCCGCTGTAAAGGGGTAACGTGTTAAAAAAGTGTGTGACCTATGTGAATAGGGCACAAGGTGCGGCATATGGTTCAGGGCAGCACAAGGTTTGACACAAGGCTCATGAAAGCCCTGTGTCAACCTTCGCGAATCAAGCCCCAGATCTCAGGAAGGGCATAGAGTGGAGGCGGTCCAGAGGAGTACTACCAAAATGGTGCAGGGTCTGAATCAAAAGCCCAATGAGAAGAGGTTTAGGGAGCTAAATATATAAATATATATATGTGTGTATATACGTGTGTATATATATATATATATATATATATGCCCTGGAGGACAGGAGAGTGGGGAGAGGGGGAACATGACACGGACCTTTAAGTACCTCATGGAGGTTAATAAGGTACGGGGGGTATTTTTCAGAGAAAAAGGAGCTCTAGAACAAAAGGGCATTCCGTGAAGCTGGGGGTGTAAATTCAGGAGAGATGTGAGGAAGTACTTCAATCAATCAATGTTTATTTTATACTGGAGTGTATGTGAGCAAAAATGCCCATTTTCACAAACAGATATTTTTACAAAACAATTGGACACAAAAGTACAGAACGGATAAGTTAAAACATCATACAATGAGGTGAGGACTAATACAGTATATACACTTAATTAATACACTTGATTACAGCAGGTTTATATACAGGGAAAACATTTCACATAGAGGCAGATAGTCATAGGGAACAAGCCTGGGAAAAACACTCTGGCAGGGTGTATTTGAGGCAGGTGCCGGGGGCTGGGGAAGACATGGGGCAGAAACGGGGAGGAGGGAGTGGGAGGAGAGGAAGGAGGATGTTATAAAGGAGGGAAAATAACACAAAATATTTGACTAGAGGGACAATAACAAAATATTTTAGTATATTCAGAGGGGAGAATGTCCAGGGCACACACAGGTGGTTGATTTGAGGAGGTGGTCCTTGAGGGTGCAACTGAAGGAACTGATTGAGCTACAGGCAAGAATTTCAGGGGGCAATTTGTTGTAAGACTTGGGGCCCTCGTAGGTAATTGAATTCTGTGCATGACAGGTAGGATAGAACGGGATGTCGAAGATGTGACTTCTTTACAGAAAGGGTGGTGGATGCCTGGAACAGTCTTCCAGCAAAAGTAGTTGGGGTGAAAACAGTGGTGGGTCTCAAAACTGCCTGGGATAGGCACAAGAGAATCACAGGGGTAAGAAAAGGAGGGGAAAAGATGGCGCTGTGATTAAGCTGAGTCTGCAGCACAACTGAAGGTTAAAAAAAAGGGCAGACTGGATGGACCCAGTGACCCTCATGCTGAACTACACTGGATGATGATATGATGATCACTGGTCCCCAGATGGCATCCCACCTTGATGTCTGCAGCACTGTCCCATCAGAATCACAGTCCCACAGCAAAAAAAAAAAACAACACACACAGGAGCAATATTCCCCATAGAGACAGGGAGAAAAGGGATTTACCATATATTTAACTATAAAATTAAGCCCCTCTAACTGGCTAATGGTAACACCCCCTTAGAAAGGAGAAAGTTAGGCAGAAATAACACACACATTGTAGACACTGAAGAATATAAGGGGAAGAAAGGTCACAATAGCAATAACTACAGCCTGCCTGACAGCCCCCCAAGATAATGAAAAATCAGTTACCTGGGGCACCTGGTTACTTTATAACTTGCAGATCTGACAGAAAATGAATGCCCTACAAGACAATGGTCTCCATCCAGGCATGAGGGCACTAGAAATGGGAGTTAGCTAGCAGGTTAGTCAATTTGAAAGCCTTAGCTTGACAGGCACGATTTCTAAATTTAGGGGTGCCCCTGTCACTAGGAAGCCCCAACCTGCCCAGAGGTACACAATCCTGAACCAAAAACAATCAGTAATGTGCAACTCTACCAGAGGATATTTCTGCTCCCAAAAATTTAAACTGCAAACTGAACTGTTTTCACGGCTGAAATTTCACAGCGGGAGCCCCGTTTTTGACCATTTCTTTGCTCAGAACTTGGCTATTTCTTTAGCGACTCCCCCATTTCACATAATAAGCACATGAAACTTTCAGGGCACAATTGTCTCTTTGTTTCCTAAAGTCCACAATACTTTTTGTTACAGAAAACTTGAGATTTAAAGTTTTGTAAATGCTCTACTTGATGCAGGACAAGGGCATACACATTCTGGCTTTACAGTCCCTTGGTAAACGGTGGTACAATACACAGCAGCACATGAACAGTAGGCACACAGTGGCACATACGGATGGCACTATCCTAGGCAGATCCTTTTGTGCAAAGCTTCCAGTTTTGGGGCTACCAATTGCCAGACACAAAATGCTAGCCATAGCCTAAGCAAACTATCTTTTGTTTTCTCCCACATTCAAAACACATCATTGGATGAGCCCCCATTTTTGTACTCCCCCACCAGCCTTCTTGTTTAACTAGAAGGGCTTCTCCTCTCAGCACACCAAACACTCAGGCTCTAGGGGCATGACAAAGAGAGAGAAGTGGGGGTTATTTTGTAAAATATACATTCTTTGCAACTACAATGGCCACCATATACAAGATGGGATAGACTGTTATACAAAACAGACAACCAAGTGTGACAACTGCCTGGCACACACCTGGTAGGGACCAGTTGCCATAGCCAACAACGCAGGTCCCTGGGAGAAAACATTTGCTCAGGGCTACGCTAGGTTTGCTCTTCTGGATAGGGGCACCCAGGTAACACCAGACACAAGGAAGCAATAACATTACTGTCCAAACCAGGTTGGGATTCTAGAGTGTGACTTTTATTCACATAACAAAGTAGGAATAATCACAAAGCAAAGATGGACCCCCATGGGGCTACACACACTTGTAGTGCAGATTACTGAGATACAGACATTCCTGAATTCCCATTTAGCATAGGATGAAGAAAACACACACTGGTAAATACACTGGTAACTGGCACATCCGGCCAGGTACTGGTACATTTCCCATGACTAGGCACATCCAGTCAGTACTAGGACACTTTCCCATATTTCATAAGGATAGAGGTGGTGAACATGACCACCAGAGCACAATCAGGCTCAGATCTTTCAGAACCCACTATACTGAGGTAAACTGGAAGAAAACAACCCACATACAGGAGTAAAGACTCTTCTTAGGCATTGGCCAATTGCACTGAAGAAAAAATAATAGGTGCCCTTCAGAACCCATAGAGGTAAACTGGTTACTCCAGATGGGGGGTCGCTCACGGTCCCACCTTTTGTTTCCAAGCTTATACTCAGCCATTCATCTGGTTAATAACACCACACAACTGTAGAAACTGTAGATGTTGTCTTAAATTAATATCACACTTAACATACTACAAACACCCACCTAAGAGGTGCCAGAAATTTAAAAGTTCGGTACATGGACAGTCACATACTGGACTCCAAATGTAGGCAGATACTTTTACAGAGAAAATCTCAGGTGAACAGGGTCCCGTTGTCAGAGAAATCACCATACAAGATTGCAGGTACTCCTGGGTTTACACGGAAAACAACAAGGTACTCAAAGAGCCATTGTCACAAGGCAGCTTCAAAAGTCCAGAAAGGACCAGGGGATTGCCCCTGCACAAGGCCACTGATTTATGGTGATTAAAACGTTGAAATTCCATTTTCAGTACTTCAGATTCCGGAATTGCACTGGTGATTGTTATTCTAATTTCTGGATTTTACCGGGATTCTGCTGTCATTCTTTTAGTATGTGTATAAATAATCAAAATAAAAGAAGGCTTAATATACAGAGCATTAAATAAAGCAAATTGAAAATAGTTCAGGAAGCAATTATAAAAAAAAATACAAGTTTTGTAGAATTACTGATCTAGTATAAAATGGCAGATTCCATGAAATCTTTGTTTTTAACGGTGTTCAGGCAGCCCTAATTCTGGAATTTTACCAGGTTTTCTGGTAAAAACCGAAAAACAGTGGCCTTGCCCCTGCGTCCTGGAGTTCACACCATCCCCCCTGGGATGAGGCACAGGGAAAACCTATGGCACAGGTCTCCACCACTTCTGAAAAACTGGAACAGTTGTCACATACTAGGGTGAGAAGTTAAAAACACAAACTGGTAGCTCTCTGACTGAGCTGAATGAAGAGCTGCCTAACACTACAGCCTCCTCCTCTGAACTCCAACTACAGACTCCTGAACATTCTAAAGCTAGCTCCCTAGCAGCTGGCCAGTGTGGCTCATGCTGCTGCGACAGTTCTAAATGACAACATCCCTCCAGAGCTCAGCAGAAACTGAGAACAGAGAGAGAGAGAGAGAGAGAGAGTGTGAAACCCATTTAACTGGCATTTCACTAGCTGCCTTCCCTGCCTACCACTGATTCTAACCGGGATTCTAGTAACCCCTGAGAACAAGGGGATTACAGTAATAAAGACTGTCCTAATTACTGTGTTTTGGATGGAAAAAATGAAAACTATAGTTGAATGGAAAGTGAATTTCAGCTGGTGGAATTCATTTAGAATGGCAATTTCGCTTCCAAAATACTTTTTGGAATTTGTTTTTGGATTCCATGGAATTCCAAAAATCATCTTTTTGTAAACCATGGGATAACTTCACATGGATTATCTAAATTGTGAAACACTTTTCCACAGAGTATAAAAAGGAATCCATGGTTTATGTAAATCTACAAACAAATTCCCACTTCTGAAACTTACGGACGGAATTGCACCAAATTAAAACTGATAGAAATAAGCTGTACAACAAAATGGACATCATGTGCCAGAAATCTTTTCAATACTGTTGGCTCTCGTACTCTGTGGCACTTTGCTACTCAGGGTATATAGTAGTTATTTCAGACAACTATTGTACCTTTGGTTAAAGCTAGCCTTACAGGGATGTGGCAGGATATGTCTGGGGTCAGTATATGGAAGCAGTAGGATATGCCTGGGGTTAGTATAAGGAAACAGTAGGATATGCCTGGGGTTAGTAAAGGGAAGCAATAAGATATGCATGAGGTTAATATATGGAAACAGTAGGATATACCTGGGGTCAAATATAGGGAAGCAGTAGGATATGCCTGGGCTCAGTATAGGGAAGCAGCAGCATACACCTGGGGTTAGTATAGGGAAGCAGTAGGGTATGCCTCTGGTTAGTATAGGGAAGCAGCAGGATATTCCTGTGGTTAGTATAGGGAAGCAGCAGGGTATGCCTGCAATTAGTATATGGAAGCAGTAGGATATGCCTGGGATCTGTATAGGGAAGCAGTAGGATATGTCTGGGTTAGTATAGGGGAATCAGTAAGAAATGCCTGGTGTTAGTAGAGGGAAACCGTATAATAAGTCTGTGATCAGTTAGGGGAACAGTAGGATATGTCTTGGGTCTGTATAGGGAAGTAGTAGGCTATGCCTTGGGTTAGTATACGTAAGTAGCAGGATATGTTTGGGGCCAGTATAGGGAAGCAGCAGGAAATACCTAGGGTTAGTATAGGGAAGCAGCAGGATATGCCTGGGGTTAGTACAGGGAAGCAGCAGGATATGCCTGGGCTCAGTATAGGGAGACAGTAGGATATGTCTGGGGTTAGTATAGGGAAGCAGAAGGATATGCCTAGGGTCAGTACAGGGAAGTAGTAGGATATTACTGGGCTCAGTATAGAGAAACAGCAGTATATACCTGGGGTTAGTATAAGGGAAGCAGTAGGGTATGCCAGCGGTTAATATAGAGAAGCAGCAGGATATGCCTGCAGTTAGTATAGGGAAGCAGTAGAGTATGTCTGCAGCTAGCATAGGGCTGCAGTAGAATAGACCTGGGGTCAGTATAGGGAAGAAGTAGGATATCTCTGGGATTAGTAAAGGGAAGCAGTAGGATATGCCTGGATCAGTATAGGGAAGTAGTAGGATATGTCTGGATTAATATAGGAAAGCAGTAAGATATGCCTGGGGTCAGTATAGGGAAGCAGTAGGATATGCCTGGGGTCAGTATAGGGAAGCAGTAGGATATGTCTGGGTTAGTATAGTGAATCAGTAAAATATGCCTGGGATTAGTATAGGGAAGCAGTAGGATATGCCTGGGGTCAGTATAGAGAAGTAGTAGGATACGTCTGTGGTTAGTATAGGGAAGCAGTAGGATATGCCTGGGTCAGTATAGGGAAGTAGTAGGGTATTCCTGGGTTCAGTATAGGGAAGCAGCAGTATATGCCTGCGGTTAGTATAGGGAAGCAGCAAGGTATGCCTGTGGTTAGTATAGGGAAGCACTAGGATATTCCTGGGGTCAGTACAGGGAAGCAATAGGATATGTCTGGGTTAGTATATGGAAGCAGTAGGAAATTCCTGAGGTCAGTATAGCGAAGCAGTAGGATATGTCTGTGGTTAGTACAGAGAAGCAGTAGGATATGCCTGGGGTCATTATAGGGAAGCAGAAGGATATATCTGGGGTTAGTAGAGGGAAGCAGTAGGATATGCCTGGGGTTAGTAGAGACAAGCATTAAGATATGCCTGGGTCAGTATAGGGAAGAAGTAGGATATGTCTGGGGTCCGAATAGGGAAGCAGTAGGATATGCCAGGGGTCAATATAGGGTAACAGTAGGATATGTCTGGGGTTAGTATAGGGAAGCAGTAGGATATGCCTGGGGTCAATATAGGGTAACAGTAGGATATGTCTGGGATCAGTATAGGGATGCAGTAGGATATGTCTGTGTTAGTATATGAAATCAGTAAGATATGCCTGGGGTTAGTATAGGGAAGCAGTAGGATATGCCCAGGGTCAGTATAGGGAAGTAGTAGGATATTCCTGGGCTCAGTACAGAGAAACAGCAGGATATACCTGGGGTTAGTATAGGGAAGCAATAGGGTATGCCAGCGGTTAGTATAGGGAAGCAGCAAGACATGCCTGCAGTTAGTATAGGGAAGCAGCAGAGTATGCTTGCAGTTAGCATAGGGAAGCAGTAGGATAGGCCTGGGGTCAGTATAGGGAAGCAGTAGGATATGTCTGGGGTTAGTATAGGGAAGCAGTAGGATATGCCTGGGTCAGTATAGGGAAGTAGCAGGATATGTCTGGATTAGTATAGGGAAGCAGTAAGATATGCCTGGGGTCAGTATAGGAAAGCAGTAGGATATGTCTGGGTTAGTATAGGGAAGCAGTAGGATATGCCTGGGGTCAGTATAGGGAAGCAGTAGGATATGTCTGGGTTAGTATAGTAAATCAGTAAAATTTTCCTGGGGTTAGTATAGGGAAGAAGTAGGATATGCCCGGGGTCAATATAGAGAAGTAGAATGATATGTCTGTGGTTAGTATAGGGAAGCAGTAGGATATGCCTGGGGTTAGTAGAGGGAAGCAGTAGGATATGCCTGGGGTCAGTATAGAGAAGCAGTAGGATATGTCTGGGTTAGGATAGGGAAGCAGTAAGATATGCCTGGGGTCAGTATAGGGAAGAAGTAGGATATGTCTAGGGTCAGTTTAGGGAAGCCGTAGGATATTTATGGGGTTAGTATAGGGAAGCAGTAGGATATGCCTGGGGTCAGTATAGGAAAGCAGTAGGATATGTCTGTGTTAGTATATGGAATCAGTGAGATATGTTTGGGGTTAGTCTAGGGAAGCAGTAGGGTATGCCTGGGGTCATGTAGGGAAGCAGTAGGATATGTTTGGGTTTGTTTAGGGAAGCAGTAGTATATGCCTGGAGTCAGTATAGGGAAGCAGTAGGATATGTCTGCGGTTAGCATAGGGATGCTGTAGGATATGCCTAGGGTCAGTGTAGGGAAGCAGTAGGATATGTCTGTGGTTACTATAGAGAAGCAGTAGGATATGCCTGGGTCAGTATATGGAAGCAGTAGGATATGTCTTGGTTAGTATAGGGAATCAGTAAGATATGCCTGGGATTAGTATAGAGAAGCAGTAGGATATGCCTAGGGTCAGTATAGGGAAGTAGTAGGATATGCCTGGGGTTAGTAGAGGCAAGCAGTCGGATATGCCTGTTGTCAGTATAGAGAAGCAGTAGAATATGTCTGGGTTAGGATAGGGAAGCAGTAAGATATGCCTGGGGTCAGTATAGGGAAGAAGTAGGACATGTCCGGGGTCAGAATAGGGAAGCAGTAGGATATGTCTGGGTTAGTATATTGAAGCAGTAGGATATGTCTGGGTCAGTATAGGGAAACAGCACTATATGTCTGGGGTCAGTATAGGGAAGCAGTAGGATATGCCTGTGGTCAGTATAGGGAAGCAGTAGGATATGCCTGGGGTCAGTATAGGGAAGCAGTAGGATATGTCTGTGTTAGTATATGGAATCAGTGAGATATGCCTAGGGTTAGTCTAGGGAAGCAATAGGGTATGCCTGGGGTCAGTGTAGGGAAGCAGTAGGATATGTTTGGGTTTGTTTGGGGAAGCAGAAGTATATGCCTGGGGTCAGTATAGGGAAGTAGTAGGATATGTCTGCAGTTAGCATAGGAAAGCTGTAGGATATTACTAGGGTTAGTATAGGGAAGCAGTAGGATATGTCTGTGGTTACTATAGAGAAGGAGTAGGATATGCCTGGGTCAGTATAGGGAAGCAGTAGGATATGTCTTGGTTAGTATAGGGAATGAGTAAGATATGCCTGCAGTTAGTATAGGGAAGCAGTGGGAAATGTCTGGGTCAGTATAAGGAAGCAGTAGGATATGACTGGGGTCATAGATATGTCTGGGATTAGTATAGGGAAGCAGTAGTATATGCCTGAGGTCAGTATAGGGAAGCAGTAGGATATGTCTGGGTTAGTATAGGGAACAGAGAATCAGTAAATTATGCCTGCAGTTAGTATAGGGAAGCAGTAGGATATGACTGGGGTTAGTATCGGGAAGCAGTAGGATATGTCTGTGTTAGTATATGGAATCAGTGAGATATGCCTGGGGTTAGTTTAGGGAAACAGTAGGGTATGCCTGGGGTCAGTGTAGGGAAGCAGTAGGATATGTTTGGGTTTGTTTAGGGAAGCAGTAGTTTATGCCTGGGGTCAGTATACAGAAGCAGTAGGATATGTCTGCAGTTAGCATAGAGAAGCTGTAGGATATGCCTAGGGTCAGTATAGGGAAGCAGTAGGATATGTCTTGGTTAGTATAGGGAATCAGTAATATATGCCTGGGATTAGTATAGGGAAGCAGTAGGATATGCCTGAATCAGTATAGGGAAGTAGATGGATATGTCTGGATTAGTATAGGAAAGCAGTAAGATATGCATGGGGTCAGTATAGGGAAGCAGTAGGATATGCCTGGGGTCAGTATAGGGAAGCAGTAGGATATGTCTGGGTTGGTATCGTGAATCAGTAAAATATGCCTGGGGTTAGTATAGCGAAGCAGTAGGATATGCCTGGGGTCAGTATAGAGAAGTAGTAGGATACATCTGTGGTTAGTATAGGGAAGCAGTAGGATATGCCTGGGTCAGTATAGGGAAGTAGTAGGGTATTCCTGGGTTCAGTATAGGGAAGCAGCAGGTATGCCTGGGGTTAGTATATATGGAAGCAACACGGTATCCATGCAGTTAGTATAGGGAAGCAGCAGGATATGCCTGCGGTTAGTATAGGGAAGCAGCAAGGTATGCCTGCGGTTAGTATAGGAAGCACTAGGATATTCCTGGGGTCAGTACAGGAAGCAATAGGATATGTCTGGGTTAGTATATGGATGCAGTAGAATATTCCTGAGGTCAGTATAGTGAAGCAGTAGGATATGTCTGTGGTTAGTACAGGGAAGCAGTAGGATATGCCTGGGGCCATTATAGGGAAGCAGTAGGATATATCTGGGGTTAGTATAGGGAGGAGTAGGATATGCCTGGGGTTAGTGAGGGAAGCATTAAGATATGCCTGGGGTCAGTATAGGGGAGAAGTAGGATATGTCTGGGGTCTGAATAGGGAAGCAGTAGAATATGCCTGGGGTCAATATAGGGTAACAGTAGGATATGTCTGGGGTTAGTATAGGGAAGCAGTAGGATATGCCTGGGGTCAATATAGGGTAACAGTAGGATATGTCTGGGGTCAGTATAGGGATGCAGTAGGACATGTCTGTGTTAGTATATGAAATCAGAAAGATATGCATGGGGTTAGTATAGGGAAGCAGTAGGATATGCCCAGGGTCAGTATACGGAAGTAGTAGGATATTCCTGGGCTCAGTACAGAGAAACAGCAGGATATTCCTGGGGTTAGTATAGGGAAGCAATAGGGAATGCCAGCGGTTAGTATAGGGAAGCAGCAAGACATGCCTGCAGTTAGTATAGGGAAGCAGCAGAGTATGCCTGCAGTTAGCATAGGGAAGCAGTAGGATATGTCTGGGGTTAGTATAGGGAAGCAGTAGGATATGTCTTGGTTAGTATAGGGAATCAGTAATATATGCCTGGGATTAGTATAGGAAAGCAGTAGGATATGCCTGAATCAGTATAGGGAAGTAGATGGATATGTCTGGATTAGTATAGGAAAGCAGTAAGATATGCATGGGGTCAATATAGGAAAGCAGTAGGATATGCCTGGGGTCAGTATAGGGAAGCAGTAGGATATGTCTGGGTTGTAGTATAGTGAATCAGTAAAATATGCCTGGGGTTAGTATAGGGAAGCAGTAGGATATGCCTGGGGTCAGTATAGAGAAGTAGTAGGATACATCTGTGGTTAGTATAGGGAAGCAGTAGGATATGCCTGGGTCAGTATAGGGAAGTAGTAGGGTATTCCTGGGTTCAGTATAGGGAAGCAGCAGGATATGCCTGGGGTTAGTATATGGAAGCAGCACGGTATCCATGCAGTTAGTATAGGGAAGCAGCAGGATATGCCTGCGGTTAGTATAGGGAAGCAGCAAGGTATGCCTGCGGTTAGTATAGGGAAGCACTAGGATATTCCTGGGGTCAGTACAGGAAGCAATAGGATATGTCTGGGTTAGTATATGGATGCAGTAGAATATTCCTGAGGTCAGTATAGTGAAGCAGTAGGATATGTCTGTGGTTAGTACAGGGAAGCAGTAGGATATGCCTGGGGCCATTATAGGGAAGCAGTAGGATATATCTGGGGTTAGTATAGGGAAGCAGTAGGATATGCCTGGGGTTAGTAGAGGGAAGCATTAAGATATGCCTGGGGTCAGTATAGGGAAGAAGTAGGATATGTCTGGGGTCTGAATAGGGAAGCAGTAGGATATGCCTGGGGTCAATATAGGGTAACAGTAGGATATGTCTGGGGTTAGTATAGGGAAGCAGTAGGATATGCCTGGGGTCAATATAGGGTAACAGTAGGATATGTCTGGGGTCAGTATAGGGATGCAGTAGGACATGTCTGTGTTAGTATATGAAATCAGAAAGATATGCATGGGGTTAGTATAGGGAAGCAGTAGGATATGCCCAGGGTCAGTATAGGGAAGTAGTAGGATATTCCTGGGCTCAGTACAGAGAAACAGCAGGATATTCATGGGGTTAGTATAGGGAAGCAATAGGGAATGCCAGCGGTTAGTATAGGGAAGCAGCAAGACATGCCTGCAGTTAGTATAGGGAAGCAGCAGAGTATGCCTGCAGTTACATAGGAAAGCAGTAGGATATGTCTGGGGTTAGTATAGGAAGCAGTAGGATATGCCTGGGTAAGTATAGGAAGCAGTAGAATATGTCAGATTAGTACAGGAAGCAGTAAGATATGCGAGGTCAGTATAGGAAAGCAGTAGGATATGTCTGGGTTAGTATAGGGAAGCAGTAGGATATGCCTGGGGTCAGTATAGGGAAGCAGTAGGATATGTCTGTGTTAGTATATGGAATCAGTGAGATATGCCTAGGGTTAGTCTAGGGAAGCAATAGGGTATGCCTGGGGTCAGTGTAGGGAAGCAGTAGGATATGTTTGGGTTTGTTTGGGGAAGCAGTAGTATATGCCTGGGGTCAGTATAGGGAAGTAGTAGGATATGTCTGCAGTTAGCATAGGAAAGCTGTAGGATATTACTAGGGTTAGTATAGGGAAGCAGTAGGATATGTCTGTGGTTACTATAGAGAAGGAGTAGGATATGCCTGGGTCAGTATAGGAAGCAGTAGGATATGTCTTGGTTAGTATAGGGAATGAGTAAGATATGACTGCAGTTAGTATAGGGAAGCAGTGGGAAATGTCTGGGTCAGTATAAGGAAGCAGTAGGATATGACTGGGGTCATAGATATGTCTGGGATTAGTATAGGGAAGCAGTAGTATATGCCTGAGGTCAGTATAGGGAAGCAGTAGGATATGTCTGGGTTAGTATAGGGAACAGAGAATCAGTAAATTATGCCTGCAGTTAGTACAGGGAAGCAGTAGGATATGACTTGCTAGTATCGAGCAGGCAGGATATGTCTGTGTTAGTATATGGAATCAGTGAGATATGCCTGGGGTTAGTTTAGGGAAACAGTAGGGTATGCCTGGGGTCAGTGTAGGGAAGCAGTAGGATATGTTTGGGTTTGTTTAGGGAAGCAGTAGTTTATGCCTGGGGTCAGTATGCAGAAGCAGTAGGATATGTCTGCAGTTAGCATAGAAGCTGTAGGATATGCCTAGGGTCAGTATAGGGAAGCAGTAGATATGTCTTGGTTAGTATAGGGAATCAGTAATATATGCCTGGGATTAGTATAGGAAGCAGTAGGATATGCCTGAATCAGTATAGGGAAGTAGATGGATATGTCTGGATTAGTATAGGAAAGCAGTAAGATATGCATGGGGTCAATATAGGGAAGCAGTAGGATATGCCTGGGGTCAGTATAGGGAAGCAGTAGGATATGTCTGGGTTAGTATCGTGAATCAGTAAAATATGCCTGGGGTTAGTATAGGAAGCAGTGAGGATATGCCTGGGGTCAGTATAGAGAAGTAGTAGGATACATCTGTGGTTAGTATAGGGAAGCAGTAGGATATGCCTGGGTCAGTATAGGGAAGTAGTAGGGTATTCCTGGGTTCAGTATAGGGAAGCAGCAGGATATGCCTGGGGTTAGTATATGGAAGCAGCACGGTATCCATGCAGTTAGTATAGGGAAGCAGCAGGATATGCCTGCGGTTAGTATAGGGAAGCAGCAAGGTATGCCTGCGGTTAGTATAGGGAAGCACTAGGATATTCCTGGGGTCAGTACAGGGAAGCAATAAGGATATGTCTGGGTTAGTATATGGATGCAGTAGAATATTCCTGAGGTCAGTATAGTGAAGCAGTAGGATATGTCTGTGGTTAGTACAGGGAAGCAGTAGGATATGCCTGGGGCCATTATAGGGAAGCAGTAGGATATATCTGGGGTTAGTATAGGGAAGCAGTAGGATATGCCTGGGGTTAGTAGAGGGAAGCATTAAGATATGCCTGGGGTCAGTATAGGGAAGAAGTAGGATATGTCTGGGGTCTGAATAGGGAAGCAGTAGGATATGCCTGGGGTCAATATAGGGTAACAGTAGGATATGTCTGGGGTTAGTATAGGGAAGCAGTAGGATATGCCTGGGGTCAATATAGGGGTAACAGTAGGATATGTCTGGGGTCAGTATAGGGATGCAGTAGGACATGTCTGTGTTAGTATATGAAATCAGAAAGATATGCATGGGGTTAGTATAGGGAAGCAGTAGGATATGCCCAGGGTCAGTATAGGAAGTAGTAGGATATTCTGGGCTCAGTACAGAGAAACAGCAGGATATTCATGGGGTTAGTATAGGGAAGCAATAGGGAATGCCAGCGGTTAGTATAGGGAAGCAGCAAGACATGCCTGCAGTTAGTATAGGGAAGCAGCAGAGTATGCCTGCAGTTAGCATAGGAAAGCAGTAGGATATGTCTGGGGTTAGTATAGGGAAGCAGTAGGATATGCCTGGGTAAGTATAGGGAAGCAGTAGAATATGTCAGATTAGTACAGGGAAGCAGTAAGATATGCCGGGGGTCAGTATAGGAAAGCAGTAGGATATGTCTGGGTTAGTATAGGGAAGCAGTGAGGATATGCCTGGGGTCAGTATAGGAGAAGCAGTAGGATATGTCTGTGTTAGTATATGGAATCAGTGAGATATGCCTAGGGTTAGTCTAGGGAAGCAATAGGGTATGCCTGGGGTCAGTGTAGGGAAGCAGTAGGATATGTTTGGGTTTGTTTGGGAAGCAGTAGTATATGCCTGGGGTCAGTATGGGAAGTAGTGGGATATGTCTGCAGTTAGCATGGGAAAGCTGTAGGATATTACTAGGGTTAGTATAGGGAAGCAGTAGGATATGTCTGTGGTTACTATAGAGAGGAGTAGGATATGCCTGGGTCAGTATGGGAAGCAGTAGGATATGTCTTGGTTAGTATAGGGAATGAGTAAGATATGCCTGCAGTTAGTATAGGGAAGCAGTGGAAATGTCTGGGTCAGTATAGGAAGCAGTAGGATATGACTGGGGTCATAGATATGTCTGGGATTAGTATAGGGAAGCAGTAGTATATGCCTGAGGTCAGTATAGGGAAGCAGTAGGATATGTCTGGGTTAGTATGAGAACAGAGAATCAGTAAATTATCCTACACAGTTAGTACAGGGAAGCAATGGGATATGACTTGGGTTAGTATCGGGAAGCAGTAGGATATGTCTGTGTTAGTATGTGGAATCAGTGAGATATGCCTGGGGTTAGTTTAGGGAAACAGTAGGGTATGCCTGGGGTCAGTGTGGGAAGCAGTAGGATATGTTTGGGTTTGTTTAGGGAAGCAGTAGTTTATGCCTGGGGTCAGTATGCAGAAGCAGTAGGATATGTCTGCAGTTAGCATGAGAAGCTGTAGGATATGCCTAGGGTCAGTATGGGGAAGCAGTAGGATATGTCTTGGTTAGTATAGGGAATCAGTAATATATGCCTGGGATTAGTATAGGGAAGCAGTAGGATATGCCTGAATCAGTATAGGGAAGTAGATGGATATGTCTGGATTAGTATAGGAAAGCAGTAAGATATGCATGGGGTCAATATAGGAAAGCAGTAGGATATGCCTGGGGTCAGTATAGGGAAGCAGTAGGATATGTCTGGGTTAGTATCGTGAATCAGTAAAATATGCCTGGGGTTAGTATAGGGAAGCAGTAGGATATGCCTGGGGTCAGTATAGAGAAGTAGTAGGATACATCTGTGGTTAGTATAGGGAAGCAGTAGGATATGCCTGGGTCAGTATAGGGAAGTAGTAGGGTATTCCTGGGTTCAGTATAGGGAAGCAGCAGGATATGCCTGGGGTTAGTATATGGAAGCAGCACGGTATCCATGCAGTTAGTATAGGGAAGCAGCAGGATATGCCTGCGGTTAGTATAGGGAAGCAGCAAGGTATGCCTGCGGTTAGTATAGGAAGCACTAGGATATTCCTGGGGTCAGTACGGGAAGCAATAAGATATGTCTGGGTTGAGTATATGGATGCAGTAGAATATTCCTGAGGTCAGTATAGTGAAGCAGTAGGATATGTCTGTGGTTGAGTACAGGAAGCAGTAGGATATGCCTGGGGCCATTATGGGAAGCAGTAGGATATATCTGGGGTTAGTATAGGAAGCAGTAGGATATGCCTGGGGTTAGTAGGGGAAGCATTAAGATATGCCTGGGGTCAGTATAGGGAGAAGTAGGATATGTCTGGGGTCTGAATAGGGAAGCATAGGGATATGCCTGGGGTCAATATGGGTAACAGTAGGATATGTCTGGGGTTAGTATAGGGAAGCAGTAGGATATGCCTGGGGTCAATATAGGGTAACAGTAGGATATGTCTGGGGTCAGTATAGGGATGCAGTAGGACATGTCTGTGTTAGTATATGAAATCAGAAAGATATGCATGGGGTTAGTATAGGGAAGCAGTAGGATATGCCCAGGGTCAGTATAGGGAAGTAGTAGGATATTCCTGGGCTCAGTACAGAGAAACAGCAGGATATTCATGGGGTTAGTATAGGGAAGCAATAGGGAATGCCAGCGGTTAGTATAGGGAAGCAGCAAGACATGCCTGCAGTTAGTATAGGGAAGCAGCAGAGTATGCCTGCAGTTAGCATAGGAAGCAGTAGGATATGTCTGGGGTTAGTATAGGGAAGCAGTAGGATATGCCTGGGTAAGTATAGGGAAGCAGTAGGATATGTCAGATTAGTACAGGGAAGCAGTAAGATATGCCGGGGGTCAGTATAGGAAAGCAGTAGGATATGTCTGGGTTAGTATAGGGAAGCAGTAGGATATGCCTGGGGTCAGTATAGGGAAGCAGTAGGATATGTCTGTGTTAGTATATGGAATCAGTGAGATATGCCTAGGGTTAGTCTAGGGAAGCAATAGGGTATGCCTGGGGTCAGTGTAGGGAAGCAGTAGGATATGTTTGGGTTTGTTTGGGGAAGCAGTAGTATATGCCTGGGGTCAGTATAGGGAAGTAGTGAGGATATGTCTGCAGTTAGCATAGGAAAGCTGTAGGATATTACTAGGGTTAGTATAGGGAAGCAGTAGGATATGTCTGTGGTTACTATAGAGAAGGAGTAGGATATGCCTGGGTCAGTATAGGGAAGCAGTAGGATATGTCTTGGTTAGTATAGGGAATGAGTAAGATATGCCTGCAGTTAGTATAGGGAAGCAGTGGGAAATGTCTGGGTCAGTATAAGGAAGCAGTAGGATATGACTGGGGTCATAGATATGTCTGGGATTAGTATAGGAAAGCAGTAGTATATGCCTGAGGTCAGTATAGGGAAGCAGTAGGATATGTCTGGGTTAGTATGAGAACAGAGATCAGTAAATTATGCACAGTTAGTACAGGGAAGCAGTAGGATATGACTTGGGTTAGTATCGGAAGCAGTAGGATATGTCTGTGTTAGTATATGGAATCAGTGAGATATGCCTGGGGTTAGTTTAGGAAACAGTAGGGTATGCCTGGGGTCAGTGTAGGGAAGCAGTAGGATATGTTTGGGTTTGTTTAGGGAAGCAGTAGTTTATGCCTGGGGTCCAGTATGCAGAAGCAGTAGGATATGTCTGCAGTTAGCATGAGAAGCTGTAGGATATGCCTAGGGTCCAGTATGGGGAAGCAGTAGGATATGTCTTGGTTAGTATAGGGAATCAGTAATATATGCCTGGGATTAGTATAGGGAAGCAGTAGGATATGCCTGAATCAGTATAGGAAGTAGATGGATATGTCTGGATTAGTATGAGGAAAGCAGTAAGATATGCATGGGGTCAGTATAGGGAAGCAGTAGGATATGCCTGGGGTCGGTATAGGGAAGCAGTAGGATATGTCTGGGTTAGTATCGTGAATCAGTAAAATATGCCTGGGGTTAGTATAGGGAAGCAGTAGGATATGCCTGGGGTCAGTATAGAGAAGTAGTAGGATACATCTGTGGTTAGTATAGGGAAGCAGTAGGATATGCCTGGGTCAGTATAGGGAAGTAGTAGGGTATTCCTGGGTTCAGTATGGGAAGCAGCAGGATAGCCTGGGGTTAGTATATGGAAGCACACGGTATCCATGCAGTTAGTAGGGAAGCAGCAGGATATGCCTGCGGTTAGTATAGGGAAGCAGCAAGGTATGCCTGCGGTTAGTATAGGGAAGCACTAGGATATTCCTGGGGTCAGTACAGGAAGCAATAGGATATGTCTGGGTTAGTATATGGATGCAGTAGAATATTCCTGAGGTCAGTATAGTGAAGCAGTAGGATATGTCTGTGGTTAGTACAGGGAAGCAGTAGGATATGCCTGGGGCCATTATGGGAAGCAGTGAGGATATATCTGGGGTTAGTATAGGGAAGCAGTAGGATATGCCTGGGGTTAGTAGGGGAAGCATTAAGATATGCCTGGGGTCAGTATAGGGAAGAAGTAGGATATGTCTGGGGTCTGAATAGGGAAGCAGTAGGATATGCCTGGGGTCAATATAGGGTAACAGTAGGATATGTCTGGGGTTAGTATAGGGAAGCAGTAGGATATGCCTGGGGTCAATATAGGGTAACAGTAGGATATGTCTGGGGTCAGTATAGGGATGCAGTAGGACATGTCTGTGTTAGTATATGAAATCAGAAAGATATGCATGGGGTTAGTATAGGGAAGCAGTAGGATATGCCCAGGGTCAGTATAGGGAAGTAGTAGGATATTCCTGGGCTCAGTACAGAGAAACAGCAGGATATTCATGGGGTTAGTATAGGGAAGCAATAGGGAATGCCAGCGGTTAGTATAGGGAAGCAGCAAGACATGCCTGCAGTTAGTATAGGGAAGCAGCAGAGTATGCCTGCAGTTAGCATAGGGAAGCAGTAGGATATGTCTGGGGTTAGTATAGGGAAGCAGTAGGATATGCCTGGGTAAGTATAGGGAAGCAGTAGGATATGTCAGATTAGTATAGGGAAGCAGTAAGATATGCCTGGGGTCAGTATAGGAAAGCAGTAGGATATGTCTGGGTTAGTATAGGGAAGCAGTAGGATATGCCTGGGGTCAGTATAGGGAAGGAGTAGGATATGTCTGGGTTAGTATAGTAAATCGTTAAAATTTTCCTGGGGTTAGTATAGGGAAGAAGTAGGATATGCCCGGGGTCAATATAGAGAAGTAGTAGGATATGTCTGTGGTTAGTATAGGGAAGCAGTAGGATATGCCTGGGGTTAGTAGAGGGAAGCAGTAGGATATGCCTGGGGTAAGTATAGAGAAGCAGTAGGATATGTCTGGGTTAGGATAGGGAAGCAGTAAGATATGCCTGGGGTCAGTATAGGGAAGAAGTAAGATATGTCTGGGGTCAGGATAGGGAAGCAGTAGGATATGTCTTGGTTAGTATAGGGAATCAGTAAGATATGCCTGGGATTAGTATAGGGAAGCAGTAGGATATGCCTAGGGTCAGTTTAGGGAAGCCGTAGGATATTTCTGGGGTTAGTATAGGGAAGCAGTACGATATGCCTGGGGTCAGTATAGGAAAGTAGTAGGATATGTCTGTATTAGTATATGAAATCAGTGAGATATGCTTGGGGTTAGTCTAGGGAAGCAGTAGGGTATGCCTGGGGTCATGTAGGGAAGCAGTAGAATATGTTTGGGTTTCTTTAGGGAAGCAGTAGTATATGCCTGGAGTCAGTATAGGGAAGCAGTAGGATACGTCTGCGGTTAGCATAGGGATGCTGTAGGATATGCCTAGGGTCAGTATAGGGAAGCAGCAGGATATGTCTGTGGTTACTATAGAGAAGCAGTAGGATATGCCTGGGTCAGTATAGGAAGCAGTAGGATATGTCTTGGTTAGTATAGGAATCAGTAAGATATGCCTGGGATTGGTATAGGGAAGCAGTAGGATATGCCTAGGGTCAGTAGGGGATCAGTAGGAAGCAGGTAGGATATGTCTGGGATTAGTATAGGGAAGCAGTAGGATATGCCTGGGTCAGTATAGAGAAGCAGTAGGATATGTCTGGGGTCAGTATAGGGAAGCAGCACTATATGTCTGGGGTTAGTATAGGGAAGCAGTAGGATATGCCTGGGGTCAGTATAGGGAAGCAGTAGGATATGTCTGTGTTAGTATATGGAATCAGTGAGATATGCCTGGGGTTAGTCTAGGGAAGCAGTAGGGTATGCCTGGGGTCAGTGTAGGGAAGCAGTAGGATATGTTTGGGTTTGTTTAGGGAAGCAGTAGTATATGCCTGGGGTCAGTATTGGGAAGCAGTAGGATATGTCTGCAGTTAGCATAGGGAAGCTGTAGGATATGCCTAGGGTTAGTATAGGGAAGCAGTAGGATATGTCTGTGGTTACTATAGAGAAGCAGTAGGATATGCCTGGGTCAGTATAGGGAAGCAGTAGGATATGTCTTGGTTAGTATGGGAAGCAGTAGGATATGCCTGGGGTCAGTGTAGGGAAGCAGTAGGATATGTCTGGGTTTGTTAGGGAAGCAGTAGGATATGCCTGGGGTCAGTATAGGGAAGCAGTAGGATATGTCTGGGTTAGTATAGGAAGCAGTAGGATATGCCTGGGGTCAGTATAGGGAAGCAGTAGGATATGTCTGGGGTCAGTATAGGGAAGCAGTAGGATATGCCTGGGTCTAGTATAGGGAAGCAGTAGGATATGTCTGGGGTTAGTATAGGGAAGCAGTAGGATATGCCTGGGGTCAGTGTGGGAAGCAGTAGGATATGTTTGGGTTTGCTTAGGTAAGCAGTAGTTTATGCCTGGGGTCAGTACAGAAGCAGTAGGATATGTCTGCAGTTAGCATAGAGAAGCTGTAGGATATGCCTAGGGTCAGTATAGGGAAGCAGTAGGATATGTCTGTGGTTACTATAGAGAAGCAGTAGGATATGCCTGGGTCAGTATAGGGAAGCAGTAGGATATGTCTTAGTTAGTATACGGAATCAGTAATATATGCCTGGGATTAGTATAGGGAAGCAGTAGGATATGTCTAGGGTCAGAATAGGGAAGTAGTAGGATATGTATGTGGTTCGTATAGGGAAGCAGTAGGATATGCCTGGGGTTAGTAGAGGGAAGACGTAGGATATGCCTGGGGTTAGTAGAGGGAAGCAGTAGGATATGCCCGGGGTCATTATAGAGAAGCAGTAGGATATGTCTGGGGTTAGTACAGGGAAGCAGTAGGATATGCCTGGGGTCATTATAGGGAAGTAGTAGGATATATCTGAGGTTAGTATAGGGAAGCAGTAGGATATGCTCGGGGTTAGTGGAGGAAAGCAGTAAGATATGCCAGTGGTCAGTATAGGGAAGAAGTAGGATATGTCTGGGGTCCGAATAGGGAAGCAGTAGGATATGCCTGGGGTCAATATAGGGTAACAGTAGGATATGTCTGGGGTTAGTATAGGGAAGCAGTAGGATATGCCTGGGGTCAATATAGGGTAACAGTAGGATTTGTCTGGGATCAGTATAGGGACGCAGTAGGATATGTCTGTGTTAGTATATGAAATCAGTAAGATATGCCTGGGGTTAGAATATGGAAGCAGTAGGATATGCCCAGGGTCAGTATAGGGAAGTAGTAGGATATTCCTGGGCTCAGTACAGAGAAACAGCAGGATATACCTGGGGTTAGTATAGGGAAGCAATTGGGTATGCCAGCGGTTAGTATAGGGAAGTAGCAAGACATGCCTGCAGTTAGTATAGGGAAGCAGCAGTGTATGCCTGCAGTTAGCATAGGGAAGCAGTAGGATACGCCTGGGGTCAGTATAGGGAAGTAGTAGGATATGTTTGGGGTTAGTATAGGGAAGAAGTAGGATATGCCTGGGTAAGTATAGGGAAGCAGTAGGATATGTCTGGATTAGTATAGGGAAGCAGTAAGATATGCCTGGGGTCAGTATAGGAAAGCAGTAGGATATGTCTGGATTAGTATAGGGAAGCAGTAGGATATGCCTGGGGTCAATATAGGGTAACAGTAGGATTTGTCTGGGATCAGTATAGGGACGCAGTATGATATGTCTGTCTTAGTATATGAAATCAGTAAGATATGCCTGGGGTTAGAATAGGGAAGCAGTAAGATATGCCCAGGGTCAGTATAGGAAGTAGTAGAGATATTCCTGGGCTTAGTCTGGGAAGCAGTAGGTATGCCTGGGGTCAGTATAGGGAAGCAGTAGGATATGTCTGGGGTTAGTATAGGGAAGCAGTAGGATATGCCTGGGTTAGTATAGGGAAGCAGCAGAGTATGCCTGCAGTTAGCATAGGGAAGCAGTAGGATACGCCTGGGGTCAGTATAGGGAAGCAGTAGGATATGTCTGGGGTTAGTATAGGGAAGCAGTAGGATATGCCTGGGGTCAGTATAGGAAAGCAGTAGGATATGTCTGGATTAGTATAGGGAAGCAGTAGGATATGCCTGGGGTCAGTGTAGGGAAGCAGAAGGATATGTCTGGATTAGTATAGTAAATCAGTAAAATATTCCTGGGGTTAGTATAGGGAAGCATTAGGATAAGCCTGGGGTCAATATAGAGAAGTAGTAGGATATGTCTGTGGTTAGTATAGGGAAGCAGTAGGATATGCCTGGGGTTAGTAGAGGGAAGCAGTAGGATATGCCTGGAGTCAGTATAGGGAAGCAGTAGGATATGTTTGGGTTAGGATAGGGAAGCAGTAAGATATGCCTGTGGTCAGTATAGGGAAGAAGTAGGATATGTCTGGGGTCAGAATAGGGAAGCTGTAGAACATTTCTGGGGTTAATACTGGGAAGCAGTAGGATATGCCTGGGGTCAGTATAGGGAAGCAGTAGGATATGTCTGTGTTAGTATATGGAATCAGTGAGATATGCTTGAGGTTAGTCTAGGGAAGCAGTAGGGTATGCATGGGGTCAGTGTAGGAAAGCAGTAGGATATGTTTGGGTTTGTTTATGGAAGCAGTAGTATATGCCTGGGGTCAGTATAGGGAAGCAGTAGGATACATCTGTGATTAGCAGAGGGAAGCTGTAGGATATGCCTAGGGTCAGTATAGGGAAGCAGTAGGATATGTCTGTGGCTACTATAGAGAAGCAGTAGGATATGCCTGGGTCAGTATAGGGAAGCAGTAGGATATGTCTTGGTTAGTATAGGGAATCAGTAAGATATGCCTGGGATTAGTATAGGGAAGCAGTAGGATATGCCTAGGGTCAGTATAGGGAAGTAGTAGGATATGTCTGTGGTTAGTATAGGGAAGCAGTAGTATATGCCTGGGGTTAGTAGAGGGAAGCAGTAGGATATGCCTGGGGTCAGTATAGAGAAGCAGTAAGATATGTCTGGGTTAGGATAGGGAAGCAGTAAGATATGCCTGGGGTCAGTATAGGGAAGAAGTAGGATATGTCTGGGGTCAGAATAGGGAAGCAGTAGGATATGTCTGGGTTAGTATAGAGAAGCAGTAGGATATGTCTGGGGTCAGTA
This sequence comes from Neoceratodus forsteri, assembly GCA_016271365.2. Classification (NCBI taxonomy): domain Eukaryota; kingdom Metazoa; phylum Chordata; order Ceratodontiformes; family Ceratodontidae; genus Neoceratodus; species Neoceratodus forsteri. The sequence continues at coordinate 97,068,139 of JADMNL010000030.1, forward strand.
TAGGGAAGCAGCACTATATGTCTGGGGTCAGTATAAGGAAGCAGTAAGATATGCCTGGGGATAGTATAGGGAAGCAGTAGGATATGCCTGGGGTTAGTAGAGGGAAGCAGTAGGATATGCCTGGGGTCAGTATAGAGAAGCAGTAGGATATGTCTGGGTTTGGATAGGGAAGCAGTAAGATATCCCTGGGGTCAGTATAGGGAAGAAGTAGGCTATGTCTGGGGTCAGAATAGGGAAGCAGTAGGATATTTCTGGGGTTAGTATAGGGAAGCAGTAGGATATGCCTGGGGTCAGTATAGGGAAGCAGTAGAATATGTCTGTGTTAGTATATGGAATCAGTGAGATATGCTTGGGGTTAGTCTAGGGAAGCAGTAGGGTATGCCTGGGGTCAGTGTAGGGAAGCAGTAGGATATGTTTGGGTTTGTTTGAGAAGCAGTAGGTATATGCCTGGAGTCAGTATAGGGAAGCAGTAGGATATGTCTGCAGTTAGCATAGGGAAGCTGTAGGATATGCCTAGGGTCGGTGTAGGGAAGCAGTAGGACATGTCTGTGGTTACTATAGAGAAGTAGAAGGATATGCCTGGGTCAGTATAGGGAAGCAGTAGGATATGTCTTGGTTAGTATAGGGAATCAGTAAGATATGCCTGGGATTAGTATAGGGAAGCAGTAGGATATGCCTAGGATCAGTATAGGGAAGTAGTAGGATATGTCTGTGGTTGGTATAGAGAAGCAGTAGGATATGCCTGGGCATAGTAGGGGGAAGCAGTAGGATATGCCTGTTGTCAGTATAGAGAAGCAGTAGGATATGTCTGGGTTAGGATAGGGAAGCAGTAATATATGCCTGGGGTCAGTATAGTGAAGAAGTAGGATATGTCTGGGGTCAGAATAGGGAAGCAGTAGGATATGTCTGAGTTAGTATAGGGAAGCAGTAGGATATGTCTGGGGTCAGTATAGGGAAGCAGCACTATATGTCTGGGGTCAGTATAGGGAAGCAGTAGGATATGCCTGGGGTCAGTATAGGGAAGCAGTAGGATATGTCTGTGTTAGTATATGGAATCAGTGAGATATGCCTAGGGTTAGTCTAGGGAAGCAATAGGGTATGCCTGGGGTCAGTGTAGGGAAGCAGTAGGATATGTTTGGGTTTGTTTAGGGAAGCAGTAGTATATGCCTGGGGTCAGTATAGGGAAGCAGTAGGATATGTCTGCGGTTAGCATAGGGAAGCTGTAGGATATTCCTAGGGTTAGTATAGGGAAGCAGTAGGATATGTCTGTGGTTACCATAGAGAAGCAGTAGGATATGCCTGGGTCAGTATAGGGAAGCAGTAGGATATGTCTTGGTTAGTATAGGGAATGAGTAAGATATGCCTGCAGTTAGTATAGGGAAGTAGTGGGAAATGTCTGGGTTAGTATGAGGAAGCAGTAGGATATGACTGGGGTCATGGATATGTCTGGGATTAGTATAGGGAAGCAGTAGTATATGCCTGAGGTCAGTGTAGGGAAGCAGTAGGATATGTCTGGGTTAGTATAGGGAACAGGGAATCAGTAAAATATGCCTGTGGTTAGTACAGGGAAGCAGTAGGATATGAGTGGGTTAGTATTGGGAAGCAGTAGAATATGTCTGTGTTAGTATATGGAATCAGTGAGATATGCCTGGGGTTAGTCTAGGGAAGCAGTAGGGTATGCCTGGGGTAAGTGTAGGGAAGCAGTAGGATATGTTTGGGTTTGTTTAGGGAAGCAGTAGTATATGCCTGGGGTCAGTATTGGGAAGCAGTAGGATATGTCTGCGGTTAGCATAGGGAAGCTGTAGGATATGCCTAGGGTCAGTATAGAGAAGCAGTAGAATATGCCTGGGTCAGTATAGGGAAGCAGCAGGATATGTCTTGGTTAGTATAGGGAATCAGTAAGATATGCCTGGGATTAGTATAGGGAAGCAGTAGGATATGCCTAGGGTCAGTATAGGAAAGTAGTAGGATATGTATGTGGTTAGTATGGGGAAGCAGTAGGATATGCCTGGGGTTAGTAGAGGGAAGCAGTAGGATATGCCCGGGGTCAGTTTAGAGAAGCAGTAGGATATGTCTGGGTTAGGATAGGGAAGCAGTAAGATTTGCCTGGGGTCAGTATAGGGAAGAAGTAGGATATGTCTGGGTTAGTATAGGGAAGCAGTAGGATATGTCTGGGGTCAGTATAGGGAAGCAGCAGTATATGTCTGGGTTCAGTATAGGGAAGCAGTAGGATATGCCTGGGGTCAGTATAGGTAAGCACTAGGATATGTCTGGTGTTAGTATAGGGAAGCAGTAGGATATGCCTGGGTCAGTATAGGGAAGCAGTAGGATATGTCTGTGTTAGTATATGGAATCAGTGAGATATGCCTAGGGTTAGTCTAGGGAAGCAGTAGGGAATGCCTGGGGTCAGTGTAGAGAAGCAGTAGGATATATTTGGGTTTGTTTTGGGAAGCAGTAGTATATGCCTGGGGTCAGTATAGGGAAACAGTAGGATATGTCTGCGGTTAGCATAGGTAAGCTTTAGGATATGCCTAGGGTTAGTATAGGGAAGCAGTAGGATATGTCTGTGGTTACTATAGAGAAGCAGTAGGATATGCCTGGGTCAGTATAGGGAAGCAGTAGGATATGTCTTGGTTAGTATAGCAATCAGGAAGCTATCCCTGCAGTTAGTATAGGGAAGCAGTGGGAAATGTCTGGGTTAGTATAGGGAAGCAGTAGGATATGACTGGGTTCATGGATATGTCTGGGGTTAGTATAGGAAAGCAGTAGAATATGCCTGAGGTCAGTACAGGGAAGCAGTAGGATATGTCTGGGTTAGTATAGGGAACAGGGAATCAGTAAAATATGCCTGCGGTTAGTACAGGTAAGCAGTAGGATATGACTGGGGTTAGTATAGGAAGCAGTAGAATATACTTGGAGTCAGTATAGGAAGCAGTAGGATATGTCTGGGGTTAGTATAGGAAGCAGTAGGATATGTATGGGGTCAGTATAGGGAAGCAGTAGGATATGTCTGGGTTAGTATAGGGAAGCAGTAGGATATGTCTGGGGTCAGTATAGGGAAGCAGTTGGATATGACTAGGGTCAGTATAGGGAAGCAATTCGATATGGCTGGGGTTAGTATAGGAAATCAGTAAGATATGTCTGGGATTAGTATAGGGAAGAAGTAGGATATGCCTGGGGTCAGTATAGGGAAGCAGTAGGAAATGGCAAGGTTAGTATAGGGAATCAGTAATATATGCCTGGGATTATTATAGGGAAGCAGTAGGATATGCCTAGGGTCAGTATAGGGAAGTAGTAGGATATGTCTGTGGTTAGTATAGGGAAGCAGTAGGATATGCCTGGGCATAGTAGGGGGAAGCAGTAGGATATGCCTGTTGTCAGTATAGAGAAGCAGTAGGATATGTCTGGGTTAGGATAGGGAAGCAGTAATATATGCCTGGGGTCAGTATAGTGAAGAAGTAGGATATGTCTGGGGTCAAAATAGGGAAGCAGTAGGATATGTCTGAGTTAGTATAGGGAAGCAGTAGGATATGTCTGGGGTCAGTATAGGGAAGCAGCACTATATGTCTGGGGTCAGTATAGGGAAGCAGTAGGATATGCCTGGGGTCAGTATAGGGAAGCAGTAGGATATGTCTGTGTTAGTATATGGAATCAGTGAGATATGCCTAGGGTTAGTCTAGGGAAGCAATAGGGTATGCCTGGGGTCAGTGTAGGGAAGCAGTAGGATATGTTTGGGTTTGTTTAGGGAAGCAGTAGTATATGCCTGGGGTCAGTATAGGGAAGGAGTAGGATATGTCTGCGGTTAGCATAGGGAAGCTGTAGGATATTCCTAGGGTTAGTATAGGGAAGCAGTAGGATATGTCTGTGGTTACCATAGAGAAGCAGTAGGATATGCCTGGGTCAGTATAGGGAAGCAGTAGGATATGTCTTGGTTAGTATAGGGAATGAGTAAGATATGCCTGCAGTTAGTATAGGGAAGTAGTGGGAAATGTCTGGGTTAGTATGAGGAAGCAGTAGGATATGACTGGGGTCATGGATATGTCTGGGATTAGTATAGGGAAGCAGTAGTATATGCCTGAGGTCAGTATAGGGAAGCAGTAGGATATGTCTTGGTTAGTATAGGGAACAGGGAATCAGTAAAATATGCCTGTGGTTAGTACAGGGAAGCAGTAGGATATGAGTGGGTTAGTATTGGGAAGCAGTAGAATATGTCTGTGTTAGTATATGGAATCAGTGAGATATGCCTGGGGTTAGTCTAGGGAAGCAGTAGGGTATGCCTGGGGTAAGTGTAGGGAAGCAGTAGGATATGTTTGGGTTTGTTTAGGGAAGCAGTAGTATATGCCTGGGGTCAGTATTGGGAAGCAGTAGGATATGTCTGCGGTTAGCATAGGGAAGCTGTAGGATATGCCTAGGGTCAGTATAGAGAAGCAGTAGAATATGCCTGGGTCAGTATAGGGAAGCAGCAGGATATGTCTTGGTTAGTATAGGGAATCAGTAAGATATGCCTGGGATTAGTATAGGGAAGCAGTAGGATATGCCTAGGGTCAGTATAGGAAAGTAGTAGGATATGTATGTGGTTAGTATGGGGAAGCAGTAGGATATGCCTGGGGTTAGTAGAGGGAAGCAGTAGGATATGCCCGGGGTCAGTATAGAGAAGCAGTAGGATATGTCTGGGTTAGGATAGGGAAGCAGTAAGATTTGCCTGGGGTCAGTATAGGAAAGAAGTAGGATATGTCTGGGTTAGTATAGGGAAGCAGTAGGATATGCCTGGGGTCAGTATAGGTAAGCACTAGGATATGTCTGGTGTTAGTATAGGGAAGCAGTAGGATATGCCTGGGTCAGTATAGGGAAGCAGTAGGATATGTCTGTGTTAGTATATGGAATCAGTGAGATATGCCTAGGGTTAGTCTAGGGAAGCAGTAGGGAATGCCTGGGGTCAGTATAGGGAAACAGTAGGATATGTCTGCGGTTAGCATAGGTAAGCTGTAGGATATGCCTAGGGTTAGTATAGGGAAGCAGTAGGATATGTCTGTGGTTACTATAGGGAAGCAGTAGGATATGTCTGGGTCAGTATAGGGAAGCAGTAGGATATGTCTTGGTTAGTATAGGCAATCAGTAAGCTATCCCTGCAGTTAGTATAGGGAAGCAGTGGGAAATGTCTGGGTTAGTATAGGGAAGCAGTAGGATATGACTGGGTTCATGGATATGTCTGGGGTTAGTATAGGAAAGCAGTAGAATATGCCTGAGGTCAGTACAGGGAAGCAGTAGGATATGTCTGGGTTAGTATAGGGAACAGGGAATCAGTAAAATATGCCTGCGGTTAGTACAGGTAAGCAGTAGGATATGACTGGGGTTAGTATAGGGAAGCAGTAGAATATACTTGGAGTCAGTATAGGGAAGCAGTAGGATATGTCTGGGGTTAGTATAGGAAGCAGTAGGATATGTATGGGGTCAGTATAGGGAAGCAGTAGGATATGTCTGGGTTAGTATAGGGAAGCAGTAGGATATGTCTGGGGTCAGTATAGGGAAGCAGTTGGATATGCCTAGGGTCAGTATAGGGAAGCAATTCGATATGGCTGGGGTTAGTATAGGAAATCAGTAAGATATGCCTGGGATTAGTATAGGGAAGAAGTAGGATATGCCTGGGGTCAGTATAGGGAAGCAGTAGGAAATGGCAAGGTTAGTATAGGGAAGCAGTAGGATACGACTGGGGTCAGTACAGGGAAGCAGTAGGATATGTCTGGTGTTAGTATAGGGAAGCAGTAGGATATCCCTGAGGTCAATATAGGGAAGCAGTACAATATGTCTGGGGTTAGTATAGGGAAGCAGTAGGATATGCCTGAGGTCAGTATAAGGAAGCAGTAGGATATGTCTGGGTTAGTATAGGGAAGCAGTAAAATATGCCTGTGGTTAGTACAGTGAAACAGTGTAATAAGTCTGTGGTCAGTTGGGTAGCAGTAATATATGCCTTGGGTCTGTAGGGGGAAGTAGTAGGCTATGTCCTGTTTTTAGTATACATAAGAAGCAGGATATGCTTGGGGTTATTATAGAAAAGCAGTAGGATATGTCTGCAGTTAGTATAGGGAAGCAGTAGGAAATGCCTAGGGTTAATATAGGGAAACAGTAGGATATGCCTGAGGTCAGTACAGGGAAGCAGCAGGATAGGCCTGGGCTCAGTAGTAGTAAACAGTAGGATATGCCTGTGGTTAGTATAGAGAAGCAGTAGGATATGCCTGGGGTCAGTATAGGGAAACTGTAGGATATGTCTGGGGTTAGTATAGGGAAGCAGTAGAATATGCCCGAGGTCAGTATAGAGAAGCAGTAGGATATGTCTGGTTTAGTATAGGGAACAGGGAATCAGTAAAATATGCCTGGGGTTAGTACAGGGAAGCAGTAGGATATGTCTGGGGTCAGTATAGGGAAGCAGTTGGATATGCCTAGGGTCAGTATAGGGAAGCAATACGATATGGCTGGGGTTAGTATAGGAAATCAGTAAGATATGCCTGGGATTAGTATAGGGAAGAAGTAGGATATGCTTGGGGTCAGTATAGGGAAGCAGCAGGAAATGGCAAGGTTAGTATAGGGAAGCAGTAGGATATGACTGGGGTCAGTACAGGGAAGCAGTAGGATATGTCTGGTGTTAGTATAGGGAAGCAGTAGGATATCCCTGAGGTCAATATAGGGAAGCAGTACGATATGTCTGGGGTTAGTATAGGGAAGCAGTAGGATATGCCTGAGGTCAGTATAAGGAAGCAGTAGGATATGTCTGGGTTAGTATAGGGAAGCAGTAAAATATGCCTGTGGTTAGTACAGTGAAACAGTGTAATCAGTCTGTGGTCTGTTGGGGAGCAGTACTATATGCCTTGGGTCTGTAGGGGGAAGTAGTAGGCTATGTCTGGGGTTAGTATACATAAGAAGCAGGATATGCTTGGGGTTATTATAGAAAAGCAGCATGATATGTCTGCAGTTAGTATAGGGAAGCAGTAGGAAATGCCTAGGGTTAATATAGGGAAACAGCAGGATATGCCTGGGGTTAGTAGAGGGAAGCAGCAGGATATGCCTGGGGTGAGTACAGGGTAGTAGCAGGATATGCCTGTGCTCAGTATAAGGAGACTGTAGGATATGCCTGGGTTTCACATAGGGAAACAGTAGGATATGCCTGGGGTCAGTATAGGGAAGTAGTAGGATATTCCTGGGCCCAGTATAGGGAAGCAGCAGGATATGCCTAGGGTTAGTATAGGGAAGCAGCAGGATATGCCTAGGGTTAGTATAGGGAAGCAGCAGGATATGCCTAGGGTTAGTATAGTTAAGCAGTACGGTATGCCTGTGGTTAGTATAGGGAAGCAGCAGGATATGCCTGTGGTAAGTATTGGGAAGCAGCAGAGTATGCCTGCAGTTAGTATAGGGAAGCAGTAGGATATGCCTGGGGTCAGTACAGGGAAGCAGTGGGATATGCCTGCAGTTAATATAGGGAAACAGTTGGATATTCCTGGGGTCAGTATCGGGAAGCAGTAGGTTACGTCTAGGTTAGTATAGAGAAGCAGTAGGATATTCCTGGGGTTAGTAGAGGGAAGCACTAGAATATGTCTGGGGTCAGTGTAGTGAGGCAGTAGGATATGTAAAGAGTCAGTATAGGGTAGCAATATGATATGCCTGGGGTTAGTATATGGAAGCAGTAGGATACGCCTGGTGCCAGTATAGGGAAGCAGTAGGATATGTCTGGGTTAGTATAGGGAAGCAGTAAGATATGCCTGAGGTCAGTATAGAGAAGCAGTAGGATATGCCTGGGGTCATTATAGGGAAGCAGTAGGATACGCCTGTGGTCAGTATATGGAAACAGTTGGATATGTCTGGGGTTAGTATAGGGAAGCAGTAGGATATGCCTGGGGTCAGTATATGGAAGCAGTAGGATATGTGTAGGTTAGTATGGGAGAAAAGGCTGTCGAGGGGGGTCCGATAAAGAAGGGACTCTGTCTCCACCCTTCTGGGGAGCTGGAGGAATGCAGAAAAAGGCCGACTGGTAAAGTGCAGACCAGGGGAAAACGGAATCCCCATGGGAATACGAGCAGGGGAAATGGAAGTATAGGGAAAGGGTGGAAGGTAGTCCTGCTAAATGCCAGGAGCTTGGGCAACAAAATGCCTGAGCTCCAGGCGATGCTAACTGAGGGAGCAGTGGATGTGGCAGCGGTCACTGAGACCTGGGCCACCGCAGGACACGACTGGGACCTGAACCTGGAGGGTTACACTATGTTCAGGAAGGACAAGGGGGTGGGAAGGGGAGGAGGGGTAGCAATAATAGTCAAAAACTGCATTGGCATAGGGGGAGTAGAGGAGGCGGAGGGAACCGTGGAGGCAATTTGGGTCACCTTGATAACAAGGGGGCACAAGGGAGTAAAAATAGGAGTGGTGTATAGACCCCCTGCACTAGCGGAGGAGCTGGAGGAGAGTCTGGTGGCAGATGTTGGGAGACACTGCAGATTGGGCAGGGGAAGGGTGGTGGTGTTGGGGGACTTAAACATGCCAGGAACAGACTGGGAGACTATGACATCCTTGGTGGCCAGGGAACAGAGGTTGTTGGATGTCTTTCAAGATGCGTTCCTAACTCAGCAGGTGGGGGAACCGACCAGGGAGGTGCGGATACTGTATGTGGTCCTGGCAGACAGTGACCAGATTGGGGGCCTGGAGGTAAGGGATCCATTGGTAGGGAGTGACCATGGCATGGTCTGGTTCTGCCTGGACCTAGGAGGGGTTGAAGACTGTACAAAGACGGAGGTGACTGACTTTGGGGGGTGGATTTTAAGGAAATGGGAAGGATCCTTAAGGAGCATTTGGATGTGATTGGGTCAGACATGGACACTGAGAGTAGGTAGGAAATAATCAGGAGAGGGGTGAAGGATGCTACTAGCACCTGTGCCAGAGTAAGACGCAAATGCGGTAGGGCCCGAAAACCCTGCTGGTGGACCCGGGAGGTGCAGGAGGTGGTGTGGGGGAAAGAAGGCAGCCTATAGGCAATTCAAGTGTTCAAGGAGTGAAAGGGATTGAGGGGAGTACAAACTGATGGCTAGAAGGGCCACTAGGGTGGTGAGGGCGGCTAAGGCAAGGAAGGAGCAGAACCTGGCCAGGGAAATTAGAAGAGGGAACAAGGGGTTCTTTAGATACGTTGGGGAAAAAACGAAGGTGAAGGGGCAGATTAGCAGGATTAAAACAGGGAGAGATGGGCACAAGACCCAGGGGAGCAGGCTGAGGTACTAAATGAGTACTTCACCTCAGTTTCACCAAGAAAAATGGGGTGCTGCATCATACATGGGAGGAGACTGTGATACTGAGGGGCCCTTACCCGATCGGCGGGTCTGTGGAGAGGCGGAGGCATCACTGGCAGGAGGGGGGAAGGTTAAGCAGGGAGAAGAGGTAGCAGAGGTGGAAATCACAGCTGAGAGAGTGAGGGAAGCCCTCAGGTCCCTTAAGACGGAGAAAGCACCGGGGCTGGATAAATTACATCCCAGAGTGCTGAAGGAACTTGCGGATGTCCTGGCGAAACCCCTGGTGGAGCTTTTCACCATCTCTCTAAGGTGGATGCCCCAGGACTGGAAGGTGGCGCATATAGTGCCTATCTACAAGGGGGGATCAAGGGAGGTGGCAGGGAACTACAGGCCTGTCAGCCTGACATTGGTGGTGGGTAAGGTGATGGAGGGCATTGTCAAGGAGAGGCTGGGGGGGGAGCCTGGAAAAGTCAGGGTGCCTGGATGATAGACAGCATGGATTTGTCCCAGGGAAATCGTGTCAGACAAACCTTGTGGAGTTCTATGACTGGGTGACGAGTGCCTTGGACCTGGGTAGACCAGTGGACGTCCTCTTTCTAGACTTCAGCAAGGCATTTGACTCTGTTCCTCACAAGGGCCTGTTGGATAAGCTGGGAGGAATGGGGGTGGGGAACCAGACGATCAAATGGATAGACAAGTGGCTCCAGGACTGGACCTAGAGGGTCATAGCTGGTGGGATAGTCTCATCCCCAAGGAGGGTCATGAGTGGGATCCCACAGGGATCAGTCCTTGGTCCCCTCCTGTTCAACGCCTACGTCTCTGACATAAGGACAGGTATCAGGAGTGAGATGAGTCTCTTTGTGGATGACTCAAAACTGGGGGCAGTGGTGGATGGGAAGGAGTGAAGGGTGGCCCTACAGGGGGACCTGGAGGCTCTGGAAAGATGGTTTAGAAAGTGGAAGCTGAGGTTCAATGCAGGGAAATGCAAGGTACTGCACCTGGGGGCCAGAAACACAGGCCAAGTGTGCACCCTGGGGGGGGAATGCTACAAGTCTCGATGGCTGAGAGGGACCTGGGGGTGGTGGTGGATGTCAAGATGAACAACTTGGACACTTGTAAGAGGGCAGCAGCCAAGGCCAACAGAGTGCTGGGATGCATCGCTAGGGGGATCACCTCCAAAAGGAGGGAAGTGATACTCCCTCTGTATAACTGCTTGGTGAGGCCACACCTCGAGTACTGCATGCAGTGTTGGAGGCCACACTTAAAGAGGGGCATTAAACTCCTGGAGAGGGTCCAGAGAAGGGCAACCAAAATGATTTGGGGTTTGGGGGACAGGACCTATGGGGAGAGGCTCGAAGAGCTAAATATGTACACATTGGAAGAGAGAAGGGACCAGGGGGACATGATAGAGGTCTTCAGGTACATGAAGGTGGTAAATAGGGAAGGAGTATTCAGGATGCTTCGAAGGAAGGAGAAGGGGGTAACTAGAGGGCATGGGTGGAAGCTGGAGGTGGGAAGATTCAGGGGAGAAAGGAGGGGGTGCTACTTCACTGAGAGGGTGGTGGAGCCATGGACTGTGCTGCCCAGGGGGCTGGTGGAGGCAGAGACAGTGGAAGGGTTCAAGAGGGGGTGGGACAGGTACAGGGGAAGGGTTCTGGAAGCAAAATCCAGTGCAGCGAGAATATCCGGAACTGGGAAGGGAGAAGCCAGAAAAGGCGAGGGAGGCTGCAAGGTCAGCTCCCAGGGTGAGGGCTGACCAAACAAGCAGACACAAAAGACTGTTAGGCCTATTCTGCTGGCATTTTAGTATGTTAGTATAGGGAAGCAGTAGGATATTCTTGGGGTCAGTATAGGGAAGCAGTAGGATATGTCTGGGGTCAGTATAGGGAGGCAGTAGGATATATCTGGAGTTAGTATAGGGTAGCAATATGATATGCCTGGGGATAGTATATGGAAGCAGTAGGATATGCCTGGGGTCAGTATAGGGAAGCAGTAGGATATGTCTGGGTCAGTATAGTGAAGCAGTAGGATATGCCTGAGGTCAGTATAGGGAAGCAATAGGATATGTTGGGGTCAGTATAGAGAAGCAGTAGGATATGTCTGGGTTAGTATATGGAATCAGTAAGATATGCCTGGGGTTAGTATAGGGAAGCAGTAGGATATGCCTGAGGTCAGTGTAGGGAAGTAGTAGGATATGTCTGGATTAGTATAGGGAAGCAGTAGAATATGCCTGAGGTCAGTATAGGAAAATAGTAGGATATGCTTGGGTCAGTGTAGGGAAGCAGTAGGATATGTCTGGGTTAGTATAGGGAAGCAGTAGGATATGCCTGGGGTCAGTATAGGGAAACAGTAGGACATGTCTGGGTTAGTATAGGGAATCAGTAGAATATGCCTGGGGTTAGTACAGGGAAACAGTATAATAAGTCTGTGGTCAGTTAGAGGAGCAGTAGGATATGCCTTGGGTCTGTATAGGCAAGTAGTATGCTATGCCTGGGGTTAGTATATGTAAGCAGCAGGATATGCTTGGGGTTATTTATAGAGAAGCAGCATGATGTCTGCGGTTAGTATAGGAAAGCAGCAGGAAATGCCTAGGGTTAGTATTGAGAAGCAGCAGGATCTGCCTCTGCTCAGTATAGGTAAAAAGTTGGATATGCCTAGGGTTAGTATAGGGAAGCAGTAGGATATGCCTGGGGTCAGTATAGGGAAGCAGTAGGAATAGATTATGTGTCAGGTTAGTACAAGGAAGCAGCAGGATATGCCTGGGATCAGTATAGGGAAGCAGTAGGATATGCCTGGGGTTAGTATTGGGAAGCAGTAGGCTATGCCTGGGGTGAGTACAGGGAAGCAGTAGGATATGCTTGGGATCAGTATAGGGAAGTAGTAGGATATGTCTGTGGTCAGTTAGGGAAGCAGTAGGATATGCCTGGGGTCAGTATAAGGAATCAGTAAGATATGCCTGGGGTCAGTATAGGGAAGCAGTAAGAAATTTTTATTTATTTATTTAAAAGGGAAGCTCATTTCGAAATGCGTCCTGGGGGGAAGGGGGGAAGAAGTGAGTACAAAATAAGAGGCAAAAGTGCAGTAATACAATAAACACAACTTTGAACAATAATATACAGCAACCAAATGAGCAAGTAATAGTAATGCAGGTTCAGACATCAGCAGTGTGAAGTATTACCAGGCACTCTCAAGACTGTAACATCAGGAATACAGGGCAGGGTAGGAGAATGTGCACGACAGGTGTGAGACTTTGGGGGGAGCAACTAGCACATAGTGAGAGAGGGAAGAGAGGAGGGAGGGTTGAGAGAGAGGGGAGAGAGGAAGAGAGAAAAGGATGAAGTCGGGGAGGAAGAAGTGGAGAGAAGGATGAAGGTGGATTAGGGTTGGGAGCAGCAAGTGGGGTTGGTGGGACTAAAAAGGTGAAATGAAAAGGGGGGTGGAAAGAGGGTAGAGAGGATATTAAGGGAAGTGGAGTGAGCAAGAAAGAAGGGTGGGAGTGGGGTTGAGGGTAGGGAGGTAAGGATTAAGAGGAATGAGGGGGGGTGGGAGGAGAATGGAGGGAGAAGGGAGGAGGTTAAGGGTGTAGAGAAGGGAGGATGAAAAGGGGAGCAGAGGTTGGGGTAGTTAGGGAGTAGGTGGAGGGTATTAGGCTAAGGGCATTTACAGGAGGGAGCAATGTGGCCTTGGAGTAGAGAGAATAGAGAGCAGAGTGAATTGTTATTGGAAGAGAGTTCCAGAGATTAGGAAGGCGGAAGGAGAAAGCTGACTGGCCAGCTAGGAATTTATGAGAGGCAGCAAAAGAGAATGGTAGCCTGAGTAATTCAGAGAGTAATGGGTGGGGGGCATAGGGGAAAGGAGAGAGCTGAGATAAGGAGGGAGTGAAGCTGAACAATTTGAATATGAAGGAGGCACAGTGGACAAGGTGGCAGTCTTCCAAGGAAGGGAGGGAGAGATCAGAGTACAGAGAGCAGTGGTGGATGCACGGGGGAACAGACCAATGCAAAATGGCAAAAGGAGTGGAAGATGGGATCCAGTCTGGCCAGAGTGGACTTTGGTGCAGCACCGTAGACAATGTCACCATAATCAAAAATGGGGAGGATCATCTTCGTGACGATGTCTCGGCAGGCAGATACAGAGATGCAGCTTTTGTTCCTATAAAAGGCACTGAGCTTGGGTGGAGTTTTTTTTGTACATGGCATCTACTGTATATGTTGAGAAAAACCAAGTTGACGGTCAAGCCTGATACCAAGGTACTTAAATGAGGGCACGTCATCAATTTTACCCCATCTAGGAGAAGAAGGTGGGGGGAGGAGGGAGGGAGGAAGGAGCCTAGAAAACCTCTGCTGACTGCTGAAACACATAGATACCGTTTTCTTTACATTAAGGATAACTGACTAGACCTGTACCATTTCTGGACAGTGTCAAAATCAAGTTGAAGCCTGGATGTTAACTCAAATGGGGAAGAGCCAGATGAAAACAGGACAATGTCATTTACATACATGTGGATGGATGCAGAGGAGCAGGCTGAAGGGAGGTCATTGAAGAATATGGAGACAAGCAATGGGCCAAGGTTGGAACCTTGAGGGAAGCCGTGTGTAAGGGAGGTGGGGGAAAGGATTCTCTAATTCTTACAGATTGAGATCTTCCTTTAAGGTAGGAGCTAAACCAGCTGGTTGTGGAGTTGGATAGACCTGCAGAGTTTAGCTTGTCCAGGAGAAGCGGGGAGAAGAAATATGGTGGCAGTGAGGAGGCCTTGGTCCATGCTGGTATGGATAGAGTCTGTGAGCCTGAGGAAAGAGGAAGTGGTGGAGTGGTGTTTACGAAAGCCAGACTGGAAGGGGGTGAAGAAGAAGGAGGAGGAGTCGAGGAAGGGGGAGAGTTGAAACAGAATTATGTGTTCTTGGAGTCTGGATAAGGTTGGGAGGAGAGAAATAGGGTAGAAGTTGCCAGGAGAGAAGCAGTCACCTCCTTTTGGAAGGAGAATGACTGTTGCATGCTTCTAGGTATTTGGGACAGAGGCAAGAGAGAATGAGAGGTTGAGCAGGGAGGAGATGGGCAAGGCAATAGCGAGTACAGAGAGGTGCAGGAGCTTGGGGTCAAGCACATCTGGGCTCCCAACTTTCTGGGGGTTGAGAGCCAGAAGTGCATTAGTATAAGGAATGAAACAGCAGGATATGCCTGGGGTTAGTATAGGGAAGCAGCAGGATATGCCTGGGGTTAGTATGGGGATGCAGCAGGATATGCCTACAGTTAGTATAGGGAAACAGTGAGATATGCCTGGGGTTAGTATAGGGAAGCAGTAGGATATGCCTGGGGTCAGCATAAGAAAGCAGTAAGATATGTCTGGGGTTAGTATAAACCATTCCAGTATTCATTTATCTAAGCAAGAACAAACACATGGCATCAAATCTTATCTCGCCTTCTTAACTGACAAGGAACAAAAAAAAAAGATAGCAACTTCCTATAGTTTCAACATATTCCCAGTCAAATATTGGATCTGAGATATACAAAACCAAAAGAGGCGAGTAAAAGCAAGAGTTGCCTTCTGTAATACATGCTCCACTGAAAATATATTACCTGTTCTTGTTATATATCCATGGTATAACACAATGTGACAGAAAAGCTTAGGAAAGATTATCGAAAGGACTTATAAGTCACATCATGAAATAATCATGGACTTGTGTTCAGCACACCTTGACATGTTGCTTAAACTAACCCAATGGGGTTAAGGATCTAAGAAATAGAAAAGTGATCATTAACATATACTAGGTTAATCCATCTCAATAAAAGGTAACTGTGTGTATCCCTTAGAACAAATTACGCTATTTATGGATGGTGCCTCTGCTTAATTAGTTTGTACATACTTGTACAATGCTGGAATTGCATTGCTATAGACATATTCTTTTTCACTCTATCCCTCCCAAAGGCATCTCCCACCAGGACTCCTTCAGCCTCTGCCAGTACCATCTTCACTGTCCATCAAGGCTCCTCCTTATCTAGGCTTTCCAGCATGCTTGGGCCACCTGAGATACACTGTCGCAGTACTTCCCAGAGTTTCCACCCCCTCACGGTGAGGCCTGCCTTCTGCTCCATGACAGCTCCATCCCTATATATCTAGTGGCCCACAGTAGAGATGAAGTCTAGGATCCAATCCAGGGGCCAGGAGAGCAGAGACTGATGATAACTGGGGGTAAGATAGTGCAACATCTGCCCAACCAGCAGCTCTTTGTTCCTTTTTCTTTTCCCTAAGGTTGCTGATATGCAGTGATGCACATGGGTCTGTGCCCTTACATTGGTGTCAGCCACAGTCTGTCCCCATCCTGCTGTGTCCCAGGCAGTGCTGCCACTTAGCCCCCACTAGGTGGCAGTCAAATGGCAGGATGCACTTCCTTCCCTCCCCAAAGCAGGAGAGCAGTCCCCGGGATGCTGAATCCTCTGTCTCTGGCCAACCCCCAATGACTAAAGCTTGCTTGTAAACTCAGGTCCCTTGTGCAGCAATCAGTAGGCTGACTGCTGCACTACCGAGTGGACCTTCTGACTGCTGCGCTGCCGAGCTGGACTTCTGATAAACATATTGATTTCACTGTGGTGATTTGATGTCATATTATATCTGCATGGTTCAACTGGTGGCACATCCACCTCTGGGCTAGAAGATCATTGGTTCTAGTCCCAAACTAAGATTGAACTCATACCATAAATATTGGCACTTGAGTGTGGTACTAGTGGGATGCTGTACTGTTGGGGTGTGCTATCCTTTGATGAGATTTTACACTGAGGTGCCTTCTGCCCATCTCTGGTGCTGTCGTGGTGGGTGTGCAGGTAGAAGTAAAACAACCAAAGCCATGTTTTTCAAGAATTGAGGGTTTTCTCCCAAATTCTGGACAGCATTTCTTGCACGTAAAACTACTTCATGCAGTTGCCCAGGGCAGTGTGTGGGTGATGATGTGTGAAATGGCTGCCAGTACACGTGATCATATTCTGCTTCTGACTGATAGCATGTCTTACATTTAGACTTTGTATACAGTGTTGTGATTACGTATGATCATGTTATCTTGCATATTCTCTGAAGATTAAATAAAAACTGTAAGTTTAAGAACCATATGGCTTGTACAGGGTTCATGGGACACCAGGGATAGCACTGTTACTTGTCCTCCCTATGACTGAAATATAATGGTTGGAATGCAGATGTCTATACTATATCCAGTGTGCTAAATTATGTGTACCACCACACAACAGTGACTACAAGAGGATAATGGATGGGTATGAGTGCACAACAATGCTGCGGTCACTTCGAGCGGTTGTCTGACAACCGTGAGAAGTGAATGCTGCGTTGTTGTTTACTCTTGCCCATCCATCATCTTGTATAGTGTATGGGCAACAGTAAATCACTGATGGACCACTTCCTAAGGCGCCAAACTCAGTTTTAGGACTTTGCCTCTCTCTCCGCCCCTGCAACTGTAGTACATGCGCTGCTACTTTCTGGCTGAACCAATTCTGTGTGTTTTTAAATACATGTACAGCCTGCCATTTTATAGGGAACATCAAAAGACAAGAATGCCATTATTTTTAATGCTGCTGTTGTCCCTGCTGTCACTCAGTTACTCTTCTCACTGCCACGGCTGTTCCCTGATGTGCTGCATTTTGGCAAAAGGCACATGCGAGGAGACGTCCGTTGTTGGTATACCATCTATGTGACGTACTCATGATGGTACAACAGCAATATGACGTCACATTGATGGTACAACTGGTGTAGCTTTCAATCGAATTCCATGAGTAACAACACTCTCCCATACACTGTAACATTGTTATGTGTACCACATAATAATTCTGTTCTCATTCTGACAGCGACACTGTTGTAAATTAATATCTGATCAATGGTCTTTTTTCCCCTTTCGATGATTTGAATAAACTTATTTGATTGATTAAGACCCTCCTAACTGGGTGAATGAAAGACCTCACTGGAAATGAATGTTTTCATCTCAGATGAACAAACAAATTATTTAGTCCACATCTTAGCCATCAGAATGAATGTAGCTACAGAATGCCTTTCTTTAACACAATCAGCATCTAAATGCCAACAAAGAGACTTTAAAGATTATGCACAATTAAGGTGAAAGGGGAAGTTTGCACTTTTATTGCTGTTATTGTGTCAGTTCCTTTGATGCAGACAATTGGAGGAAACAGTATCAGCCCAGCAGTGGTACATTGATTTCCTGGATGAAGGCTATATTTACAATGGGAAGGGAGTGAAGACAGTTTTGACAGCTTACGTTCTGCAGATTTAAAAATTCTTCATAGACCATATAATCATTTTTTATGAACCAGGTTAGCTTTTGTTTACTGGCTAAGTGCACTAGGCAAAACCTGGCTATTTTCAGGCCCGACCGAGGAGAGTACATTACAGGTAACATACAGTGGTACAAAGAATGGAATTCAGGTAATTTAGAGCAACAGTATATCAAAGACCCAGATACAGAAAATAAGTCCAAGACATACTACCTAAAGTAACTTGAGCATGCAGTAATGCAATGATCAAAATGTAGTGGTTTAGAACAAACGGTAATTGCCTAGAATAGCATAACAAAAATGTTGAACAAAGAGAAGAAGTGCTAGGTGTGTACATGGCCTTAAAGTATTACATTGGATAGGTTGATTTGGAATAGCAGTGTCCATCCGGTACTAAAAAGTACCACATTCAGTCCAATGAGCTACGAAAGTTCAAACTTCTTTGACACCCTCAGCATTGTTCTGAAAAGGCAAGGCAATAAGCAAAATCCACCTTAAATATGGATTAAGTAGCTCCATAAAGTTCACTTAAGCCATGGTCATAACCATACCACATATAGAACTAATGGTAAAACTGGACCATGAATAAACAAGCAACTATTTAACTGTAACTTTAAACATAAAGGGTTACGCATTAGAGTTCCCCCCTTGAACTGATCATATCTATAATGATTCATTTAGGGGGTAGGAGGAAGTAAGCTGTTGGTTAATTAGGATCTACAGCTTATCTGTTAGGTAGGAAAATGGGCAAACTAGGTGGGCCAAGCGGTCCTTATCTGCCCTCAAATTCTATGTTTCTATGTTTCATTTGTTACCTGTATAGAGCCATCAAGGGGACAACCGCATCCCCCTTTCCAAGCGGTTGACCTATGAATCCTAATAAAAGAACACTATAGGCTATTAGAGATTTCTTTTCATAGTGTACATCAGTGAATTAAGTTGGACTAGAGGGGGCCCCACATTCAGCGTTCCACCGGGACCAACCTATCCAATGTTCCACATGTTTGTCTTCTGTGATATGTAGCTTAGCTGTCAAAAATTCCATAGCATGAACCTTTGATATCCTTCCTAGCCATTCTTCCTGGTTGAGTATATTTGTCGTGAGCCAGTGAGCAGTAATACTGTAACCCCAGATGGCGCTATCCCCAGGGCTACTACCCCTGCCTGCTTGGCTAGTAGCAGGTTAAGGGGCCTGAGTTCTGAAACGGGTGCCTCCACCCGGAGGTCAGGGTTGGTAGTGGTCAAGCTAACCTGGGCACAGCCCTCTGGGACACTGTAACCCCTCTCTTTCCCCTCTAGTGGCTTGAACACTGTACAGTAATCACTTTCACAATACCCCTGGTACACCACACAAGTACCCACACTGTTTGCACTTACCACCAGGGCTGGTTCCTCTGGCTCAACCCTGGGGACCCCCTATAAAACAAGGTTATGCACAGCAAATAGCAACAGTACAGTACTTTGAGCACAAACTGGAACCACAGTCAGATTACATGCAGAAAAAGTTAGATCTGATTTATTCAGGAGACTTGAACAAGGGAGGGGCAAAATCAGGTTAATTAGCTTAAAGGTTATATCAATCAAGCAGTCATGCATGCGCTTTGAGTCCCCCCACACAGTCCACCTCTGGGTACCCACGTGGAGAAGAAATGGGCTAGCCAGGACAGTTCCCTGGGGTTGCAGCTGGTTGGGGCCCTGTGATGGAAAACACAACATGCACAGTACACAATATTTGTAATCCAGAGCCAGAGGGCTCAGTTCATAAAGGAAACAAAACAAGACAATCAGATGACACACAGATTAAGCTGTTGTTGCAGGGAGCTACCCTGGTTATTTACTCACGATACCCAAGACTGGACACAGGCTGGATGAAAATCGAGATTGCAGGTGGTTGATCTGGAATGTCAGGAGAAGCAGGGCCCACATGAGTAGTAGAGGCGTCGTTCCTGTTCAGGCGTGGAGCAGGGGGCTGATCCCCAGGCAGGTCTCTCGTCGATGGCTTCTCTGTGCAGTGAGCAGTCTGGCTGGGCCAGTCTGGCAAGGCCCAGACTGCATGGAGACAAATTCGGATGCAGTCCATTTGGGGCTGGATACAGCTTCCAGCAAGCAGAACACAGTTCACACAGTGGGGAACTAACTCACAACCCACTAGCAGCTCATAGCACATTTACATGTATGAGAATTCTACTGTACCAGGCAAAGCGCTCCCCGGTCACAATCGCAAAGTCTTTGCACACACCAGGAGCTTAGGAGTAGCTGGAATTCCTGACAGGCCGATCACATTCAGAAAAATCTTCTGTCTTCTTCAGGTTGAGCCTGGCCCACTTCAGTAGCTTACTTTAGCCACACAAACTTGAATTGAGTCCAAAATAATTCTCTCCTCTTCTCTCCCTCTCAGGAGCAGCAGGCAGCCATGCAAGCCAAAAACTCAGTCGTTTCACAGTTTCCCCATGCGAATCCACTCAGGATTGCTTACCAAAATACACTTGAGCTCTTCTCATTTCACTTCCCAGCTCAGAACTAACTGAAAATTGCAAGCAGTGTGGAATTTCCCCAAGATCCAAAAGGTTTGGTTGGCTGATTTGGCTGTCAGTCAAAGACACTCCCCCTTCAGTTGCAAAAAAGGCGCAAAAGTTCAAACTACAGTTCCTACAGATTTTGAATTCAGATGGCTCCTGTAGTCCGGCTACATTTTAGGTCCCAGTACTGTTTGGTCCAATTTGTAGTCCAGGACCAAGATAGTGGAGACAAACAAAACAGTCCTTGCTACAAAGAAAGCAGGTTAGACAAACTACATTATCATTATCATTCTAAATGATATTCAACAAATAGTTACATCTTTCGACAGAGCTCCATCTCAGATTACTTATGCTGCAATAGGCAGCTCTTAAAGAGAGTACACAGAGGCTATATAGGCTCTGGTAATCACATTTAAACTGCTAAAACTCAGGACACCAGCCTGGCAGTGAGCATTTAGGCAAGCTCAAGGAAGACTTTTTGGGAACCCCCATTTCTAGGGGGGTTACACACAGATGATGTGCTACTCTATATAACAAATCCAGAAGAGTCACTACCAAGGGTCTGGGAACTCCTACATAAATTAGGAAGACTTTTGGGTTATGCCCTAAATAAAAACAAAATGGAGATCCTTAAATTTTTCTATACTCCTTCCTCTAAAATAAACTGGCTCCTCCCTCTGAGATGGAATACATCCAAAATTAAATATCTAGGAGCCCACATCCCCAAGAATTTAAGCCAACTGTTCACAAGTAACTTTGACCCCCTCTTCTTACAAATTAAGCAAGACATCAAAAAATGGGAACTTTTAAACTTACCCTTATATTCACGAATTGAAACAATATCCATGAATGTTCTTCCTAGGTTTCTATACCTCTTTCAGAGCCTCCCCACGAAGATATCCCCAGAACAATTTAAGAACTGGCAAAAAACAATTATTAAGTTCATCTGGGCCAACACAAAAGCAAGAATCAAAACTCTAGTCTTACAGTCTAATAAGAAAGCTGGGCGGAAGGGCAGTACCCAACTTAGAGGATTATTATTTAGCTTCCCACCTACAATGTGCCCTTCTCTGGTCGACACCAAAATATACCAGGCACTCTGGAAAATCATGGAAAGGGAAGTTATGGAGGGTACTCCTCTGGAGGTGAGACCATTCACCCCAAAACTCTTGATTCAGGACACAGGCCCCTCACTGTACTCAGTCAGGAATACCCTAGCTACAGTACATAGACTCTGGGTAAAGCATAAATATCTTGGAGAGTTGTGGCCCCTCAGAAGGTTTGCATGGGATGGAGAATTTGAACCTGCAAGACAGGACCTTACCTTCAGGAGATGGAATAGGTTGGGCCTGAACTCTTTGGGACAATTATTGAATGGATACGTAAACAGGGAGTTTGCAGATATAAAAACACTGTTTCAACTGAGAAACTCAGATCACTACAGATATCTTCAACTCAGGACTCACATTCAGAATGTACAAAAAAAACATGGTTTTATGGTAGACCAATCAGGGCTGCAGGTCATCATGGGAGAAATCATAAGCTCACAACTTCACAAAGGCCAAATCTCTGCCCTTTATGGGGCCCTCCGAGACAAAGGAAAGAAAATTTCGCCCCCCCTCCTTAAGAGTAGATGGGAGAGGGAACTAGGGGAGCAACTAACAGAGAAAGAATGGGAAACTATATTTACCCAAGCCCACAAAACCACATATTCACAGAGAGGGAAAAAGTTTGAGTGGAAAATAAGATCACGCTACTTCATCACTCCAGTAGTGAAAAACAAATGGAATAAGGGGCACTGCTCAACCTGCTGGAGAGACTGTGGGGAGGAAAGGGCAGGGCACCTGCACATTTTGCGACTCTGCCCAAAACTAACCCAGTTCTGGTGGGACGAGGTGGGGGCCTTGGAAAGCATATTTTCTATAGAAGAGTCCCTTTCTGCTAAGCACCTGATGCTGGGGCTGTCTCCTAAAGGGGTGAAAAGCAAAGATCAGACTTACCTATGGAATGTCCTGGTGACTGCTGCCCACAAAGCTGTTACTAGGAGGTGGCTGTCACCAGCCCCACGCTTACTAGAGCACTGGAGTGAAACAGTCAGTGAGATCCAGGATATGGAGGAACTGATGCACAAAATAAACCTCAGATCCTTATTATCTGAGGTTATTAGTAAACAGATGGACTAGATGGATAATATGGCAGGGGGATAGGATAGAAGGGGTACAGGAAGGAGGAAATCCACCAGGGGAGGAAAGCAGGAACAGCCTGATTTATTAAAACTTTTCAGTATCATACTGAGAACCTAGACCACTCCTTTACTCCTAAATAAAATGAGAAAGGGAACTTTGGAGACTATACCAAAGAATATTGCTCATAGAGATGATGATCCATAAATGGATAAATTTAACTGAAGAGTACCTAAACCGCTATGTAATAGACAAAAAATGCCTGTAATTTGAATGGAAAAAATGTGCAAGTACATGAGAATATGAATTTTGTATGTATGCCTGTAATCTTAATAAACTTGAATCAAAAAAAAATAACAGACAATTCAAGCCCAGCAATATGAGAGCTGGGAAGACAGCGACTAAAAACCTTCAGTGAGGTGTCAGAACAGCAAAAAGCAAATGAACACCACACAAATGTTTACACATGGGGGGCTTCAACCCCTGCACCCCTTACTTAAAGATACATACTTGAAGATGCACTATACACCATACAAAGTTTTCACTGTTCCAACAGCTCACTGAGTTTTTCAGTCACTGTCTTTCCTGGCGCTCATATTGCTGGGCTTAAATTGTCTTCACTATTTTTGATACGCTGTTTTGAAGAGGCACTTACCTGGTTCAAGAAGTGAAGTGAATTGTAATACTTGGTCCAGGGCAAGACTAATGTTGTAGCTCAGTTTCACATTTCATTTGAACCATGAGAGCTTAGAGGTCTTGGAAGAACCATTCTCTACAGCTGTTTCACTTTCCTTGTCCAACTGTTAAATTGATTCAACTAAGGCCCTGTCCAGACTACAGGGCCCAGCTTTTCATAGCTATATCCATGAGATAAGTCCCAAGGGTGTACAATATATGATGCATGGGACTTGTAGCAAAGGTTCAGGGATTTCTGTCCCTGTGTTGGATTGACACACACTGGACCACATTTCTGTACCACACTGAACCACTGTGGGTTGTCAGAAATTAGCATGTTACTGCCCCCTGATGGTTCAGAGGCGGCTCGTCACGCTGCCATGCAGCATGACTGGAAGTTGGGAGTGGACTGCGGTTATTGCATTGTGAGGCAGGCCAGGCTGCAGGCAGCTACTCAAGGGCATCATTCCTCGGCTAGGGAGGGCTGGCTAGCATGTAGCTAATTTTGTGTGCTGGGATGGGGGGTTTGCTTCTTTTTTTAGGGGCACACTGCATTGCCAAGTGTGATGAGCACAGCCCTTGACTGGTGAGGAGGGAGAAGGGAGTGTAGAAAACATGGGAAGTAAAATCCCCTGCCATTTGAATGGCAGCAAATTGCCTATCAGGGTATGTCCTCATCAACAGGGTATATCCCTGGTCAACAGCGGGGCTGGGTGGTGGTAGAAAAATCTGTATGAAAAAAAAAAGCATATGTAAATCCTCTTTGTACCCACCAGCATTTGGTGACTAAATGTGCATTGTTACTTGGTCACAGAGAGTCTCTTCCTCCTTCCTAGTAAGACAACACAAAGGGCAGTGCCCCCCACCATTTTACACAATCACCTTTACAACTGAGAAAGGAGCCCCATGAGTCTTTTGTGCTCAGAGATTCAAACATAATCTGTGGTTTACTTTAAGCCTGGCAACAATGTCTAGGTAAACACTCAAGGTGTTTAGTATACAGAAGCCAAGATTCATTGTAAACAGACTAATGCAATCTGTTCTGAACTGATATGCATATTACAAGGGATCACCCAATCAGCCGAATGTGACAGGATCCTAGCTAATCTTCTCCCATACTGGGCTCTAGCCTGGAAGGACTTGGCCAAAGCTTACCAACTTACGCTCTCATTCCATTCAGAATTACAGTATATCAGGGTCAGAAACAAATGATTTGATACCTTTTATATGATTTTATACCTTTTATTTTTTTAGTATATCAGGGTGGCATGTATAAACTGTAGAACTACTTGCTCATATTCTGTATGTTGAAGGTCTTTCTGCACTTATCCTACCTTGAGAAACATAACATTGCATATTTGTTTTTCTTTATCCTATGGGTCCTATTTACTTGTGTTACATGATTTTCTGTAAACCAGAATGTGTCAGTAAATTTCTAACTCTCCCCAGTGGGTATCCTATGAACTAGAGTATCAGAGAAATAAACAGCAGCGAGAAGCATTATTACAGTGAGTGACACTGGCGTGGGATCATGCTACACTCCACCATCCCTGAAGCAAGCTGCATAAACAGTAGCGAGCAGCATCATTACAGTGAGTGACACTGGCGTGGGATCATGCTACACTCCACCATCCCTGAAGCAAGCTGCATAAACAGCAGCGAGCAACATCATTACAGTGAGTGACACTGGCTTGGGATGCTGCAGTAAGTACACCACTGCACCTTGAATCAGTGAATTATGAAAACTTTAACAACATAATCTCACTTTTGTTCAATTTTTTGTACACATCAGACACCACCAGTCACTCACTGTCCAGCCAGCCAGCCAAGCCAAGGCATGAGGCAGGCTTAGCCCACCCCTTCCCTACCCTCAGACAGTTCAGTTGCCAACCTCCCAAAAAACACACCACAACAGCTAAATGCCTGAATTTTGAAAGTAAAACCCTTTTCTGCCAACAGTGCCAAACAGTAGTACTGTTTCTTTAGTTAATGCTGCTGCTTGCTGCCTGTGCCTGCCAGAAATCCTCACTGCCTCCAGTGTGTATAGTAATGCTTCAGAAAAAATATTATAAGACAGAGCATCCCTAGCTGATCAACAAAGAAGAAAAGTCAGCCCACACTGGTTTTAATTTTAAAATGACTTAATAAGATCCATATGTATTTCTCACACACAAACACTTCCAAAAAGCATGAGTCTCCCAGGGTGTACAACTCTACAGGGTTAAAAGCCCCACACAAAATCAATGCTGAGAAGATAAAAAAATGTAGCAGCATGAATAATGTAAAATCTGATCTTGGAGTTTGTGAAGTAGTGAATCATTCATTATAAAGTGCACAGGAAAAGATGCAAAATGAATTGCTTTCATATAATGCAACAGAGTGCTCTCTTGAAGTGCAAAAGCAAAACTGTGCTGTATTCTTGCTAGAGTTAAGTGCAAAATATTGAACAAAAAACTGCAGTTATTTAACCAGTTATTTAATCAGTTGGATTGGAATGATTGCAAATTCAAAGTCTACAGCACGTCGGCACAATGACAATTGGACATGTACTGTAAATGATTGTAACCCATCTCAGCAGAGAAACAAGAAATTTGTTCAGTGAACAGAAATGTTTCAGCTCCAAGAATGGAACTAAGAACAAAACCTAGCTTGCTCAATCACAACAGTAACACAGTTCAGGGCACAATGTTAGGAAGATAATGGCCCGGATATTCAAACTGCGCCAGGCTGTGGCGCAAGCCTGGGCACAGCACAACTTGGCTGCGCAGGGGCGTTGACAGAGTGATATTCAACGGAGCTGTGCCATGGCACAGCAACATTGAATATCGCACCCTGGCCACCCGCAGTGTGCATGGCACAGTGGCACTGCACCAGCGCAAGTGACCAGAGTGGAGCAGGGGGATGCACTAGCGCAAGTTCCATTGCGCTAGGTGCAAAACTGCGATATTCAAAAGAGCACATGCAAATGGGGCCATAATGCATGCAAGGTGCAAATGGGGCCATTTGCATGTCATTATGTTGCATGCAGGTGCACCAATCCCGGTGACTTTAACCTGGCGCCCTGCCAGGCTGCAGCCTTCAGGGACCGCCGCCCTCTGCACATCGTGGCAAAGCACCCCACTGCCCGATTGCGGGCATATGTAGAAAATAATAATCGTCCAATTTCCCTGGTGGTCCAGTGGACCGCTTCACGCGTGATCACGGGGCATATGTAGATAAAAATATTTGTCCTATATCCCTGGTGGTCCAGTGGACCGCTTGCAGCCCGATTGCGGGCATATGTAGAGGACAATAATTGTTCTATATCCCTGGTGGTCCAGTGGACCGCTTCACAACCTGATCACGGATATAAGTAATAAACAGGGAGGTCCAATATCCTGGTGGTCCAGCGGTACCCCTCCCACCGCCTACTGAGGCCCCACCTGCTCCCCGGTCAGCAGTGGGTGGCAGCACCACCGCTTGCCTCCCCACCGCCGCCAACTGACACCGTACAGTGGGGCTGCACGGATTCACATATCTGGACTGTAGTGCGGTACAGGCTGCACACCCATTGGCTCACGCTGTGGACCAATGGGCGTACAGCCCTACTGTATGGTGTCAGTTGGTGGGCGGTGGGGCGGCAGGCGGGTGGGATGCTGACCCCTGCCGCTGACTGGGGGGGGAGCAGGGTGGTGGGCTCAATGGGCTGGTGGGGAGGAGGGTACTGCTGGACCACCAGGGATAGTGGACCTCTCCTGTTTACTACTTATGCCCGCGATTGGGCTGCAAGTGGTCCACTGGACCACCAGGGATAATGGACGGTTTAATTTACTACTTAAACCTGTGATCGGGCTGCGAGTGGTCCACTGGACCACCAGGGATATAGGATGATTATTTTCCTCTACATATGCCTGCGATCGGGCTGCAAGCGGTCCACTGGACCACCAGGGATATAGGATGAATATTTTCATCTACATATGCCCGCGATCCGGCGTGAAGCGGTCCACTGGACCACCAGGGATATTGGATGGTATGTTTTTATACTTAAGCCCGCGATTGGGCTGCAAGCAGTCCACTGGACCACCAGGGATATTGGACGGTATGTTTTAATATTTGAGCCCGCGATCGGGCTGGCAGTCCACTGGACCACCAGGGATATAGAGGCAGATATTTTTTATTCAACATGCCTTGATCGGGCATGAGGTGCGCCAGAAGGAATTGCGGCAGTAGCTCGGTAGCCACCCACAGGTGGCAGCTGCCGTGTTGCACCCTGCAATACGGCAGCTCACCTGTGGGTGGCCAGCTGTTGTTCCTTTTTTTTTTTGCTCACCTGTGTGCAGCGCAGGTAGGGGTTGCACATGCATGGGCTCAGCACATCCTGGGCTGAATATCGGGATGTGCAGAGTATGCATGGGCATGCCCCCCTTACCTGCGCCACATACATTACTGATGCACTCTGACACATCAGGATTTGTGCCAGGCTCAATCCCATTTGAATATCGCACCGGGGCACATCAGTGGGCTGCGCATGGTGCAACACTGTTGTGCCATGTGCAACCCTTCTGAATATCCAGGCCAATGTGTCATAAATTAAATATTAGTACAGGTGCAGATGAGTAACAGATGTCAGCCTGAGCCTGTAGTCTGCATATCAATGCCAGCTAGTAATAAACAACATGTAAAAATTCAAAGGCAGATGAGAAAAAATTCTCTAAGGATCTGGTCAGATATATCAAAAGTGGCTCCAGCTCTGTCTCTCACAATAAACTAAATAAGAAAATCAACATTTTGTGTTTCACTGACTAGTCCATTGTTGACTCACTTGAGAGCTCTCTCTGTCCGTCTCTTTCTCCTCTCCTTGTTGGCTCCAGTCTCCATTGTCCCTCTGGTCCACTTGATTTTCTTTAAATTCTTTTTCAGAGTGCCTTCTGTTTCTTCTTCTTCTCAGCTGCAGTGCAGCAAGTCTGCTGCCACCCATCACCTCCGGCCGCCAGCCCACCACATGCCATGGGGCTGACTTAGTGAGTGCCCACCGACCGACCTGACCAGGCCAGCCCCATGCAGTCTCTGCTTGGCTTGCTTGCTGTTTTTTTTTCCTGTGCTTGGCTGGTTACGGCCTTCTCATTGACTGTCAATGACGACTCCCTTCCTCCTCCTCAAAATTAGTTTGCAGCACTGCGCCACACTACTACTTTGCACTTTCTGTCACACGCACCTGACAGACATTCCAGCAAGGTCACACTGACAATGGACAACAACTCCTCTGTCTGAGTCATTTTCTCAGCTCAGTATATGCTCTCTTGTCCACTGGTTGGCTGTGGTGGTCTGTCTGGTGGCTGGCCTGCCTTGCACCCACTAGCCCGACCTTGTTGCTCACCTCCCACTGAGCCTGTGGCTGGATGTTGTGCTTTGTTTTCCTCCTTGCTCTCCTCCTCTCATACACTGACTCCTGGCTGGTCTGCACCTCACACCCACTCACACACAGTCACTGACCCAGACCACCGAGTGACCGACCAACCGCTGGCACTGTCCTTCTCCTCCATAGTCCGTCCACTTCTCCAATCCCTCTGGCCTCAGCCTCCTCCTAGGCTCACTCCCCTCCCGCAAGTCAAGGCCTCTGATGCTCTGACTAGACTGATTGATGTTGGACTTGGTGATGGTCTAGCTCCTGGCCTCCTGCGG
The DNA here is from genome assembly GCA_016271365.2 of Neoceratodus forsteri. NCBI lineage: Eukaryota > Metazoa > Chordata > Ceratodontiformes > Ceratodontidae > Neoceratodus > Neoceratodus forsteri. Next base: position 97,096,723 of record JADMNL010000030.1, read on the forward strand.
ACCACTGGCCACTGCCCCAAGTCCCCAACCCAGACATGCTGTGCCTGCTATTGCTCACTCCTGTGATGTCCTCAGTCCTCCTAGTACCACTACCTCCTACACTGCAGACTGGACCATTAACAAGCTTTATTCAAAGGAATAACCTTGCGGCTAAACCTACTGAAGATAGCATGCAAAGGAAGCATTGCAAACAGGGTTGGGAGTGCAGTGCTAAAATAGCCCGGGAAATAAGACAGCTCTGAATATAGCAAAAGGGAAGTGCAAAATGCAACAGCAGCTCAGTGGACACAGAGGTGGAGTAGGGCAAAGTTGAAGTTGGTGGATATTGTGTATGACAGCACTGGGTTTAGTTTAGTTTAGTTTAGTTTAGTGTATTGTTCTAGGAATTATTACCTTTGAGCCAATGGCTCTTTTACAAAGGTTCCACGTCATCAATGTACAAACAAACAAGACATGTTACATAGAATGGTCAGCAAATTATAAAAGTTTCAATAAGCCAGTATAATACAGTACATCACAGGAAAAAAACAAAACATTGGAGGAATGGTCAAGGTGGGAAGGGTAGGAGGAGATATGGGGAGGGGAGCAGACTTAGAGTAGCTAGAGGTACTCAGATGCCTTTGTCAAGAAAGAAGCAGAGGAGGAGAAGGAGGAGGATGAAAAACAATAAAAACAGCCATGAGGAAAGAATCATTAGTCAAGGCAGTCACAGGAGCTAGAGGCTGAGAGGTGAGAGTAAAGCATAGATTTGAAAGCTCCTAGTGACATGGAGGATGTAATGAATGAGCTCAGGGCATTGTACCAGCTGGGGGCACGATAGGCAAAAGATCTTTGGCTCTGTGTGATCCGGCATCTGGGGACCTGGAGAGGCTGGTGTTCCGATCTTCTGGTGGGACGGATGCTGGTATTCGGGTATACACTTCGGGTATATACTTCCTGCAGAGAAACCCCTACAGCAACATATGCCAACAACAGCGCCAAGTCACTGTAGGGGATGTGCACGACCCGCAACACTATCCCCTGACCTGCACCCTCCCCAACTAATTCCAACTGAGTTAGAATCCTTTAGTACGGGATGTGGGGCAGAATTCCATCGGAGGGTTCCAGGGTAAAGCCCCCTAAGTAAACAACAGTCCTGCCGTGCATGGCTCTCAAGCCGATTACAATCAAGAGCTTCCACAAGCAGCCTGGCGCGCGCCGCGGCGTTGGTCGATTTGTGTTAGTTGTTGACTCGGCATCGTAGAGCCACAGCACAGAAGTGTTGCACAACAACTGCAAACAAAAATGCAGGCCACACACTGCAGAACTGTGGTATACTGATGAGAGATTTGCCCGGGGCTAACCCGATTGCACAGTGCTAACTCATTAGCCCGGTGCAAACAGGTTAGCCCGGGGCAAACGTTTGCTATATTCAAAGATCCTATGCAAATAAGCCTACTTAGGTAGTCTGTGGGCAAACAGTAACATTTGTATCTCATTATGGGCTGCTTAGCATACAGTTCCATGTAGTTTGCCTCATGCTATTGCTCACAGCAGCCCCTTGTGGGTCAGAATAGCAGTACAGGCTGGAAGCTGCAGGCCAGGGTATGCTCATAGCAACCCACTTTTGGTCGGAATGGAAGTACAGGCTGGATGCTGCAGGAAATAGATGTTTGCAGGCACAGCCAGTGCATACCACTCACCCATGCAGCACTGCACTGAGAGACACAGATGTTCTGACTGAGGGGCAATGAGGGACAATGACTCTCATGATGAGGGACACAGATCAAACATGGAGACACAAGTTCAGAACACAGTGGAACCATAGTCTCTACTTGTACAAGGTATACATCTTCCTGTAGCAGCGTAGAATATTGTTAATTGCTGCTTTATAGTATGAATGTACAGCACATCCTCTGTGTGTGCAGTACCTTGTTCATGAGGGACAGATGAGGGACAGTGCAATTTAGAGGGGTATAATGAGGGATGTCCCTCATAATGAGGGACACTTGGGAGGTATGCTCCCATTCTGTACATACTCCACTAATTCCCTGGTAGTCTACTGGCACCCCCATCATGATCTACAACCCATGTAGCTTTATTAAACAAATAATTTCCCTGGTAGTCTAGTGGCCCCCTACCTCCCCATCATGATCTCCGACCCCTGTAGCTTTATTAAATAATTAATTTCCCTGGTAGTCTAGTGGCCCCCATCATGATCTCTGACCCCGTATATTTATTAAATAATGCATTTCTAGTAGTCTAGTGGCCCCCATCCCCATCATGATCTCTGACCCCGTAGCTTTATTAAATAATTCATTTTCCGGTAGTCTAGTGGCCCCCTACCCTCCATCATGATCTTTGACTCCATAGTTTTATTAAATAATTAATTTCCTGGTAGTCCAGTGGCCCCCACTCCCCCACTTGGCAGTACAACTCCCACGTCCCTCCCAACTATCCCCGAACAGAGCCAGTGACTGGCTCAACCCACTGCTCAACTCTGCGGCCAGGCACCGACTGAATGTTGAATGAATGTACTGTAGTGAGTAATGAATGAGCGTGGGTACAAGGCTCGGGCACTGCACCCGATGCTATCAGTGACCACACCCCGGTTTATTGCACATGGAGGGCACACATCCCAAAGCCTCCCCCAAAGAAATACACTTTCAGGACTTCCAAAATTAACATCTGCAAGCTACATGTGGATCTCCGCCACACCGACTGATCCCTAATTTACCAGGCGGATGATGTCGACATTGCTCTATCCTACCTTGTAACCTCTCTACAGGAATCTCAGAATAAGCACCTTACCATGAAAAGAAGGAGGGTCCTAGGTACAGCAACAAGATGAGTGAATAGTGAGATCCTGACCAGCATGAGGAGCAGGGACAAGACCTGGGTTACTGCAAAGAAAAGTGTCCAGCAAACTGACTGGGGTGAATATTGTAGGCAGAGAAACACATGCAAGAGAGAAATTCGGGCAGCAAAAAGGGCTTACTCTCTTAAGCTACTACAGATATTGGCCAATGATGCACGTGATTTCTGGAACCATATTAAGACTTTCTTGGGACAAGGTGGATGCTCGATGATCACTGATATGACTGTTAATGGTGCAAACTGCAATAACACCTATACCATTGCGAATGCCCTAAACATCCACTTCTCTGCCCTCTCGGATTATGAGAGGCTGATCAGTTAACCCTCTGTCTCTCCAACTGCCTCCCCAGCCCAGGCCTCTACTTCACTTAATTTTAAGCAGATCACCACGCTTGAGGTTGAGACTTTTGAGGAAACTACCTAAGCATGGATCAGTGGGATCAGATGGCCTACTACCAAGATTCCTTAAACTAGCGGCCCCTGCTATAGTGGCACCAGTTGCCAGGATCTACAATCTTTCCATCAGTATGTGGGAAGTACCATCTCTCTGGAAGATAGCGCAAGTTGTCCTCATCCATAAGAGGGGACACAAAAGACATGAACAACTATCGCCCAGTTGCAATATTATCAGCACTAAACAAAATTCTTGAAAAACTAGTAGCCGACCAGGTCATGGACTAAATACAACAAAACAACCTTCTCACCCCTGCCCAACATGGCTTCAGGAAGGGGCACAGTATGGCCACGGTGCTTATCAAACTCACTAATGACACCAAGCTATCGATGAATAAAGGGCTATACACTGGAGTGATTTTCGTGGATTTAACTAAAGCGTTTGATCTGGTGAATCACGCGTTGCTATTAGAAACACTGGCCACACTTGGATTCTCCCAAGGCTCCTCAACATGGTTCAGCAGTTACCTATCTGGGTGGACGCAGTTTGCTCAGACTGACAATTGCAAATCTGATTTCTCTCCTACCAGCATTTATGTACCACAAGGCTCAATTCTCAGACCACTACTTTTTCCACTGTTTGTGAATAGGCTGCCTTCAATATCGAGCACTACCTCTACCATCTTATATGTGGATGATATGGTGTTATACACCAGCGCCAAGGACAACGCCTCCATTAATACCATAATTGAGTCAGACTTTGCCTGTCTATGTGAGTGGATAGTTCAAAACAAACTTCTTCTGAATACAAAAAAAACAGTGGCAATGTTGTTTGGATCAGCACCAAGGGTCAAAGCCAGCTCTGCAACCCTAGCCATAGATGACTCGGACAGCTCGCTCCTGGATTTGGTGGACTCTTTCAGATACCTGGGTATAACCCTCAACCCTTTGTTGGATTTCAGCCTCCATATCGCTAACACTTGTAAGGCGGTGTCACAGGATGCTCCTGTGAAGGGTTTAGAGCCCTGGGTTGTTACTTATAGAAATGGAAGAAACCTGCCATTCAGGTCTGAATTTTGTTTGAAAGTGTTGTTATGAAGCTTATCATTCTTCAGTGAGGCTGTTTAGTATGAAGTCGGGCTAATTTCTAAATTCCCCATTAGAGTAAAAGCATAGTCTTTATTTAGGGATATGTTTACTTCAATGCAATGAATAAAATAAATAAAAACAAAAGAATAGTTGCTAGATTAAGGTTAAATATATTTAATGTCATTTTCTGAATAGAGAAACTAAAGTGGGAAAGCTTCTGTGGCAGTCTGCCTAAATTCAGTTCTGTCCAAGTTAATGGTTATGTTGTTTAAAAATACTTAGTTCTAGCTTCCGTTATGTCCTTTTCCAAAGGTACGGAAAATATGTTTTTCCGATACAAAAGTGCTTTATAGCTTCGGGGCAACAGTATTTAAGTGAGCGGTTGTTCCTGCTCGACTGTGCGCATAATCGTGAAGACATTTAGTCTTTCTGTACTGGCTGTATTTTACAAATCCCTTTAAAAATTAATAGCGTTAGCTCAGCATGCCCTACGAAGTTGAAGTGAGCTACTTTTGAGCTGTTTGTGAGACTTTTACAAAACGAGAGATATTTGGGTGTTCACGGACATTTTTAGAACACCGAGAGAGTCAGTTACAATGGCTGTGGCTCGCTATTAGGAGGCGACTGGCCACAATCTTTATTTTTATTCCATTGCTGAAAGTGGCAAGAGACTTCTGAAGAAGGGGCTCCCATATTTATATATGCCCTTCTCTCATTTTGAATCACTATTGGAGCCGTTTTGTTCATTCGGGTGAGCGTTCCCGTTTGTGTTGAATTTAAGTAGTAGCGTTTTTTACTTCAGTTTGGATAAAGTGGAACAAGTTAATGGTTCTGTTTAAAAGTGATATATTTTAGCCCTAGGCCATTACCAAATTGAATGTCCATAAAATTGTGTTCTAAAGACACCCTGTGTAAAACGGCTTTTTGTAGCTGTTGTTAAGCTTCCTCTCGATGGTAAGATCTTTCGCATTGTCGCAAAGATATTTACTATCAAAACATTCTCTAAAACGGAGTATATTGGCAACGTATGATTAATTTGAATTAATCTAACCTTCTGGAGATAGAGTGTGGAGATTTGGGGTCTTTTCTGGGCGAAGGTGTTTTGCGGTGTTAGTAGCGTTCTGGGTTCGGATCCTAGTAGCGTTTTTTCTCCTAGGAGCCGTCCAGCCTCATTTCCTTTTCTTTTATTAGGTATAGGAAGGGGAGGTGCTCTGAATGATAAAAATTATCTTTAACAAGGGTTTAAAAATGTTTATAAAGGAGAAAAAGTTTACTTATGACCATTTAAATGGGTAATGTGTTTATAAATAAAATAAACATTTGGTAAATAAAGATTTAAAGTATCAAATAAGATACTGGGGTGGAGTTAAATGGTCACATGATTTGTTTTGGGTATATATGCAGTCTCGTTGAGATAAAGAGTTAGATTGGGATTAGATGTGAGTCTAAGATGTGAGAGTCAGACCATTCTGCTCATAGCCTGAGAGCGTCAGATCAGTCTGTATATGGTGGAAAGTGCTCTATGGAGTTATAATGAACTGTGATATTGAAGTGTTCCATGGAGTTATGATGAACTGTGCTATGTTCGGCTCCAAATGGAAGATTTTTAAATACCAGAGAATTTGTCTGCTGTGAAGGTATTCAGTTCTGTGCTAAAACAGAGAAGATATTATTGAACTGATGCACTATAACGAGAATTGGGAATAAAATTGGGACTTTGAAAAATGTACTACATGAGTCCTGTTCCTGATTAGCCCACATATACCCGCGCCCTACCACAGGCGGTGAATATCAAGCTGGGGCTGGCCTACAAAGTCAGAGCATCCTTAGACTGTAAGGCAAAATTAACCATCGCGCAGAGGGTACTGCAACCCAGCCTGACTTATGGAATCACTTCCTATAAAGACACAAACAAGGGACTATTGCAGAAGTGGGACATGTTATAATAGTATCTGTCGCTTCATACTATCAGTACCTAGGTGCACCCACTGTTGCGTACTTTACTTCAGTCTGGGCTAGCTCTCTCCCGCCTCTTGCCGAGTCTATACCACAGGATGCGCAATTAACAGTATAATCAGAACTGGAACACCAATGTCCCTTACATGCTTGACGAACCTAGCCCATCAGATTTACCTGTTGAGATCTACCGAAAGGTCACTCCTTAATATACCCAAATGCGCCATTAGGATGGGTGAGTAGGCATTTGTGGTGTCGGCCTCAAAGCTATGGAACTCCCTACCTTCAACTGTGAGGCACTCCACTACACACCTGACCTTTAAAAATGAGCTCCGTGCCTACCTCCTGCCTCAGACAGATGCACTTGTGACCTAACCCCCTTTGCATGTCCCTTCAGCACATATTCAGGCACTTATCACTCTTGCCCACTTTTAAATAGCAGGCTAGGACAGGCTGTGAGGTCTCCCACCACAAGACTGTCTGGAATAGTTTCTCCATTTACTTATACCGTATGGTCTATCTCCTTGAAACGGTATTGTATATTACCCTGTATCTATTGCTAGCCTAGTGTAATGTTTAATTTCTCCTGTACAGTAGGCATCACCATGCCTGTCTATACCGTAATGTGTTTGACTCAAGTCTGTATTATGTACAGGTAATAGTAATCACTGTGATGTGATGTGATGTGTGCTTTTATCTATGTCTGTAACTCTCCTGGGTCATGACTGAAAATAGGCAATTTCTTTGTCTAGAGCACTTACCCGGTAATCAAAAACTAAATAAATGAATATGGGATACCACAGACTTTTTAACAAAGATTAAAATATCAACCTGCTACCTCCAGGGGGCACTTCTGCTTACACTGACCATTCAGGCCCTATACACAAACATACCACAACAAGAAGGGATTGAAACAGCAACATGGTCTTGCCGCCATGAAATCCTCCCGCTAATGACCTCATCAACCCACTGAAAATGGTGCTCACACTTAACTACTTTCAGCTGGGAAAATTACCTGTAGATTAATGGCACAGCAATGGGTTCCACAGTTGCCGCTAGCTTAGTGAAACTATTTCTGGCCAGATTAGAACAAAACCAACTCAGACATACAAATGCACAACCCTGCCACTGGCTAAGGTACATTGACAATATCTTCATGATATGGACACAAGGATAAAACAACCGGAAACAATTCTACAGCTTTCTGAATAATGCACATCCCACAATCAAATTCACCATGAACTACTCCACCACACACACATCAGCTTACCTGATATTCTGCTGACAGTGCAACATGACAAAACTGAAACAGACTTATAAACCAAACTTACAGAAAATGCCAGCCCAGTGGCGTGGAGGGCTGAGGCAACAATGCCTTACCTTCTGCCATGCTGGTTACCCATGTTTGCAGTGCAAGTGGGTCATTGGCCGGGGTGGGAAAGGATTGAGCGTCTGGAGGGCTGCTCTCCTCTCCCAGGGAGGATGGGAAACAGCAGCCGCTAGCGGAGGCTGGGTGTTGGCATGCCTGTCCAGTACAGTGAGGCACGGAGGCAGAGTAGCCGGCAGGCGTGTTCCATGTGGACACATGCATGATATGCCCATTGTTGGCATTGCATGCTCCACCACCAAGGAAAAACGGAAATGGCAGACAGATCGAGTGGCTTGATGGCCGTCCGCCTAACGCTCCATCTCCGAGGGCACCACCTGTACTGCATCCAGTCCTGGTAGAGAGTTGGGGGCTCCCCACCACCCCACCATGGGGGGTAAGCTGTGGGGGCAACAAGGTGGTGGCCCAAATAGGAGAGGGGTGTGGCTGGACGGCGGCCAGAGAAAGAGGATGCCTGTAAGAAGGAGCCGACCAGTAGCCATGGGGGAGAAAAAGAGTAAGTTAAAAAAAAAAAAAAAACTCATAGAAAAACATGTATCTGTCACCAGATTCCTGCGACCCAAAACATTATTTTTCCTAGCTCCCCTTACAGGCAGGGCCTCCAACTGGACATCAACCCTCCTTCCGCCTGTCACCCAGCTTCCCCGTGGACTTCCCAGCTTCTTCCCATCTTCCTTTCACAGCTTGTCCCTCATGTGGGGTGTGGCAGGAACCCAGCACTGGGGAATGATGCAACACACATGCAAGCATGGTGTGCGTCATGCTCCCGTGTCTTCCCTCCCACTGAACTGCTTCTGGGTGTACTGCCACCTGTGGTCACACAGGTGGACGTCGTGCACTGTAGCTGGCCACCCTTCCTCCCTGGAGGAGGAGGAGGAGGAGAGCATTCTGTGGAGTGCTTGATCCCCCCTAGCCAGCCCCAATGTCTCGGGCTTGCTTTCGAACCCGTGTTGCCAGCATCATGAGCAGTAGTGCTATCTCTGCACCAATGGGCCAGCACAAAACATATTTTTGAAAGTATTCCTTTCAGCCATGCCTGTGCCACATTTGCTCAACAGACTCCAGTTTTGACATGAGATCCACAGAACTAAAGGACCACCTTACAAAAAGGGTATACTTGAGACAGGAGGCCTTCAGACAGACAAACCAGGCAAAACAGATATCAAGAGAAGAATAAACCCCAACCAAATACCCTTAGGTGTGACATAACACCCAGGCCTGCCTCCTTTATAATATTTTATTAACAAGCACTGCAAGTTGTAACCCCCTCCCTGGTGCCATGGTCTGAAAGAGAGAAGGATTACTATTCCTGCCTTATCAGCTCAGACCAGCTCAAACAAGGTTGAGGAGCCTGGGATTGGATTGAAGGATAGATAAATAGCACAGTACCTCCACCCAGAGTTAAATATATAAAGTGGGTCAGAAGTTGTTTTAGCAGTACAACCCTCCAGGATGCTGTACCTCCCCACCTCTCCTTACAGTCATCCCACACACATGGCATACCTGAAGCCTAAACATCCACAACCAATAACTTTTGCAATGAAAGACTTCAGCTAATGATATGCTCACGAGTCAGGTATTGTTCCAAAACAATAAAACATCATTTATTTACATGGGGGAGAACTAGGACTGGGCAAAGGGAACAGAGTTAACATTTCAATTCATTTGGCATTTGGTAAACATTCACCTTACAGGTAAACATTCACTGCCCGCCTCCCACCAGCATTTCACTTCAGTCAGGTTTTAACACATTACCACTTCTAAACTGGTACCAGTATAACCCCTATAAGTCCTAGCTGGGTACCCAGGATCTAGTTGCAGGCCTGTATGATGCAGCTGGCTGGCCGGCAGTTGGTGCACTTTTGAAATCAGATTTACAAACCACACCCCCAAAAGCCATGCAATTGCTAAAATGGCATTTTACCCTTTTCTTCAACTTTCTGCACCATGGGGTGTAACTTGAAATCAAACTATATACAGTTCCTGGCCATAGGCAGAACAATCCCAGCATTTACTCATGGTTTTGTAGACAAACTCTGGTGGCATTGTTTCTGTAGCTCTGGAGTGGATGGAACTTGCAGAAACCTGAAGTCTTGAGAAGCCTGAGACGTGACACAGGCATCCTGCAGCTTGCAACAGAGGCATGAAGAAGGCATCTTGCAGCATGGTAAAAGTGGTATGTTGCAGCTTGCTTGCAGCTGCTAGAAGCTTGTCCCCTTCGCCCACTGAGCAGGCCAGATGCGGAGTGCAGTGCAAAGCATCCCACACTACAAAGAACCCAGACCCAGGAGTGACCCCATGGTCTGGCTCCCCCAGTGGATCAGAGTGCCCTAGCACTTAGACATACACCCGTGGCTCCCTCTGCCCCAGTCTGCCCCACTTGATAGGGGTTGGCAGGTTCCCCTGCCTGGCTCCAGAATGCAGCTTGCTGTCTCTCATAGCTTTACTGACACTTGTTATGTTCACTTCAGCAGACAGCTGCAGTCACACTCCGGTGACTGGAAAGGCTTGTTCGACTACTTGCAAGCACGGCAGCTGTGGCCCTTGAGTGTGTGTGGCCATGTTGATGGGTTGCAGAAACAACAGCTTGTATCAGTTCCAATGCTATCATCAACTGGAGGAGGTTGTAACTGAAATGTGAGGATTCATTGTCGATCCAGGCATTGAAGTCCCCCAAGACTAAACATTAGGGGAACTCCAACACCTGGAAGACGATGAAGTCCATCACCTCTTGCAGAAATTCTCCTCCTGACCCAGGTGGGTGGTACACAAGAAGAATTCTGTAACCTGCACCTGAACCTCCACACACGACAACACACTCAAAGGATCGGGTATTACCAACTGGGTACACTGTGAAGCCCAGGCAGGATCTAAATATGATGGCCACTTCCCCACCCCTGCCATCCTTCCTCAAGTGGTGCACTACGGGAGTACCCAGCAGGGATGGCAGCCTCTAAAACTGGGCCAGCATCGTCACCCAACCAAGTTTCCGAGATGCAAGCCAGGTTGATAGAGGAAATCAAGTTTGCAAAAATAGCGGTCTTGGTTCTTATCCACCTGGCATTGCACAGCAGTGTCCGAAGAGGATTAGAGGACATGTCCGGTCCTCTAGCTACCTGCCCACTCGGTCTGGTGGGAACCCTGGGTACAGAGACCAAACACATCTGGCCTCGCCCTTGGCTCCATTTAAACCCAGGGCATCTCCTATACTGGACAACCTCAATGTTGCTCACCACCCCCACCTCCTCAGTTGCCCTCTGCCATCATTGACCCACCCACCTCCTTGTAATCCCGACCTCCCTGCAGTGCCTGGCTGTGTGGCAGAAACCGGGAGGTTGGTAAAGAGGTCGAGGTCAAGTAGAGAGGCACTGTAGGTGATTTGCACTGGGCAGTGGCTCCAACACATCTCTGCCTGGCAAATCCAGTCTGACGAAGAAACCTTATTTTAACCAACCAATGACGACAGGCACTAGCTTTGAATAAGCGTAGAAACCAAACACGCAATCCACACACGCCCCCACTCACTCAAATTAAACAAAGATTTTATACACAGACATACACCCCAATCATACACATCCACACTAAACAGAACAACCCACACTCCCCACCAATAAATACAATCCACTCCCCACGAAACCCCCTTCCACCCAAATATTGAAAATAAACCCAAAACAAAATCCTGCCCAAAAACCCTCCAACCCCAACCCTCCCACCATTAAAACCCTACAGTTAGCTCAAATTCAAAAAGTGGGGGAGAACTGTCCAAATCTGTAAAACAATCTCTAGTAACTCTGATTAGATTTTTAAACACCCTCAAACGAAGGCTTGATTGTTAGGCCGAGGCGCTAAGGGAGCACCAGCTACAGAGAATGAATTAAAACTGTTTAAGCTTTGTCAACTGCTTGCTGCCTTTCTTTTTTGGACCTGGAGTGCTTCAATCTTTATTATTAGTTTAGATCTTTAAATTGCAGTTACCCCTGACAGTTCCTCTCCTCTCCTCTTTCACAGGAGAAAATCACCCTATAGTTCTACAAATTTGGGTCACTTTAAGGTCCGGGGCCAGGTAGTCCACAGCAATCCACAGCAAGATAGAGGTTAACAGGACACAGTTTATGAAGCTCAGGCTCTCACCACTGTTAATAGTCCTGAATCCTAGGATTATATAGTTCTAATCCAACTATGTCCACAAGATTCAGAAAAATTTACCCCAGAGCTCACATAGAGATGGCTTGCCTTATCAGCAACTAGCGAGCAAGACAGATCTTACTGAAACTTGATGTTAGTCTGGCCACAGTCAAAAAGCAGCTGAAATGCCCAGAATAGCAACTGATTTAGCAGCCAAAGTCAGTACAGCGTTCTCCCCTCGTAACTCTCACTTTCGAGGGGATAAATTGCCATACCTCCAGCAAACTGCTGTCTTCCAACTGAAAGACCTTCTACAGACAGACCGCTACCCTTATAACAAACCATGGGAGGCTCTCACCACTCCCAGTAGCAGCAAGGTAAAAGTTTGAGTTTCCAGTCGGCCAAGTCAGCAGACGGGCAGGCTCCCTTGCCTGCAACCACTTCCAGGTCTTTCAAGCTCTTCCTCTTGTTCCCAGTGCCAGACACTCGGCTCGGTTCACCATTCAAAGGCCAATTGAGAACAAGACAGTTCTTCCTCCACCAGAAACCTCTTGAAGTTGTAACTCTCGGGTCGCAGCCACCTTACAAATGTCTAATATGACTGCAACGCCTCTCTCAGAGCCCCAGGGACCAGAACTGTCTCGTCTACCAGACTCTTCAACGCCGACCCCAATCAGGTATGTACGCCACTTCACAGATTTGATCTGCCTAAAAATAAACGACTACTCTCCTATCTCTTGATCACTTCTTGAGCCCTACCTGTATCTCCCATCCCTACACTAAATCATTAACTAAATTCAGTAAAATACAATTAAAGATAAAACAAAATTGTTACTAAATGCTCCCCCTTGGTACCAGCAGCCCAGCATGACCACCATCTTGTTAGAGTACCCCACTGGTGACAACATAGGTGACAGCACAGAGCCCTGTGGCAGCCCACAGGATGGGGGAGTGGGGCCAAGGAAAAAAAATCCCTGATTCCACTCTCTGAGTCCTGCCCATGAGGAAAGAATGAAACCATCTGAGGACTGTCCCAGACAGACCACAGATCAGCCGCAGGCACTCCAACATCACACCATGGTCATTGGTGTCAAATGCCACAGAGAGATCAAGGAGGACCAAGGTTGAATGGCTCCTCTGATCTCTCGCTATTAAGAGATCCTTAAGTACCCGAACCAGCACTGTCTCGGTACTATGCCTCTTCCTGAAACCGGACTGGAGAGGACCATAGACATCGTGATTGGTAAGATGATCTTCCAGTTGCGATGCAACTGCCTTCTCAATAACCTTGCCCACAAAAGGCAGGTTACAAACATACAAAAACACCAGCAGAAGCAGGCCTCACGGTCTATCAAATCTGCTCGATTGGGCAGCTAGCCCTTCAACTGCAGCTGCCCCACCCTTCCCACCCTCTTTATCATTACCCTCCCTCACCTTGTCCCAACCCCTCTTAAAACTGCCCACCACTCTACAGGATATCACCTCCTCAGGCAGAGTATTCCACCTGTCTACCACCCTTTCTGTGAAAAAATGTCTCCCGATTTCCCTCCTGAATCTTCCCTCCTCCAATCTCAGCTGATGCCCTCTCATAACCCTCCCTCTTCTAATCTGGAAAATTCCTCCTGTATTAGTCTTGTTTATCCCCTTAAGGTATTTAAAGGTTTCAATTATATCCTTCCATCCCTCCTCTCCTCTCCTCAAGGGAGTGCATGTTCAGCTCACCCAACCTATCCTTGTAGGACTTTCCCTCCAATCACTGGATCATCTTTGTCGCCCTACGTTGTATCCCCTCCAACAATTTGATGTTCTTCTTAAGAATGAGCACCAGTACTGCACACAGTACTCCAGGTGCAGCCTGACCAGAGACATGTACAGGGGAAGGATCACCTCCCTATTTCTAGAGGAGATGCCCCTCGCTATACACACCAGCATCCTGTTTGCTTTTGCTGCCACCTTCCTGCACTGAGCTGAGTTGTTCATGCTGCCAGTTATAAGCACCCCCAGATCCTTTTCCTCCGCGATGCTTTCCACCTGTACCCCTTCCCAGCTGATAGCTCCTCCCCTGGTTCCTAGCTCCGAAGTGCAGTACCTTCTACTTCTTAGCATTGAACCCCAACTGCCATGTTTCTGACCACTGCTGTAGTTTGGTCAGATCCTCCTGCAGCCACTTCCATGCTTTGATGTCATCTACCACAGCTCCTATCTTCAAATCGTCTGCAAACAGACTGATCCTACTCCAGATCCTGTGTGAGATATCAGCTATGAATATCCCAAACAGCACTGGTCCCAGTAATGATCCCTGTGGCACCCCGCTCATCACCTCCCTCGGTGATGAGAGTTCCCCCCAACTACCACCCTCTACTGTCTTCCATTCAGCCAGTTGATGGTCCATTTGACCATCTTTGTTCCCAGCCCTATGTATTCCAGCTTCGCCCCAGCCTCCCATGTAGCACAGAATCAAAGGCCTTGCTGAATTCTAAATACAGGACATACATCGCATAGCCCTTGTCCAGTTCCCTGGTCACCCAGAAATAATACTCAATTAGACTTGTCTGGCAGGATCTGCCCAAGACAAATTCATGCTGTTGACTGTCCTGAAGACCATTGTCCTCCAAAAAGGTCACTAGCCTCTCTTAGGATTGTCTCCATGAGCTTACCCACAGCTGATGTGAGGCTCACTGGTCTGTAGTTGCCTGGTTCATCCTCAGGGCCACTTTTGTGAATGGGCACCAAATGGGCCATCCTCTAGTCTTGTGATATGCATTCTGTGTCCAGGGAGATATTGAACACGTCAGCCAGTGATCCTGCCAGGATCTTCAATAGCTCCTTAAGTACCCTAGAGTGAATGCTGCCTTGTCCACCCTTAGTGCCCTTAATCCTTCCAGAACTCTGTCCTCTGTAATCCCTATATCAGTAATCCTCTCTGCCCCACTGCCCACTCCACCCCTCCCTTAGGGTATCTGCCCCCCTTTCTCCTTCGTGAGCTCAGAACAGAAGTATTCATTTAATGCCTCTGCCTGATCCTTCCCCTTCTCCACCCACCCTCCGTCCTTCCTAATCCTCACAATCTGGTCTTTGTTTTTCCTTCTCTCACTAATGTATCTGAAGAAGTCCTTTTCTCCTTCCTCAATACCCTGTTTCAGACTTAGATCTCTTTTTTTTAACTCTTTTTCCCTCTGGTTACGGCTCGGGGGAACTCTCTCTCTCGGGCATCCTCTCCTTATGCCTGCCCTGCCTGAGGTCCTCTATGGTCTGGTGCCCTCCCTCTCCCCAACCCCCGCTGCCAGCACCCCTGGTTTGACCTGCCCAGGGAGTGTAGCCCGACTCCTACTAGGGATCCTTAATTAGGCAGACTCTGGCAAGCGGGCGGGGCCCGGGTGGAGGAGTATTGAGACCTGGCCGAGTTGGATCTGGCACTGGGCATGGAGGATAGGTGCCGTCGCCTATCCCTCTGAGATAGGTTTTTCCTTTTTCTGGCCCCCCCCTTGCATGCACACACCAGCGCTTGGCGCAGGAGCAACTCTGCCAGTCGGGGCACGCTGTAACATGCATGCCCTTCTGCAGTGCCCACGATCTCCACCAGGGGCCACGGGCGCCAGGCATCTCGCGCTTCCCCTGGGACAGGAGGCAGCCTGTTGGGTGCTCAATCTGATCCCTCCCTGCCAACCCCGGCACCCCAAGCTCGCTTCCGAACCCAGGTCACCAGTGTGGTATGAGGTGTGGCGTCCAGCACCTCAACCCTCAGTGCCACCGGGCCGGCTATAGACTTAGCTCTCTTGAGGCTTTGGCCACTCTGACAAGCCTGATAATCTCCCTGAACTTCTTGTATATTCATCCTTGTCAACCTCCCCCCCAATCGCTTGAGTTTTCAAAATGCTTTTGTCTTGGCCCTCACCCCTTCCATGTCCTCCAAAGTCAACCAACTGGGCTTCTTTGGCCTTCCCTTCTTACTCTGTGTCTTTATACAAGTCCCAATAGCATCCATCAGACTTTTTAAAAATATCCCAGTTTTGACTAGCATCCATGCCTTGCTAAATTCCGCCAGATGCCTATCCAAAATTTCCCTCATCCTTTTAAAGTCCGCCCCTCTAAAATCAATCACTCAGGTTCCCATACCCCCTGTTTCTCTACCCATATTGAGCGTGAACCACACCGGGTGGTGGTCACTCCCAGTCAGAGGGTCCCCCACCTCCAAATCTCTTACAGGCTCCCCATTTGATAGTACCAGGTCCGAAGTCCTTTCCAATCTAGTTGGCTCATGTACCAGCTGCACCAGGAAGCTGTCCTGAAATGCTTCTAGTATGACCTGCTCCTTTGCACTTGTGGTGTTGGCATGCTCCAATCCACTTCATGTATGCTGGTTCAGGTTGCCCCTAAATTCTACAACATTTACAATATTCTGGGGTCATCCTATAAAGGCAGTCCAATACAATAAATAACTAGATTAGGATGAAATTCACTGAGCAGTTGTTATTTTCAGCAGAAAATGCTTTTATTCTTATTCCAACCACACTTTAGTCTCGGGCGACAGTTTCATAGCTGACACTACTTCGTCAGGCCCCAAAATGCAGTGCTGTTATCTAAATTTAAAATATACCAAAAATACCATAAATATAAATCTTTTAAAATCCTCTATACACAACCCGTAACTTTTCCTCCACCATTATTCTGCTAAATATATTCCACCAAGTGCCAAACAATTCCATTATTACGGCTGGTTACTTAACATTCCTTCCATATTATTTTATATTTTCTGTCATGTTCTTTCAATTCAAGCTGTAGCTGTTGTTGCAATATATGTTTTGACATACCTTCTTATATAAACTCATTTATTTTCCCTTTATGGAATATGTTTTCTTGCTTTTAATTTGTTTCCTCCTAGTAACAGTTTTTTTAAACCTGAAGGCAAGGAAATAATAGTCCTATGACCTGTATGTCCTTATTTTTACAAAAAGACTTTATAATTCATTATAATAAAACATATTCTTCTACATTAATACTTGTATGTTCCCTTTAAATTACTTGCCACTCGCTCATGGCTCTTTACAGCAGTTTTTGACTTGTCACACACTCGTGGCTTCTTTGAAACTCTCCTGTTTTCTCTTTGTTTCTTAGCTTGTCTCTACTATTCTAAAAAGAACGATAATGTACATTCTCATGAATATCTGTTACCAATCCTTTGAGATAATAATGTTCTCCTTTTTTATCTAAAAACTTTGAAATTGCCAGACCGCAACAAAAACAATTGCTCTTAGGCCCATTAAAAAATGGAAGTTATCCATGTGGTCAATGTTTCCAATGTGGTAACACAAAGAGGAAACAACACTTTGAACACACACACAAAAATAAAAAAAACATGAGATAAAACAACACATCACATGTAAGTCACATCACACAATTTATATCTTACAATGTCCATGTGATACATCATATGTGGGAAAACAAAGGGGGAATTGTGAACCTGAATAAGTGAGCATAATAGTGAAAGTGACATTAGACTTAGAGATCAAAATTCATCAGTAGCAAAGCACTTTAATAAGGTGGGCCACTCAGCAACATCACTGAGATGTCGCCCAAGGCTAAAGTGTGGATGGAATAAGAATAAAAGCATTTTTTGCTGAAAATTTTGACTTCTCAGTGGAGTTCATCCTAATTAGGGTTGTCAGAACCCTCTGAGGATCTGGGTTCTAGTTCTAGTCTAGAACTTTTGAAAAAGTTCTAGGGTTCTAATCTTTTTTAGAATTTTTTAGAACTCAAACCCTTTTTTTAATTGTGCTTCCAAAATGAAGAGAATAGTGACATACATGTAATGAAACTGTGGGCTAAAACAAATAAATCTGTTCTTTATAATGGGAGAGAGAGATGATCATGAGTGACTTTGACATGACTCTAGCTAGGGTTATCTGTGGTTTCTTCTCCTTTGCTAGTAGTAAGCGTCAGTCACTAATGGGTGCTTACAGAACCACCGACCCACCCACCCATATTAGATACCATGTACTTGGTGCCATTTGGCACACAGTCACACACTGGGTAAAGTGCAGTGAAATGGGGCACAGCAGCACAGATGGAAAGTACACCATGCAGGAGTCACAGATATTTTTAAATGAATAACAGATTTTTCTCTTCTCTCCGGTTGCCTACAATATTTCTAGGATTTATTTATTTAGCAGAATTCCACACATTTAATGTTCGGTGGCAAACACATACACCCACACACCCACACACGCTCACATGCACACACACTGGGTAAAGTCAGTGTATACCCAGAGGTCACAGCAAATGTGATAAGAAGTATATCACACAGGAGTCAACAGATATTTTTAAATAAAGGATTTTTCCTACCCTGCCCTTGTACAGTATCAGCATCATCTGATTCCACGATCTGCTACCACCCTACTTGCCCTAGTTCTCACATCCCTGCCTTCTATGTGCCCCAGTTCTCACATTTTTGCCTCTTCAAGACCCAGCTCTCACATATCTGCCTTGTCCCTGCCCTAGATTTCACATACTGAATCTCACTTCCTGCCCCACTTCTTACATTTTTTGCGCCCTCTCTACTCCAGATGTCACATTTCAGATCAACGCCAGTCCTAGTTCTCTCATTTATCCACTCCTCTCTTCCCTAGCTAATACATTTCTGCCTCCTCTCTGCCCCAGTTTATATATCGTCATCTACCCCTTTCCCATGCCTTACCCTCCTCACAACAGATCTCATCCTGTCCCCCCATTATAGGGTTTCAACTCTCCAGTGCACATAGGTTACTACATATGCTGTTGGTTATTTTGTTCCAACAGTTCCTTCATCCACCCATTATTTCCTCATTTAAAACTAACCTTTATATCTTCTGGACATCCTGGTCTGACCGACTGAAGAGTTCCTGCAACCGACTGCTTGCCTGCTACCTCAGCCGCTGACTGCAACTGAGCCATTTGCCCAATGCCATGCCACCGCTGACTGTTTGCTTTCTCCTTTGGCCATCCAACCACTGTTACTATCCTTAATCCGGTGTACACATTGTGCATGAACATCTTTCCTGCTGCCTTGGCTGGTTGCATACTACTGATACAGTTTGCTTGCTTCCCTGGCTGCTCCCGCACTTTGTCAACAGCAATTCAAGTGTGTATGAAGAGAGTGGAAGTGGAAGCAAGCAGCAGTCTTCAGGACTGTATTTTCTATCTTCATTGGGGCATTTCTGTGGGGATTTACTAGTGTGGACAGGGCCAGATTTACATTGTCGTGGGCCCTATGCACAGCAGCAACCAATTCCTCCCCCCTCTCTTAGCACTGTCATTTCATTCCCATTTTCAGCACCAAGGGTAGGCAACAGCCAGCCAGGAGCAGTAGCCTAAACTGTAGCCAGCCTGCCTGTATCACTGAATACATGGTAATGCAACAGCCAATCAATACAGCATTAAAACACCACTCACAGATTCATGCAACAAGTCCTGCATTAAATGAATGACATTGCTGCATTTAAAACATTTATGTTCACCACACCAACCAATAAGGTCAAACACATTAACATACTTTTTAAATAAGTGTAACCCCCAGGGGGCGCTATCCTAAGGGCTACTACCCCCGCCTGCCCTAACTGTAGCAGGGTGAGGGGCCCAGATCCGTTAGCGCAGGTGCCTCCACCAGAGGTCAGGGTTAGAACAGTCAAGGTTGACTCGGTCACAGCCCTCTGGGTCACTGCAACCCCCCTTTCTTCCCACTAGTGGCCCACGCAGTTCAATTTCAGTGTCCTTACCATATACACTTACCCCCCGGCTCGGACCAGTCAGCTCTCTCCGGGGACCCCCTGGAAAGTAAGGTACAGTTACACCACATTCACTGTGCAGTATTTCACCATTAATACACAGACTAGCCAGTGTACTTTTGCAAAACAAGCAATCTGATTTATTTGAGGGGAGATAACAGGGACCAGGGGGAATTAGGGTGATTGGCTTACCACTATAATATATGTTTGACTACCTAGGGCTCTGTGCACAGGCCTAACCTATTAATTACTGTCTATGGGTACCCAAGCCCTAATGGCTAGTTCCTTGATGCAGCTGGTTGGGGCCCTGACACACACGAGCATTTAATTCCTGAGCAGAGCAGATGGAGCCAGAAAGCTCAACTGATACCGTCAGCAATACAACCAAACGATTTTGCCTTTAATTGTAACCTTTCACAGGGAGCTACCCTGATTCAGTACTCACAACTCCAGCAGAAAACCCTTCTTCACCACTCGCAGGGCTGAGCCTGAGCTTCAAAGGCCTCCTCACACATTTATATGGAAAACCACAGAGGGTACCATACCAGGCAGCTGCTCCTATAACCCAACCGAACTCACAGCCATCGGGAGTCTCACTGCAGCTTCCACTTTCCTGACAGACCGAGCGTGATTCAGCAGATTCTCCAGCCCTCTTCAGGTGGAGCCTGGTAGGTAGCTGTGCTTGTACACAGCCTCCTCTGACTGCTAGCCTGCGGATTTAGTCCGTAGAACGCCGGCGATTAAAACGGCCGCCTCAGGCCTTTCATGCGCTTCCCGTGCGAACACTGAACGCTGCAGGAGCTCAGAGCTCCCTTCTCCTTCACAGTCACAACGCCTCTGCCCCTTTGCAGTGTAGTGCAGCTCTCTAGCTCCGGCACCACCCGATCCCATTGGCTGGCCTTAGATGCCAGTCACTTACCTTTGCTCTCAGTGGTGCAAAAAAGTGCCATAGCCCATAATGCCACTTCCCAGCATTACAAGCCGTGTCCCCATTGGTCAGTCGACTCCCTCTGAAGTACCCCCTACTCCTATTGGACCCCTTCAGCACAGTCCGGGTCCAATATGGAGGGGCACAACACAAAGTCCCAGCTGCAATAAAAAATGAGTTAGACAAACTGCAATTTTACCAGTACTATACATGTTCTTAAGGGAACCACTATACCTTTCAGATGGACTCCCTAGCGCTCCTAGCGACCACAGAAACGGAGCGATCAGACGGCAGTCCAGGACAGGACTCGAGCAAGGAAACCCCAGTCCCCCCATTTGTACCACCAAAACCTGCAAGCAGGCAGCTCTGGAAAAGGCAGTAAGAGGCTTGAAAAGCACTCCCAATGCCCACATTTAGTGGCCTTACGCCGAACACCAGTCAGGTATGGAGTATTCAGATGAGCTCCTGAAGGGCCCTCAGGAACCCCCATTTGTAGGGGGGTTACATAAGTAACAGACCCCAGCAGCCAATAAATAATTAGCCCCTTAACCAACACTACACAAGGATACAGTGCCAAATAAATGACAATGCATACATGCCAACTGTGCATTTGATTGGCTTCATACACCATGTTGGTGTGCTTTGAGTTTCTTTATTTTTTAACTTTTTATTATTGCCATGCAGTCATACAGTTTGATTTTTGAAAGCATATGATTTATGCTTCCTGTGCCATACCTCCCCCCCCCCCACAACCTGGCTACTCCATCCCTCATGACTATTTTTTTTTTGTACTAAATAAACAAACTTGGTCATTAACATTTTTGTCTGTGGGCAGGGGCTGTGGCACTAGTGGCAACAAACTGCAGCCAGATCCTAACCTTCAGGCTCAGTTCCTGCTTCCAGCCTCTACTGAATGACTACAGTAGAGTACAGAGTATACTGTCTCTGGGTGGAATGGTGGGACCTGCCCAACGATGCACGTATGGTAGGATCTACTGTATCTCCTCATCCTCTTAAACACACCAAGTCCTGCTTGCTGCCACACTAGTCAATAACGGCATGGCACCACACCACCCATCTCACACTGGTCAGCACTCTCGGTACTAAAATAGTACAGTAACCAACCAGTCTACAACTCTAGCCAGAAGATGGACTTTGTGCTAAAAAATGACTCACCCGGCCACTGCTGCTGATTTTTAGCTGGAGACAATGCATTCTATTCTCGGCCAGCTCATCAGCCAACGACCACAACCTCACAACTAAAAAACTCGCTTAGGCAAAAAGGTGCTAAAATTGAAGTGCTGCCTGCCACACATTGATTGGTCTGTCCCTGATCCTGACCTTCTACACATGCACAAGCTGAATTGTGAAGGTTGGGGAGAGTTTAGCTGAGTGCGGCACCGGTGTTTGCACAAAAACAGGGAATAACGCGCAGTGGCCAGCCCAAACTCATCTGTGGCCCCTCCCCCGTGACTTCACTGACCCTGCCAGTTAAAAAACACATTGTGCTAAATGCCGGCTGTATTATTGGGTTGCACAACTGTGTATGCTTGAGTGGAGGGCATGGAGGTGAGCAAAATAAAAAAGATCCGAACCCTCTGGTGTTCGAGTTCTAATTTAGAACTCAAACACTAGAGTTTGAGTAGGGTTCGAATCTTTCTAAACTAGTTCTGACAACCCTAATCCTAATCTAGCTATTTAGTGCTTCAATCCACCCCAGGTTGGTTGAAGTCCCCTACCATTACAGAGACAGGCCTGTAGTTAGCGAGGCAGTCAGGGTCAACAGAAGATTTCTTCAGAAGGGGACATACCACCACCTCCCTCAGGGTATCTGGGAACACCCTGTCTCCAACGAACATGTAACTATCTCAGCCAGGACCGGTCCTATGACCTCCATGCACCCCACCAGAAGGCACGTTGGACCTGGGTCCAAACTACAGTAAGTCGGTCGCAAACCCTGGATGATCTTCATGACGTCCATGATCGCCACCCAGTCAAAGTTGGACCAGACAAACTGGGTGCCTGTAATCCCCCACCGATCACCACACTGCCCATTTGAGGGAGCCACACAGATCTCTGATCTGATGTTGCCAACCTTATCTGCGAAAAATTGAACAAACTCCTCATAATTATTCTGTGAAAAAGCTCCCCGATTCTGGAGACAGACTGGATTGCACAACCTGTCCACAGTATGAAAGAGCTGAGCCAGTCAATTTTCTCACGGTGGCAATCTCCCTGGACAGGAACTCTGCCTTCTTACAGGAGACAGATGTTTGATAGTCCTTATAATGAGACAACAATCTAAGTTTGTCATCAACCAGACCAGATTTCTGCCAGCATCTCTCCAACCTTCTTCCCACTCTCCTCAACTCCCTCAAAGTCCCATCAAATCAAGGGGATTGAGGGCAAAGAGTGAGGGGTCGAACATGGACAGGAGCTATGGAATCCAGGACAGTCTCCAAAGCCTTATTATAGGCCAGTAGAAGCTCTCCTGGATCCAAACTTACCATCGAACTACCTGATAGGTCCAGTACCATCATAAGACCATCAGAGGTCAAATCCCATAAAGAGCAGTACCAGACCATCTCTAGAGGGGCAGCTCTATTGAGGGGAGCCACGAAAAATGTACCTTATAGTTTGGTGATCAGAATACCTGACGGGTTCCACCACGTCGGAGACCTCCATCCCCAGTAGGAACACTAGGTCCAATGAGTGACCTTACCTGTGTGTCACAGAGGTAACCACCTGTGTAAAGCCCAATGAAATGATCAGTTGGAGGAAGTCTTGACCAAAATGCGATAGTTCATCGTCAACCCAGACATTGAAGTCCCCCAGCACCAGCCATCTGGGGGACCCCAACAACATGTCAACAATGAAGTCTGCAACTTCCTGCAGGAAATCCTTCTTGCCCCTGGGTAGATGGTAGATGAGAAGTATCCTGCAACCCACACCTTCTGCCCCTGATAAACTTGAAGGATCTGGTGACCAACTGGCACATCTACAAGGCCCAGTTCCATCTTAAAACAAATGGCTACACCCTTGCCCCTATGATCCAGCCTCGGGCATGTATCACTAAGTACTCGGCCAGAACTGCTGACTCCAGTATGGTACCAGCATTCTCATTCAGCCAGGTCTCGGTGATGCACACCAGGTGGGATGTTTTAACAAGATCAGCAATTACTGCTGTCTTGTTTTTAATTGATCTAGCATTACTCACCTGAGTAGGATGGGCAGATGAGGTCAGACGTGCTATTTGCCCACAAAAGGTGGAGCCCTTGGGTATGTGAACCTGATAGGAAGGACCCCTCTCCTCTGCCCATTTCACCCCGAGGGGGTCTCCTTGACCTCTCAGCCACAATTCATCCATTCTGCTCTCCCCCCCCAACAAGCCTGGAACCCCCAACCCTCCTGCGCCTCCTCGCTATTCTCACGGTGCAGCAGCACCTGTATACTTCTGCTGGTAGGAGGGGAAAATTGAAAGGGCGGAGGGCCCTAAGTTTGGCAGGGGAGTAGTACCTGACTGCTGAAGTCTTCTGCCAACAGTAGCCCATGACATGGGCATTGGCAACTGAGCGTGTGCAATGATGACGACTCGGTCCCGGCACACGTCATCAGGGCTACTGACGGGGTAGGGCGACCGGATGAGGGGGGTCAGAGAATGTAGTGACGGGATATCGCTTTATACGCACGTGCGCGTGGGGGAGCGAGCACACATAGTGAGAGGCGGGAGGGACTGTGAGGGGTGGTGCTGTGGTGGGTTGCTGAGCTGGCCCTGTGGCATGGTGGGTGGGTTGGCAGCTTTGGTGGGCAGGGTGCTGGGTTCAGGTCTGGGCGCTCGTGCATTTTTGTTATGCCAAGCCCGGATTATTTTTTTGAAACCTTTTTGCACCCCCGACATGCACCCTCTTGGAGCTGAGAATCCTTAAGTGGAGGGGGTGCGACCTCCCAGCATAAAATGTTTAAAATAGTCAGAGTCAAAGTGCTGAAATTGATTTTCAGCACTCTGGCTTCACGATAACGACGATCGCCTTTAGGCTTTCATCATTATCACATAAATCCTCTGCCAACACATCATGCTGCCCGTTAAATCAACAGCCACAGATCTAAAAATCATCCACCCACTTACTTACTTTCCACACACTCCCTCTCACACAATTTAAATAACTCTCAAAATAACCCAACCCTCTAAATACTTAACTCAAATAATTAAAAAATAAATCAAATCAAAAGAACATTATTTGACCACAGTTTGCTAATTCAGTTGTGCTCACTGTGAGTCCTAAATCCACAGTCAAAAGAAGCACACTAAAGCTTCAAAAATGCTCATATACTGAGGGGGGCTCTATCACCACCTCCCTCGCTATTAAACTTTGTCCATTAATGCAGCCCTCTCACTGCTGCATTTTATTGACTTAAAGTGCAAAATAAGTTACAGCATAATGAGGCCCTCTCACTGCCTCCCAAAATCAGTTTGAATTTGCACAGTATCAGTGAAGACTTCTGTTCAGTGTCACAGGGGGTCAAGTCCACATATAGGAGACCGGCACTCCCACAGCAGCTCTCAGTCCATTTCCATCATCAGCAAAACATGTTCCCTCAAGAAAATTGGATCCAGGGCAGGTAACACAATCCCCTGAGCCAGTCAGTCTCACCCCAAAGCAGAGCCCCAACTCGGTGTCCCCCAACTTTGAGCCACTGCCGTCCATCCGACTTCACTCAGATGGCCCTCAGTGACCCTAGGACTGGCCAGAAAATGCCCCCCCTCCAAACAGCCCCTCCAACCCCCCCCTGAAAGGAGACACACAGGCCAGGGAACCACCTTGAGAGTGGGCCGACTAGGCTCACCTCTGTCCACTACCAACTTAGGGCAAATCCTTCTCAGAGGAACAGTCACCGATAATCCAACACATCACACAGCCTTGCAGATCTTCCAGCTTTTGCTGCATCAGCTACGATAACCAACACATTTTCAAAGCACAGAACAAATGCTGTAACAATCTAATGTCCAAGGCAGCCCAATCTCCACGCTCTCCTTATGCCATTTCCACCACAGACATCTGATCAGTGCAACAAAGGCTGTCAGCTGGTTACACACAAATCCACATTCCACTCCACCAGTCAGGGAAAACACCGCAGGAGGCCCACTCCAACCACCAAAAGTCCCAGGAGCAGCACTCCCATAAAGAGAAACATGACCTACTCTGACAAATGGGCTGAACAGTCTGAGCAGTCAACAGCAGTAAAATGACAGCTAGCACAGTGAAGGTACTAGCCTTTGGTGTCCAGACAATAAAATGGAGTAAACAACTTAAAATAGTGGAGTAAAACAACTTAAAAATAACAGAGCAGGCCAGCCCAGTGACACTGAGGGTTGAGGCGCTGGATGCCACACCTCACACCATGCTGCCGATCCGTGTTCGGGAATCAGCACAGGTCACTGTGGGTCAGCAGGGAGGAGATGGACTTAGCATCCAATGGACTGCTCTCCATCTCCGGGGAGGGGAAAGTGCAGTGGCCGATGCATGCCTGACCCCTAGTGGAGGCTGGGGCTTGATGGCATGGCACTGCATGAATGAGGAGCGGGGATGTGGCAGATGCTTGATGTGGGCACGCATGGGAGCGTGCACAAACACCATCGCAGGTGTCAGTGCATGCCACGCTTCCACAAGGAGAGAAAAAGCAGAAAAAAGTGGCTCCAGGACACGCGGCTAGATGGCAATCCGCCGGCGCGCGCTGTTTCTTGGGCTTCACCACCTGATCCAGCTCCGTGCTTGGTGGGAGATTAGGGGGTCCCTTGCCTCCCTGCCACAGGGGGTAAGCCATGGGGGAGTACAAGGTGGTGGCCTGAGATCGGTGCGGGTGGCTGGAGGAGGAGTGGAGGAAGAGAGCCGACTGGGGCCACGACTGGAAAAAAGTAAGAAAAAATAAATAAATAGCAGAGCAAATGACTTAAAATAACTTCATCCTGGGCTGTTATCGATGGCTGGCCCAGCGTGGCCACCATCTTCTTCCAGTCTAGAAGCTGCTACTGTTCTGATGCAGAGCTTCAGCTCTGGGAACAGTCCCAGAAGAAACAGAGCTTGTTTCAGTTGCCAAGCATCTAGCTGTTGGTGAATGTAAAGGAAAAGTTTGTAATATGGATGCCATGTAACAAAAAGTCCATCACAGTTCATAGTAAGGCAGGTCTATAAGTCTGGGTGACCATGGAGGAAATAAGCTCTCAGGTGGTGTCTTGTTCATAGAGTTGTTGAAAAGATAAAATCACAAATGAAGCTTTTTGCTTGCTGAGGTGAGACAGGAGACATGAACAAAGTAATAACAGACATGGCTCATTGGTTTTATTAAATGTAGGCCAAACTGCATCATGTCTTAAACAAGTTAACGCTGTTGTGCGGACATGGCCTGAATACACGACCTAAAAAACACAAAAAATACTTGATACAGCACAATAATAAAATCACAATTGCTATTAAAACTATTATAATTATTGAATTGACTGATGACAGCAACCAGGAAAAGATGGAAGCCAGTCATCCCAGGGGATCCAAAGTCCAGTTCCCCCAGTTACAGAATATAGAATTTAACACATGGTTAAATATTCTTTCAGTTATTAAATTCTATCTCTGAGTAAGTGGCCATAAATTCTACAGTTTGTGTTAGCCATTGTTGTTCCATTCTTTGTAACTGCTGCTCTGTTTTATGTAGCTCATCTTTAAAGTGTACATTTTTCCACTTAAGTTGTACTTTAAGTAAATGCAAGCTTTGCATTGTTGTCCCTAATCTATCTAAAGCCAAGTGAATCTGTGTCTGTTGTGGGGTGTCATAAGTATGTAAACTAGTAACTAATGTTTCTTTCATGTCTGTAACAGTGCAATTAAAATACAGTATGCAGAAGGATTCCTCATCTTTCCACATGTAGCCTGCAATGAGGGCTGGAGTATTAAGTCTGCCCACCATCCTACTATCTATAAGGGAATTGTTTGGGAAAGACTTATAGGGGTAATAGATGTTGTTAGGGTCCTCAAAGGGCCAGCACCACTGTAATGTGATATTCTCTGGAGTATGCTGAGGGACACAGATGACAGGTTGGGTAAGTATGAACATATCATGAGGTAAGTGTATGGCAGTGAATAAATGCAAAGTTCCTAGATAGGAGTGAATGCTGTGATTAAGCTTAGTAACTTGTAATTGATAGGTAGTAGGATTAAAACATGTATCAGTTTTGAATGCTTATTTTAAGCCTGGGCAGTCAACACATAAATGGGCATTAGCAGCTTTGCCGATGTCTTCTGCCACATTCAAATGGTACACCAGTTCTTCCATTTGATGATTGAGGTGAATAAAAAGATCCTTGATATTTTCTCCCAGGTATTCAATGGCTGTTTGGTATTCCCAGGTGGTATTAGAAATGTTAGTGTATGCTGAACTTAAGGAACGTTTAAGTCTCTTAATTTTGAATTTTGGTAGTTGTATTCTGCCACAGTGCTTTAGAAAATATCCTTGTTCGTAGTCATATACGTCTTCTTGGCAAGGCAGGGTGTTATTCTTGTAGGTTATGAAGCCCCATGCCAGTCCCAAGGGTTTCCTATCAGGTCTTTTATTTGGGTATCCCACATTTTGAATGTCCTTAAGTTCATTGAACCAGTCTATTTCAGGAAACTGCATGTTAAGAATTGATGCTGGACAACTTCTGGCCCCTATTTCACCACATGGTGCACAGGTAACCTTATTGGGAAGTAGCTGTGTACAGTAGATGGTCTGATCACTTGGGACATATTGCAAATAGGTACATTCCCATCCTTGAGAGAGTTGACTGATGAAGTGACAGTATGTTGTGAAAAACAGTAGCAGGTATGGAAGTATTCTGAAAGTCAGTAGCAGTTGTTAAAGGTTGTAGTTTTCTGCAGACCTGGACATCTGTAGTAGTGGGGTTCTTATTGGCTTGCTTGATTGCAGTGATGCATTGTCTGCTACTGGGTCCTCTTGTACTTAGCTTAAATTCTCTGCTTAAGGATTGTCCTGCCCGCCTTAAGGCCTCGTAGGTGCCTTGTGCTTTTGCAGCGTCTTTTTGTTGGATGGCGTCTTGATGTGAAATTCACATAGCAGTGAGCCGATAAAATTCTCCATCTTTCTTAATAAATTGGCCAGTATGCCTCGTAGTGAGAAAATGTCCATTAGATAAGTGTCAGGGCACTTCTGTAACAACAGTGGATTGTCTTAAATTTTGCTGTACTCGAGCAAAGTAGTGATCACCTATGTATTTCTTCATCCATTTTGTATTTTCCTGTTTGGTAGGGTTTCACCAAAAAGCAGTGAAGTTGACTTCCATAACTGGTGGAATATAATTCTTTTGATGACATTGGTTTCACTGGACCTTGAATTTCTTCAGGAATTGTTGTATTTTCTTCATGTATGGAATATGATATTGAGGAGGTAAAGATCATATAATGCCTTATATCCATAGAGAGGTTGTACTGGTAGTCTTGGTTCCACTGTCACAGGGATGCACATTGTAGATTCAGGAACTGATGGCGGTGGTGTCTGGTTTTCTGTAGTTGTGCTGGCGACCTGATGAAAGGTGTGGGTCATCAGCATTACTCTGCTCCCCCGAAGCACTGTCAATAGTTTGTTGGAGTGTCGAACTATCTCCAATAGACTCCCCCCATGGCTGAACCAGCAAACTAATGTCAACAATCTGCTATTTTGCCTAAATCTCTTCCAGGGAACTGGAAGTGTCCATTTGGGCTGCAGATACAAAGTATGACTGGATTAGCAAGCTATTGTCAACAGTTCCCCCCCAACAACTGGAGTGTCAAAATATAGCCAATAGTTTAATCCAATACCTAGATTTCTTCCAAGGAATAAGAAGGCCTAATTTGGGCAGCAAATACATTGCAGGTAACGCAGACACCGTACTCTACAGGAGACTGGTGAGCAAGCTAAGCAGCCTGGGGGTGGGGCACAGAGTGGAAAACTGGGATAGAAACTGGTTGAGGAACAGAAAGCAGAGGGTGGTAGTAAATGGGATCAAGTCCGAGAAAAGAAGAGTGACCAGTGGGGTGCCTCAGGGATCAGTCCTGGGGCTAGTCTTTTTCAACGTCTTCATCAATTACATTGCTGAGGGGCTGGAGGGGAAGGTTTGCCTATTTGTGGATGACACCAAGATGTGCAGCAGAGCAAGCACTCCAGAAAGGGTCGAAAGAATAAGGAGGGATCTGGGTAAGCTGGAGACATGGTCACAAGTGTGGCAATTAAAATCTAATGCAAAGAAGTGCAAAATCATGTAACTGGGGTGAAGAAACCCGGTGGAAAACTACAGTATGGGAGGGGAATTGCTGACAGTCACCAGGGAAGAAAGGGATTTAGAGATCATCATCTCAGATGACCTAAAGGTGGCCAAACAATGTAACAAGGCTGTTAGGATGTCCAGTGGGATGTTGGGGTGCATAGGAAGTGGTATCACCAGCAGAATAAAGGAAGTGGTGATGCCATTGTATTAAACACTGGTCGCGCCTCATCTAGAATATGGTGTTGAGTTTTGGAGGCCACACCTTTGCAAGGACATAGACAAGGTGAAGGCGGTCCAGAGAAGTGCGACCAAGTTGATGCAGGGCCTACATCACAAAACATATGAGAACAGATTAAAGGACCTCAATATGTATACACTTGAAAAGAGGAGGGAACAGGTGGTTATGATAGAGACCTTCAAGTACTTTAAAGGCTTAAACAAAGTGCAAGTGGGCAGTATCTTCCAGTACACGAGTTGCACAAGGACTAGGGGGCACAATATGAGATTTGAGGGGGGCAGGATAAGGGAAAATGTGAGGAAATTTTTCTTCATGGAAAAGGAGGTAGATGCTTAAAATAGCCTTCACCAGGAAGTGGTGAGTGCTAACACAGTGTGAGGATTCAAACATGCATGGGATAGACATAAAGGAACCCTATATGTGGGAAAAAGAGGCAAAAGCCAATGACCAAGTAGAGTCAGCGACTGCAGATGCAGACAGGGAATACAAGCAGACTAGGTGGGCCTAGCGATATTTTTCTGCCATCAACTACTATATTACTATGTAATAGTGGGCAAAAATATCAGTAATTTCTCCTGGGTTCCCTGTGACAACTCCACCATCCTCGGGTTTACGCATACGGAGAACTGCCCTGTTACTTTGTTGCATCCGAAGCATATATGTAGTGCCCCAAAGTATGGGGGCACCACAGAAATAAGGGGTGATTAAACAAATAACTAAAGTGCCCTGGGTCCCCGTGGTGTTTTGAGGGAGTTCGTTTTCCCCCTCCCATGAGCACCAAGCAGGGCAGCATAATTCTTTAAAAATGAATTTTTCTCTCCCTGCTGCTGCCTGCTCTGTTCCATTCTAATCCCCTCCGCCCCCAGAGCAGACAGCACGAGAGTGGGCACCCATGCGCTGGGACTGCTGTCCCTGGCCCTCGCATGGTGCCCGGTTTAAAAATTCTGCTGTTGGAGGTGGCACAGGCTTGGGGTTCTAGAATCAGAACCCTGAGCATCTTTTTGAAAGGAGAGAACCATTTTCTCCCATTAGTTCCTGCTTGGGGCTGTGGAGTGGAGAGGACCGCTGGAGTACGACGGGAACCTGTAGGCTTACTTGGTGTGTTGTAGTCAGTTCCATCAACTCCTAGGTGGCCGCTTCTCCAGCCAATGAAGACTGCTCACGTTCTTGTTGTGTGGTTGAATCCGGTGATCCGGTGACCAGGAAAGAGAAAGTCCGCTCCCCTGCGGTGGTGTGGACTCTTTATGGCCCCTTTTCTTGTTTTGTGCCCCTGTTTGGTCGGTCCCTCATCAGTTGCATTGAAGAGCCGCGTCACCAAGAAGAAAGAATAGTCGGCCCTCCTGAGGCCTCTGCCGCTCTGCCTGCTGCCTCTGTAATGGTTCCCTCCCACTGCCAGGGCACCTTCCTCCTCCCTACTGGAGTTCCTTCACACTGGGCCGGAGCGGTGAGCCATTCAGCAGCACAAAGGAAAAATGCTGACTGCCTAAATTCTAAAATAAAAAGTTAAAAGTTTTTTTATTATTATAGCGCTCTGAGCGCTATTGGAGGAATGAGCGGGAGGGCCAGCCTGAATTTAAATATTTATCTATTCAGGGTGTGGTGATGCCCATGGGAGGGGCCAGACATAGAGGACCATAAGAGAATTTATAAATATTCATAATGGGGGGTGGAGCAGTGGAGAGGGCAACCCAGATAACTGGCAGCAAGGCCTTGGTCAGGCCCAAAGGTTTAAAGGGGCAACTCCAGACCCAATGTTAAAAGGGGCAATTTCAGGCCCCTTAGTGTAAAAAGGGGCCCAGCAAGACAGGCCCATAATATCAAGGGGTGCAAGCACATCCACACTGAAGAGAAGACAAAAGGGCCCCAGCAAGGTAGGCCCAGAGTATAAAGGGGCCCAGCAGTTAAAAGGGCAAGGAAAGCTCAGGGGGAAGAAGGGCATCGAGCGAGCCCAGGATTTTTAGGAGTAGCCAGGTCCTGGTCTAAGAAGGGCACAGGGGATTACAGACCCAGGCTTCTAAAGGTACCATAAACCCAAAGTTTAGGAGGGTCCCACCAGTACATTACTTTTGACAAGGGTCAGTGAAAGAAGGGTGTTTAGCATGCAACTGCCATCTGGTGATTGTCAATTGATGAAATTTGTATTGTTTACTAGTATTTGAACTGTTGTGTTTATTGCAAAGCACCAAAACCATGTTGTTACTGGGACTCTGGTTATTTGCCCCTGTTACTGGCAATTTGCCTTGCAGTGAACAATTGGGCAGACTAGGTGGGCCAAGCAGTCCTTATCTGCCGTCAAAGTCTATGTTTCTATGTTTTTAATTGCCCCGGATTCTGATAATTTGCCACTGTTCCTAGCAAATTGCCCCTGCAAAGAACAATTGCCCTGGATTCTATTTGTCCCTGCAATTAACAACTGCCCCAGATTCTGGTAATTTGTCCCTGTTCCCAGCAAATTGCCCTAGCAATGAACAGTTGTCCTGGATTCTGGTAATTTGCCCCTTCCTGGCAAATTGCCCCTGTAAAGAACAATTGCCCTTTATTCTGCTTATTTTCCCCTGCAATGAACAATTGCCCCAGATTCTGGTAGTTTGCCCCTGTTCCTGGCAAATTACCCCATCAATGAACAATTGCCCTGGACTCTGGTAATTTGACCCTGTTCCTTGCAAATTGCCCCTGCAATGAACATTTGCCCCAGATTCAGGTAATTTGCCCCGTTCCTGTCAAATTGCTCCAGCAATGAACAATTGCCCTGGACTCTGGTCATTTTCCCCTGTTGCTGGCAAATTTCCCTAGCAACAAACGGTTACCTTGGTGTAGTTTGGAAAGTGTATCTGCCAGCTTTATTATTGCCAATTTATGTGTATGGACTCAATCTTCTGCTGCAACACCCCTGATGGGGTTGTTCACAGCCAATTCTCCACCAAAGCAGCCTCCAGCCAGGGAAGAACTTCACAGCAACACATAGAAACATAGAAACATAGACTTTGATGGCAGATAAGGACCATTTGGCCCACCCAGTCTGCCCATTTCCCTACCTATTGGATAAGCTGCAGATTCTAGTTAACCAACAGCCTACTTCCTGCAACCCCCCACTATAATTGCCTTATGTCTGTCCCATGCATGTTTGAATTCCCCCATTGTTTTAGACCCCATAACCTCTCCAGGAAGGCGGTTCCATGCGTCCACCACTCTCTCCATAAAAAATAATTTCCTTACATTGCCCCGAGCCGTCTCCCCCAACTTTAAATTGTGCCCCCTTGTTCTTACACATCTCTTTTTCTGAAAGATGCTACCCTCCTGGACTTTGTTGATTCCCTTGAGGTACTTAAAAGTTTGTATCATGTCCCCCTCGTCCCTCCTTTTATCAAGGGTATGCATATTAAGCTCTCTCAGTCTCTCTCTTCATATGGTTTCTGATGTAGACTCTGTACCATTTTAGTTGCCCTCCTCTGGACTGCTTCCATCCTGTCTATGTCCTTGCGTAGATGAGGTCTCCAAAACTGCACGCAGTACTCCAGATGGGGTCTCACCAACTGTCTGTACAGAGGGATAACCACTTCCCTTTTTCCTACTTGTGATGCCCCTCCCTATGCATCCCAGTATCCCCCTGGCTCTTCTTACTGACTTCTCACATTGCTTACCCACCTTTAGGTCATCTGATATGACTACACCCAGAACCCTTTCCATTATTGTTGTCGTTAGTACCTCCCCTGCTATTGTGTACTCTTCTCCTGGATTTTTATTTCCCAGGTGCATTACTTTGCACTTCTTTGCATTGAATCTAAGTTGCCATATGTCTGACCATTCCTCCAACCTTGCCAAGTCCCTTCTCATCCTCCCTGTCATTCACCATTGGTCGAAACCGGTGTAACCCTGTGTGACTCATGACCGCCAGCTCCTGGTCTTCTTGTGGTTTGGTCAGCCTGAAAGTGGAGCATCCTGGAAGAAGCCTTGTCTGTCACTCCCAGTCGTTCGTCGATGGTCGAGTCTGATGTGGTCAGTGAGTATCCACGTCTGCCGGTTTGTTGTTTTCTTGTTCTGGACACCGCAGCATTCTGATCTTTATCCTGCATCCTGTTCTTCCTGCTTATCTCATCCTGCTTGCACCGTCCTGTCTTCTGGGATCCAACCTGTTCCTGGTGATCCTCTCATGGATCCTCCGCCAGAAAAGCTTCAACATGTCTTCATCCTTGGCAGCCCTGGTCAATGGTTTGTGCCAGGGAAATTGCAGCAGATCTTCATCCTTGGCAGTCCTAGCAAGTGGATTTAATGCCAAGTCCTTGTTTCTTCATCCTTGGCAGCCTTGGTCAAGGGTTTGTGCTGGGGAAGATTTCAGCAGATTTCAGTTCTCTTGTGCAAAATTATTCCGGCAACCTGAAAGAGTGGGTTGGCCAAAGAATCATGGTCCGTTTAAAAATCTCTCACATCCTCACCAACCTCTCCTAGGTTCTTTCAAGGTGTTAGCTTGGTACCAAGTAGGAACCCCATTTTCCCCTCTGCCCTGTTGCTTTCTTTGTTCATCAGCTGTGCGCACGAAGACGTCAGGAAAAAGTTTGTCTTCCTTTAGCACCAGTAGACTTTTCAAGGTGGTTATTCCACTCAGTCCCTCGGGGTCTGCAACTGTTTCATTCTCCTAATAGAGTAATAGTCATTTACTACAGTGATTGTTTTACTATCATTCTAGAGTTATAGTATTTTACCATGGAACCCACTTCCATAGCTGTTCTAAAATTGTTCATCAAACTGCTGATTACCTGCATAATATGGAGTTCGATAGACAGTGGCTTTAGGCTGAGATGCACCTCTTAGGGTCATTATAGAGTGAATATGTACTGTTTATGTTGGTTTTTGGTTCCCTTCTTTTCCCTGTGACTGTGTCTATCTTTTCCTGTGGTATGAATAAAGCCCACTGGGCATCAAACTTATAGATTGTCTCCTGTCTTTCCTTATCAGGTGACTCCATCCACCCAACCCATTCAGACCACAGCACAGTCTCACCATTCTACTTGCTTGAGGTGATGCTGGTGGTGTGGCTGATATTGGGTGATCTTCATGTTTAGCACTTCGTCAGTTCACCACAATATGCCAGTAACTGTCCTACAGCAGGTGGCAAACAGCATACCGTGCAGTCAGGGTTTTTTTTGCTTTTTTTTCCTCTTACCCCAGCCTGCAGATGTCATGATGTCCCTATCTCCTGCTGTTCCTGGATCATTTTTTTCATCCTCCTCTATATTCTTTTTAGTTTATTCCTGTGTTTTATCATCCAGCCTCTGTGAGCTTGTGATTTCCCCACTGCCTAGAGGGACCTCTCTGTTCCAGGAAGCAGCAACTGCTAAGTGTCTCCCACTCCCAGCTGATATCTGCAGGGAAGGGGGCCTTTTTTCAGAGACTTTACTAGTATATTATAATGCATATAAAACATATACAAGAGACAATCCCATTATATATTCAATATATATAACAGTCCAACATCTGTCACAGAAATGTTTCTAATGACTATTCATGAAGACCTTACTAGATAACATTAAAGTGGGCCCCAATATTTTTCCACTCTTTTGGAGTCTTCTTGTAGCTAAAGTGTATTTTTAAAATTTTGATTAAATCAGTCATAGGATTTTACCCAATTTTAAAGTCAGGGGAAGGGGTTATATTTTTTCATTTTAATAAAATACACTTATTAGAATTTGTAACTGATGCTCAACTGCTTATGAGCAGTCAGTAATCCCAGTGGAAAATAGAGTCTGGGCCATTGTGGGCTATAATAATTGACGAATAGAGACCCTAGAATCTTCTGACCTGATATCCAATAGAAATGATGGTAATATACAAATTTTATCATGGAATATTGTCGGGTGGGCTAAGTTTGCTATGATAAAGATCTAACTAATTTCTTGGCACAATATGATGTACTGTGCATATAAGAGACATGGCATTATTTGAATGAGGCCATTAACTGTAATGGCTATGAATGCTTTCATGCCAAAGGTAAATGAGTATATAATTCTGGCAGATAATCAGGTGGCCTTGCAGTATTTGTTAAAGTTGGAGGCTGTGACAAAGTTCAACTTCTTAGAAAATGTGATAATTTCTTAGTACTGTTCTTGGTTCTTGCATCTGTGGAATTTATATTAATTAATTGTTATATTGCTCCTAGTAACTCAAAGTTTTATGATCACCAGATCTGGGATATTTTAAGAATGCTTATGTATGATTTAAGTGCCAGTTTTCCCAAAGTTGATATATTATTGCAAGGGGGATTTTAATGCATATGTAGGTGATTTTGCTGGCCTATCTGATCATTCGTTTCACTCTGCCGAAGGTTCCCTAGAGGTTCTCCCAAAAAGAAAAACATCAGATAGAAAAGTTAATTGCTCTGTAAAGAAATTAATTGAAATTCTACTGAGTTTAATAAGTTCTTGTTAAATGGTACAATAGAAGGTGATCAGGAGGGGTGAGTTTACCTATTTTTCAACAAGAGGAGCCTCAATAATTGACCTTGTTATATGGTTCCTTGCTAAATAATAATTTAACTATCTTACCTGCAATGGAGTTTGATTAGTTACTGATGGAATTTAATAGTCTGTTCCTTGAAATAAGAGAGAGGTTGATTTTATCTCCAAGATCTGATTCGGGTGTAGGAGATAATGAATGGTTTGATAAGGAGTCCCAAACTATTAAATCAGAAATAAATTACTGAGGCAACTAAGAAAAGGAAATAATAAAGATATCATATTACTTCTAAAGAATAAAAGAAATGAATATAGATTAAGGATTATGGAGAAAAAATCAGCCTACTATACAAAACAATGGGCATGTTTGCTGGATGCCATAATAACAAAGAATACTAAAAATGTCTGGTCATTGGTCGCCAGGGGCACGAATAATTATAAATCAGCAATAGATACTTATATCCCTGAACATACATGGGTAAATTTCTTCAAAGGAATATTCTTTGATCAAAATATAGAAGAACTGAATATAACCTTGAAGGCTGATTTGAATGCCCTCACATATATATCATTTGAGGAAGTTTATATGGCTATCAATATTTTGAAAAAGAATACCTCCCCAGGACCAGTTGGGATCCCTGCAGATGTTTATTTATGTGAAACCAGGATATGGTACAGGGCTTTAACAGTACTGCATAATAAATCTATTGCCTTAAGTCAGTTTCCATGCATATGGCATGGTTCAAATATCATCCCAATTCATAAAAAAGGTAATGTCTCAGACCCCGTGATGTATAGGTCAATAAGCTTTCTGGATATAAATCTAAAAATGTATTCAACAATACTCTTGGAAAGACTAAAACAGCAAGTTGAGATTACAGAGGGATTATCCGACCTGCAGGCTGGATTTAGACCACAACACTCTACATTAGATAACATCTTTGTCTTAAAGAGGGAGTCTGATCAAAAGTACTACATTGCAGAATGAGAATCAGCCTAGCCCCAATAAATCTCATACCAAAAAGTAGGTTTCTATGTTACTTTGTTTTAAAGTTATGAACTATTTTATAACACTGATTTCACTCCCTGTTCTGAAAAGCCAGTTTCAGAGAAAAGTCACTAATGATGCCACAAACAGAACTCACAGACTAGTCCTCCCTGTCAGCAACCTTATAGGACCTATTTTTTCAAAGATATCAAAACTGTAACTGTAGTATTTATTTAAAAAACAAAAACTGACACAGGCTTGCCTGCAATGCTTGCATTTCCAGAATGTTCAGATGCATGTTGCTGTACTTTAGAATGCATCAGGAGTTGGTTTTGGATTGCAACACTGAACCAAGGTATAGACTGTCCAAGTGGTGCACAATTTTAGAATGTTGGGTGGGGACATGTAATCTCAGCATGCGGCAGGGATGTGCCATCTTGCAGTGTGGTGGGACACTCAATCTCAGAATGCGACAGGGACACACATCAAAGAATTTGGTGGGGACTGGCAATTCTGGAATATAAGTAAGGATGTACACTGTCATAATATGGCAGGACACACCATTTTATTTTGAAACTGCTTGTCTTGCCACATTCCAGAATTGTATGCTTCCGCCACATTTTAAAATTGTGCATCACATCCCCACCACAATCTAACATTGTGCATCTTAGCCATATTCCAACATAGTGCATCCTCACCACATTCCAAAATTGCACATCCACACCACATTCCAAAGTTGTGTTTCACTGCCACATTCTGAAACTGTCACCATCACATTCCAAAATTGTGTCATTGCCACATTCTGAAACTGCATCACCACCACATTCTAAAACTGTACGTCACTGTCACATTCCAAAACTGTGCGTCACCACCACATTCCGAAATTGTGTATCACTGCCACATTCCAAAATTGTGCATCACCGCCACATTTTGAAGTCATGCATCAGCGCCACATTCCAAAGTCATGCATCACTTCTGCATTCTGAAGTCATGCGTCACTGCTGCATTCCAAAGCCATGCGTCACTGCCACATTCCAGAGTCGTGCATCACCACCGCATTCTGGAGTCATGCATCACCACCGCATTCCTGAATTGTACATCACCATCGCATTCCAGAGTCATGCAGCACTGCCACATTTTGAGATCATGCGGCACCACCATATTCTGGAGTCGCAGGGCACTGCCACATTTTGAAGTCAGGCAGCACCACCACATTTCAAAGTTGTGCAGCACTGCCAAATTTTGAAGTTGTGCAGCACCACCACATTCTGAAGTCATGTGGCTCCAACACATTCTGAAGTCGCGTGGCACCAACATATTCTGACATTGCGCGGCACTGACACATTCCAAAATTGTGTGGCACCACCACATTTTGAAACTGTGCATCATCATCACATTTCAGAACTGAAAGTCAGCATCACCACCACATTCCGAAATTGTGCATCAGCCACATTCTGAAACTGTATGTCTGCCACATTCTGAAACTGCGCACGTCAGCCACATTCTGAAATTGTATGTCACTGCCACATTCTGAAACTGTGCTTCATCACCACATTCAGAATGTGTGTGTCACGGCCACATTCCTAAATTGCTCATCACCATCACATTCCGAAATCTGTGTCACCCACATTCCAAAACTGAGCATCACTGCCACATTCTGAAATTGTGCATCACTGCCACATTCCAAAACTTCATGTGTCTCTTCTACACTCTAAAATTGTACCTGCCTGCCACATTCTGAAATTGTGTGTAAACTTCCATGCTCCAGTATTGCCTGTCATTGCCACATTCTGAAAACATGCATTCCCACCATATTCCGAAACAACACATCCCCACCACATTCCGAAGATGAGTGTCACTACCACATTCAAAAATTGCATGCTCAAGATACATTCTAAAATTATGCATCCCTGCCTCATTCTGGAATTCCATGTGGCTACCAGATTCTGAAACTGTGTCACTGCCGCTTTTTGAGATTTTGTGTCCACGCCACATTCTAAAATTGAATGTTGCCACCACAATCTGAAATCAAGCTTACCAACTACGTTTTGAAACTGTGAATCACTACACCACATGCCAAATTAATCCATCCAAGACACATTTCGAAATTACATATCCCTACCACCTTCCACAACTATGTGTCTACCACATTTCAAAATTGTGTATCTCTGCCACATTCTAAAACTATATGACATTGTCACATAGAAGAATTTTAGCATCCCTGACACTTTCCAAAATTTTGTGTCCCACCTACTTTCTGAGATTGTGTCATTGCTGCATTCCACAGTTGCAGTCTGGTCACATTTTGAAATCTCATTCCTGCACTGTTATAAAAATTGCACATATTTTTGTCATTCTAAAGTCATGTTTGCCGCTGTATTCCAACCCCCCCCCATCACATTCTTAAGTACTGTACTTTGCATCTGCACATTATGGAAATACAAGCCCTGATACACCCATTGTCAGCTTTCCTTTTCCAACTGTTTAATACCACTGCAGTTTTATGTAATGTGGGAGAAATAAGTCTTGTAAGGTAGTTTGCAAGATGGACTAGGCTGTGTGTTCTGGTTGTGACATCATCAGTAGCTCATTACTGAAACTGGCTTTTTTTAACAGGCAGTAAATTTATGGTTACAAAATGACTTGTAACTTTCAAACAAAGTAACTTAGAGATCTTGTTTTTGGCGTGAGGCTGACTGGGGATATGCTGATCCAAATTCTGAATTTACTGATACTAGAAATTTTGGCCAGACTCCCTCTTTAAGACATTTTATTGAGAAATACGCATTTCTAAGAAAACAAAAACTATACACAATGGCCCAGATATTCAAAAGGGTTGCGCCATGCGCAACAGGGGTGCACCAGCGCAAGTCCAAAAATGCGCCATTGTGCGATATTCAGTGGGAGGCAGCTGTGCCCCCAAATCACAATGTGCAAGAGAGCACTGGTAATGAATGCATGTGCAACTGAAGGGGGAAGAACCATGAATAAATGGCGCAGTGCGATATTCAACAGCATGCGCCATGCACAATAGGGGAGCAAATGGAAGTTGCGCAATAGCAGAAATGATCCCAAAAAAAAGGAACAAGAGAGAGGCACAAGAACACCACAGGGAAGCCAGATCTGGGAGCGAGGTGACAGCAACCAGGTAGACAGTAGCAGTGAGCAGGACAGCACAGGAGCAGGCCAGAGCACACCCGGAAAGTATCAGGAACAGGAAAGGAGTGGGGAGCCTGTGCCACTGTGCAGGAGGAAAAAGGAAGTGCCACAGTGGACAGAGGGTATTGACAGTGGGCAGGACATCCAAATCTGGGAAGTGTTCCCAGTCCAAGGGGAGTAGCAGAAAGGACAGCGGGGGGGAACGGGAATACAGCTGCCGGGGGGGTAACACAAGCCAGGGACATGGCCAGTGCCACCACTCAGATGGAGGCAGTAATGAGGGGTGTGAAAAGGCAGGCAGCAGGGGGGCACGGCCGTGGAAGAGCCCATCGGTGGTATGCCCCCAAAAGGCAGTACCGAGCCTGCACCAGCTTCAAGCTGTACAGTGACACTGAGATAGTGGGCTGGTACCGCCTGAACCGGGCCATCCTGAGGCAGCTCTGTGAGCTGTGCAGTGATGAGATGCAGGCACCCACACGACAGAGCCATGCTCTGTCAGTGGAGACAAAGGTGACAGCTGTTATGTGCCTGCTCACCACGGGTACCTTCCAGAGACCAGCAGGGGACACAACAGGCATAACCCAGTCGGCCATGTCATGCCTACTCACACAATTCCTCAGCGCACTGCTGCTACATACTGCGGAGTATATCCATTTCCCCAGCACACAGGCGGAGTGCACAGCACACATACAAGAGTTCCACAGGGTAGCACTTATGCCTGGCATGCTCGGGGCCATTGACTGCACCCATGTGGCCATCCGCATGCCACCTGGCCTGGAAGGTGCAGCATACATAAATTGGAAGGGCTATGCAAGCATCAACTGCCAGGTGGCATGTGATGCTAGGGGCGCATAACCAATGTCTGTGCCACGCACCCTGGGGGAGCACATGATGCCTACATCTGGCACCAGTCAGCACTGTGCCACAGGTTCAAGATTGAGGACATCCCCACTGGCCACCTAGTGGGTGAGTATGCAAATCACACAGAAAGACATGGATCTTGGGAGGGGTATAGTCAGAGGTGACATGGGTACTGGCCTAGATGGCCCATGGCAGGGCG
Organism: Neoceratodus forsteri; assembly: GCA_016271365.2. Lineage (NCBI taxonomy): Eukaryota > Metazoa > Chordata > Ceratodontiformes > Ceratodontidae > Neoceratodus > Neoceratodus forsteri. Next base: position 97,138,400 of record JADMNL010000030.1, read on the forward strand.
ACGCTGATCACCAAACTAATGTCCACCCTCTACACACAGGTGACAGTGAATACCCACTCCATCCCTGACTGCTCACACCATACTGGTGCCCCGCGGCCCCATCACAGCAACACTACAATGAGGCACATGCCACCACACACAATGTCATAGAGCGGGTGTTCAGGATGCTGAAGTCATGTTTCCATTGCCTGGACATGTCTGGTGGTGCCCTACAGTACAGCCCCTCAAAGGCCTGTGGGCTATTCCTGGCCTGTTGCATCCTGCACAACATGGCCAATGACTGTGGGATAGCTGTACATGTCGAAGAGGGGGACAGCAATGGGGACGATGAGGACGCTGGTGGAGATGGCGATAGGCAGCCCCCCTTAGTCGAAGGGACCCCCGACTGATCCAGATGACGTCGCTGTACCGGGACACCATCACAGAGGAGCACTTCAACCAACCCAGATAAGTCATGGGGCCATGTGCAACCACCAATGGCAAGTGCACAACCCACAAACACGCATGGACAAACCCCAGGGGTGCATGTAGTAAAGGGAATTGGCTGAGCATGGAACTGCACACACCGTCAGGGATGGGCAAGGCCTAACACGGCACACGGTCACACACACACACACACACACACCCCCCACAAGACATGCACAAAGGGTAGGAGGCACACCGACCCCAACTGCCACCCCTAGCCACACACAAGTTCACAGACCACCATGCCCAGTGCCTGTCATTGTGCGTGTCTCAGATGCTGGGCACCATTGCACAGTGGCAGACAGTGCAACACAAGCATCATCATGCACACACCACAGTGGCCAGCAGCCGGGAGGGTGTGCACATGGAACATGTGTGTGTGTGCAGGGCCGGGTACCCCACCCGTGCATTGCATGATGAACAATACACTGCACACAGGGCAGCGTCAGACAGTAGCCATGGTGGGAGACAGGTCAGTCATGCGGCACAGTGCCACGGCCACCACAAATGCATGGGCGGCCTCGCCGAGACCCGCCAGCAATGATAGGCTGACCAATGGCCTCATGGGGTGGCACCAACAGTCCCCCAGGGGTTCCACTGTGGGAACGCGACCATTTTCTCGTGCAGGGGTCTGCAGCACACCGAACATGCCTGTGCCAGGCGTGCTCGGGATGCCCACAGCTGAACCCGGTGTCGACAAGGATGGTGTCACATGACAACGGGAACAGGGGGTGGACATTGTATGGCACGGTGTCTGTGACTCATGGGCAAATAACTGTGTGCCCATTGTGGCCATGACAGCTGTGAATGCCTGTGTCTGCCTGTCAATGACGGTGGTCACATCCTCCCACAGCCGGTCCATCCCTACCAGGAGCAAACCGGTGTCCCTGCTGTGCTGCTCCTCTGCCTGGCACAGGATCACACTGAGTGCTTCCACCGCCGTCACAAGCTGCAACTGCTGATCCACTGAATCATGGAGTATGTAGGTGTGCTCATCTAAAAGGTCATCTGCCTGATCGGCATGCTGTCCCTCATGGTGTTCATGGCCGTGATGGGCAGCACATCTTGAGGTTGGGCGCTGCACACCAGGGCCATGCCTGGGCATGTCCACAGGCGGTGAACTGACGCCACCCCCTGACACTGTACCCCCATGGCCATTGGCTGACTGCTGACACTGCCCCTCTGGCTGCCGCTCTCCAGGGCTCAACGGTGCTGCCGCAGTGGCCGCAACAGCCCCACTGTCCTGGACACACACCAGTGCTGCCCCACTGGTGCAGACAGGCATAAGCTGGGACTGTGATGTCATGCAGGCCTCCACGGCAGCACCACCCACGGCTATGCCCATGCTGTAACCTGTGCGGCCATCCTGCAGCCCACACGTATCATTGTCCATGATGTGAGCTCCATCATCATCAGTGACGGATCCGGCACCAGTCCGAGTCTCAGCATGCCGCTGGACACGGGTAGGGCCTCTTCCGCACCTGCTCCACCAACATCAGTCCGGACAGCCAGGCGGGCCCACTGTTATCCTGACCCTCAGACACCTGTGGAGGTGGATGGGCCCTCCTCTGTGTCTAGGGTGTCACCCTCAGTGGACGAGCCCACCACCGCTGACCCATGTAGACACTCAGGAGCTGTAAGGGAACACAGTAGCATTAATGTATCTGCCCTACCCTGTGGCATCCCCCACAGTGACAGATCAGGACCTACCATGCAGTGATGGGCTACCACCCGTCTGGAAGCCACCACCTGGAACACCTTTGATGGCAGAATGCCGCATGCTGCTAGCAACCCGCTCTTCCTGTGGGGTCAGGCGTTGCATGGCCGGCTGTCCCCCACTGGTCACAGTCCATGCTGCCCTGATGGCAGCCATCTTATCCTTAATACTCCTCCGGTCCGTGCCCACCTTTTTCTTGCACTCCTGCACAGACTGCTGGTGGCTGCCATGCTGGTTGATGGCACGCACCACCTCTCCCCATGCAGCAGCATGGGCCTGTGGCATTCCCCGCTGTCTGCTGAGCAACAGTTCCTGGTCAAGGTAGGCCTCAAACAGGGCATCTGTTTCTGCCTTGGTAAAGTTTGGCCTCCTCTTTCTCCCACGTCTCTGTTCCTCCTCCTCCACCTCACAGTCGCTCATCATTGATCCTGTGGGAATGACAGGTGTTACCTCTGACTGTGCAGTCCCATGCATCTCCCATACACCACAGTCCACACTCCCAAACAGCATGCAACTCACTACAATAGACTGCAATACCAGACTATGGTCTCTGCAGCCCAGTGTCACATTTATATAGTGCAATGCATGCAAATGAGGCAAGGCATAATTTTAAGTGGATGCTAATGCAGTATCAGTGCCATTGAATTGCTGATGAGCTGATTTGCATATGCCAGCTGAATATTGCGCTGTTGCGTCTTGTGCAATTGTGTTGAATGTGCTCAGGCAAGGGCGCAGTTCTGTGATGTGCGCAGTGGACACTGAACGGCGCATGCCTGGGGGTGCTGATGCCGACGCCTGCCACGCTGCTGATGTGTTGTGTGCGGGAGGTAGTGCAGGGCATGGCCACCATTGTGCCAGTGGCGCTACTGTGTTGTTCACATGTATGGCACTCTTGCACTGGGGTGCCATAGGTGCCGTGGAGCCACAGCATGGTAGGCCACTAGAGGGCATCTCACACAGGCATCCAATCGCGCTACATGCAGGGAGTTCCAATCGCGCTGTGGCGGTCCATGCGCGAGAGACCCTTGACCCTGTGCCCGACCTTTGCCCCCTAGGCACCATACGTCCGCATGGGTGCACCACTATCGCACTGTTCAGTGATAGCACAATGGGGAATGGCAGCACAGTACCGCGCAGCATCCACATGTGGCGGACGTGCACTACGGAGCGCCATTTTGATACTCAATGCTTGTAAGATGGCACGGAGACAGGCACCAATCTGGAGCCAGGTCGAACTGACTAACCTAGTGTCCCTGGTTGAGCCCCATGCTGCTGCTGTCTTTGGGGAGGCACCCCTAGACAGGGCCAGAAGTGCCATGTGGGAGGAGGTGGCGGTGGCCCTGGAGGAGGTGATGGGCATTCAGCGCAAGGCAGAGCAATGCAGGCACCAATATGGGGACCTGCAGTGTAGGGACCCAGACAGGCTTGCCCACCTGCAGGCACACGCCAGGAGGGGCATGGTTCCACGGCCAGGTAGGTGCCCCATCCATACACTGTTTACGTCCATATGGGTATCGCGGTGGAATGTGTCCAGCACATGGGGGGATCCGTCCAGTGTGGGCTGTGGTGGTGGTATAGGGGTGGGGGGCAGATGGGTATGGCTGTGTGGGATCACACACACCCGGGGGTGGGGGGCCTTTGCTACCAGATTGTACTGATGTTCCTCTCTCCATGTTTGCATCCTAGGCCCTGAGGAGCGCCGGTGTGCCAGGGAGGGGCGGTTGCGGTGTGAGGCACATCAGGATGCAAGAGCAACCATACCAGCCCAGTGCCGGGACCAGCCTGATGATGGTGAGTGTCTTACATCCAGGATTTTTTGTGCATGCTGAGTAACAGGGTGGGCGGCGGGGCATGGCCACCATCCATTGACACCACTGCCATGCACGCAACATGGTACAGTCAGCACTGTCCAGTGGCACTGCATGTCTGGGAGTGCATCAATGGTGGTCCATGTGTGCACTGGGCACATGGCTGTGCCACTGCCTTCACACCGCATAGCCATGTCACTGTACAGCCACGGTGGTGCTGTGCAGGACTTGGGCAGTGGGTGTGTGCAGCGGTCCACATGGCTGTGTGCACCTGGGTGGGCAGGTCTTGTGGACACGATCACTGTGGGTGGTCACACACCACCACAGAGGCATGTCCCATGGCCATATGCCATGCACAGTGGGTGGGCTGCAGGGGGCTATGCATTTACACCTATTGACTCTGCTGCCTTGTCCTAGGTGGACAGCGGTTGCAGAACATTGAGTAGGGCACTGCAGGAGATACTGCAAGTGGCCAGGGCCTCCCTGGAGATTTTACAGCACATCAACCAGCTAGGAGTCCAAAGGAGGCATGGTGGGAGGCGCCTTCAGAGAGGGGAGCAGGGTTCCCACTGAACATCTTGCACACCAAGATTTCTCCTACCCCCCTGGACCCACCCTCACACCCCTCCTTCCCTCTACCATTTGTTCACCCCTGCCCCTTACCCACCCCCACCTGGTTTGTGGCCCTCACCCCAACCGTTTGTACATATTTGTAAATAGTTGTTTTCTATCTTTTAATATACATTTGTTTTGTTATGCCTACTGTGTTGGTCTCTGATTTGCAGCGGGCTACAGGTGCTCAGCTGCAGTGGTGTGCATGGCGTCAGGGGTGGTGCAGTCATGGGCGTGTGTGTGTGTCCGTAGGGGAAGTGACTATGGTGTAGGAGTAGCTATCAGTCACTGTCTGTGGTTTGTGTGTTGTTCCCTGTGCACTGGATGACTGTGTGCAGTGGTCCATGGTGCATGTACTGTGTTCATGGCACACCTGTCAGACCGTCCATGGCCTGTGCAGCTGATACCCTTGCATGTCTGTGACCTGCACAGTCTGTGGCATGTCAGTGGTGGCTGTCCATGCTGGACAGCCACTGTACCCAGCACAATGCCGGGCTGCCTCCTGTCACTGGTGTGGTGCATGTCTGCCTCGGGTGGCACTGTGGCCTCCGCTGTTGTTGTCCCACCTCCATGCTGTCACTTGTGTCTGTTGCAGGGGATGTGCTCCACTGTCTGTCACTTGTGCTCCAGGAGCATGCTGGTGATGTACAGCTCCATGGTGCCTGCACAGGGTGGCTGGCACTCCTGTGCCATGGAGGGGTGCTGGCCTTGTGTACATGGTTTCCGTGGCCATACGCTGGGGGCTTGGTTGACTGGCTACTGTGTCTCTGTGTTGGTGTGCCCTTGGGTATGTGTGGGTGTTTTTCCATGCACTGTGTTGCATCCTGTGTGGTGCATGCTTCCATGCACCATTGTGGGTGTCTGCGTTGGCTGTTGTGGCCAGTGCTGGGTCAGGGTGTGTCCTTGGGAGGGTGTGCAGGGTGCTGTACCACTGGTGGTGGGGTCCGAGGCATGCCCTGTCATGTGTGGGGTACCTCCTGTGCTGACACATGGTCAGCTGTACCTCGGGGGGATGCGTGTGGTGGCACTGTGTATACAGTTGTTGCATCTGCTGCCACCCGCTGATAGGTGCTCGTGGTGGGGCTGCCTTGCATGGTTCTGTGGTGCACAGGGTTGCATTGTCACACTGGGGGTGGTGGCATGCATGGGGTGTCCTGCACTGGTGGACGCTGCTCCTGGACAGGGTGTCTGGTGATCACGGTGCAGGGTGTGCTCTGCATTGGTGGGATGGTGTGGCACTGGGAGGTCGGACCTCCTTGTGTGCTGGTCACAGCTTGCCAGGGGGTGTGCTGGTGCACCATGCCTCAGCTGTGGGTTTCTTGCTGGTATCCGTGGGCCGGTGGTTATTCCAGCTCTCCCCCGGTTGTGCAGTGCATGGGTGTGGGGGCAATGTCTGTTCTGCTGTGTGCTCCTCTGCCCATCTGTAGCATGGGTGGTGGGCCCCTGCATCCTGTCCCTGCGCATCCCTGGTTGTGCTGTTGCACTGCTGCCCTGCTCCACTGAGCATCCCTGGTTGTGCTGTTGCACTGCTGCCCTGCTCCACTGAGCATCCCTGGTTGTGCTATTGCACATCTGAACTGCACCACTGCACATCCCTGGTTGCGCTATGGTGCAGTTGGTGCGATATTCAATCATGTGCTGCAGGCACATCTTGACCTGTGCAGTGTTTGAATATCATGCTTATTGCGCATGGGCGCAGTGGACTTGCGCTTGCTCCTGCTATTGCGCACTTTTCTGGTGCAGTTTGAATATCTGGGCCAATGTTTATAGATTATACCTCAGCTTTTGATTCATTGTTAAGAAATTGTCTTTGGACATGGTTAATAGAGAGAGATAGGAATTGTTAGAAGCCTGGTAGCAATAATCTCAGCCCTTTATTCCAACACATGGGCTCAAATTAGGTTACGGATTAGTGGTGAGCTTTCTTTCCCCTTTAATATGAACAAAGGAGTTCGACAGGAGTGTGTCTTAGCCCCTCTTTTATTCTCTTTATATCTGGATAAATTATTATCTGATATGGCAGAGTTACAGTCAGACTCTTCTAAAATTCAAGGATGTCATTTGCCTAGCATTAGCGTATGCTGATGACATTGTTCTTTTTTCTCTTTCTAGGAGTGGTTTGCAAACAAATGGATTTTCTCAAATGCGCAGAGAAATTGAGCCTCAAAATTAATCTTAATAAAACAAAAATAATTATATTTGGTAGTAGGAAATAAATGTAAGGGATATTGGAGATTGGGTAGCGAAAAGGTGGCGGTCACATCTGCATACACTTACCTGGGCATAAGGGTGCCAGCCAATTGCCTACAGAAGGTACACACTGATATGATAAAGGAAAACCTATTAAAACAATAGGGGGAGTGTTAAGATTTAACCATAGATATGGAGGAAACTGTTAAAGGTGTCTTAGCAGCAGTAAAATCCAAATTTGACTCTCAATTATTGTATGGTACTGAGATATGGGAACCCAATAACATTCACACTCTAGTGAGCCCTCTTTATAAAATGTTAAGGAACATTTTAAGGCTTAGTCACTCTTGCCCTGCAGCTTATATTAGGGCAGAAACAGAACTGATATTTCTGCTCTAATAGAGACTCGTAAAGTCAACTTTTGGCTATGCTTAATAAATCTCCCGGACCCCTCCCTTGCAAGGTCCTGTCTGAAGGAAGAAGAATCCTGGTTCAAACTTGGTTTTAAATTAAAATCTTGGTTCACATCATTCAATGCATTAATGGTTAAACATAAGCTGATACTCTTAAAAAAGTGATGGGAACAAATATTAAGTTAAATAAACAATATAATAAATATATTTCAGTGAAAATAAATAACTATTGGAATAAATCTGATTTAGAAAATATTAAAAAAATCACATTATTGAAGTTGGTACACTGAAAATAATCAGGATTTTGGCTTCAAACAGTATTTAGAAATTTTAGAGAGCCCAGCTTTACGTAATAGTTTTATTACCTATAAATTTGAACGCTTTGAAAATAATGTTCTATTAGCATGGCACAATAAAGAAAGAGGTCTTTCAGATATATGTGATTGTTCTGTAGGTGGAAAGGAGAACCTGACTCATGTGCTTTGGGTATGCCCATGGTACGCTAAAGAAAGAGAATACTGGCTGGATGCTTTCATTAACACCAGTTATGATATAGAGGAAACTTGTTTGACATCAATTCTTATGCTTACAGCAGACCTGTGGTCTTTGGAGAGACTTGCTAAACACTTCCTGGCAGTTACCAAAATCAGACAGAAATTAAAGGTGGTGTAATAATTCTAGGGGCAATGTTGGATTTAGCCTGTTGTAAATGAGCCAAGAATTATCTAAATGGATATAACTGCATATAGCACAATATGTGACTGGTATATTGTATTTATATAAACACTTTAAGAATGTTGTACTGTATCTTATTTTTTTAATTTTTACTGATGTTACCTGATATTGTAATAGCTATATAGCAGATCAATAAATTAAATTTGATTAAAATGTGTAACTGCCATGTGAAGGAATTTTTCTTGTATGGTTGGGAGCACGTGTTTATTATATATGCCAAACAGGGTCAGAGTGTTATCTAATGTCCGTGTCAGTGCCTCAGCAGGTTGCATGTTTGTCTCTGAGGCCAGAAGATCAAGAGGCTGTGGGTTCTAGTCCCACACCAGGAATTTGGGGTAAAATCCCAATACTGATACTGTAGTGCAGCACGAGTAGGGGTGTTGCACTCCTGAGGTACCATCTTTCAGATGAGATGTTAAATCAAGGTCCTGTTTGCCAGTTCTGGTGGTTGTTTAGGTAGATGTTTAAGATTCCATGGCACTTCTCAAAAAGAGTGGGGGAATTTTCCTGATATCCTGGCCAAATGTCCCCAATTCACTAAAAATACCACAAACAGCTTAATCTGTTTCAGTATCAGTTGGCTTCCATCTCCCTCCGAGATGAGACTGAAAATAGAGTTGCCTAGTCATCCTTTCCCAGTCAACAAAAATTAACTAACTAACTAATGTCAACTGAATACCTAAAATCTTTAAGAGTAATTTGAAGATCTTATCTCAGAAAGATTTAATTTGAGGACATTGAGCAAATGTGTATAGTAGTTCCAGTATTGTTTGAGCATTTTGGGCAATTATTTGTAATAATAGGACCAATCTTGTTAAGTTTAGCTGGACTAAAATAAGAGTGACATAAGAGGAAACTTAGAAACATAGAATTTGATGGCAGATAAGGACCACTTGACCTGTCCAGTTTGCTCATTTCTCTCTACCTACACTATAACCGCAGACTGTGCCCGAGCTACAGCTTTCTCCCTCCCCCATTACTTTCCACTATGATTTCCTTGTGCTTATCCCATGCATTCTTGAAGCCCACCACTGTTTTCACCCCCACCACCTCCACTGGAAGGTTGTTCCAGGAATCTATCACTCTTTCTATGAAGAAGTACTTCCTCACATCTCTCTTGCATCTACCCTCCTCCAGCTTCATAGCATGTCCCCTTGTTCTTGAGCACCTTTTCCTCTGAAAAACACTTTCCTACTGTGCCTTATTTACTCTCATGAGGTATTTGAAAGTCACTATCATATCCCCCTACTCTGTTCCAGGATGTACATATTGAGGTCCCCTAATCTTTCCTCATAGGGCTTTTGATACAGACGTTGTACCATTTTAGTTCTACTAGGCGATGAATACTAAAATGTTAGGAGCAAAGAAGGCTGTGGGCCCATATGAGCTCCTGTCCTTTAATCATAGTATTGTAATTTGTTGCCCTCCTCTGGACCACCTCCACTCTGTCTATTTCCTTCTGGAGATGTGGTCTCCAGAACTGGACACAGTACTGCAGGTAGGGTCTTACCAGCAGTCTACACAGAGTCAACAGCATCTCCCTCTTACTGCTAGTGATACCTCTCCCTATGCACCCCAGCATCCCACTAGTCCTCCCTTCTGCCTTGTTGCACTGCCTGGCCACCTTTAGGTTATCTGATATCATTGCCCCAGGTCTCTTTCCTGCTTGGTGGTCATCAGTACCATGCCACACATTTTGTACTCGGTTTCTGTGCCCTAAGTACATTATTTTGCACTTTTTTGCATTGAAACCCAGCTGCTATACTCTTGAATACTCCCTTAGTTTTCTCAGGTCTCTGCTCATCCTTTTCAGCCCCACCCCTGGAGTATCCACTGTATTGTAGATTTTGGTATCATCCACAAAGAGGCATACCTTCCCTTCCAGCTCCTATGCAATGTCACTTATAAAGACATTAAAGAGGATTGGTCCCAGCACTGATTCCTGAGGCACCCTGCTGGTCACACTCCATTCCTAGGCATGAACTCTGTTTGCCACCACCCTCTGTAGCTTATCTCCTAACCAATTTCATATCCAGTTTACCACATTTGGACCCACTCCTAAGCTACCCAGCTTGTTTATTAGTCTACTCTGTGGAGCGGTGTCAAAAGTCTTACTGAAATCTAGGTCGGCCATGACCACCACTCCACCCTGATCTAAATCCTTTGTCACTCAATCAAAGAAATCTATCAGATTCGTTTGACATGACTTCCCTTCTGTGAAACCATGCTGCCTCGGGTCTTGTAACCCACTGAATTCAAGATATTCCATAATCCTTTCCTTCAGTAGTGATTCCATTTATTTTCCCACCACCAATGTCAGGCTGACTGGCCTATAATTGCCAGCTCCTCCATGGTACCACTTTTGTGGAGTGGAACTACAGCCGCTCTCCTCCAGTCCTCTGGAACCACTCCTGTTTCCAGTATGCTGTTAAATAGAACTATCAGAGGTGCCGCTAGTATTTCTCTGAGCTCCCTCAATACCCTTGGATGCACCCCATCTGGCCCCATTGCTTTGTCCACTTTCTGATTAGCAAGTCCCATCAGGACTCTCACCTCCCAAAAAGGATTAGTGTCCATCCCCTCCCTCCACAGCTTTTGTTACTTTTTTGTGGCTCCTTCCCTTTTCCTTCCTCTTTGAACACTGAACAAAAGTATTTGTTCAGGATGTCTGCTTTTTCCTGGTCACCCTCTGTACAGTCCTCCCCTTCCCTTTTTAACCTTACAATCTCATCCCTGGTCTTCCTCTTTTCACTTACATACCTAATAAATGTCTTGTCCCCTTTCGTTACCTCCTGAGCTATTCTTTCTTCAGTTTATGCCTTTGCATTCCTTACTGCTTTCCCTGCTTCCCTCTGTTTCCCCTTTTTCTGTTGCAGCCCTGGTTCTTTGAAACTGCCTCTCAGCTGCAATCAGAATAGTTTCATGGGAGAGTCACGGTACAGCTGAAGTCAGAAAATGGCTTCTTAGTACTGCTCACCCTGACGGCTGACCCCCTTGCATAATGCCCCTATTAGATAGAGACGGAGTATTTATTGTTCACTGGAATTTGACTGCCTTGTTTTTCTCTGCTGAATTTATGGTTTTATGGTATTTACTGTAGTTATTCTGGGAAGCATTTCTTCATGGAGGAGCAGCAGCTCAGCTGAACAGATTGCCCAGAGAGGAGGTAAATGCAAACACTGTTTCAGACTTCAAGATCAAATGGAATTTTCTGGGCTTCTTAATACACAGAGAAAACTGAGGCAGTCGAGAAGGTACAACAAAGAGCTACAAAAATTATCAGTATTATGGGGGGCAATTACAAAAACTGGAGACCTGCAACTTATTCAGAGAAGTTGTAGAGCATGCGCATCAAACGGAATCAGGTGGGGTGCTAACCAAGGCAGCCATCCCGAGAATAAACGCACAGTTGAAACAGGCTGTGGTCACCAACAAATGAATGCAGGCACAAAGCAGCAATTGCAAATAAAAAGTATTTATTGTGCCACAGAAAAAAAAATGCCAAATGCTGCTGTCATCAACAGAAACCCCCTGCTGTCACCTACAGAACCCCCTGGGGCAGGGTTTTCTGTCAGTGGCAGAAGCATTTGGCATTTTTTTCTGTGGCAGAATAAATACTTTTTATTTGCAGTTGTTGCCTTGTGTTTGTATTTGTTTGTTGGTGACTGCAACCTATTCACCCTGGAAAAAAAGGAGGCTAAGAAGGGACATTATCAGATGATCTCAGTCTTCCACATGCTTAAGGGTAGTGACAAGACTGAACATATACAGAGATGTGTGATCATCACGTGGCCTCCATCTGGATGGGGGGCCATGCCTCGAAGTTCAGAGGTTGAAAATTCAGAAATAACGTTAGGAGGAACTTTTTCTCCCAGAGGGACGTAAACCTGTGGAACTACCTACCAGAAGACAGTGAATATAAAAAAGCCTTCAAGGTAAGTCTAGACATATTTTTGTTTACCAAGGGAATCAGTCGGTACCCTGCACAGTAGAATGGCTAAAGAATATCTATGAATTAGTATGCATTTGTACAGAATACCTTTTTCATCCCTGCTTATGAAGCAACAGGGGGCAGACCCAATCAGTGGGTAGATCTGGGGGAAGGGGTATTAAGGTGTCAGACCCTCCATTTTATCTCCATTTTTACAAAATTAGAGGCTTTTCATTGGACCTCTTAAACAAGTGTAGGTATCTCTCTCTCCCTCCCCCCGTGTCATATTTAGATAATCTTCTGCACAACGGACCTCATTCAACCTTAAATTACTATGTTACTACAATATTTATTTATTTTTTTTTGTCTGTAATGTAAAAATCTCTGAGTATTGTAGGAAGGCATTTGATAAAATAAAAACCTACACTTGAACTAAACTAGGAAAAAGGTACAGTGTTAATGGAAGAACACCAATTTCTTCTGACTTGTACAAATTCATAACAGATTTTGTAACAGCATATATTTTTGCAATACAGCCATTTACATTGTCATCTAGTACTGTCTCATTCTCCAAGATGTATATCATTATGGATACCCATAGAATAACTGAATTCTGCATCATCCTCTTGTCTGTTGACCACAGGGATGCAGGGATGCTCCCCCAGACCTTTAAGAATGATACCCACGCTTTTGAAAATATATTTTCTGTGGCCACAGCAGCACCACCACTAAACTACCCCGAGGATGGTCCCAATTAAACTAAAATAATTCAGTGTATGCGGGGTGCATACTAGCATATGCCTGAAAGGAGCCATGTAGTGATGTAGCAGATAGGGAATAGCGCTGGCCAAAATCCACAATGGCCAGACTGAACCCCCTCTTCCACTCTGTGGGTCACTTTCCCCTTGATGACCCCCTCCATACACCATAGTTCCCTTATTCTAACCACTCACTTCCCTCACTTGAGGGTAGATGCCTCTCTTACTGTATATCCGCCATCTCTAAATTCTGGTTCAGCTCTCTTCCCCATACCGCAACACTCTCTTTACTTGTCCCCCCCTTACTCTCTTTGTTACTCTTAGCCCCCAACTCCTTCTCTCATCTCCCACCTGCCCTAAAGCTTCTGCTGTTTCTTATCAGCTCCCCCACATATGGCCCAGCCCCATCTTCCTCCTCTGCTCTTCCTCCACCTCTCCCCTCCTCTCTAAAAGCTCTACTCTGTGGTGTAACCGAAGGGGATCATTCCTGGCTTCCCCTTCCTCCCTCCCACCTACCTTCCTCCCCCAACCCCTCTGCCTGTCATGCTATTACTCCCTTTCCTCCAAATCCATTTTGAGCACGTAGCAACTTTTCAGGTCTGTCTTTTCTGAGTTAGATCTGCACTTAGTAGCTCTGTGTGCTGCCGCTACTTCTGGGTCTCCTTCGGGCCAATAGGATCTGGCCAGGAACATTGTGTGTCAAAACATCGTGGCACATAACAAAGTGGGCAAAACATCGCAGCCTAATATGTTGGCTGGTAAAATCATCACCGGTCAGAATTATACAGGCAGGTGGCAGACATTATGATGTACAGAACCTCTGGTGTCCTGTGTGTCCCCAAGTCCACTCTCCAATTCCCAGTTCCAGCAACAGTAGGTGCTGCACACCCTGTAGTGATTCCCAGTGCTGCCCCCCCCCCGCTATCGCCAATTGCTGATCACCACCCACCAGTACCACTTTCACAATATTCAGTACAGTGCAATATATCCCTGGTGCCCAGTGGACCCCCCACCCAGCAGGTAGTCCCCACCACCCCGCTCCCACTTCACCCCTAGTGAGTGACCAGCACAGTCCTCCACTCACTGCCACAGCTGGCTGCCCAACTGAGCTGCAATGAATGCGCATACCACTCATTCTTTGCAGCTCAGTCAAGCGACAGTCATAGTAGTGGAAGAATTCCAACTGGTCACCCTTAGGAGAGGTAGGGTGAGAGCGGGGTGATGGGGACTACCGTGGGGTGGGGTGGGGTCCACTAGACACCAGGGATATCTTGCACTGTACTGAATACTGTGAAAGTGGTGCTTGTGGGTGGCAATCAGTGATCGGCAATAGCGGGGGTGGCACTGGGGATCACTACAGGGTGTGCAGCACCTACTGTTGCTGGAACTGGGAATCAGAGGGTGGTCTGGGGGACACACAGAACACCAGGAGGTCTGTACATCATACTGTCTACCACCTTCCTGCGTAATTCTGGCCGGCAATGATTTTACCAGCCAACATTTTAGGCTGCGATGGTTTGCCCACTTTGTTATGTGCCACAATGTTTTGACATATGTTGATGTTCCTGGCCGGATATATGACTTCACTTTGTTTCATACCACTTCCTTTTTACAATACCTTCTGTTGTCTCATATTAAACTGCATTGCGTTGTATTAGTACTACACTTTATGTCGTTGAATTGCACTGTATGTATTTGATTGTTTTGCTTTTTGCTTGATCCCCCATTTTGTAACCCCCCCCCCCAAGATTCTTCAGGAAACTAGCTGTTTGCAGCTCATATTGTCTTTCCTGGTGAAACCTTTTCAAATGAATAAAAATAATCAACCTCCTTGCCTGTGTCAGTAACAAATATTAGAAAGAAAAGGAACAGTGCATGTACAGCTGCACTTGGGAACCAATTTGGTGTCTTCAGTTCAGTGTTTGTTATATTGTATTGAAGTGTCATGGAATAAGACATACCTTAAAATTTGAAGTACAGAATCAAAACAGGCTAAAACACAATGGTTTAGCAAGTGTTGGGTTACGTTTGTTTTGGTCTGTTTTTCTTTCTGATAAAAGATTTTAGATTACATCATCTAAACCTAGGAAACTAAAACAAACTAAATAAATAAGCAGGCCATGCTGCATCCAGAGGGGACGATGAACTCTGCCTAAACGTTATCACTCTTGAGTGCTAACACAGTTATCCAACATCACAAGGGCCCACCCGAACTAGTAGCAGCAGTCCAGCCACAGAAACTTAATTATTCATCACTAGGACTTCCCACCAGTGTGCCTCTCTGTAAATAATTACAAGGAATTAGGAGGAATTTGTGGGAGGAGTTAACCTTCCTGTTCCCAGGTCTGACCTACTCATGTATATAAACCCTCAACAGAAATGTGATCATCATATCTTCATGAGCTAAAAAAAAACAAAATAAAACAACAAAACATTTTTTTCAAGCCCTCCTTTACTATTTGGTCTTGGGAGCATTTAGATGATGGAATTATTTTTTTCCATTCTGGTTCTACTTTCTCTACCTCATGACAGCAAAGAAAGTGGAGGTAAGCTCTGTTGCAGTTTGAGTAACTTTCCCTCTCTCTCTTTGTAGTTCATGCATGTTCCAATGTATTTACTCTGAAGGTAATTATCTACTGAAAGATAACCTGTTCTTTAAAAGTGCATGTTCCTACTATTAAAATCTGCGGGTTATGTCTGTTTACATTATTAATGCTTTGTTGCAGCATTTGCATAAACTTCTATCAATAATCTTTTTTGGTGAATAATAATAGCAATGAGATTTCCAACTTGTTTCTTCTTTTGAGGCTTTCATCTTTCCTGCACATTTAAAGTCGGACTTGTGATGTGACCTTTGTACATTCGGTGCTTTTAATCTATCTCCTAGTTACAATACTTTAAAGATCCAGAAAGAGACACACACACACACACACACACACACACACACACACACACACACACAGAGGTTACTGTATTTTATGTTACTTCACAGCTTCTTCCAAGTCAGCACTCCTCAAATGAGGAAGATTCCTGATTTTGACCAATAAAATCAGGGAGATTTTCACGGGTCCCTACTGCATATGCCTAACTGAATGTAAGGTGCTAGGAATGCATTCGTAGAGTCATTCAAAGATAGGGGGAACAGCATGTTCTTTAATTCTGATGTTTTTTAGGGACATAGACTGGTGCCAGACAAAGCAAGGGGAATGCCCCAAAAAGTAACAAAATCAGGGAAACTCACTGAAACTAGGTAGACTTGGAAGGTATGGTTACTTTGATCGACTCAGATTGTCTTTGATACACATGCTTCATTTTATTTCTGGTCCGTTCCAGTGAGTAGAAGCACACTGTCGAGGCACCTTACTGTATCTTATTATTACAGTATGTCTGTCATAACATTGCTGAATTCACCTGAATGGGTTACTAAAGCAGACACTGTCACACTCAGAAAGATCGGATTTTCAAAAGCTGGTATAGGTGCAGTGCAGTGCAGGATGATCAGTGAAGGTCTTTAAAGGTTAACAGACAGCTGTTGGCTGATCAGAGCAGCATACCTACTATAACATCTTAAAAGAAGTTACTAATGAATTGTTAAGTATTTATAAAAAAAATGTTTTTTTATTATGCTAGAATGCGGATTTACTGTCCACCTTCACCCAATATTATTAGGGTGGTACTTATACATGGTTGGAAAGTTTCAAAGCAGTAACATTTCATAATACAGTATGGGTGGTAGCCCTGAAAATACTATTTATTTATTAATTAGCCTGCCAATGGGTGCTGTATGTACTGTTTACGGTCTGTGTGGAACAGTTATGATGAAACATCACTGTGTTTCATGTTGCAATGTGGTTCTTTCACTTAATATTTCTCAACTGGGGAGATTGCTGAGGGAATGCAACATGGTCTTGTAGTCAGAGCACTGAACCATGAAACAAGTGATCATAGGTTCAAACCCCACATTAGCCACTGGCTTGCAGTGTGACTTCCATTCTCCCATCTGTATAACTTAGTTAAAACAGGATCTCACTGTAAAAAAAAAGATGTTGCGTCTCATTTGGTTTTACTCCAGTAAATATCAAGTGGAAGCATGGACTAGTGGCTGTTGCACAGCTGTGGGAACCACGAACTCCAGATTTTAATACTAATCAGAGTCACTTACATGCTGTGCCCTCCTGCAAGCTCTGTGTTTCTGCCATCCAGTCATAAAAATTAGTTAATAGCTGTAGCTCACTGAATGTCAGATATTTTGTCTTAGGTAGGTAAGTGAATTGTATAAAATACATTTAAAAATTGGACTTTTTTATTTTTCACTGTACGATATGAACAAATGATCATACATGATTTTTTTCTTTCGACGTAGAAGCTCTGTAAAAGAGTTGTATTGCTCAAAGGTATTGTAATCCAAGAATTAAAATAAATAAAAAAAATATATACATCACTAAATAAGGAAACTTACATCCCATAGTTGACTTTTTTATTGCATATTGATATGTGTGTGTGTGTGTGTGTGTGTATAGGAGGGAGCTAACCAGTTCATAAAACCAAGAGCCCAACGATCTGGTTAGCCCCCTCAATGGGTTTATTTCCAAGTATAGTGGACTAGTGAACTTGCCCATCTTTTATTTGATATAATACATTGGTATGGTTACTGGCTTCGTTCAAGGCTGCTGATCAGTCCTGTCTCTGCTTCCCTGAGCTGGCAACTGCCTCCCCTTGGACTCACCTTGGTCAGTGGTTCCTCCCCCCATAAATTCCCCCTCATGGCAGTGCCAGAGGAGGGATGGCCATCCTCCCCTCAGTACATATAATCCAGAGCAGACCATCAGCGAGCTCCAGGGTGACAGTGTGGGCTCAAGGATGAGCAGGTAGGACTTCATTAAGCCCCCAACATCCTTTTTTCCTGGTTGTCTCCTCCCTTCTGCCAAAGGATGATAGTCCCACAGCTTCCTCCCTTCCCACACTGCACTACAACCATGCCTCCACCTGGTGGCAGTCTAAGGCCAGGCCAACATCCCACCTCTCCCCAGGAGAGGAGAGCAGTCCCTCAGGTGCTCAATCCTCTCCTGCCCCACCCACCCAAGGTGACTTATTACTGATAGTTTTGAGCACAAATGTGAATACAGAAAAGGAGTATACAGGGAAATAACTGCTAGCTACTTCTATACTGAAAACATCCCAGCCATGTACGATATATAGAGAATAATGCATATACAGGTGTGCAATATGCAGGTTTTTTACACACCCAAGGTGTGTGATAATATATAAACCTTGAGAGCAAAGCTCAGGAGGTTTATATATTGTCACACACTGAGGGTGTGTAAAAAACTGCAGATCGCACACCTTCATATGTGATATTTTTTATAATAACTGGTGCTACGTAAACAAAGCTCAGAGTCTTAGCATTACGTGCTTCCTGCGTTGCTGATTTGACCTCTGTATGGGCTCCATGGCATGTTGCTTGTTGTGATGACAAGGTGAAGGCTCAACTGCTTCTTCATTGTTTAAAGTTAAAAAAAACTGAACAGTTCAATTTTCCAACTTGGTACCTTAGCGGGGTACACACAACCTGGCACGAGACAGTAAAAACCATAACAACTCGCAAGTTGATATGACTTTTTAGAAGTCTCAAAAACAGGTTGATATCAGGGGTCGCCAGTTATTATATTTATATATCTACATATCTGTATTATATATACTTTATATAGAATAAATGATGGGTAAGTGTGTTATAAAAGGAAATAAATTCAGTGATACAGTAGTCAAAGTAGTTTGCATTTTTATTTATTTTTTAAACTTTTGTGGCTTTTTATCATTTGTGTGAAAACCACCTAAACATCTGTTGTATTAATCAAATATGCTGTGGGCTGACTGAAGATGTTATTTTAATCTCACCACTCATGAGATATTAACAGACTAATACTCTGTCATGAAGATAAAAATGATATCTTGAGTGATATGTTTAGTCGCCCCATGTCATATCCCATATAGATTATGAATAAATATAGAAACATAGCATGTGTTGGTAGATAAGGACCGTGTGGTTCATCCAGTCTGCCCTGTTTTCCATACCTAGAGTATTACACAGGCCACATTTGATCTCTGGCTATTTCTCCCTCCCCCTGTTCCTTTCCACTAAGATTTCCTTATGCCTATCCCATGTATTCCTGAACCCAACACTGTTTTTGCCCCACCATCTTGGCTGGTAGGCTCTTCCAGGAATCCACCACTCTTTCTGTGAAGAAGAACTTCCTCACATCTCTCCTGAATCTACCCCCCGCCCCCCCCGTGTTTCATAGCATGGCCCATTGTTCCTGAGCACTTTTTTCCTGAAAAATACTTTCCTCCTGCACTTTATTTACCCCAGTGAGGAATTTAAAGGTCTCTATAATAGCACCACCCCACCCCCCCGCCAGGGTGTACATATTGAGCTCCTTTAGTCTCTCCTTATAGGTTTTTGATGCAGAACCCTCACTATTTTAGTTGCTGTCCTCTGTACTGTCTCCACTCTGTCTATGTCCTTCTGGAGATGTGGCCTCCAGAACTGGACACAGTACTCCAGGTGAGGTTTTATCAGTGCTCTGTATAGAGACAATGCTACCTTCCTCCTTCTACTGGTGATACCTCTCCCTATGCATCCCAGCATGTCACTAGCCACCCAATTGCCTTGTCACACTACCTGGCCACCTTTAGGTCATCTAATATGATACCCCCAGGTCTCTTTCCTGTTTGGTGGTTACTGGTACCACCCCACCCATTTTGTACTCTGCCCCCAGGTTTCTGTGCCCTAAATGCATTATTTTGCAGTTTTCCACATTGAAACCCAGCTGCCATACCCTTGACCACTCCTTGAGTTTTCTCAGGTCTCTGCTCATCCTTTCTAAGCCCCCGAGTGTGTACACTATTGCAGGCATCGGTGTCATCCACAAAAAGGCAGACCTTCCCCTTCAGCTCCGTTGTAATGTCACTTATAAAGACTGGTCCCAGCATTGAGCCCTGAGGCACTCCACTGGTCACCCTCCCCTCCGTGCTGTCTGGGGTCTTGTAACCCATTGAATTCAAGATATTCCACTGTTCTCTCCTTCAGCTGTGATTCTATTAAGTTTCTCACCAATGATGTCAGACTGGCCTATTATTGCCAGTCTCCTCCCTGCTACCACTTTTGTGAAGTGGGACTACATCTGCCCTCCTCCAGTCTTCTGAAACCACTCCTTTTTCCAGGGAGCTGTAAAACTGTGACAGATGCAACCAGTACCTCCTTGAGCTCCCTTAGTACCCTAGGATGTACCCTGCCTGGTCCCATTGCTTTCAGATTAGTGAATTCCTTTATTACTCTCTCCTCCAAAAAGGACTAGTGTCCACCTCCCTTCCTCCAGATCTCCTGCTACTTTTTTGTTTCCTCTCCCCATGTCCTTCTACTGCGAACCCTGAACAAAAGCATATGTTCAGGATTTCTGGCAGAATATAGCAAAACATGCAATTACTTATACAGTATACTCATCAGGGGCACTATTTTTTAAGTCCGTTTAAAACTGTATAAATAATTTACTTGGATGTGACAGTCCAGTGACAAACATTTTGCTTATTTTGATTCAAAAAGTCTTAAAATCAGCATTTTTTTAAAAACTGATTGTGTTTGTGTGCAAGATCCCACATGCCATTTTTGTTGCACTAATTACTGCACTTTATTGAAAGTATTTGGAGGTGATACATTTCTGCATTTTGGCTCTCACCTGCTGTTACTGTATATTGAACTTCATAAAAAACAATTCTGAATGCCACAGAACAAAGTTATGGTTAGCCAGTGGTCGATTGGGGGGGGGGGGCGTGTGAAGGACCCCCGTTATAACTTGCTTGCTGCTGCATTTTACTTTGTTAAAGAAGTCTGATTTATTGGTTTAAGAAAATATACATGCAAAAGTATAGATTTTATTTGTAGCTTCTGTCAAAAATGTACTGAAAAAGAGAAAATTAGACAATATAAAGGATTGTAAAATAACATTAAAACAATTGCATATTAGGTACGCACACCACCCCAGCACTCTCCAGTGTAAAATCATGGATTATACAATGGGGTATGAAAATCCTGTAACCTCATTGGTCAAAACACATCACATGACCGTGGTATATCCTGCAATAACCCATGGCTGAGAAATGGCATTTATAAAAAACATACTTAAACACATCTAAAATTTATTTTACACATGGGTCCATTGTATAATCACAATAAGGCACTCCAGGGTGTGGGTTATTGAGAAATTTACCCACTTCTTGTGTGGTTAAGTCGCTCGGCTATTAGGTACGCACATCACCTTAGCACATTCCAGTGTAAAGTCATGGATCTGACACTGTGCTTTGCCAAGAAGTGCCTAAAGGTCAACAAGGTCAACATGCAGATCAGTGAAATTCCTTGCTATTTTTCTACAGCGGTGAGAAGAGACTGATGGCCGTTAACATGTTTACCCTGGAGAAAAGAAACATAGAAACTGACCGCAGATAAGGGCTGCTTGGCCCAT
Source organism: Neoceratodus forsteri (assembly GCA_016271365.2). Taxonomy (NCBI): domain Eukaryota; kingdom Metazoa; phylum Chordata; order Ceratodontiformes; family Ceratodontidae; genus Neoceratodus; species Neoceratodus forsteri. The sequence continues at coordinate 97,159,545 of JADMNL010000030.1, forward strand.
TCAGTCTGCCCAAAAGGAGTCTGAGAGGGACATGCTCTCATTATTCTGCATACTCAAGTGCATAAACAAGGCTTAATAGAGAAGTTTGATCTAGTGTTCTCAAGCAGGCCATGGGGACACACCTTGAGGCTCAGAGAGAGTAAATTTAGGGGTAATGTTAGGAGGCCCTTCTTTTCACAAAGGGGGTGAACCTATGGAACAGCCTTCCTGTGGAGATGGTGGACATGAAGACAGTACAGTTCTTGAAGGTAGAGTTGGAAAAATGTCTGCTTACCAGGGGACTCACAAGGTACCATAGGTAGTACAGTGAGTAGGGGAGATTCATATAAATTGTTACTCATTTGCACAACATATTTGTTCAGCCCTTAATATGACTGTGGGGGGAGACTTGATAGACCTAGAGTCCCTTTTGATATTAGGTTACTAGGTTACTGTGTTAATAATTGAGTCTTACCACAAGGTGGCAGCACAGAGGTTGAACTGAGAGAATCAGCCCTCAGATATGTTATAACACTGGTGTCCAAATTACAGTGGTGTCTGCCAAAAGCAAGAAAAGGATCCTTTTGCAAGGAACAGCAGTACAATTCACTGGCAGGTAATCCCTTTTTTTCATGCAGGAATCTGTCACTTTGTACCACAGTGTTATATCCTGAAGGATGCCACTGTATGTTTCGATCTTGGACCCACCTATCTGAAACAAATCCCTACCATCAAAGTACCATGATGACAGGGGATTGACTCTAGAATGAACTCTTGTGTGCTTTATGAGGAATTTAACAGGCAGATCTGGGCACAGATAACACAGTGTACTGTCAGATATCCTTAAGAGGCAGTGGTTTAAAGCTCTGAGCTGCAAACCTGGAGACCTGGGTTTGAATCCCACAGCCCCCTATTTGCATAGTGTGTGACCTTGAGCAAGTCAGTTAACTTCCTTGTGCTCCCATGTCACACCTGGAAACAAGCTTTGGCTCAGTGTGCCTCTCCTGGTTAAACAATCCTGGAATTGTTCCTTTAGCATACCTGGAGGACTATGGTATGTTGAGGTCTGAAAGTGATTGATTCAAGCCATGCCTCGGGCAGTTACTTGGTAACTGAATTTTATTTGGTGTAGGATTGCATCAGGGCCAAAAGATGGCATTGTAGTCTTCATTGAGCCAGTCTTCCAGTCATGTTTCCCTGTGAAAGATAACAAGTACGCTGCCTATAACCCATGACAGACCATGGGTGTATCGGGGCATTAATGCATGCCCCAGGTGCGTTGTGAGGCATGAGGGCTTGCTTGAGTGACTTCATCCAGCCAGGAAATGCATTAATGTCCTGATACACCCATGGGCTGGAGTGGGTTATCACACTTATAAAACGGGCTAGCTGATTGTAAAAATCAAAAAATTAAAAGCTCTTTACAGTCAGCATGCCAACTGTTGGTCTACTGGGCATTAATGAATGGTCAGATGACACTTTCTGCTCAATGACAAGTTGTCATTTGACCTTTCATTATTGCCCATTTTATAAGTATTGACTAATGTCACTGCAGTTTGCAGAGCTGAGGAATACAACATGACTACAATATTTTTTAATTTTCATGGTTATTTTTCCAGTTACAAGATGATTGGAATTAGCTGGCCTGTTGGCCCAGCAGTAATGCCACCGCTTATGAGGCCAGTAAACCGGGCTCAGCAACTAGCCCAGAACATCATAGGGCCAGCCAGGGGAAGAGGAGGACTGAGCATCCAAGGGACAGCTCTTCTCCTCGGGGGGGGGGGATGCAGCTCCTGGCATATGCCTGCCCTCTGTTGATGGCTGGAGGTTGGGGTGCATGGGAGCCCACAATAGTGGAGAAGGTTCAGCAAATGTCGGTGTGCTGTGTGCTGAAGTGTGCACAGTGACATCATGGAATTTATTGCATGGCTGCACCTTAGGGGACACAAAGAAGGAATAAATTGCGTCTGACTGGGAAGATGAAGCTCCACTCTGCCCTCCTGCATTCATATCGATCCTCTCTTGTCTGGAGCTGGGTCAGCTCCTAATTTCACCTCTGCTGAAAGGTCAACTGGATCTAGGAGGGAGTACAACAAGGAGCTGAAGGTAACCCTGCCCCCAAAGGACAAGCTGGGGGGGCACAGCCTTGAGGTCTGTCATGGGTGGTCTGGAGCACTAGGATTCCAGGTGGGGGGGCCTCGGCAGATGGTAGGAGGCACTGGTTGAATGGCTAAAGGAGGTTCTGGTTGGGAGAAGGAAGAAGGACTAAGAAAAAGAGTCAACAACAACAAAAAAAAAAAGATGACTGGGATTTAATGCAGAAAATTTAGAATGACTTGAAAAAACTAACACCAGAAAATAGACCTTCTGCAGCTTTAAAGCAGCCCAGAAAAGTATTTGTTAGACACATAACAAATAAGAGCTGACTTTAGTCAACCAGCAAACACCAGCTTGTTTAGTAGGAGTGTGGTCTGTTTTGGTAAGCTGATGTTAAAGAGTGAAAGTAAATGAAGGGTGTCCAAGGATAGTTACAGCAGTTGCAATAGCAGCAGCACCAGCTTTTGATGCAGTTTGCGTCACACAGCATGTCTAGGTGAATTTGTAAAACAAGCAAGTCAGTATTCAACAAAGAAAACCACCTTATCTCTTTCAAACAGGCTTTGACATTAGTTCTCCATTAAAGCAACAGTATTGGCTAGTCAGTAAAAAAATGTAATTGTATCCTTTATAGGTTAATAGGACCTCTTGTATATCTTATGATATGAGAGACTCTGGGCATGAGGTTTGTGCGAGAGGACCGTGGAGCAAAGCTAGCACTTATGGCGGGCAAAAACTTCATGGGAGGATTCTCTCTTTTACCATACAAATACCCTGCACAGACCCTATTAACTAATTATAAATCCTTCTAGTTAGCTGCAATAGAGTCATTTACAATAAGTTTTAAGTAATTTTCAAAAACTAAATAAAGCCGCCCTCCCACTGGCCATGAAGTAGAATGCTCCACTCCTAACGTTCCTGCACGAGAGACCCCCTGTACACAGGATAAGTGATACAGTGGCTCTGTGTGTGGATTAACTGAAATGCCATAAGGGATTTATAATTTTGGTAATACGTGTAATCAATTTCTGGCAAAACCATCAATGTACCTATTTTTCTTTTAGTTTTATTTCTGAACTAAGATACTATGGTTTTGCAGTTTTTTTTTGTTTTTTTTTTGGGGGGTGGAATTGTTTAACCAGGAAAGGCACACTAAGCCAAAGCTTGTTTCCAGGTGTGACCTGGGAGCACAAGGAAGTTAAGTGACTTGCTCAGGGTCACACAGTATGTAAGTGGGGCGTTGAGATTCAAACCCAGGCAGGTCTCCAGGTTTGCAGCTCAGTGCCCTAAACCACAGTGCTATACTGGCTCATCCGAGCAAATCAGCTCTTTTTTCACACCTACCATGATAAATAAATATCTGGATGTTGTACTGTGTTGGATATATCATCAGAAATGTTTGCTCGCACCATCTAAATATATATCCACAGTATGAATCTAATGTACATTCCAAAGGTAATTACAGTGGAAAAATCTTTCTACTGATATCATCAATCCATAGGTATTTTTCAGGAATTATCTGTTAAAGGAAAGCTGTCATTATTCCACCATCCCACCCCAGCCAAACTTACCCTCTGGTTAAGCTTTTAATGTATGTTGCGGTGTTTGTCTCATGCCACAACATACCATTATTTTAACTTTTAAACACTCCCAACCTAGATGTATGGCATGCATGGGGGGGGCTCCATTACCTGTAAAGGTGCAGTGATGAACTGCTCGCTTCAATACAAAAGTATTGAAGCAAGCAGTGCGTCCACCGCACTTTACAGATAATGAAGCCCCCACGCATGCCATACTTACGGGTTGAGAATTTTTAAAAGTTAAAATAATGCATGTTGTGGCACAAGAAAAATGCTTCAACATACATTAAAAGCTGAACCAGAGGATAAACTTGGCTGGGACAGTGAAATAACGACAGCTTTCCTTTAACAGAGAATAATGCCAAGTTAACATTGTTATTTCTCTTTATAGCTAATTCCTGAAGAGGTCTATGGGTTAAAATGTTAATTCTAACTCTATTTTCTATTTTCAGCATGAATTTAATATAAAGGTTTTGTTTTGTTCTCAGTCCACATGCTGATGCAGCAGCACCTTCACTTGTTCTTATATTAAAACCTTTGTTGCATCCTTTAATCTGAGGCATCAGGAAGTTTTTTGAAAAATTGACTGAACACAAGTGCAGTATACTCTTTGTGCAGTGGACACTATATTTATGATGAGACAAGCTCACATTTTTCAAATGAAAGCTCAGATTCTCTAGAATATAGATTAATTATGAAAATCAGGGTGCCGGAACATGGCAAAAAGTGTGTGTGTGTGTGGGGGTGGCGGCTGTAGTAATGACACAAGAGACCACGATTGCTTCCCTTTCAACCTTGCATGCATTAAAGGAGCACTCTGAATGCTCTTGGGCAAACGTTTTGGGGGGAGCAGTTGCTGCCATACATTCCAACACCTATGATCAAAACAGTTCACATCTGGGGTGGGAGGGGGGAGCGTGGCCAATAGCTGACAGGGAGAGATGCTTCTCAGCCAGCTCCTCTTTATTTATTTATTCAATTTTGGTAACCAGGTAAGCCCACTGGGCCATGAAGGTCCCTTTTTCAGGGGCAACCCGGAGTTAGTTACACAGAAGAGCATTTCACAAAAATTTATTTTTATGACCAGTGCCCTTGGTATGTCTTGGTTAGTGTGTGCACTGCCTTTTTTGTAACGTATACGGAGAGAATATATAACAGGTAGGTGCTTGCGGTCATTTCAGGTTACAATCTGGCTGGCACAATGCAGAGTTTTTTAATGTGTCTTTAAAGGGAAACTATAATTTGCAGGGGCTCCCGCCCCTGCAAACTTTACCCTCCGTTAGCTTTTTGAAAAAGCTCCTTTTTCATGCAGCACAAAGTAATGTATTTTAATTTCTAAAAGTCCGCTACCGGAAGTGTAGCGGATGCTGGAAGTGGTGCCATTAAGTGTAATGGTGCAGCTGCACATCGCGCTTCTATACAAATGCATGGAAGCACATGGTGTGGCGCCGCACCATTACACTCAATGGCACCACTCCAGCATCCGCTACACTTCTGGGTAGCAGGCGTTTAGGGGTAAAATGCATTACTCGCGCCACATGAAAAAGGAGCTTTTCAAAAAAAGCTTAACGAGGATGTAAAGTTTGCAGGGGGACCCTAGCAAATTACAGCTTTCTGTAAGTTATAAATTTGTAAATTGAACATCTTTCTGCCTAATGTTCTATACCAAACTTGCGTTAATTGGTAGTTTAACTAGCAGAGTACCCACCAAGAATGTTTCAGCTGATTTGGAGGATGGGTTGACTGAAAGATCAACAGAAAGAAACCATGAAGGGGAAGAATCCAACCCAAACTACTGGCAATGGGATGGGTGGCCAAACTCCAGAAGCAGCAGACAGGGATCTACAGGCCACGGTTCATGCGGTCCTCGAGGCAGTGTGCCAGATCGACAGGAAGGTCGAGGGATTCATTGCATATTTCATGACCATGGAAACTTGTCTGGACAGAGTCAACTTGGAGCACACAGCCATGACAGACTCCTTTAATGAGGACAGGAAATGTGTACTCACTGGTAGCAGTTGGTAATGTACCTACTGTAGCAAAAAAAGTAAAAGACTTACCTTCAGCTGAGCCATATCTAAATGTACTTGAATAAAACTGGTGTGAAAAACTGTGTTTTCAATTGTTTTCTTTTTATGGACAACATTCTGCACAGTTCTCCTCATGGAACCAGTAACTTAGGGTTCTTACTATGTCATGGTTTGTGTACAGAATACTGAGCGTGAGCTGTTGACCTAGCAGAACCATGCTAAGAGTTCTATGCACAAACTGCGACATAGTTAAAACTTCAACTCATTGGTTCCATGATGAGAACTGTAACAGAATACTGCCCACAAGAACAAAACAATGCAAAACGCAGTTTTTAATGTCATGTTTTGTTCAGGTAGTTACATATGGATCATTTAGGCTTATGGATATAATGTCTGTAAATGGGAACATTATAATTATACCATGGACATAAGTGAACAGCCAATGAAATGGTGAGGCTGTCAGTTTGCCACCGGTGTAAATCCTCTGATAATCACTGGCTGATGAGCAAATAGTAGTGGTAATCTATGTCCTAATCAACTGCAGCCCAGGAATAAATACGATAAAAATAAACAACAAAGCAACCTCTTTAAAAGTTGCATTTTATTGTAGTGAAAAAATGAACCTTGGTATAATCGCAATAAGCCACTTGGAGGATGTGGGTTATTGGGGGATTTACCACAGCTGGTGAGGATTTACCCACTTGGCTGCGTCTTGTAGGCAAACCACTCCAGCCGTGGTAAATCCCCCGATTACCCACACCCCTTGTGGCATATTGCTTAAACAGCTGCCAACTGGAAATCATTTCTTGTCCTCTTTAATAAATTTCAGGCTACAGTTATAGGAGTTATCCAAGAAAACAAGCTCCTTTGAGCCAGGATTGAATACCGGGAAAGCAGGGCATGGGCTGCAAACCTGCATTTTCTGGGCATACCAGAAAGTGTGGAGGGACAGAATGCTCTTGGATACATTTGGAAACTTATTTTTGAACTGTTTAATCTGGATGCTGAAAATCTCGTCCTCAAGGCATATCGCATTACTCCCCGATGGTGGCCAGGTAATCCAGGCCTTTGGTAGTCACAGCAGGGGTGCATGTTAGGAATCTCCTGTTGCAAAAGGCAAAAGCAGCTGGGGCATTATAGCTGGTGGATGGCATGGTGGTACACTGCTTCCCTGACCTCAGCTATGCCATGTGACAGAGATAGCGGGGCTTTGACAGGCTCCGAGCATGGCTGTGAGAGGTTGGCATCTCTCATGTTTTGCAGTTACCTGCCCAGCTCAAGATCATCTACAGCGGTAAACTCTTCATTTACGGGGACCTTGTGGAAGTTGGCCATAAACTAGAAGCTATAAAGTAGGACTTTGCTCAAAGAACCCAGGAGATGGACACTGAGGAGGAAGAACAACCATATATGTCTTCTTTATGCAGTATTTCCACATGGTACCAACTCATCTATCCACCAAAGGTTCCACTCCTGGTAGTCTCCTTCAAGTTCTTATGCCCTTTTCTTGCTGCCATCATTAGAAGCAATAATGCACAACAAGGTATGCAATATCATGGGATATCTTCCTATCTCAGTTGAATTGTGAGGCACAAGGCCATAAGCCGAGTGATGTCAACCACCTGAGAAGGGATGCTATCCCATGATATCACACACCTTGGAGTGTATTATTGTGATAATGAAATGAATCCATTTTTGATGAAAAAAATTAAAAAATTTGTTTTAAAAATATTTTATAATTTGATATTGAGATGTCCCAGCTGTATTTGGTCTTCGCCAATTACATTTGAGATTTTGACCAGGCATGGTGTTAGGCACAAGCAAGTCAAGCAGCCGCTTGGAGCACCAGAACAGATGGGGGCAAACTAAATAGAAAGTATAAGCAGAGATCTATTTGAAATGTAGAAAATGGTATGAAAAATATGAAAAAACTAAACTGTTGTTGTCATCCTTGTATTCATATATTGTTTACCACTTTTTGGGTGTGGGATGGGCAGAAGGGAGGCAAGGGGACAGTGGGAGTTGTGAAGGGGACGTCACATGTAGTTCTGCTTTGCACACCATTAGGTCTAGAATCAGTCTTGATTTTGACCATCCATTCCATAATAAGGATTATCTTTAGGCATCTACCATCAAAACCATCCATCCCGCCCAGCGGTGTTAAAGGCAGCACATTATGCTACCATGCGGAGAACCTGGGTTCATGTCAAGAATCAAACTTCTTGCTGCAGCCCAGTAAAATCTGGGAGCACTATGGAGGCAGTGCACTTCAACTCTGGGGGAGAATGCTGCCTGTCCTACACAAGTACCTTAGTGCAACACTAACACTGCTGGTGACCTCACAGTGGCAGTCTTCTTTGATACAGAGGTCAAGCACGGTGGGTGGAGCCCTCACATCATTGGGAGAGGGAGGGCCTAAGACAGGGGAAAACTGGTGGATGGGAGCAGAAAGACAGCATCCCATCTGCCCACACACCAGTGGCCCACCACCAACCCTAAGAAGCTATCTTTTCATCAGATCTTGAGTAAAAACAGGGAGAAGTCTGATGTTGGGGGTTAATGAGGAAGGGGAAGGAACTGGGATTGAGTCAAAACACAGGAGGTGGAAACAGAGTCTGGAAGATGACTTGGGGTCTGTCTGCATTTATTTTATTATATTTATTTGTGTCTAGAATTACAAAGTACCTTTGAGCTGCGGCTCTTTTACAAAAGTTCCACATCATGCTGGTTACAGGGTAACAGACACCAAAACATAAAACAGTTACAGGTACATGGTTTTAGACAGTAACCTTACTTGACAAAATCAGACTGAGTGATGAGTAACTCAAGAAACAATAGGAGGAAGAGGGCAAGAAGGGGAGAGGGCTCAGGGTAGGGGAAGGCATAGGCGTAGAGGGTCAGGGTGAGGCAGCCGAGGGGCCTTGTCAGGACAGACACAGGGCAGTGCATTAGAGAGGGCAAGTGCATTAGAAGTTGCACTGGACAGGTAAGTACAAGAAGAGAGGGTAGAAACTGACGCCTATAAGGTCAGAAGCAGCGTAGGGGATGAAGATGTTATGGGGTGCAAACACAGATGGAGGTGCCACTTATGGAGTGGTGGAGCTTTTTTTGAATGCTCCAAGCACTGCTGTGGATGAATTGTCACTAGAAAGCTTGTTCAGCCAACTCGGAGCCGTGTATGCAAATGACCTTTGGCCTTGGGACGTGCGGCAGCGGGGGATTTGAAGGATTTGGGGCTTAGAGGTCCTGGCATTGTGGTTGGTGATTTTGGGTTTGAGGAGGGTGCTGACTGCTGGTGGTGCCTTTCCCATCATGATTTTCTCGGCAGTGAACCAGGTTTGGTATTTGATTCGGTTGTTCAGTTGCAGCCAGCCTGTTTTGGAGTAGAGGTCGCAGGTGTGGGTGAGACAGTGGGAACCAGTAATGAGTCGGCAGGCTTGATTAAGGGAAGTCGAAACACGCCTGAGAGATGAGGTTGTGGCAGATCCATAGATAATGAAACCGTAGTCAATGATGCTGATGATGGAGCTCTGGACAGCTATGGACAGAGCTTCTGGAATTAGATGTTTGCTATGTTGGAATAGTAGGCCCATCTGGGTGTTGGCTACCATTGACACGTTATTGATGTGTGGGACATAGGAGAGATTACAGTCGAGGGTGAGGCCAAGGTATTTGAAGGTATGAACTTGTTCGAAGGTGATTCCTTGCTTGGTTTTAATGGAGAGCTGATATTGCTTGCATTTGTTTTGGGAGCTGCAGAAGATCATGGCCATTGTTTTTTTCTGGTTAAGGATAAGTCTGTGTTTTGTGAACCAGTTTTCGACTGCAGAGAAGACCTGTTGGAGGTTACCTTGTAGATGGACTGGATCATGGTAGGATGCCAGGATGACAGCATCATCCACGTAGAGTAGGATCTGTTCAGGGCAGGATTCTGGCAGTGAGTTGAGAAAAAAGGCTGAAAAGGAGGGGGCCCAAGATTGAGCCCTGTGGGACACTGGACTGGACTGGTCTTTGGTCTGAGAGTGTGCCAGCAATTCTCACTCTTTGGGAGCGGTTGTCTAAGTAGCTTTTGAACCAGTTCACCGAATTAGGTGAGAGCCCTGCTAGTCGAAGCTGGGCAAGTAGGAGATTGTGGTTGACGGTATCAAAGGCTTTAGTTAAGTTGATGAAGGTGGACCCAGTAAGATGACTGTTATCGAGCGAGTGATGGATTGCACCAGTGAATTCAAGTAGCGCCGTGGAGGTGCTATGGCCTTTTCTAAAGCCATGTTGCTCCTTGCACAGGATGTTGTGATTGTCTAGGAAGTCAGTGAGCTGGTCTGACACAATTTGTTCTAGGGCCTTGAAGAGTGGAGGTAGGATGGAAATTGGACAGTAATTCTCAGTAGCTGTTTTGTCACCGCTTTTATGAATTGGGGTTACCATGGCAGAATGGCAGTGTTCGGATCACAGTTGAGCAAGCAAAAGATACAAGTCATTGACACAAAGTCTAAACAGCAAACTAGAAAATACATAAAAACACCGGCCCAGTGGCATGAAGGTCTGAGGCACTGGGCACCTCTCCTCCTCCTGCCACGCCAACGATCCGGGTTTGGAAACAGATGCCAGTTGCTCGGGGGGGGGGTGACAGGGAGCTGGTCAGGGAGATAGGACTGAGCGTGCCCAGGACAGTCATCCTACCTTGGAGAGGGGCGATTACAGTGCCTTGCTGTTTGTCTGCCACCCGGAGGTATTTGGGGAGCAGCTTGGTGGGGTCACACAGGGGAGAGGGAGCACATACAGGATTCCAGGGGTGTCTCCATGGAGGCAGAGCTTGCACATCGTGTAAATGGCACATGCAGTAGTCCCTCGGAGTGCAAATGTGGGGGAAAAAACACAGATGTAGGATGATGCCCGACCCCTAACACAGGCCCAACACTGGTGACTGGGCAACTCTGGAGAGACCTTCAGACCAAGGGCAAGCAGGAGTGAGGTAGGCCCCAGAGAAGCCGAGTGACGGGGCTTGGGGTTGGTGATGTGGCACCAGGATAGCTAAGGCAGACAAAACATGAGTTAAAAAAAACACAGAAAAAAAAAACACTTTCCCAATTAATATTTTTGCCAAGGTTCAGTTTTTTAATAATACATAATTTCTGTTACCATCACTGTATTATACACCATAGGTGTTGCCTTGATTCAGTGAAAGGTATCAGAGCAGCAGGAATCCTCATTGAAATCTGTATGAGAAGGAAGGCGGAATCCCTGTGGGTTTCTTCATTCATCAGCACAGAGCTTTGCCAAGGCTATTAAAAGTAACTCCGATTAGTACTACTGTAACATTTAATGTCTTTGTGGCTGCCTTCCTTCCCTGTGAAATAACTGGCAAGGAATTAGGAACACTTAACTTATCCAGTTGTTTTCCCGTTGAGCTTTGGGGTTTTCAGCGTTTGCCCAATGACCCATGCAGTCCCCACCCACTTTAGTATTTTCTGCACGGAGACCTGAAGCCAAAATGTACTAGTTTCCTACTGCAGAAAACAAAACAACAACGCTATTAGAGAAACTGTTTACTGAACTAACAAAACAAAATGCAACTAGCTATAAGAGAGTTACTCTCTTCACTAGCCGGTTCCTTCTCAAAGTTCGCATGCAGAAAAGTGGCTAGCAGGATAATCATCACAGCGCAGGGTGGCCTAGTGGTTACAGCATAGGTGTAAAAGCCAGGTTCAAATCCCACTGGAGCCAGTTACACACTGCATGACCTTGAGCAAGTCACTTGACCGTTCAGTGATTCAGCCCTTCCAACTGAAACATTGCATACTGCAAAAACAAAAAGAAAGGTACACACTCACTGCTCCCTGGAACAGAGTTCTCCCCATTAACCGATAAAGTAAGGGTTCATGACAGGCAGTTTTACTGCAGTTAAGCGTTAGGCCACAACAAACTGCTGTAAAAAGGAAAGTGTTTTTAGACCTAATGGCACCGCAAGTAAAAAGACTTATGGTGCCCCCTTCACTACTCTCACAACCGCTCTCCTCCCTTCTGCCCCACCCCACATCCAAAAAGTGGGGAAAATTCTATGAAAACAAGGATGACAGGAACAATCCTAATTAGCATTACCCCCACCTCCTTCCTGCATCATTGTCCCACCTATCCCCCTACACTACCTACCACTGTCTCTACAGCCTTCTCTCCACCCCTCCTATCCCCTTCTGCCACCATCTTCTTCCCACATACCTCTGTCACCACCACCCTCCACCCCTTCACTACCCTCTCCTTGCCTCCATGTCTTACCTTCCCCCCTCCTCCATCACCCACCCCTTAACCAGACTAGGTCAGCTCTGACGGATTCTCTCCTGTAATAATGTCCAAATGCTGCTTACTTTGTTTGGCTCTCTGTGCTCCAGTTTACCGGATGTCCTTTTGTATTTTTTTAAACCAGGCAAGGTCAGCTCAGACTGATTTAATTCTGCCTGTTATATTCAGCAAACCATGCCTAATCCTCTGTGTGACAAATTGTTCGATTCTTTTATTTGTATTGTTTGTCTGCTTGTTGTAGTTATGATGCGGAACCTTTGTAAATGAGCAATATATTATTTGCAGATGTAGTAGAAAAACACAAGTTGTGTATACATACTAGACACAACCAGACCTATACCCAAACCCAGGTCCTGAGGAGAGAACGTTTGCTAGGGCTACGCCAGGTTTGCACTTCTGGACAGGGGTACCCAGTAAATCCACACAGGAAGCAGTAACTAGATTGTCCATACCAGGTTGGGATTCTAGAGTGTGGCTTTATTCCGAAACACAGTTGGAAAACAAAAGCAAAGATGGACCCTCAAGGGTTTACACTTCATGGCACAAGGCAATGCAGAACACATCTGTAGAAACAGAACTCTAACCTCCCATATGGCATAGGATTAAACATCTGGAATATGGAACTAGCCACAGAGAACACACACAATTGCTCCTCGAATGGCACTAGGACAGTACTTAGAACAGTTCTCATATGACATAGGATTAGACATCTGGAAAATTGTGGAACTAGCCACTGAGAACACACACCATTTCTCCTCAACATGGAACTAGGCCAGTACTTGGAAAAGCTCCCATATGACATAGGATTAGACATCTGAAAAATTGTGGAACTAGCCACTGTGAAAACACACACACTCTTCTGGAAAGTGGCACTAGGCCATTACTTAGCACATTTCCCATATGGCATAGGATAAGAATGTGGCACACGAGCCACAACGGAGCACTCAAGGCTCAAAACTTGCAAAACCCACATACAAGGGGTGAACTTCTTCAGGCATCAGCCACATGTACTGACAGAAAACAGGCCCCCTTACAGAACCTGAAGTGCTGAACTGGTCACCAGATAGGGGGTCTCCCACCTTTTTCTTCCATGTCCATACCCAGCCATTCTTTCAGAGTTACACCTCGCGAATACGAAAACTGAAGAAAATGATGCTATCTTGAAATGTTTAGCACATTTGACATCAGGAACACCACTAAGATGTAAGGTTAAAGTCATGAACAAAGGGCAAGCCACACATGGGACATCCACTATTGTCAGAAATCTTTAAAACACAAACTTCTTGAGGGAATCCTCACAGAAATAGGTGAAATTGAGTCAGAGAGTCACCCCACAGAAAAAAGGCAGGTACATATCCTGGGTAACTCAGACAGAAATCTACTCACAGTTCTTGCACACAAGGCAGCTTCACAACAGTTCAAGGTTGGATCAGGGTATTGCCCCTAAAATCCACAGCAGTCCCCTTTATCCCCATGGGATAAAAGCACAGGAACCCCTGTAGATGGTTTCCACCACTTCACAAAGTCAGGAAAGGATGTCCTCCACTAGGGTGAGAAATTCAGACACTTCACACACTGCAGCTCAGTCTCTGAGCTGCTGCTGGAACTCACTCCAACTACAGACTGACTTCAGAATTCTAAATCTCCCCAGTCACAACATCAGCTATGGGGCTTCTGTTGCTGTGAGAGTTCTAAATGACATCACCTCTCCGCTGAAACCAAGCAGCAGAGAGGGACAGAGTGAAAATCCATTTAACTAGATACTCACTAGCTGCCTTCCATACCTAACACTAATACAATACTGATGGGATTCTAGTAACCACAGGGAACAGTGGGGTTACACTAACACTGCCTCCAACTGGCAGCACCTGTACCAACTGTGCACTGCCCACTGTTGTTTTCATTGTAAAACTGAGTAGAAGCAGAACATCACAGAAAATTAGATATTGTGTCTCTTGTGAAGTTGGGTAAGAGGCTGCGTCAAGAAAATACTCCAAATCTGTTATCACTGTGACATCTACTTGAATATTTAAAGGGGAACAGTCAGCACTAAAAGCCCCACACACAAGGGTGGGACTAGCCCAAATTTGCACTTGATGTACAAAACCAGTGTTTTTTTTACTTACTGTTTGCTGCAGTATACTAGATTGCATCACACTGATTCTGCTGGCTGCCAAGCTGACATTTTCTGTAAGCAGAAATCCCAGAATCCCCTGTAGCTGAAGTCAGAGCTGGGCTGCAGCAGTGGGAGGTTTTATAAGCTCAGATCAGATGTTTGTGGGTCATGCTTTTCTCCCAAGGCTAAGTACAGTCCTCTGTGACTGTGCTTAGCCCCATGAGGGCAGTGGCACCGGCAAACAAAAGATCAGAGCTTTATGATGATTCCTTTTATTCTCTTCATAAAGCCAAAGAAATTATAGACAGCACACATTTTAAATCATCATCACTTATCAGTCCTCTAAATTAGGGTGCAGTGGTAATAGGTCAGTGTTGAAACTGATCAATGTTCCAGCTGTTTGGCCAATAAGAAACAATTTGGTAAACAAACAGTTTAGGAGGAAGGATCTTTATTTAACCCTTAACATACTTAACACTGAGGGAGTTTACATGTAGATGACACCACACCATATAACATGGTATTCCACAGAGTTTACATGTAACTGATAGAGTACAGAGTGAACGGAGTTCTGCAGATATTCTCCTGTGCATTTCTAATTTCACCAGCTGCAGTGGTGGAGGGTGGACTTGCAGCTCTTTCATGTAATCATTCTTGCACAACTACAGGTTAACAATCCCTTTACATAGAAACATAAAAGTTATCAGCAGATAAGGACCGCTTGGCCCACCTAGGCTGCCCATTTTTCCCTACCTACAATACCGTGAGAGACCTACAGTTTCATGAACATAAAGAAGTTGCTTAACTACAGTCTATAAAGCAGTAAAAAATTTAAAAGGCTTAATGGGAACTGAAGCCAGGTCAGAGGCAAAAATTCTAACACTGAACCACTAATGCTCCTTATCTGCATACGTCAACAATATTGGAAAACATCTAGCTTCAGATGGGAACTGTACACTATAAGCCATTGTTATCAATAAATGGGCTCTAAGTAAATATCAAGAACATTCTGAGTCATTGAATAATGTCATTATCTCATTTAATAATGTTAATAAAATGTATTTGATTAAGCGCCTTTCTCAGTATATGAATATATACATTTGGCAATTGTTTAAAGGGAACTTATCTTTCTCACATAAAACTGCTGCTGCCAGTGTCAAAATGTATCATTTAATATTGTTTTATACTGTACTAAATAAAAATTACAGATACTGATAGCAGTTTTATGAGAGAATGATCTTGGCTCCCTTCAAGACAGAACAATAACAAGGACTTTTAATGAACGTTTTATTTCAGTTTTATACACTGTAGCTACATTGGCAGGTAACCCCAAAACCCAATAAATAATTTCAGAGAATGATTTCCTTCAGAATGCATGTGAACTTTACAGTTCATCTGACAAACATTTGAAAGAACAACTACAAATTGTTAAGACCTTTTCTGATGACATACGGATGATGTTTGGCCTAGACAAATGTGCCAAAGCAACATTTGTAGCAGGAAAGTTAACTCGTAAAGAAAACGTGAATCTGGCGGAGGTTTGTGACATAAAAGAACTTGAGCAAGAGGGAGTGTATAAATACCTGGGAATAGATGAAGGAGCAACAGCACAACATGAACAAATGAGAGTAAAAGTAAGCAAGGAATATTTTAGAAGGTTAAAGCTAATTTTCAAAACTGCTTTGACAACACAAAATAAAGTACAAGCTATAAATCAACTCGCTCTTCCAGTGATATCATACAGCTTTGGTGTGATAGACTGGCCACAGAAAGTGTTGAACCAGCTAGATATAAAAACAAGAAAAATGTTTCATGCTCACCAATTAATATACAAAAATCAGTGCATGCCAAGATTATACATCCCAAGGGCAGAGGGAGGCATGGGCCTCACTGAGATTGATTACACATATAGATCCACAATAGTAGGGCTACATACATACTTACTGACATCCTTGGACCCAAATATAGCCAAGGTCTTGCATCATGAAGAAAATAAGCCTAAAATGACTTCACTCATCAAATTAGGAGAAGCCTTCAGAAGGGTAGCAGAGATTGATGTCAATCCAAAAGTAGATAAGGAATTGTCAGCAACAGAAAACGAAGAATCAGAAAAAGGAGTATAAGGATAAAGACCAACAGAAAAGAAAAAATAATTGGAAAGTCCATAATTATAGTGGAAAATACAGGGAGCTACTGGAGCAACCACAGGTCGATCAAGCCCTGACCCATGAGTGGTTAAAAAAGAGGTGAATTTAGGCCACGAGATGAGAGACTAATAATGGCAGCCCAAGATAGTGGGCTACGCACAAGATGGTTCACAAAATCCATAGAAAAAACAGGAGAAACAGAGAAGTGCAGGTTCTGTAGTACAGAATTAGAAACAGTTGCGCATCTCGTGGCTGGATGTGAGAAGTACTCATGGCAGAAGGCCTGTATACTGAAAGACACAACAATGTAGCAAGATTGATCCACTGGAAACTGTGCAAACACTATAACATACAGGTAGCAGAGAGACACTGTAAACATGAACCACAAAGAATCACAGAGAATGAAGAAGTAATGATCACATGGGATCACCCAATACCAACAGCCAAGAAAGTGGAAGCAAGAAAACCTGATATTGTAATACAAGAAAAGAGAACAAAGGTAGCATTACTGATTGAAATAGCCACCCCTAGTGACTACAGTGTGCTGCGTACAGAGAGACACAAAATCATGAAATACCAAGATATGCAGTCAGAAACTAAACTGATGTGGAATAAGGACACACAGATTGTTCCAGTAGTGCTTGGAGCAATGGGACTAATCAAAAAGAACTTTCAGGCACATTTAAATATGCTACCAATACTTGTGACACCTTATGAACTTCAAAAGGGAGCTATTTTGGGGATGTTGCGTGTGCTGAGAAGAGCGCTGTCAGTAAACATCAGAGATTAATACAGTACTAATTTCTTGAGTTTTGAATATGCCCTGGCTAAAGAATGGGGTCCATTTTGCCACGGTATTAGAAATCCCTAAACATTTGGAGACACTAACCCCGAGTGAAACCAAAATGCTCAAAGTTGTGATAACCAGGAGGTGGGCGCCATTTCAGACTTCAACAAGGCAGGAGGGACATGGAGCAACAATGAGTGGGGATCAGGTGCCAGTTAGGCCCCTAGCACATAAGCACACAGGCACTGTACACTGACCGCATTGCGCATGTTTAAGCAGTCACCTGCCTGCTAGAACATCTGAGATGGTTCAGTACAGCAGAAATTCTGCTGTACTGAATCAGCCCGCATGTTCGAGGTGGCAGGCGGCTGCTCGAACGTGTGCATAGTGCAAACCAACATGTTAAGATTCAAGTAAGTAAATACAACCTACAACTGCGGATGGGGAGCAACTCCGATAACTTACTTACCTGACCATCAGGCCGGAACCTGCAGCCTGCCACTTGCCACCAACCCAGCAAGCCCAACAGTTAAGACCTCCTCCTTGAGTCCTCTCCTGCTCCGGGAACTGAATCATCCTGACTCCCAACCATGACCTGAACAGTTGTGTGCTTGCTTGTGGTCAGACATACAGAGTGTCTGAGCAAGACCAAGGAGACCATTCTTTTTGATGCCACCAAGCAAGAGCTCACTTCAACACTGACCGAGCTGTAGTCTGTCTGTGGTGGCAGGAAAGCATGTGTCACACACTCACGTGTTCTGCTCCTCCATGTCACGTGATATCACTGATGACTTGGCCACAGCGTGAGAGCACAAAAGGGCAGGCAGGGCACTTATTGCACAACCGAGGGAGACTGATGAGACCAATTTTTTTTTTTATGCCACCAAGCAAGAGCTCACTTCATCACTGACTGAGCTGTCATCTGTCTGTGGCAGTGGGTAAGTGTGTATCGTTTAGCTCACCTGCTGTGCTCCTCCACATCACGTGATGTCACTGATGACTCGGCCACAGCATGAGCACACACAAGGGGACACAGGACACTTATTGTGCAAAAAAATTAAAATAAATAAATATTGCTGCACCAAAGAACAATCCACAGCTTCCACAAGGCATGCGGGCAGCAGCTGCCCCTGGGCAAGTGGGCCCCTTCCAAGTGTGGGCTTGGTTCCATGGAGCCATTGGAGCCACTGTTAATCTGGCACTGCATGTAAACAGGGGCTTGGTTCTGGAAAATAAATATTGAATCAATATTATAGAAAGGGTCTCAGAAATGCTGCAATCTGATTGGCTGTTAAGATTCCAACAGCCTTACACTAATCTATGTTATACTGTCATGTACAGCCTGATCACCATGGCACATGAATTCTTTCTGTCAGCATTCCATCCTCTAGCACTGCTGAATGTGTGGAATGATGTATTCTGATTTTGAACCAGCATTCTTAAACTGTTGGTGGAAGAACTATTTTATTAAAAATCTCCCTCTAAATGAGGAAAACATTTAAAAAGCATACGTTTAACACTTTTCTTCTGGTGTGTTTTTCATAATAGCAATAAGGCCCTCCCAGGAGTTAGATTAACAGTCAGTTGATTATCCCCTAGGGGCAATATGGCAGTCGGCTGCACCTCCTGCCACATTACACCCCTAGTGGGTGATTAACAAACTGTTAATCTATCCTCTGCTCATGCCTTATTGCTTAAATGTTTAAAGTTCTCCTTTGAAGGTTCTACAGTATAATCACACTGATGGAGTACAGAATGTCAGCACTGACCTAATGCAATGAGGGCTCATTGGAGGAATGTGGATATAAGTTAAAACACACTGCTTTGCTGCACTGCTCTGCAAAAAGCACGTTAGATCTTTACTGAGATGAGATGAACAGTGTCTGGGAAATTATTAGATGCATAGTGAAATGAACAGGGCTAAGCAGTCATACTCTGTCTGTCTATTATAAATAATTTTAAATCTGTCGTCTATCTATCAGTCTGTTTGCCTGCCTTTTCCCCACAGGAAAGGTGCAAAATTACCAGTCCCAATATACCTACAAATTAAATTATAATGACTAACCAATCTGTAACAGAAGACTTTT
Source organism: Neoceratodus forsteri (assembly GCA_016271365.2). Classification (NCBI taxonomy): domain Eukaryota; kingdom Metazoa; phylum Chordata; order Ceratodontiformes; family Ceratodontidae; genus Neoceratodus; species Neoceratodus forsteri. The sequence goes on from JADMNL010000030.1 coordinate 97,178,665, forward strand.
TCAATGTAAACCTAAAAAAAGTCTTTAGAAAAAATAGTAAAAAATGTGGTGCCCTTTTTGACGTGTCAGCATCAAAACACAGGTGCCCCCGTTCAGCTGTACGGAACACACTTCCAGCCTATAAACAATATCAGTCAAAATGCAGTTAACATAAACCAGACCTGGAGCAGGATTCACAAAGGTAGCGTAATGTGGGCGCAAAAGTTTGCACTGCACTTTCTGGCTGTGCTGGTGGGCAACGGAGCCATTCACATTCGGATACAACTATGAATAGGGTCCAGCAGGGGGCAGCGCTAACCTGGAAAAGCAACGTTATAACCAGTAGGGCTGCCCCCGCAGCCAGCCAGGACAATGGCCCCACAGTCAATAGCGCTCAGGCACAAAAGTGCATTCACTAAGGGGGCATGCAAATGAGTCCATCGGTCATGCAAGGCACTAGTGGTCATTAGCATGCCCTTTATGGGCTCATTTGCATGCTATTAGTGTATGGTTGCTGCCCACCCCCCAGCCCATGCCCAACACAGCTGCAGTTGCCAGAACTCCAGTGGCACCCTCCCGCCGGATCCCCACCCGATGTTAATAATTAAAGTTTCTGTAGTGTAGTGTCCCATCCCAGTGCCCGATTGCCCCATTACCCACCCCAAAATAAAATAATTTATTTTCCTAGTATATGGTCCCACCCACTCCCCAATTGCTCAATCACCCACCTGGTAATTTAATAATTCCTTTTCCATAGGTAGTTCACCCCAGTCCCGATTGTCGATCACCCACCCAGTATTAATGTAAACTACTTTCCATAGTGTGGGCCCCACCCCATTGCCTGATCTCCCTCGATGTAGAACTTACTGTTTTCCATAGCATGGGCCCCCAATCCCAGCATCCGCTTGTTAGGTGAGCAGCACAGCCCTCCACACACTTTATGTTGTCGTCGATTGAACAATGATAAGCTTACAGTATATACTACAAGCCCATTGGTTTAACCAGTACCTTGTAGTATATAATGTAAGCTGTCATTCACAGTTCAGCCAGCAGGCAGCCAGTGGAGGTGTGTGGAGGCTGTCCTGCTTGCCGCCGCAGCAATGCTGAAAGTGGGCTGGTATGGCATTACAGGAGGGTGGGAGGTTGGGGGACCACTACACTATAGAAAAATAGTAAGTTTCATATCGGGTGGGAGATCGGACAATGGGGTGGGGCCCTACACTGTGGAATATCGTTTACATTAATACCGGAAGGGTGATCAGACGATTGGGGTGTGGGGTGGGACCATTATACTACGGAAAGTTTTTACATTAGTACCGGGTGGGCGATTGGACTATTGGGGTACGGGGTTGGACCATTATACTACGGAAAGTCTTTACATTAGTACCGGGTGGGCGATCGGATGATTGGGGATCGGGGTGGGACCACTACCTATGGAAACGGAATTATTTAATTACCGGGTGGGTGATTGAGTGATCGGGGAATAGGGTGGGACCAATACACTATGGCAAGACATTACATTAATATGAGGTGTGTACTTGGGCAATCGGGGATGGGGAGGGTCCCTACTCTCGGGCACATATTTTATTTTGATTACGGATGGGTGAATGGGGGATTGGGAAGGGACCCTGCACTATGGAAATGTGTTTTTTGCTGTTATGGATGGGGATTCTGGGGACTGGGGAAGGGATTTAGGAGGGGGGGGCACAGTACCTCCGCCAACCACTGGGGTTGCGTGGATTACCACCAGGTTTTTTTTCAGCAGTAATTTGCTCCACACAAGGACCTTTACAAAGGCCTTTGCATTGAGCAAATGTTTCCTGAATGGGATTGCGGGGATATGCAGATCCTCGACCCCACTTGAATTGTGGCTCCCCTCATTGCTTTGCCCAGGTGCAAACCTAGTTTGCAGGGGCAAACTGGGCTTTGTGAATACCAGCTATCCATAAAGCCAAATTTGCTTTTTGCGCCCAGGCAAAGCTTTGTGAATCCTGCCCCTAATTCTGAAGTGTTAAATACAGGATTAAAATATGCATTTAGGACAATTTAACCCTCAACCCTGCCCACCTTAGCTTGAAGGCCCCAAATCAGTCGGGGGGTAGTGTTCGATTCAGTAAGGGCATACAATGCTAAATGTATAATAATGTGCCAGGGGCTTGTTCGACTTTGTTTGCGGTTAGAGAATGGGCTATTGCCATTGACTCAGTCCGCCCGCCCAGTGTTGACAAGCTTGGGGGTTATGGCCATTTTTTTAATGTCTTCTTTATTAATTTCAAACTTATCACAATACATTTGTACAGTACATCTGACACATGACAACGACACCAGTTCTTCCCCCCACTCATACCTACTTACCTGAATACTCCGACCAGAACTGTGTGCTACAATACACCCTCCTGGGGGAGGGGAGAATTAACTAAAACATTAACATAACCCCTGGTCATACATTACTGCTTAAACAAGGTTGAATGTTTGTTCAACCAGAGACTCCATATGTAGCAGCAATGATGACCTCCATCCTGGACATTTCCAGCAGTCCGATTAAGGGATGGCCACATTACTGGCCCTCAAATTACTCAACCTGTCAGTAATTGCCAGGAAATGAGGAAGCCACAGAATGTTGGTGAAACACTGGGGAAGTCTTCAGCTGTGTCACAGTCAGGTTGCTACAGGCACCTTTGGTTTTGTTGCTCCTGCTGCAACCCCTTTGATTGCTGAAATATCAGATTCATAAATCTGCACCCAGTGCTCCCAAGTGTAGTCTACCAGTGCCCTGTAATGCGGCAGAATCATATCAGATTCATGTTAATCTGGGATCTTCAATTTGTAGAAAAGTTCTTGAAAATAGAAATTATATTTTTCACTGGATTCTGGGCTTGTATTTTCAAGTTTCATCAGTGAGTCCTACATTTTGTTAAATCTTTCCACATTTTGGAGGGCAGTGTCTTGCATTTGGGTCCTGAGAAAAATCTGAGGTCCCTTCACCCACTAGGCTCTTAGACTGCACAAGTGTCATGTGGGATGGGGAAGTCATCACTGGCAGTATGTGCTGTCCAATTTACAACCCAGACTTGAACTGTCACAGCAGGCCAGCAGGAGCCTGGAAGGATGTGTGCACAGATATCTAGTCCATGTTAATCCCTTAGTGACTAGGTAAGATTACAGAAGGGTGGGTCCTGTGCATGTGTATATTTGAAACGCTGTACTACTGTCTGTCCATGGCAGTGGGGAGAAAACAAATAAATGAGTTCAGTTCAGTTTATTTGGTGTTGGGCATCCATTATAACCAGACATATAAACTCATTCATTTAATACAAATATTAGTTTGAACTTTAAATGGACACTAGCAATCCATTTTGCATCATAATATTTCTTGTTGAAACCCCACATTGTATGATTATTTACCTTCTCTAAAATTCACTGATGTTGCTGCTTGTTTTATCTGCTTCCTTTCTTAGTAAAACTGAAATGTTTGCTAATGGTATAATTACAGTCAGCCTTGTTCTGTTTTAAATCCTTGCTCTACCCTTATTGCATACTTCCTAAACATCAGGAACACTCGCAAACAGTGAAGCCATTCATGACACAATAGTCTCCTCTCTTTTCAATGCATCCTAAGTGGCTAGACAGTGTTGTAGGTGTTCCAAGTTCAGGAACGATGCAGTGGGAGTCGATTAAGAATGTAAACAAAACATGTTTTTGTGTGGTAACACCAATGTGGTAGGTGGTCTGTTTTTCACTGTTAAACAGAAAAAGGAATCAATATTAAACTATCAGCTACATCAGCACATTCTGCAGATGGTAAGCAATCATAAAATGTGTTTTTTTAGACTAGGGATGGTTTACACCTAATGGGGTTGACAGTGTCCCTATAACATTCAACAATTCTAGCTTCGGGGCAACACCTCAGAGTTGAGGATGCTGGTATTTGTATGACATCAAAAATATACTTTCAGTGCAAGAATTTAAATAACACAAAAAAAATGAATAAACTAAAATTTTGGAAAATTATTTGTAAATACTGACTAGAAACTGGCTACATAAGACTGCTGACCACGCTGACTGCCATAACTCCCATTAGGAAACATATGGGTAATTTATCCTAGTCATAAGGAATAAAGAGGAAGGTTCACAAGCCAATGAGGCATTACATTTGTATAACAGTTACTCTGAGACATAGAGTATCAGCAGTTCTCCACCATGAGCCCTAGAAGAGGTGGTGTAAGCCATGAAACATCATCCCACTTTCACACTGTTATGGTGGCAAGATATTTATAATAGAGCACTGAGTTACAAATTAGCAGTTTTGGACTGGAGCCCATTAATGAATATGATACTACTGCTGTAATCTGTTCACATCCAATATCACTGGGCAGTGACTGGTTAAAAAAAAAAGTAAGTAAAGTGAAGTGGCCAAAGGCATCGAGTATTCAACACAAAACCTGCTGTTGCTATAAACCTCACTAGAAAATCTGGATCAGGACAGATAACCGCCCCCGAATGATTGACAGGGGCAATTCCAGTTATTGTTTGGGGGAAGGGGGCCAGCAGGGGAGAACTGCGAGTTTTAATTAGTTTGAACCCTCTCTGACTTTGCATGGGATTTCTCCACCCTGTAGAGACTGACAGGTATCAGGGGTGTGACTTGGGATTGTCAGCTGTAATGCTCATGCCATTCCACCCCAACCCCACCCTTCAGCCAGTGACAGGCATTGAGGTGTGCCTTGGACTCTTCAGCCCCAAAGTTCACCTCATTCTTCTATACTGCACCCATCTCAGTGTATTTCCTTATGGAATGGGGTGTGCATAAGGCCCAAAGACCCCAAGGCACACCACAACACTTGTCGGTGTCTGCAGAGTAGGGTGAGGTGAAATGGTGTGAGCGTTATGGCAGACGACCCAAAAGCACACCCCAATACCTGTTAGTCTCTGCAGGGTGGGGTGGGTGGGTGGCATCAGTTCAATACTTCACTGCCATTCCTAGCATGCATCTCTCTAACTCCTGCACTACCAATACCAATGCCAGCAAGACAACATTCAGCATTGACAAATGCTTGTTTTACGCTGTTTGTCAAAACAGTTTATGTAGCCTTAATCTGTCTGGCTCATAACTTCAATGTATGAAACCTGTGGCTGCCAATGCCCTGCTCCTAAAAACAGCACTTTGATGATATACAGTAGGGAAAATGACTGCAGGCACTCTATGTAGATACCAATAGGATCAGGGGGTAGAAAGAAATAGGCTGCTGGTTAACTAGGATCTGCAGCTTATCCATTAGGTAGGGAAATGGGCAGACTGGGTGGGCCAAGCGGTCCTTTTCTGCCATCAAATTCTGTTTCTATGTTTCTATGTTAGGGGAGGGGGCTGTCTTAATGTATTTAGATTATATATTTGCTGGCAGTTCTACATATATGGGGAAAACTTACTCAGCTGTGTTCTTGGTTCCCTGATGGCTGATTGGTAGGCGGGCTGACCAATCAGCTAGCCAGTCAGGCAACCATGTTTCTTTTCCTTCCATAAAGCTTATTACCTGCTGAGTTAGGCAGGCAAGCTCTCAGCCCCATCTCCACATCTCCCAACCAGCATCCACCTCCCCCAGTCCTCCAGGCCAAGTCCTCCATAGATTCCCTCCCCATGGCAGGGACAGAGAGGGAAGGCTGTTCTTCCCCTAACAGTGCACATTTCCAGAAGTGCCCAGGTGAACAGGCAGCAGAGGCGCAGGTCAAGAGGGAGTGGACGGGGCTTTGTTTAGCCCACTTGGCTCTTTTTTTATAATTGTGTTCCTTGCCTGCACCACAGCGGCTCATAGGCGCATGTATGTGGCGGTCCGCACACACCATGAAACCATGGCCCCTCCCTCTGAGTCACGTGCACCTGCTCTACCACAGGGCTTCCACTGGGTGGTAATCAGAGGCTGAAATGGCTGCCCACCCCTCCCCAAGAGAGGAGCGCAGTCCTTGGGACACTTAATCCTCTCCCCTGGCTGACTCCCAGAAACCCGAGTTTGTTCCTGAACCTGGGTTGCTGGTGTGGCAGCATGTAAAGTGCAAGCAGCTCAGCCCTTCCACACCAGCTTGCCAACCAGGTTTCTTAAAAGCAACACAGACTGACTTTGATCCTGATATACCCCTTTGCCCCTAGGGATGCTGGGAAGAAGAGAAGGAACCCATTCTGTTTTTTAATTAATGTTTCTCTTTATTTCTGTACATTATAAAAGTCCTGAAAATGTTAATGAGAGTGATGAAATGTATCAGAAAGTTTTTGGTAGTAACAAATGATTACAATCTCTTAATCCTGGATAAAGCAGACTTCCGGTGACGTCATGCTCCCTGTTGTACCTTAATTCAGGAGCTCCTGTGGTGATTGCTGTAAACCCTCCAAATTACAGCCTTTCAAACAAAACTAACTATACTAAACACTATGGAGGATATAATATGCCTCGGGCAAGAGACCGGTTGAAAAATAAAACTTGCACAGCGCCAGATGAAGAGGGATTGTCGGGCGGCGGCTCTGAAGGCGAGGGCTCCCGGGCCTCATCAGCCTTGCGCCGAAGCACGCCTACCTGCAGTCATGTCTCCACTGAGATTCTTCAGAGACAAATGACACAGATGCTGGCTGAACTTCAGGACTTCAGAAAAGAAATGTGATCTACAATTACAGGCCTGTGCACCGATATTAATAAACTGGAGAAGCGCCAAGAGGCTACCGTGGCACAGGTCACTGAAACAGACTGCAGGGTGGATAACACCGAACGAGCCATAGTGCAACTACACCAAAATATTAAGCAACTGCAAGACAGGGCAGAAGATGCAGAGAGCAGAAATCGGCATAATAACATCCAGATCGCAGGCATACCAGAAGGAGCCGAGGGCTCAGATATTATACAGTTTCTCCAAAACACCCTCCGCGAGTTGCTCACACTCCCACCTCACTGCACCTTAGAGTTCGAGCATGTCCACTGCACCCTAGGCCCAAAGCCAGCCCCTGGAACTCGACCAAGAGTGATTCTGGCTAAGTTCCTCCATTTTCAAGAAAAGGAATCTGTGTTGCATGCTGCATGGAGGAAAGGGGTGGTACTCCTCAACAATCAGAGGCTATTCTTTGAAAACGATTTTGCCCCCAAGGTCATGTCAAGACGAAAGGCCTACATCCCTATTATGAAAGCGCTCAAATCTGCAGGCATCCAATTCAGGACACCATATCCAGCAAAGATGATAATTTTCTTTAAGGATGGCACCCTCACCTTTGACTCCGCGACTGCAGCAATGATGGCCCTGAAGACAAGGAAAATAGATATTCGCCAACAGAGACCCAGAGTCGACGCAGCTAGCACCTCAATTGTGGCAAGACTTTCACAGAAAATGTGGAGTGGTAGCCAGTGTGATGGAGGTCACCGTCGGGAATCAGTGGCTATACAAGATGTGATGAACAGCCTGAAGGCAAGACGGCCTGACCATGCCTCTGAACGTCTGAATTCCACAGAGGCTCCCCCCATGAAACTAGGCCTGACTGTTCTGAACAGCAGGTATTTACTATGTGACTGACAACTCACTTGTATAATATGCTAATGTTTGAACTGACCTGTTGAGACTGAGATTGGGGGGAGCAGGGGGGGGGTGTGAGGTGCAATCCACATGGATATTGCTGGTCGATTATGATTCTGGGTCGGTAAGGTATGGTAGGCCTACTGTTTCTTCTTGGCGGAATATGGCGGCCACTGGGCCTTCGCCCTCACTCTGCTACCTCAGGACTGTTCTGAGACCAAAGAAGCACTCCACCGAATCCCTTAACTACCTGTCTGAATTCCCTGTGTTCCCCTCCTGCGGGGTCTCTATTCCTGCTATGATGTCCAGTCTCGAATTGCAGATGGGCTGTCCCCTCTGGGGGGGTGGGTTGTGATACATGAAGGCGATACTATCTGAATGTCCGGCATGAGCCCCGGGGGTGGACTTGGTGCTATATGCTGTGATCGGTGCGCCTGTGGGGCTTGTTGGGAGATTACTGTGGAGAGTGGCATGATTTAGAGATAGGCCCTGCCCAGATGCGATGGTTGGGAATCGCATTGATCTGTGTTCTCCCATGTTTTGGGTCAGAATGGGTTGAGCCGTCTCGACCTGGTCCTTAATGTTCTCCCCGAGCTGTCCTGGTCAGGGCTTGAGGGTGTGGGCCTTTCGCTCCAGGCTGAGGGTGTTTGAGATAGCGAGGCATTTCTGTCCCCTGGTATCCCGCCTCTGATCTTCTTCCCCTCTGGACTGTTTTGTGCTCGGGCTTTTGGGGGGGGGAGGATGATGAGCCTCGCCACAGGCGATCTGCTGCACTTGCTGAACTGCCCCTCCATGGCTGAGATGCATGCTCCATCTCGGTATCGGTAGGGTCAATAAGCATGCTGCTTAGGATTTAGCGGGTTTGGGGGAGAGTGGCAGGCGCGAGTATTACAGAATGCCTTGAGCCACCTACTCAGATATCCCTTGTCTCTCTCTTCCTCCTGCAGTGCCTTTGCCATCATTGAGAGAGCAGAACTGAGAGAATGAGGTGGGGCTCGTGCTCTCCAGGGGGATAAGGGAGTGAGGAGCACAAATATGTGAAGCCTGGTAACTGGGCCTGATCTCAGGCAGGCTGGAGGCTGCACGATGGCCCCCCCTCGACCTGGCTGGCCTATGGAGGGGCGGGCGTGGAGGGCAGAGCTTGGCAAGAAGAGGGCCTCTTCTGGCTGGAAGAGGCGGGACCTGTGCCACTGGGTTCTCCCCTACATCCTGACTTCTGGGTTTGGGTAGGGGAGACCCGATAAGCCCTGATCCCTGGGCTGTCCGTGGCGCTGGCCTTGTGAGGGAACCGGGAAATGAGCATTCCACATCAGGAAGACAGCACTGAGACCAACGAGACGTCTCATACTACCAAGGGCTCCCCTCATGCTCCCTTTCCTTCGGGCTGCTGGAGGTCCTGCTGGGGGTCGGGGGGGGTGTAAGCTGAATTTAATCTCTGATACGATACTGTGCACATATTCCCACCTCCCCTTGGCTGCACTGTGTATTTGCATCCCAGTATCATAGCGGAAAATTAATATGACACATATGGCCAGGTATTCCTGATAGCCATCTGCCAAATTTTGGTGGGGTTGCGGGGTCTTCGTTGGGGGGGGGTGAGGAGAAGATCAAAGATGGCAGCTTTACTGTTGCCCTATAACCGATCTGACCATTTGACTGGGTGTCCTACTGCATGTTATGTAAACCCGTGCAGATTATGGACACTCACAAGTACAGTAATAGGAGTGACCGATGAATATGGTCTCCCCGCGGCTGAGCCCCTTGGCAGATTGGGTCTTGGAGGTTGATGTGACTGGACTTGAGCTGAGTGGATTGGCTGATTTTCCAGCCGGGACTTTCCCACTTGTCCTGCTCAACCCAGCCCCTCCCCTCCTCCAGCCCGAAAGGGTTGCCCCACCTTTACTACTGATAGGAGCCATTTAAGAGCATCAGGGGAGTTCACTTTACTCCCAGCTGAAATGGAGCTACTAGACTGGATTCGACAAGATCTCAGATGTGGAAGGGTTATGCTCTCCCTCTGCTCAATTCATTAGACTGAGACTTGAGGGGTACTGATGACTCCGGCCTACCTCCTTTTGGCTGGTAGCCCTTGCGTGGACCCTTGCTCAAGGCTAACCTTTTTCTATTATATCCCTTCAATGACTGATCACCGCGTTTCTCTATGACGTCCTGTATATTAATCTTTCCCCTCTTATTTTTGTTTCCCCTACTCTTCCTATTCCTTAGTTGACACCGTAGGTGTCCGGAGGACCCCCATCACAGGAAGATTCCTTCTTGAAAGGAGCTTTAGGGTCTAGAAATGACCCTACTCCATGGAAGTACTAGTTACTGTTACCCCAACGGACTGGCCCAGTTGGCCCGCTTGTTGGGACCTGTTAGGTGTTAGGCTTTATATGTTCGTAATTGTTATGTCACTGTTACAAGTTAACTTCTCTTAAGAAGTACCTGTTGAGACTCGACTGTATGAATGTCAGATGTGTTATTGTTTTAATAACCTAGTCGACTATCATTATGTAACCGAATCAAGAAATGCTCAGGCTGAGGGCTCCCAAGACGCCCTATTTGCTTTGGGGGGGTGGGGACTCCTTGACAGAGTCTTACCCCAGCTTAGCTCATGACCTCCCTGCACTTGAAACTTCTATCCCACAACATAAATGGCTTGACCTCCCCAGTTAAGAGATCCAGAGTCTTAATGTACTTGAAGAAAAGCAGAGCTGATTTGATCTACCTACAAGAAACTCACTTGAGCTCTAAAGAACATGCTAAGCTGGCACAGCTAAGTCATGGTGAAGTGTTTTTACTCTTCTAGTGACACTGGCAAACGCAGAGGAGTGGTAATCATAGTACCCTCACATACCCCCTTTCACCCGGGATTGCAGTGTGCTGACCCTGATGGTAGGCTTGTTATTGTACAGGGCATGATTGGAGCTAGTCAGGTAACCCTGGCAAATGCGTATTTCCCCCTGGGACTTTCAATCCCCCACCTAAAGACACTCCTGGATAAAATAGTCCAAATGACCAAAGGGACACTCCTTCTAGCAGGAGACTTTAACCTTCTCCTGGACGTGGTTCTGGACTCATCCAACCTGCGCGCCCCCCCAGACAAACAGCTAACTAAAAGTTCTTTAAGAGATTTATAGAAAAAGTAGGCTGGTGCAATGTCTGGCACTGCACACACCCCCAAACACGGAACTATACCCACTACTCGTCAGTACACCGTACCTATTCCAGCATAGACCAAACTTATACCCAAATTGAGCACCTACATATACTACAGGATGCAAGGATTGGTGACATAGTCCTCTCCGATCACGCCCCCCTAGTCATTACCTGGGACATGGGACTACAGACCAAAAATACCCAATGAAGACTCAACCCCTATTATCTCCGCTCTAAGCAGTTCCAAGAATACCTTTCAGATAAGATTGAGGAAATCATGGGGAATAATCCCCCAGAAGAGTCAACCCCCTGCAATACACTGGGACACAGTGAAGTCTGTCCTTTGTGGACATACAATTCAGCACACAGTGGAATTGAACAAAGAAGGGAGCAAAAGGCTAATTTAGAGGACACACTACACTTTCTGCAAATGGCCCACAGACAAGGGGATGCTTCAGTTTTCCCCCAGCTACAACAAACCAAGTCAGAACTTGACCATTTAGTCCTGCAACAAACAGAGATTGCTTCAACGTACCTGAGACAGAGATATTATGAGGTAGGGCCTAGAGCAACACGGTTATTATCCTACCAAATCCAACGCCAGAAGAAATCCTCGGTTATATCCACTATTAGACATCCTTCCCATGACCAGTTGCTAACCAAGCTGCATGATGTCACTGGGGCATTCACTTTCTACTATTCCACACTATACACTCCAGAAAAACCTCAGACGGCCCAGCAAATAAATCATTATCTCCATTCTATTACAATGCCTACACTTGCAGAACAACATAAAGAAACCCTGACTAGCCCGATTTCAGACATAGAATTGTCCACTGCCTTAGCCAGAGCGAAAACCTTAAAGGCCCCAGGACCAGATGGATATGGAATAGAGTTCTACAGGGTGATTAAGTCCCAGATTCACCATAAACTTCGGAGACTATTCAACTCAATCCTAGAGGGAGATTTACCTCCGCCCTCTTGGTCATATGCTACCATTTCAGGTATCCCTAAACCAGGAAAACCCCTCCAACTCTGTAGTTCCTACAGACCAATTTCAGTTTTAAATGCAGATTACAAACTATTTATGTCCATTCTGGCTCATCGCCTAGATTCCTTTCTCCCTCAGCTCATAGACAGAGATCAAACTGGTTTTGTGGGAACCCAGACCACCACTGATGATATTAAGCATACCCTCCATTTAACTCATGAGATGCATTCTTCCAACACCCCTTCAGTTTTAGTCAGTCTTGACGCCGAACAGAGAAGATTGGAAGTAAGCTGGGACTTGGGGGTAGTGGTGAACACAGTCAGACAGCTTGGTTTCGTCTGTCACTACTAAGTCCCACAGACAAAAGCTGCGAAATCACCAGCAAGTGGGTGCACAGATACGGTGGGGGAAGGGGGCTTACCCCAGTATCAATTCACAACTCCAACTACCTGCACACTCCAGTGGAAATACAGATTACCTTGCTTCTGTTACTGGGCTGGTTTGGCTCTGCTATATAATCATTATATCTCAGACATTCCTTCAGTAAGATAACATCAGCCCAGGGTACTGCACAGAAGTTTATATTTATTGTGAAAAATAAAAAATGTACAAAGCAGCAAGTCAAAGTACAGCTTAGTCATTGACCACACTTTCTCACCGGCACGTCGGGTCCAAAAACCTTCCTCAGGGGGCATGGCTAGTTAAACACAGTCATCACTTTTTGTACAGGAATCTCATGAATATTAATTACATGCAGTTCAAACAAGCCCCAGTCAGGTAACTCAATCAATCAATCAACCAATCAATTAATCACATATTGAAAGTGCTCAAAATACAAAATAGTGAAGGATAAAAACATCAATAATGCAAATTTAAACATACAAATACAATAATAGAGGCTACCAAAACAAATATTTATATATGGCATTAAGATAATCTAATATACAGTGAATACCTGTTTATGTATTTAACATTGCATGTATATTTCAAAAAACATGTGACATTGATAGAAACTTATTAAAGTGTTGTCAAAAGCCATGCAGCAAATACATGGTACAATGCAAGACAAAAATAAGGTAGTGAGAGGTAAAATAAAGATTGATCAACACTTATACCAGGCTACTTAACAGGTGGAGCAACATAATATTTCTCCATGTAGAGACTCTGTAATGGAAAAACAAAGAACAATATGTGCACATAAAGGAAATATATACATATTCAAGGAAGCAATTTCTTTAAACATTAAGAAAACATACCTTAATATATTAAGAAATGTAAGAGGAACGGTGGTGGGGAGGGGATGGAAAAGGTTGGGGAGGGGGGAATTTTTCTATTCTACATAACAAAGTTGTTTCCATCTGTGAACACCAGGTAGGTCTGTGTCTTCAATGGAGTGGCTGGTCCTTGGGTCACAATAGAGGAAAAAAAGAGGATAGAGGTGAGAAAATGACATATCACCTCCCAATTAATATAATACAATGCTTAATCAACACTCATTCCAGTTTACTTTGAATATAAGTTTTACAAACTACAACACTTTTACTGAGATACATAAGTTGTCACCACATGTCGTGCAAAGCACTCAGTCCTTGGCAGATGCAGCACATCAGAGCCAGAAAAATATACTTTGAAATCCTTTTAACTGGCAATTTTCTCCACAGACCAGAACTTACACTGTGATTAAACCATAGAGGTGCAGCTGCTTATGTGGCAGTACCTCTGTGTTTTAGTCAACATGTACAAATAATTCTGTTTTGTGGAGAACATTGTATGATAAAAGGACTACAAGAAGTTATCTATCAGGCTCCAGTGAACAGTCCTTACTCGCTGGAAGAGAGGAGGGAAAGAGCGAACTTGATAGAAACATTCTAGTACCTCAAGGGTATAAACAAGGTGCAGGGGGAGAGACATTTTCCAATACAGGAGGAACACAAAAATGAGGGGGCATGACATGAAATTGGAAGGTGGGAGGTTAAGAGGGAATGTGAGGAAGTTCTTCATCACAGAGAGGGTGGTGAATGCATGAAATGATCTGCCTCAGGAGGTGGTGGGAGCGAGCACTGTGGATGGATTCAAGCATGCTTGGGACAGGCATGGGGAACCATAGAGGTACAGCAGCAAGTGGGTTGGAAGCAGTAGTCCATTACAAGGGCTTACGGGCAGACTAGATGAGCCAGGCAGTCCTAATCCACCAACAGTTTCCATGTTTCTATGTTACCAAGGAGTTGCATGCTGTTTAGGCAGTGCATGAAGTTACTGCATCTTAGTTTTTGTCTGCACTGTATTTCTTCACAGGGCGGTCATTACTATTTGGTCTTCCTGTGTGATGCAGATGTACTCCCTCTGACCACCAGTTCATCAGGACATTGAGCCCTCTGCCTCAACAGAGTTGGCCAGCCAGGGTTCTGTCAAATGTAGATTTGGAGGACCACAGTCATAAGACCCAGAAGGGGAAAACACCTTAGGCTGAAACGCAAAGTACAAGAAAGGAATGTTGACACATTGCTGGTAAGTCAAGCAGCCGGCTTTGTTCTGCCAAGCATAGAACAAAACTATTCCCAGCTAATACCACATGCCAGGAGGCTCAGTTCTGCTGGAGATGTTGGCAGAATGTTGGCAGTATTACACAATGGACACATCCCATAATGACAATGCATCCTGTTGCTACCATATGATGTCTGGGGAAAGCACACAAAAGGGAGTCCCACAGCATACTGGAGGCTACTGGTGTACCGGAAATTCAACCTAGCAGTGACTTGGACTGGAAGAAACAATGCCTTACAGCGTAGCTGGAAAATTTCCCACTTCACATCACGGGGTCTGACAGCATCAGCAGATTATTGATAGCTCACAAGTTTAGCAAACTGCATTATTGCTGTTTCTGAGATCCCAGTCTCCATTATAGAGGATAGTCTGATAAATACTCACAGCAAATACAATCCATAAACCAGATCTTCTGTAAGAGATACCACACATGAGTGCTGCTGCCATGCTGGTCCTCTCATTGCATAGTTTATCTAACAGAAAATGGAGTACCAGCCTATGGGTTAGGGACATTGTCACTCCCTCCCAAGCACACTCTCAGTAAGCATTAACAAAAACATAGAAATGTAGACTTTGACAGCAGATAAGGACCGCTTGGCCCACCCAGTCTGCCCATTTCCCTACCTATTGGATAAGCTGCAGATCCTAGTTAACCAACAGCCTACTTCCTCTTACCCCTCATTAGAATTGCCTTATGTCTGTCCCATGCATTCTTGAATTCCCCCACTGTTTTTGACCCCACAAACTCCTTAGGAAGTCTGTTCAACGCATCCACCACCCTCTCTGTGAAAAAATACTTCCTTATATTGCCCCTCAGCTGTCCCACCCTCTATCTTCAAATTGTGCCCCCTTATTCTTATAGAAACATAGAACAATCACTGTTCTGCTTTCTAACCCACAACTTTCTGACGCTAACTCCACTCCCCCAACTGACTTTCACCACTCATAGGCACATTTAAATAAGCATGGTAACCCCTCCCATTTGTCACGTCACTCACAATCAGGTGTGATAGGTTAATGCAGGCTGTTAACTTTAAACAAAGTGAACCCGATCAAGAGGACTCAGCTACATAAGCACAAGTATCACAAAGGTGCCAGGGGGCACCAGGGAGCAACCAGGAGCCACACAGAGCCCCAATACTGATTTACAGAATTGTTACCAGCATATTATAGAACAATGATCTAATCAGACTTTTTCCCTTCTCTCCCTCATAAATGATTTTTAAGGGGGCGTAATACCAGACTATAATGAATAATGATTTTTAAAAAGAAGCTTTTCAAAAAATGCAAAAAAAGGAGCCTTAACATGTAAATTGTTTTTAAAATATTAAGTAAATATTGTTAAGTAGACATAACATCTTTCATTGTTTTCCAGTACAGAACTTGTGCAGGCTTCTTTGATTAAGAATTTGTATCTGTGTGTGATAAGTAATTTCTATTCTGAATGGCCCAAGCATATCTTCGGTCCTTGTGCACCAGCTCCTACTCTTATTACTCGTTCAGTGCAATGTCTGCCTTCACAGATGCACCCCTTTCCATCCATGTGGCCTTATGCCCACAGTAGGCCTTAATAATTAATATACACGACCAGAATTGAAGTGAAGGAGGGGCAGAGGCTATGTATCATTGACAAGCCCTCCCAAGGTAACCTTTGCTGCAGTGCTTTTGCTCTGAGGTTCTTTGTCTTTCAGATTGCTTTCCCATATTTTGGATCGCCATGACCTAAAGTAGTAAGACCATCACAGTGCTGGTTTCCCTTCCCTTGACTGAAATACAGAGGAAGCTCACCGATGACCCCTGAGAAGGATGAAGCACATATCTGTAGGTTCTGTAGGTTCTGTTTTCAGCCTTTGCAGAGTGTGTGAGAGGCCATGTGACAGCATACACTCCTGCTTAAAGCAGAACAAGTTGAAGTTATTTTGTGTCGATTTACATGTACATTTACATGTACCTTATATCTTCTAATTGAAGCTGCCCTCTAATAAAAGCTGTGCTGAAAATGTGGCCTGTATTAGAATAATAATAATTATAATAATTTTATTTATAAAGCACCTTTCAATATGTCAAGGTGCTGAACAATTACAAACAATCCAAAACTCTAAATAAAAATCATAAAACATCCATAAAAAAAGATGAAGATGACTTCATCCCTACAGCATGTTTTTGTGTTCTGACTCAATACTGTCCTGTCCCTGTTTAGTTTGCCAATGGGCTAAGATTGTTATTTATTTACCAGTTTCTATAATATTTTGCGTTCTTGGGATATTTGTAATTTTGTATTTCTTTGAACCTTGGCTTTACTGCCAATGCCCTTTTAGGGTAAGCCTTTGTACTGAGATCCCTTGTCTTTGAGATTGCGCTCCTATTTTTTGCTCACCTTGACCTAAGTAAGACCATGATAGCACTGGTTCGCCTTTCTCTGGGCTAAGATGCAGATGAAATACACTGATAAGTCCTGAGAAGACCAAAACACATGGCCATGGCTTCTGTTTTCAGCCTTTGCATTGGAGGACAGGAAATTTGTGCTAACTGGCAGAGTTCACAATGTTCTTGTTTCCAGCAATAAAATTCATAGTTCAACTGTACCGGAATAAACAGCAATATGAAAAATGTGTTTTCAATTGTCTTCATTTTATGGACAATATGTTGCACATAGTTCTTTTTGCAGACCTGCTAGCTTGGAGTTGCCAATGTCCCCTGGGCTGAGATGCACATGAAACACAACGATGAGTCCTGAAAAGAACAAAACACATGCCCCTGGCTTCTGTTTTCAGCTTTTGCTGATTGTGTGAGAGGTCGTTTGGCACAATACACTCCTGCTTAAAGGAGATAGAAATGTTGTGCTAATTGGAAGAGTTAACAATGTTCCTGTTTCCAGCAAAGTCATACTTCCAAATGATACACATTTAACTGTCCCTGAATAAACACTGATATGAAAAACTGTTTTCAATGGTCTTTATGGACAGTATGCTGCATAGTTCTTTTTATGGCACTGGCAGTTTGGAGTTTTTACGATGTCATGGTTTGTGTACAGAATGCTAGTTCCCATCCTTTTTAAAGCAGAATCAGTCTAAATTCTGTTATGGTGATTTGCATATATTTCCAATGATGCTTAGCATTATTGACGTAGGTGCAATCTTGTATTTCTGTGTCTGTGTTTGTTTAGGATGAGCATGCCATTCTATTAGAGACACACTTCCTTTCATATGCACCCCACCAAATAATAGCTTACTTCGGAGGCAGTGTGGTCTTAAGAGGAGTGCCCTGGCTTGGGAACTGAGCGATCACAAGTTGAAGAAACCCAGCTAGAGCCTATGTGACCTTGGGCAAGTCATTTAACCTCCAAGTGCTCCAGTCTGCCCAGTTGCAGAAATGGATAGCTAGCAGAATCCCATGTTACATCTCAATTTGGCATTCCGGGATGAATAAACTATAAAATAAATAAACTTTTACTACTGAGCCAGGAAGCCACTTAAAGAGCTAGTGCACTGCATAAAATTAATATTAGTCTCTAAAACCAGCCAACCATTACCTTTCATATCTGAGGCACTTTTTCTTTTCCCTTTGTTTAATTAGAAGATTGTTTACCTGATGTTAGTAGATGTGATGTGTGGAACAGCACTCTGCCTGGCAGCTGACATATCTAGCTTTGCCCCTCCCCCACTACATCATTAGCATTGTTACCTCACTGACTGTGACATCACTGCTGCTTAGGAACAGCCACTTAGTGGCTGCCAGGTCAGTTAACTGTGATGTCACTACCAGTGAGATCACAATGCTGATGATGTAGTGGGGGATGATAGAGCTAGATATGTTAGCTGCCAAGCTAAGAGCTTTTCCACACATATAGCACAATATTATCACATACAAGATTTTCTAATTAGCAAAAAGAAAAATACTTCAGAAATATAAAGTTAGAGCTGTCTGCTTCTTGAAATTTTTATTGCATTCTTATCTGACAGTTTTGGCTCCACTAGCTCTTTAAAAAAAAAAGAAAATTTGAATTTTGGATGGAGATATCTGATCAAAATTGCAGCCCGGGCTCCCTCACCTCCCTCTGCTGGTAAGGTAGATGGTAAGCTATATTTTCAAAGGTTTTGGATACTTTCAAGGCACAGTTATTGCTGCAGTTTGCACATGTGGGGTGCTTTTGTCCATATTTGAGGGCTTCAGATTCTTTCACTTGTACCTGCTGTGGACATAGTTTACACACATCTGACATTTGCTGTCTGCAAGTAGTAATGTAACATGTAACCCCTCCGCAACCACTTCTTCCACAGCCAACACACTACAATCAAGGAATAAGATACTACATTAACAACCGGAGGCAGTGAAGAGAAAGTCACCAAAATAACTCAGGGTCAGTAGGGGTATACCTATGAACAGAGGCTAGAGAGCCTAAGTATTTACTCACTGGAGACCATGAGGGAAAGAAGGGTCATGATAGAGACCTTAAAATGCATACATAGTTGCCAGCAGATTAGACCCATTGGTCTCTCGCATCTACGTGATACAGTTCACTTTTTATGGAGTGTCTGCGCTACCTCTCCCATAGTTATCTCCCCTCCTCCCTACTGTACATAGTGGTGTTTGCCCTACCCCTTACCTTTATCCTGCCCCTATGCCTGTCCCAGCCCTTCTTGAACCCTTCAACTGTTTCCAGTGTCACCAACTCTGTAGGCAATGCATTCCAGGGCTCAACAACCCTCTCAGTGAAACAATGACTTCTTGTCTCCCCTCTAAAGTTCCCCCCCAAGAGCTTTAAACTATGGCCTCTTGTGATCCCCCCTCCCTTTAGTTGGAAAAGCTCATCAGTGTTCCCCTTATTGAACCCCTTCAGGTTTTTGGACATCTCTTCTGTCCTCCAATGTGTATATGTTCAGTATTGTGAGCCTGTCCTCATAAGTCACCCCCTCCATGCCGTGAATCATTTTGGTTGCCATTCTCTGAACTCTCCCCAGCAGTGCCATGTTCTTCTTAAGCTGGGGTCTCCAGAACGGGACGCAGTACTCCAGATATGGCCTCACCAGTGCACTATACAATGGCAGAATGGCTTCCCCTCTTCTTGATGTAATACCCCTAGCTATGCAATCCAGCATCTTATTAGCTTTCACTGCCACTATTCTGCACTGCTCTGAGTTGTTCCCCTTATCATCCACTAGCACCCCCAGGTCCTTTTCCACCTGCGTAACAGACAGCTCAACCCCCCAAGTGGTATTTGAACCTGAAGTTCCTACCCCCCCCCCCAGGTGCAGCACACAGCATTTGTGTGCATTGAACCCCAGCTGCCACTTTTGGGCCCAGCTGTCCAGTTTCTTCAAGTCTTCCTGAAGTGTCCTTCTCCCCTCCTCATTTTCAACCACTGCCCCCTCTTTGGTGTCATCAGCAAACAAACTCATCTTGCTAGCCACCCCCACCACGATGTCAGTGATGAACACGTTAAAGAGGACTGGGCCCAGGACCAAGCCCTGTGGAACTCCACTGATGACTCCTCTGGGCGTTGATGTCTCTCCCCAACATGACCCTCTATTTCCTATCCTTGAGCCAATTTGCCACCCACCTCACCAATTTCTCCCCCAACCCCAGTTCCTTCAGCTTCCAGATCAATCTCTTGCGTGGGACAGAATCAAATGCCTTGCTGAAATCCAGGTATATGATATCACCCGCTTACCCACATCTAGGTACCCTGTCACCCAGTTGAAGAATTCCACCAGGCTGGTTTGACACGATTTACCCCAGACAAACCCATGCTGATTTTCATCCTGAAAACCATTTACCTCTAGGTACTTCACTATCCTTTCCTTTCCTTTAAGATGGCCTCCAGAATTTTACCTATGATGGAAGTCAGACTGACTGATCTGTAGTTCGATGGTTCATCCCGGGGTCCACTCTTATGTAAGGGGCACCACGCGTGCCTCTCTCCAATCCAGAGGGACACAGCCTGTTTGGAGGGAGAAGTTGTAGAGTTCCATTAGTAGGGGTGCCAGGACATCTGCCAGTTCTTTCAGAACTCTGGGGTGGACTCTATCTGGCCCTGGAGCCTTGTCCATTCTAATGGCTGTGAGAGCTCTCCACTCCCTCCCAACCTGGATCTCTCCATTGGTGAGATCACCCTTCCCCAGGTTCCCTGATTCTCCCCCTCCCTGTGGCTCTGGCTGATCCTCTTCCCTAGTGAAGACTGAGATGAAGTAGTCGTTTAACAGCTCTGCCTTTTCCAGCCCACTATCTATCCATTCCACCCCCTTTATCAACTTTTTTATCTGCCCATCACCCTTCTCTCTCTCCCGCTGTGATGTATTTAAAGCTACATGAGGGATAGTAACAGGGTGGACTCAAATTAACTGTTATGGCCAAGTGAGAATAAAAACATGAGCGGGAGTCGGCCTGTTGACACAGCATTAGTGCTGCCACTCACGATACCAATGACCCAGGTTCAGAAGTGAGCCCAAGTTGTCAGGGGCTGGCTGGATGGAGGAGGCTCAAGTGTCCCAGAGGATGCTTTTCTCCTCCAGGGGGGCAGCCTGCTCTGGCACTTGATTGCCAGCTGGGTGACCATAGACAGCAGTGCACTGTGGAGCAGCTCAGTGGGTGGGGAGACATCAGCAGATGATGCGCATGCTTGCGTGCTTGCATCACATCCCCAGGCCAGCATCTCAGAGGGGCAAGGGAAAAGGAAAAGAGGAAAAAAAACACTGCAGGCCTAGGGCAGTATGAAGAACCAGCCCTCCATAGACTCCTCACCAGTGACATGGCTACCCTCCCCTTGTGTGGCAGTTGGGTCCTGCTGCCCCCACCATGGAAAAAAGTCATGGCAGCAGATAGGGGACAATGCCAGTAAGTTCATGAGATGTCAGATGATGGAGCTGGGAGGGTCAGTCTAAATGGGGGGGGGGGCACACGCCTGCCATAGGAGGAGCAAAACAGATAAATAGCAGGGGTAAATCAAGGAGAGATGCCAAGATGTATTATTTTACAGACAGGGTGGTGGAAGAGGGAACAAGCTTGTGGAGAAGATCATAAATGGAAAAACCATGGAGAGCTTCAAGAGGGGTCAGATGAGTACAAGGGGTGGGTAAAGGGGGGCTGGGGGGTGGAAGGACATGAACCTATAAGTAGCATATGCCCCACATCAGTCAGACATGGTCGTCTTCTGTTGGCTGAATCTTATGTGACAGCCTACATGTTTTTGTTACTTAGAATTGTTGGTGTGAAAAGGCAAACCGAGTCCATGCCCATTTAATTAAAAAAAGAAAATAAAAAAGCTTTAATTAGTGACTGAAATTGTGGTGACCATTGGAAGGGTATCTACAAGCATCAAAAGTTGCCACAAAATCACTCATTTAATATCGGTACATATTCTACCATGTAAACTCTACAGATGTTCATGGCCCTATTAATATAGATTTATGAGCCCTTGGTTCACAATGAAGTGTTCTGAAACCCTTGTCCCTTGTGTTCCTCTTGCTGTCCCTGCAGAGGTCTCCACCCCTTACTGCGATTGGCTGGGCTTCTGATTCTGTTTGCTAGCCCTGGGAGATAATCAGTATTTACAGCTGCAACTTAACTTCCCTGGTGCCGTTCACATTTTGTTGCTGCCTAAACATAAAATTCACCATAAAATCATAACATGTGCAGCTCTATGACAAAAAAAAAAACAAGTGCCTTTTCAAATATGATGCTATATAATTTATGGAAGAATTCCTTATCCAGTCAGGTGAAGTTATCTAAAGCAATATTTTACTACCTGTTGCTGCTAGATTGTTTTAATAATTCTGATTATAGTTCCATAAAATACTGTATATTGTTCTGTTGTCAAGTGGGACAATTTAGCAACCAAACAACCACCTTTCCAGTTCTGTTCTGCCTAAATGCAGAACAGTGTTGGAAAAAGCTCACATGAAGTTTGAGTTTTTCATTGCTTAACTGGAACTACTGGAGGCAGTATAGTGCAGAGGTTTAAGGCTCTGAGCTGCAAATCCTATAGCTTCCACTTACATACTGTGTGACCCTGAGCAAGTCACTTAACTTCCCTGTGCTCCCAGGATGCACATGTAAAAAAGCTTTCAGCTTAGTGTGCTATTCCTGGTTAAACAACTAAATGAAAAAATTAAAAACCTTGGTACAAAATGGCAGTCCAGGCAAAAGTGAGCCAACTAGCTCTGAACAGCTTTGGTTCCTGAGAGAATAATACATCAGTTGACTATCTGTGACACCAAGGTAAAAGTAGGCTACATTGTTTTGGAGAAAAGACTATAACAAATATAAAGTTGAACTGAAAGCCAGTAATTTAGTATTTTGAGGGACAGAACCACACAACTTGGTTGTACGAGAGAAATTAGGGCCAGGGCTGAGCACAATACCATGGCAGGCAGGTAATATAATATGACATGTATTATATGATATACTACGGGAGACTGACAGGCTCTGCCCCAATACCTGTAATCCTGACAACAAGAACCCGACATGGAAAATCCTGACAATGGGATTTTACCCATGGCGGATTTTTTTTCATGGCCCAGGGGGCGTTGCCCTTCCCCTTAATTATTATAACATACTCTGCCATGGGCAAAATGCAAAATCCCACTGTCAGAATTTTCGTTGTTAGGATTACGGGTGTCGGGGAAGAGCCTTTCAGTCTCATGAAAGTATCCCGTATTGGATTGGAATATCTTCATTGTTTATATTTTTAGCAATATGAAAAATATAAGATTGACAAATCTGGAGAATGTTAGTGCTGACAGCCATGGTGCAAGATTCCACAAGCAGCCACCGCTAACAGATCTCATCTATTTTATGGGCATTAAATAAGTGACAGCCCATTTCAGGTTCCATGCCTGCCTAGACCATGGCCTCATATGGGACACTGCTAACAAGGTTGCCAATGGCGGTGGCAATTTTAGTAAAGCTGGCACCTGGCTATACACTAGGAAATGAAATGAGACCACCACCACCACACCAACTCACAAATGCAATTATCTCGACAGTGAGTAAGTTTGTTAATGCAGCCACACAAGATTTCACATGACTTCTACCAATACAACCACAGATCCTGACAAAGTTCAGAACTGTACAAAAGTATTTTCTTGGCAAATAAAATCTAATCAACATCTCTTCTAAGTAATATAATTTTGCAAAAAATAGAAACAGCAAGTCATGTATATGTTTCAGACTTTGTGCCTTTATTAAATTATTAAATCTATGATAATATTGATAAAAGCATATGCTTAGACTTGTGTATAATTTTCACATTACGCTTCCAATGGAATTCTGTGAATTCTGGAAATTCTGTGCGATTCCAAGGAATTTCATCAGAAGTAGAATTCTGAATTCCAAAAGTGGAATTTTTTAAAATCTGAGGGTCAGTAATCCATGGTTTACATAAATCACGTTGTAGCATTGTATAGTTTAGGTAAACTGTGAATTAATTTTCCATAAACTGCAGAATACTATTCCACAGATTATGTAGAAATGCTTTTTGGAATTCCAAGGAATTAAACAATAAATTCCAAGGCCAGCCCAAATGTGCAACATTAGGACTACCACTTGTGGTGCTGATGACCCGAGGTTGGGAGCAACCTTGGGAATCGGAGGGTTGGCTGGGGGAGGAGTATCGAGTGTCCCAAGGACTGCTCCCCTCCTCGGGAATCAGTGGCCAGTGTTAGCCTGGCCCCTAGTGGTGGCTGGGGGTTGGCACACTGACACTTCAGTGGGGGGGGGGAGGTGGGGCAGACACCCAGCGTGCTGCACAAGGAAGTGTGCATGGTACTGCCATTGGCACCAGACCACTTCCCTTCCTTTGTGCCAGGGGAGAAAAAGGGAAATAAACTGCTGACTGGTAGGATGACACTGGTCTCCTGCAGGCTCAGCACCCAGCTATCTGGGCACATCCTGGACAAGGGTAAGTCCCAGAAGATGCCGGGGTAATGGGGCTGGGGTGACTGGTGGATGTGGGCCGAGTGGCAGGGGGCTCATAAAGAGAAAATTAAAAAAACGGTAGTTCTGCAAAGCATTTTGGAAGCAGAATTATTATTCTGTATGAATTCTGGTAGCGGAGTTCCTCATTTCACACAGCTCTACATATGGTCCAGTATACCTTCTGATGTAAATATTGGGGCCTATGCATTATGCAGCGCAGGGTATGCATGAGGGGAGCGTACCCAGACTGCACTGCTGTGTACCTGCGGACAGGTGTGCAGTGGTTGGTATGCACAAATGCATGCCACTGCTTGGTGCCTGTCCACAGCATCCCCTCAGCATGCTGCTGTGCAGGAGCAGATTGGAGGGACACAGGCAGGCATCCAATCAGGTGCTCATACTGACCCCTAGAGGATCCCCTGCTCCACATTGTGCTGTAGATTCTGGGAAGGTGCGGGCCATTCAGTTGTTTTGAAGATGGGCGAGTGACTGAATGTATGCCCCCAACCCTTCCAGTCAGCCTAGAGGGCAGGGGCATCATGGTGGGGAGGACTTCCTTGTCCCACCACAGCTGGAGGGCTAAACTGAGGGGGCATGCAGATGATATGGCAGTGTTCCAGCTGCCATATCCGGTGCCCCGCTTACCTGACACTCCGTGCCTTCATGAATGGTTTGGAGTGCGAGCACACCCCCAGACATGCCCCCAAACTGGTCATGCACATAGCTGCATGACTGTTTGGGGGATCCAGTATGGAAAGGACACTTGTCCCTTCTGTGTATGGTGCCACGGTCCATTGGACCCCCAATGTGCGGCTCAGAGGCTTAGGGTTGCCACGCACCATGGCTCTGTGGTGCACAGCCACACTGACCCTTCATGCACAGGGGCTATTACATGTAGTTTCACCATATTGTCCAATGCAACCTAGCTTCCAGAAACTGGATTGTGCTTTGGAATTTTGTTCTGTGTTTTTAAGGATATTTACAGCATCTGTTAAGGCTGCACCCATAGTGTTTCAAAGTGTCATATAAAATGCTGATCATTTCCTTTGAAAATTTTTATTTACATCTTGGTGAAGAGCAGTGGATACTTTAAATGAACAGGCCTACACAGCAACATAGTAAGACCTGGGATCCTGCCCAATATAACCCCTGTTTTTGACCGACCGTGTTGTTCATTTTATGCAAGCAATTTCAAACTCTTCATAAAATTCCCCTTGATACTGATGACCCTGAGACTAAGGCTATGTCCTCTTGTTCTTCTGTTCCAGGAGTCCTTACATGCTGCGGTATTCAGATTTAATATTAATAAATGATGCAAAGTCTGGAAATAGATTTGGGAATACTGAAATAACTAACACAGCTGATATTAAAAAAAAGAAAAAAATTTCCTTTTCTTCAAAATCTTACTAATCATAACTGGCTATAGTTCAAAGTATTCTAATCACAAGTTTTTAAAGATAATTACATACCAATGTAAAAATTGATGTACAAGAACACCCTTTTTTTTATGTGCTTAAATTTTATGCAGCATTTTCATGGTGGCCATCTTGGATACGGCTGACTCAGCCCCAGCGAGAGCTCCTAGGATTCTGACTTGCTGCTCCGAGTAGTCATATTGGCTCTGATCAGAATTTGTTCATACTTGGAAGGAATGTTAAGTCAGCCTTTGCCAAAAATAATCTGCATCTGCCTAGACAAAGAGTGGCTGCAAATGTTTTATCATCTCCAGCATATCTTAATGATGACATAACTTCAAGTTGTATAGGAGGCTCAGTAGTCTGTACACTCCCCTCTGAGGCAAGGAGGTTATGGAGTCTAGTTTCACACCTGAAACTTGGGTTACTGCCCAAAACTGACACTGTAGTGCTGGATGTGCCACCCTGTTGAGGTGCTGCCCGATGACATGTAAATACTAAGGTTCCCCCTGCCCATCTCTGGTGACTTTCCAGGTGGAATTAAAGGAGAACTGTGCTGAATCTGTAAGTCATTTTCCCAGTAGATGCTTTTTCATATATCTGATTCATTTCTGATATTGTTCCATCTTTAGTGGCCTTTTAGCAAACACAGTGAGTGTTTCTGATGTACGCTCTGCTGGTAAGTGACATTTTAGAACTGTGTGATGTAGTTTATGTCCCCTTTGGGCCATAGAGTTCCAGAG
The DNA here is from genome assembly GCA_016271365.2 of Neoceratodus forsteri. NCBI lineage: Eukaryota > Metazoa > Chordata > Ceratodontiformes > Ceratodontidae > Neoceratodus > Neoceratodus forsteri. Next base: position 97,204,956 of record JADMNL010000030.1, read on the forward strand.
CAGAACATAAATGTCTTGTGAAAACACTCTAAGTTCTGTAACAAGGTTATAATGTACATCATACAGTTCTAAAATGGCACTGCCCACCAGAGTGTAGAGCAGAAACACCCAGTGAATTTACTAAAACGCCAGTACAGATGGAACAAAAATAGAACATGAACCAGTATTAGAAATGCAGCTCCTACAGAAAACACAGGCTTGCAGATTCAAGGCAGTTCTCCTTAAAAAAGATCCCATGGCACTACCTGTAAAAGTAGGGATTTTCCCTGATGCTTCTGGCAAACTGTTCCCTGTGAAAAACATTTGTGCAATTCCCCCACCCCCACCACCCCCGTGATGTACCTGGAAACAAGATGTCACAGCTCAGTGTGTTTGTCCTGGTCCAAAATTACAAATAAATCAAAGAAAACTCATTGTCTGAGATGTTGTTTTTTTTTATTGTTCATTCAGTACACCATGACCAAAAGCAATCGTCACAGACTAATTTTGTCCTGCTCGTGCATTGGACATATCTTAAGTTCAGTTTCAACCCCTTATTTACAGGTGTTATGACTGAGGCACTGGAAGATCAAATGAACAGATCAGGGCTACAGAGTCAGCCCATGGATATAAACAGTACACTTAGTGCTTTATGGCTCTTATGTCATACATTCCACTACTGGGCTCCAAAGCTTTTTTTTTTTTTTAAATTGAATATGCTTTATTCATTTTATACAAAGAAAAGAAAACTAAAACAGAACAATCCAACATGAAATACAGGGCATGGAGCAATGATGAAACATGTAATACAAGCTGATATTACAATGTAAGAATTGCAGGAAATAAGATTAAACTAAACATACACCCTAACCAACAAACAAACATTCCCTACTCCGAACCCCTCCACCTCCCCAATTCCACTAACCCAACCCCCCTCTAACCCCCACTCCAAAGCTTTTGAGAGAGACTAGAATCCCTTCTGCGACATGTCACAGTCCTGCTACTGGCAAAGACGTCATGTGATATTATCAATTTTGTTTTGCAGTTACTTTACCCTGGATAACCCTGCTAAAATCTACCATCCTCTTTTAAAAAAGAGAACAGTCAGCACTAAGATCTCTACACCCATGTGTGGCGCTGGTTTGGATTTACACTTAGTATGCAAAATGTTTATTTTTACTTACATTTTTCTGTATTACAATAGATTATATAAGATTAATTTTACTTAGTTCCAGGCTGACATGTTCCATAACTACAACTCCCAGAATTCCCTGCATCTGACATCAGAGCAGGGCTGCAGCTGTGGGAGATTCAATCTCTTCCAATGTATGTTAGTGTTTATATAAGCTCTGATTTTTTGGCTTGCTGATCCTGCTGGCCTCCCACAGTGAAGCACAGTCATAGAGGGCTGTACTTAGCCCTGTGAGAACAGTGAGACTGGACAACATCTGACTGGAGCTTACAAAAGCTCTAATGTGCACTGCAGGCTATTGAATCTCACACTGTTGCAGTCCTGCTCTGATGTCGACTGCAGGGGATTCTTCTGGGATTTGTAGTTACAGAAAATGGCAGCCCAGAAGTAAGCAAAATTAATTTGCCACACTTTACAATACTTCATAAACATTAAGTAAAAAAATTAAAAAGTTTTCTGCACACAAAGTTTAAATAAGAACAAGTGGCCCTTGGTTCTGACTGTTCCCCTTTAAGCTGGGTCCATCTTCCATCTATTTTACAGATGGGTGGATTGAAGCACGGGGAGGTTAAGCAAGTTGCTCAAGCTTAAACAGAGATGAGCAAGTGGCTTTTGTGGGAACAGACCTTGAGCCTCCTGGTTCAAAGTTATGTGCGTTATCCACTCAGCTACTTTGCCTTCAACATCCATGACATCAGATAATGAGATTGGGGAGGGGCTTGAAGACAAATGAAGAGAAGATAGCCTATGGTGGGATTCCAACCCAAGATCTTGTAGTTCTCAGTCCTGGGCACAAGAACACATTGAATTTTTTCCTCATCTTCTGATTCCGCTAAGAAAATATAAAGTCCAGTACTGTATTTCCAACCCTGGTTTATGAATTGGGTTCCTGTAACAACAATGTTTCTGCCTGAGTTTTCAGAAAATCTTTTTTTTTTCTTTACTATTTTCAAATGAGTCTTTAGCTTAACATGCTAAAAGTAGCAATGCATGCTATGGTGAAAATTTTGAGCATAACTTTTTGATTCCATTTTAGATTCCCCCTTACCTCCAGTCTTGCGTAATACTCTTCTTTCTCAAGTTTACGTCAGCTTTAACTTTTCTTTTTAACCAGGAGAGAGACACTAAGCTGAAAGCTTGTTTACAGGTGCAACCTGGGAGCACAAGGAACTTAAGTGACTTGCTCAGGGTTCCACAGTATGGAAGTGGGGGCTGTGGGATTCAAACCCAGGTCTCCAGGTTTGCAGCTCAGAACCTTAAACCACTACGCTATACTGCCTCCTAAATTTTGAAATATTAAAAGGAGCACTCCTGTTAATATGGCTCATACCATATTTTTGTCTGTAGTCTCAGCTGTTTTTATACACCTGTGGTCCCATAAGATCAGGGAGCAGTGTCTGCTGCAAGTTGATTTATTATAGTCACATAAGAAAAGTGATGGTAAACAACAGGTGTTGAAAAACAACAAAGAATACTGATGAAAACCTGGACGTGGCCATATTATATGCTGCATTACTTGTGGTTTTTGAGTGTTCTGGGTTTTTGGGTATGTGACGTGATGTATTGGTGGCCTAGATGTGTTGGCAGACTACTCTCCCAGTTGTGCACTACTCACCCTCTGAACTTCGGGACCTTCACCCTTTGGATGCCCCCCTTTACAGCCTGTAGTATACCAACATGTAGAGCATTGGGAATTGCTTGTAGGGGGTGGGGCTAGGCTGGAGGTTCCAAACGTTGGAGAGTGAATGAACAGGGTGCTCACATCGGGGTAGTGAGGCCCAGGAGATACCCTGAGGTGAAATGGATTCTGAAACATGGTTCTCCATGTCTGGTCTCCATACCCAAGGGCTCCACTACTGGTGGGCCGATAGGTCGGACAGCTCCGGAATCCCGTCTGACTCGAGTGGTGTTATGCAATGCCAGATCTATTAAAAATAAGACTGCAGTAATTGCAGATCTTGTTGGGACAGCAGATCTGACACGTAACACCGAGACCTGGCTGGACAATAATGCTGGCCCCATATTAGAGGCTGCTGTTGCGGCCGGGTACTTGGTGATACACCACTCAAGATCGGACAGCAGGGGCAGGGAGGGTAGCTATCTGTTTTAAGATGGAACTGGACCTTGCAGGTGTGCCAGTTGAGGAAGCCAGCTCATTTGAGTGTACTGTGGTTGCAGGTGTAGGCTGTAGGATCATTCTCATCTACCATCCACCTGGGGGTGAGAAGTGGTTCCTCCAGGAAGTAGCGGACTTCATGGTCGACATGGTGTTCAGGTCGTCAAGGTTGATGGTTCTTGGCAACTTTAATGTCTGGGTTGACGATGAACTCTTGTAATTTGGCCAGGACTTTCTCCAGCTGATGATATCGCTGGGCTTTACACAAGTTGTTGCCTCTACAACCCATACGTTTGGTCACTCTCTTGACCTGGTTTTCCTCCTGGGGATTGAAACCTCTGACTTGGTGGTGGAAACAGTCGGATGGTCGGATCATCACACTGTAAGGTTCAGTTTCCATGCCTCCCCTGTATAGGCCTGCCCCTGTGGAGATGGTCAGATACCGCCCTTTGCAGGATGTGAGCCCAGATGGCCTATCAGTGGTGTTAGACCTTTCAGTCATTCCAGGAGCAAGTGGGAGTCCAGAGAGCCTGGTTCGGGCCTATAACAAGGCTGTTACTATGGCCCTAGACTCTATCACTCCAGTCCGTGTTCGTCCTCTCTCTCTCTTCACCCTCAGTTTCAATGGTTTGATGGGACCATGAGGGAGTTGCAGTGAGTAGGACGAAGGTTAGAGTGTTGCTGGTGGAAATCCACCCTGGTGGCTGACCACATTAGATTGATGGAACATTATCAAATCTCTCAATCAGCAATCACCGGTAAGAAGGCAGAGTTCCTGTCCAGGGAGATTGCTGCTGCTCAGAATTGACCGACTCAGCTCTTTTGAACTGTGGACAGGTTGTGCAACCCAACCTGCCTTCAGGTTCAAAGAGCCTTTTCACAAATTAAGTGTGATGCTCTCGCTCACTTCTTTGTGGATAAGGTGGCCGGCATCAGGGCGGAGATCCATCCGGCTCACTCTATGGAATTTGATAGTGGTCAGTGTTCGGCCAACTCTCCTCGGTTCGCCTGGAGCTCCTTCGACTGGCTGGAAATTTTGTTATTTATTTGTTATACATATCAGAATTACAACCTTTGTGTCAAGGACTCGTTTCCAAAGGCTCCACGTCAATTCCAGTAGATTCAACATATAGACAGCAACACAAATGTAATATGATAGACAGGAGGTTACAGAAGTTTTTTGTTACATACCAAACAGCGAATAGCAAACAGTATTCATATATTTGCAGGTGTCAGAACAAATAATATAGAATCCCAAGCCGTCCAGTGTCCAGATAAGAGTTACAGTTTACAATAGCAGTATAGATGTCTATACAGCGTGAAAGCTAGGCTCCAAGGACAAATACAGTAAATTCAGAATTGCAGCCTGAGATAAGGCGATTGTCGTCAAGAGTCTAGAAAAGGGGCTGGGGAGGGAACGGAGCACCTATGGGCTAGGATCCCACTTGTGGAGCACATTCACAGCTGCAGGTGGAGAAAATGAGGCTCTTCAGAGCTGCCTTAAAATGACCTATTTTAGTGAGTGAGGCGATCAAGGCGGGGAGGGCATTGAACCAGTGTGGTGCCCTGTAACAAAAGGATCTCTGGGCAAGTGATGTCCACACTCTTGAGACTCTGAGAGCAGCCTTATTGGAGCCACTGGTAGAGGCAGAGGGGGAAGAAGGGTGGAGGTAGGCGGACACCCCTGGGGCGGAGAGACCTAGAAGTATTTTTTTAACCAGGAGGCAGGTCTGATATTGTAACCACTCTTCTAGATTGAGTATGTTGGCCAGCGAATATAGAGTGCATACATGAGTCCATTTGTCTGCACCAGTGAGGAGCCTACAGGCCTTATTTAGGGATAGTTGTATTCTCCTGAGGGTGGTGGCATCAGCAGCAGCATAGACAGGGAGGCCGTAGTCTACAAGAGACAGGACAGAGGAGGAGACAGCCAATTTGAGGGCATCCGGTGGGAGGCAGTCCTTATGACGGTAGAGAAGGCCTATGCGCATGTTAATTGCTGAGGTGAGCAGGTCGATATGCGAGTGAATGGAGAGGGCAGAGTCAAAGGTAATGCCCAGGTATTTGTAGCTGCTAACTTGTTCTAGTGGATGGAGTGAGCTGGATAGTACAGTATATGGAGGGGCGAGTTTTTTGCCTTATTTTGATGATGGGCAAACAACATGGCGTTTTTTTTGTTACTGTTAATGACCAGCCTGTGGTCATTGAACCAGTTTCCAATTTGACTGAAAAAGGGCTGGAGGGAGGCCTGAAGAGAGGAGGGGTCAGGGTGGGAGAAGAGAACTGCATCATCTGCATGTAGCAGGACCTTTCTGGAGCAGGAGTTGGGTAGGGCATTTACATAGAGACTAAAAAGAAGAGGGCCCAGGATGGAGCCCTGTGGGACCCTGGAGTGGATGGGATGGGTGCTGGAGAGGGTGCTGTTTATTTTGACACACTGGGACCTTGAAGAGAGATAGCTAGAGAACCAGTCCAGTGGGCCTTGGGAAAAGCCTAGTTGAAGGAGAGTGTCCAGTAGGAGTGGGTGACAGACCGTATCAAAGGCCTTGAAGAGGTTGATGCAGACAGCCCTTGCAAGGTGGCTTTTGTCAAGGGTTTCGTGAAGGAAGTTTGAGAACTCCACGAGAGCAGTGGTCGTACTATGACCTGTATGGAAGCCATGCTGCTCTCTGGATAGGAGATTGTGGGAGGCAAGATATTCAGATAATTGGTCTGCCACTATTTTTTCCAGGGCTTTAGAGAGAGGAGGAAGAATACAGATTGGCCGATAGTTTCCAGGAGAGGAGGTGTCACCACTTTTGAAGATGGGGGTGATCACAGCCTTTTTCCAAGCTAAAAGAAACTGGCCCAGGCAGAGGGAGCGGTTGAGTAAGCACTACGTCAAGGAACTGCCATAGGATCCTAGTATGCAGGGAGTCAAAGGAAAGGCTAGTAACACTGAAGGCTTTTGTTAGATAGTGCCAAGAGTTTTGTGGTGAGATGGTCCTCAGGTAGAAAGGTGGATGAGGGAGGGGCTGTGGCTGGGAGGGGGAGGTAGGGTCGAAGAAGTTACTACGGAGAACTGCGCTGAGATCTGAGAAGGCAGTGTTTAGGCAGTCTGCAATATTAGCAAGGTCAGTGATAGCGGTTCCATTAAAGTTGAGTAGAGACGGGGGTGGGAAGTGAGACTTCCCATTTAGCTCCTTTATGTTGTCCTGGAAGTTCCAGGTAGACCCCAGGAGGAGACTAGTGTGGATCTGTAGTACTCTGCTTTAGCCTTACGAGTGGCCCATGTACATCTGTTGTCTTCAGTATTGTAGGACTGCCTGTCCTCAGGCTTGCCTGAGGAATTGGTTCTATGCCAGAGATTGTCTCTGTGGTGGAGCTGTTTGAGCAGTGATGTTGTGATCCATGGTGCACTATGTTGCTTAGTCTGTGTTTTAACTAGCGGGATAAAGATGTCGCAGGGCTTATTGAAGGGGTGGGTAAAGTAGTTGAGTGCTTCATCAGTACTAGGGGCCCGGTTGATTGGTGACCAGTCCCACTGGGTGAGGTACTGCTTAAGCCTAGCAAGGTTACCTGGTCAGATAAGATGATGGGAGACCATGCTGGGCACAGGTTTTGGTAGATGGCAGGACCACGTGAAAGTTACTGGCAAGTGATCACCCAGGGAGTTTGGATGGACAATGATGTCCACAATTCTGTGTGGGTGGTTGGTAAGGATGATGTCCAGTAATGTGTAAGAGCCATTGTGGTTGTTGTGCTGATTGCCTAGGGTATGCGCTCAATGTGCTGTAGTTTGGATGCAGGTGCAACTTCCCTGATAATGGGTTGTTTTGACATCATAGGCCCTGTCCTTGCAAAGATAGTTTGGTGCTCCTTAGAGTCCGGTGAGTTTCCTAGCTCCCTGAAGGAGGCGGTGGTGACACCTCTCCTGAAGAAAGCTGCTCTGGACCCAGGCTGCTTTGCAAACTACAGACCGATCTCAAACCTCCCCTTTGTAGGGAAGGTAATTGAGAAAGTTGTGACGCCACAAATGGAGAACCACCTGACCATCCACGACATCTATGAACCTCTCCAGTCTGGTTTTCATAAGAGGCATAGTACCAAAATCGCTCTGGCTCAGGTGCTCAATGTTCTCCTGATGGCAAGGGATCAGACGCGACATTCTGTCTTGGTACTCCCTGATCTCTCTTCAGCCTTTGACACGGTAGACCACGGGGTACTTCTTGGGCACCTGAGGTTCATCTGTGGCCTGTCTGATACAGTTCTCAGATGGTTTAAATCTTTCCTCACTGGCAGATCTCAGAGGGTGGTGTTGAGGATTTTTTCTTTTGACCCATTCTCTCTGCCATGTGGGGTCCCTCAGCGCTCGGTGTTGTCCCTCATGTTTCTGAGGTGTATGTGCTGCCCCTCGGAGACATTGTAAGATGGTATGGGTTGAGGTTTCACTGCTATGCTGATGTTACCCAGGACTACCTGTCTTTTGCACCTGACCAGGATAGTGCATGCCTGGTCTTTAACAACTGCCTCGAAGAAATCCAGGACTGGATGAGATCCAGCTGGTTGAAGTTGAACTCTGAAAAGACAGAGGCGTTGGTAGTGGACCCGGGTCACCGGACAGAGGTTGGGGGACGGACAACCCTCTGAAGTCTGTCTCAGGGGCACTCAGCTTCCTTCCTCTGAACGGGTGCAAAACCTGGGGGTGATTTTTGACAACATGCTGACACTGCATTCACAGGTATTGGCAGACATCAAGTCCTCATTTTATCATCTGAGGAAAATTGCCAAGATTAAGCACCTTGTTCCATCTGGCAACCTTCCCAATACTGATCCACGCCTTTGTGACTTCTCGCCTTGACTACTGCAGCTCTCTGTACCTAGAGCTTCTGGGAGTTGCTATCCGCCACTTGCAGCTGGTGCAAAATGCTGCAGCGTGGTTGTTGATGGGACCTCCTCGTTTGAGTCACATCAAACTGGTGCTGCACGAACTGCACTGGCTGCCAATTCCGTGGCAGATGACCTTCAAGGTTGGGTTTCTAACCATTGAGGCCCTGTACAGACAGGGCCCAGACTATCTGCAAGAGCTCCTGTGTCCCTACTGCCCCGGGTGACCACTCTGCTCAGCTGACGAGGGTTGTTAGCGATTCCCAGGGTACGTCTTAAAACATCTGGGGCCCATGCTTTTATGTATGCGGCTCTGTCCTTGTGGAATTCTCTACCTCATCAGATACATGAGTGCACAACTGTGGAGAGTTTTAAGAAGGCCTTGAAGACCCATCTGTAGCGTAGCGCCTACCCAAGATGAATATTTTAGATATTTATTTATTTGGTTATTTAGCTGTATGGATTTTCTGTGTTTTATTGGATTTTATGCTATATTACTGTACAGCGCCTTGGTCTTGGAAAGGTGCTTTAAAAAGAAAGTTTATTATTATTATTATATTATTTATTATTATATTAAAATAAACACTCTTCTATTATTTCAAATGTAAACACAAAGCGTTGAAGCAAACCCCAAATGTGTAGGGGGAAAGAAGGGTGTCATATGAGACAGAAGAAAATGGGCAGTCTAAAATAGACTACAATAACTTTAACATGCACAGTTCAAAACAGACGATTTTTTTTTCTGAAACTGCCATTTTATTAATATCAGAATTTTAAGGTACAAACATGCTAACAGAACATATTGTTCAATACAAATAATAGCACAAAAAAGTAAAATTTATCACCGACGTCTCACATGGAGAGTGATACTTCCAACAGCAATACATCCTACTGACATCTGGGAGACTGGGTACACATACAAGTACAAGCAAGCCCTGGAGTCATATGCAGGGGCTAGCTAGGGGAATAAGGGCATTGCAAAAGTGAGCTACATTGCTTCTGGGGAAGAAGGGAGGGTGTGGTCACATGGGCCACCTGCTGCTCAACCCCCCCCCCGCCCCTGGTCAGCTGATCATAGAACAGAATTGTCATCACTTGTGATGGGGCAGCTGTAGCCAGTGGGTATATATATATTAGAGCATTGTCATAATTTTATTTTGTAAGTAATAAGCTAAATATATGAATTACTAATATTTATCAATTTTCTTACAGAATGGTGCTATGAGTCACAGTTTAACTGCTCAACTCATAACTGTAAAGGTAAGTCAGAGCTTTCTTAATTATCTCATGTTGCATTGTTGTGACTGGAACTTTTTCTATGTGCACATCCACATTCTGCAAATGGCTTCCAAAGCTGAACTGCAGTTTCTGACCCACTGCATACTGTAGCAAGTTAAGACTATCAAAACTGAAATGATGACCAGAACATGTTGATGATGTTCCTTTCTTTTTTTATTGTTTCTTCTCTGCTCTCCTAGCCTTCCCCATCAGAGGGCACCCCCTTGTCTCTTCACCTGCCATCTCAAGGAGTTATGCATAGCCACCACTTGCCCACAGCCAACTAGTGGTGGGCAGGGAACAATTTCTGGTAGTATGTAGGCCTGCAGGAGGTGCTGTCACTGTCCTTGGCAGATTGGTGCATTTCTCCTCTGGGTTTCTCCTCAGGGCGTGGGAGTTAGAACATGGAGTAAATTGGGGAGGGGGGATGTAGTAATCACAAAAGAAACCATGATGCTTCATTTTGGACTCTGCATGCTTTAAAGAGGCACTTTGAATGTTCATGGGCAAAAGTGGTGGGGCTTTCGCACCCCTTGCCCATAGCTTCTAGCTCCTATGTCTCAGAGACATCAGCCATGTAGTGAAGCATATGCAAGAATGAATGGACATGTTGGCTTCTGTTGGGATCGCTCCCCTGCTGGTGACCTTGACTGCATGTCCACTCTGCCTCTGCTAAATGCTGATCATGCTGCAGGACACATGTTCCACCCAACCCTGAAGGAGGAGAGCAGTGCTTGGAATGCTCAGTCCGCATTCCCCTGACCATCCCCAGATAACTCGAGTTTGCTTCTGAAGCCAAGTTTCCGATGTTGTGAGCAGTAGCAATACCACTGCACTGATGGACCAGCTCCATTAATTAACCTTATGATCATACCTAGAGTTCTGCTGAGACAGAGCAGGGAATTGCAATGATGCAGTGCCAGTTCCATGTCATAGCAGCGATTGTAAAATAGTGATCGCTGCTATGGCGAGTGTACATTGCTGAAAAGCAAATCAGTGATGTACACTAATAAGCAACAAGACATCCGCAACCTAAAATACTGTTTATGCATGGGAGCTGCACCTCCTCCCCTCATGGGGGCTTTGCTCCACACCCTCTGACTAAAGATAACAAACTCCAAGGGGATGCATGTCGGGGAGGGGGGTGACAGTTTGAAAATGATAAAAATAATTGCGGTGGCAGTAAAAACTTTTGCCAGTCCTCAGCCCTGAACCCAGTACCTGCTGCACCACAGCTTGCCATCCTCACCACCACACCCACATGGGTAGCTTGGTGGCAGCACAGCACACTTCCCCACGGAAACCCTCTTCCCTAGCCCTCCCCTTCCCCTTCCCCTCCCTATACCTCCCGTTCTGGTCGTCCTCCCTCACTCACTCATCCCTACTCTCGCAGTTGCATCCTCTCGCTATCCTTACAGGGTAGTCCAAAATTATAGAGCTGTAAATGAGTCGCTGTTTTGACAGTCACTCATTTACAGTTGCTATCATCACTGGATACCTGCAGGGCCAGATTCAGCCAAACATTGATAGAATTCTTTCGTCAATAAAATTTAATTAAAGAATATAATAAAACAATCCACAATATTGACCACATATATCATCATTTCATGTATTATTATCAGTTGTAAAAACATTTTTTTAGAAATCTTACTGCTTTATGGTTCATGTTTTCTTAAGATGACATTAGTACTTACCTTATGGGTTGGCCACGTGGCACAGTGGCAGCTCATCACACTGCCAACTAAAATACTGTGTTTGGCATGCAAGTTCTGACACCCATGCTGAGGTCAGCTGGGGGTGGGGTGCATCATAAAGGTGATGTGCTTGACTCCAGCGGAGGGTGCAGGCCATTTGGTATTTGCACACCCCTTCCCCCCTCTGGTCAACCTGACAGCAGTATAGGCTGTGACTTTCATGGTAGTCACTTGCCTGCTTCGGGGCTGGAGGAGGGCTGCAAGCATGATTGACTATGCCAATCTGGGTGAGCTACAGGAGGGAAAACAAAGAAAATTAGGAACAACAAAATAATTAGAGAACTTACTTTACTCAGGTGTGCTGTAGCAAGAACAGTATTGTGCAGTTCCTTTTCATGAAGCAACTCTAAAATCGCTAGAAAAATTAGAGCGGGCTGATGCAGACCAGCGAGGCAGGGTTCTAGTGTCCATCTTGGATGCCTCCTGCTTCAGGGAGGATGAAAATCTCTTTCTGCTGCACAGCTATCCTGTGGTAGCCCAGAGTGAAGGTTTGTTATGAGGGAAGGCATAAGTGACCCCTCTGGAGGGACCTTACATCAGCACCCACTTGCCTGGCGAGCAATGCTTAGGCACCATCACACACCCAGAGTGGGGAGAGCAGTGGAGGTTTAAAGGCTGAGTGGGGCTCACACTGTCTGCAATGTTCCTATTTACAGGAATTATGTTCATACCTCCAGATGGTACTTATTCAAAAGGGAACTTTATTGAACCTTTAAGTCATTTTTTCTCTGAATAAGCATTTTTTTAATACTGTTTCCCACTCTGATCTTGTTCCATCTTAACAGGCCTTTTAGCATTTTTAATAAATTCAGCAGGTGTTTCTAATTTATATATTGATACGTGGTGAGAGCCATTTTAGAACCATATGATGCCATTTAGGGCCCTTTCTACCAAAGATTTCTGCAGTAGAACACAGGCACACTGGCAAAATAATGGAAGATATTAGCAAGGACAGAAAATATATTATATAGTTCTGAAATGGTCCTTACCACTAGACGTTTTACAAATGTTAAATTTGCAGGTGAACTGCAGTGAATTCACCTGCTATGGTCTACGTAGAGTACTGGGTAGTGTACTCTTTGCAATTCATTGCAATTGCATGAATTTCTGTATGCAAATTGATGCAGTTTGCCACTTTGTAGTGATTTTTTGCTGGAAAGTGCATCAATTCATGTAGTACAATTTGCTGAGAGGTGCATATTGCATGCGTGCTGCATCAATTCACATAGTAAAATTCACTGAAAGGTGCATAGTGCATACCTAGTCCGGCAATTCGTATAGTAAAATTAACACAATTGTGTGATTTTTACTATATGAATTGCCACACTGTGTGGTGAACTCTATGACTCGTTGAGTTTTAAAGCATCACACACAGCTGCTTACCATCAATATATATCAGAAACTCAACGAGGTTGGAATTTCATTCACTTGCGCCACTTTTTTAGAATATTTTTGCTACCTGCAGCAAAACTGTTAGGCCACATGAAACATGGTCTAACTTTTTTTTAAGTTGTGCAAAAACAAAATATACCTACACTAAATAAATGTCATGTATAAGTTTTTTTAAATGGAAATTGTCAAAAGTGTTACAAAATGCTGCACTTTGTTAGAAAATAGGGTGTGTGAATTTGCACACCTCTAGTGTGCTGGAGGAGACAGGCCTAAATTTGCCCCCAGATCATGCAGCATAACATTAGAAAATGCAGGCCACTTCACTTTCGAGATTCCTAGTTGCCATAGAAACCTCTTGATGCAGATAGTTTTGCTGAGTATGGCTGCCCATACATTATCCTCTGTGTGTTATATTGTTTTGTTTTTACTGGCAACATTCTATACAGTTCTCTACAGAGCACCAGCAATTTGGAGTTTTCACTATGTTTTAGCCTTTGTACACAATGCTAACATAAGTCATTGACCTATCAGAGCTGTGCTCAGAATTCCGTACACAAGCCATGGCATAGTCAGAACTTCCATTTACCAGTTTCATGAAGCACACAGTACAGAATGAAACAAAACATTATAAAATGCAGTTTTTTTACATCACCTTTTATTTAAGTACTGCTAGGTAAGAAATCATTTTGGGGCATGAATATCCTTTCTGAAAACTGAACCATTACAAAGGGGAACTTGTTTAACCAGAAAAGCTACAATAGATTTCCAGGTGTGATCTAGGAACACAGAGATTTTAAGTGATTTGTTTAGAGTCACACAGTATGCAATTGGGGGCTGATGGGATTCAAACCCAAGTCTCCAAGTTTGCAGCTCAGTGCCCTTGACCACTATGCTATACCGCCTCCAAACATAGCACTACAAACTAAAAATAATTTCCCATCTTTAATCAGATTCCCCTCATTTTATCTTACTGATAAAGTGATCATTAATGAGCCACCTACATAACTTTGGAACCATTTCATTTAATGTTGTTTAATGGCTGGTAAGTGCATAAGCTATATAGGTATATGCTCTGTTATTTCTTCAATTAAACCAATGAGTCTGGGTGTTCCTCAGAGTTCCATTTTGGGCCCCTTGCTGTTCTCTTTATTTGTAAATTCTCCTCCTTCTACTCTTAAGATCAGTAAATGTCTGTTATATGCAGATGATTTAATACTTTTCTCTCATTCTACTGCTATTTCCTGTATTGAAGCTGATCTACAATCTGAATTCAATACAGTTTGTGCCTGGTTTGGGAATAATCATATGATACTTAATGTTACTAGAACAAAAGTAATGTTGTTTGGCACTTTCTTTATGATGGAAGAGAATCCCTCCTTGTTAATTCATAATACTGGGGGGATTGTCGTTGAATTTGTTAATGAATTTTGATATTTGGGAGTTGTTTTAGATGCAGGCCTAACTTTTTCTTCACAGGTTAAATTTATGCGTAAAAAGGTTACTCAAAAACTGGGTTTGTTGTTTAAAATGAAGCAGTATTTTTCTGAAGATACAAGAAAGTCTATTGTAATGGGAATTCTCTTACCTCATTTTGACTATGTTGCTAGTCTTTACCATCGACTCTCTATTGGAGAGCTAAATAAGCTCCATGTGTCCTACAATAATGTTTGTAGATTTGGTTTGGACTGCCCCCCTAGATTTCATAAGTGTTCAATGTATTCCAAACTTGGTTGGCTATCTTTAAAAAACAGAATAATATTCTATTTTGGTTGTCAAGTTTTTAAATCAGTTTTTTTCAATTCAAAATATCCCTTATTCGATTTGGTGAAAATTCGATCTTCCACATGTAATCTTCGTTCTTGTGATGGTCTAACTCTAACCAATATTTCTTTTTGAACTAAGGTTGGAACAAGATCATTTTCTGTGGCAGCACTCCAATTTTGGAACACATTACCCCTTGTTGTTCGAGTAGCTACTTCATTATTGCAGTTTAAGAATAATTTAAGGATTTACTTGAATTCACTTGAAGTCTGTACATGTTATGCTTAAATTGTTGTTAGTAATGTTTCGTTCTGCAGAGACCACAGGTTGGGAAACCATATGAGCTTACCCCCCATAACAGTGACAAAGGACAAATGGCAAGTACTGTTGGTGATGCTAGTAAAGGAGGGCAGGATGGGGGGGGGGAAGGTGGAAGGTGGTTACCCTTAATGCTAGGAGCCTTGGGAGGAAAACTGCAGTTACAGGTTCTCATGGCAGAGGGAGAGGTGGACATTGCAGCCATCACGGAAACATGGGCCACCCAATACAATGACTGGGACCTGTCTGTACCAGGGTACAGGTTATTTCGTAGGGACAGGGTGATTGGGAAAGGAGGGAGGGTGGCACTATATGTGAAGGAAGGACTGAAGTGTGTAAGGGAGGAAGGGGAGGAGGGTAGTACGAAGTCACTATGGATGCAAATCCAGGATTCCAAGAATAGGAGTCTTAGAATGGGAGTGGTGTACAGGCCACCATCTCAGACGGAGGAGTTAGACAGGGAACTAGCGGGACAGATCAGGAGGACCTGCAAAAAGGGTAGTGTGGTGATTGTGGGGGACTTCAACATGCCAGGAGTGGACTGGAGCACCCCAACAACCAGGAACAGAAGGGAGCAGGTACTGCTGGATGCCTTCCAGGACAGCTTCCTGCTCCAAATAGTCAGTGAACCAACCAGGTTAGGGAATACCCTTGACCTTGTGCTGGCAAATGGGGACTTTGTGAGAGAACTTATGTGGAGGAACCACTGTCAGGGAGTGACCACCACTCAGTATGGCTCACACTGGATATGGGCAAGGAAGGAGTGGAATCTGGCACAATAGTGCTGGACTTCAGGAGGGCTGACTTTGGGAGGATGGGGGAAGTGGTAAAAGGGTACCTGGCCAGAATTCAATCTAGTATGGAAACTAACCAGAGGTGGGAGCTCATAAAGCTGGGGAAGTGGAGGCAACCAAACTGCTGCAAAGCCCAGAGCAAGAAGGCTAGGGCTAAGAAACCGATCTGGTAGAGCAAGGAGGTCATGGAAAAGGTAAGGAGAAAAAGAGCTGCCTTTAGGAAGTACAAGAAAACAGGGAGGGGGAGGACAGGGTGGAGTACTTGACAGAATCGAAGGAGGTGACAAGGGCAGTAAGAGGAGCCAAAGCATCTACGGAACTCAGGCTGGCACAAGGCATTAAGAAGGGGGAGAAGGACTCCTTTAAGTACATCAGGGAGAAAAGGAGCTGTAAGGACCACATAGTAAGGATTAGGAAGGAGGGGGGTTGGGTGGAAGCAGGGTGCGATAAGGTGGAAGCACTAAATGAGTACTTCTGCTCAGTATTTACTAAAGAGAAGAGGGGGTGACACCCAAGGTGGGAGAAATGGCAGAAGCAGGGTGGGAGGTGGTGACAGATGGGGAAATCATGGAGAGCAGAGTTCGAGAGGGTTTGAAGGCACTGAGGGTGGACAAGGCGCCAGGTCCAGATGGCATCCACCCCAGGGTACTGAAGAATCTGGCAGAGGTCCTTGCAGGACCTTTGGCAGACCTATTTAATGCCTCACTACATTCGGGGTGTGTACCTCAGGACTGGAGGATGGCCCATGTGGTGCCCCTCCACAAGAGTGGCCCCATGATGAACCGGGAAACTACAGACCAGTGAGCCTCACATCCATCAATGGGTAAGCTAATGGAGACCATCCTGAAGGAGAGGCTGGTGGCCCTCCTAGAGGCCAAAGGACTACAGGACTGCAGACAGCATGGCTTCATATGTGGCAGATCCTGCCAAACCAACCTGGTCAAGTTCTATGACTGGTAACTAGGCAACTGGACAGGGCCATGCAGTGGATGTCCTGTATCTGGACTTCAGTAAGGCATCTGACTCAGTGCCACATGGAAGGCTGGGAGGAGTTAGTAGGCACAGGGGTGGGTGCAAAGCTGGTGAGATGGGTAGGAAACTGGCTGCAGGAAGGCAACAGAGGGTGGTGGTGGTGGGAGCTCTCACACCCAAAGGCAGTGACGAGTGGTGTTCCACAGGGCTCGGTGTTGGGACCAGTGTTGTTTGGGATATTCATTGCAGACATATCATGGGACATCAAGAGCAAGATCAGTCTGTTTGCTGATGAGACCAAGGTAGGCGCAGTGGTGGATGACCTAGGGAGATGGCAGGGGTTGCAGGATGATCTGGCAAAGCTTGAAACCTGGTCAGACACCTGGCAACTGAGCTTTAATGCCAAAAAGTGCAAGGTGCTGCATTTTGGGATGAAGAACCCAATGTGGAGTTACCAGCTAGGGGGAGTGCAGCTAGCCCAGACAGAGGAGGAGAAGGATCTGGGTGTGCTCATTACAGGGTCAATGAACAACTCAGCACAATGTAGGAAGGCAGCTGCAAAGGCCAACAAAATGCTGGGTTGTATTGGTAAGGTATATCCTCAAGGAGGGAGGAGGTGATTCTGCCACTGTATAGGTCATTAGTTAGACCACACCTGGAGTACTGCGTGCAGTACTGGTGTCCGTGATCAGAAGAGGGACATTAAGTTACTGAGGGGTGCAAGTAGGAGCTACAAAGATGATCAAGGGCTGGGGACTTATCATACTAGAGGAGGTTGAAGGAGTTGAACATCTACTCACTGGAGGAGAGGAGAGACAGGGGTGACATGATTGAAACCTTTAAATACATGAAAGGAATAAACAAGACAAGTACAGAGGGCTGTTCAAAGTAAGGGAGGAGGGACACCAGGGCCATGATATGAGACTGGAGCCGAGGAAGGATCAGGAGGAGATGAGGAGACACTTTTTACAGAGAGGGTGGTGGCTGGGTGGAATGCGTTACCTCCTGAAGTGGTATGCAGTAGAATAGTGGACTGCTTCAAACGAGGATGGGACAGGACAAGGGGGAGGGTTAATGAAGGGGAAGGGTGGAAGGGAAGGGCAGCTGCAGAATCAGGGGTGCTAGCTGCACATTCGAGCAGACTTGATAGACTTCTAGGCCTTTATCTGCTGGCAAATTTCGTATGTTCGTATGTTTGTATGTTCTGATGATGTAATCAGAGGAACAGTGCTAGTTATGTCAGTTGCCAGGAAGACTGCCGTTGCACACATCACACCTATTAACATCAGGTAAAACATCTTCTAATTAACCAAAGGGAAAAGAAAAAGTACCTCAGATATAAAAGGTAGTAGCTGACTGCTTTTAAAGCTTACATTAGTTTTAGGTAATACACTAGCTCTTCATGTGCAGACTGCTATGATGCCTGACAAAGGGAATTACGTACTATAAAATCTATGCACAGTATCTTTATGTTGCCCAGTAAAAGGTGCATTATGATATGTCCAAATCCTGGGCATTTTTTAATCCATTATCTGCATATTGGCTCTCATCTTTAGTACAAAGGTGTATCTGGTTCTGCCTGTGCCTATGCCTTCCTATCTATCCTCACCTGCTTTCATTATGATTACAAAATGGGTTAGAACATTGACATTTGGCAAAAAGATATGCTGGTGATTTGCTCGGATTCTGGTTTGTCTTAGTTACCAGTCACGGTCAGGAAAAGCACCTTTACCTGCTTTTGAATATTGAAGTTAAAGTTAAATGTGAAAGACAGGTCACCATGGCCTAGTGTGACTGATCAGAATAACAGGCATCCAGTTTTTCTTTTACTACCTGCTTCTCCTGCTTGTAAATTCTTTTTTGTATTATTTATTCATAGGTCCAATGCACTGGGGCGAGGTATCGGGAGACTGTGATGGCATTGCACAATCACCTATAAATATCGTCACTAGAAAGGCTGTGTATAGTTCTGGTCTGGTGCCATTTATCTTTAATCAATATGATCGCTCATGGTCAACAACTATAACAAACAATGGCCATTCAGGTAAGCCCATTACTGGCTACCCTTGAAGCACTGCAAGTAGGATATGTGGGACAGCCTTTCAGACTCTGCGGGACTGAAATAATTTCTGGTTAAACAAAACTCAACACAAGGTTGCATCAAAACATTTTTTTCTTATACTACCATGCCCTCTCCCCATCCTCCCCTTTCCTTACTGCCTCAGACTGCCTTCATGTTTCCTTCTTCTTGTTGGTGTCTAGCAGAGTGTCTTACTGCTCAGCTGACTGTTAAAAGGTGACTGGAAGACTGCTAGCTTGCAACTAGCTAGTTGGTAGGTAACCACCAGTAGGATGCTGTACCGCTATTATTTAGCTGGTTGGTGGGTAGAAAATGGCTGGGGATAGGCTAGCTGTCTGGCAACAAACTGCCCAACTAGCAGTTGTTTTTTCATTCTTCCATTTCTTCATTAGTTTTTTCTCTCATTTATTCGTGTCCCTTCTATTGTCAGTCTCTTTCTTTCTTTCTTTCTTTCGTTCTTTCTTTCTTTCTTCTTTTTCCTCTCATTTTCCCTACTTCAGAGATGTTCTCCATTCCTCCTTCATTATCCATTTCTTTTATTTTCTATTCCTCTGCTGCACTTAACCCTTTCTTTCTCTCTCTGTGAAAAAGCCAAACATGCTGCTTTTTCCAGACCTTTTTTTTTTTTTTTTTTACTTTTGCTGCTCTTTCCACTTTGCCGTACCAGTACTATAAATGTGCCTGATGGTAAAACTCAGAATAGAATTAAAAAACTGTAACAATTACGCATGAGTGCAGTTCAAGTTCATTCAAGTTTATTGCAGGAAGACTCCATTGAGCAAGCTCATTCACAAGGAGGTCCTGAAGCTTCTACACAGACAAAGAAATATTACATAGCAAGGCAACCTTGGTTACCAATAATCAAAGTGCACACAAGGTTTGAGAAAGATATTAAATAGTGAAATACAACATTGTAAAGATGTGTACAGTTAAGGAACATTTGGTATAAAGTATACAGACAATGCAAGGTAAGGTTTATAACTTAACACTGTTAGATGCGCTAGATAAGCTTGATGCAATGAGCAAATGATAGGAAGGATAGGATAAGTAGGGTGGACAGGGTTGGGGGGAGGGGTCAATTAGCAAGGGGTAATATATAGATAGGAGGCCTAAGGTAGGAAAGGGTATAGCAAGGGGTAATATATAGATAGGAGGCCTAAGGAAGGAAAGGGTATAGGAGCAGAGAGGAAAAGTCCTATAGTTTAGTTAGTCATGGAATACATTTCGCAAGCTAGAAGGTTTCAGGTCTAAGTAAGGCTAGTACCAGTGGAGACGACAGTCAAGAAGCACACATGGGGTAGAGGAGGGGTTTAGTAGCAGTTACAAATATCTTTTATTTTAGGTGCAATTAGCATGTTATAGAAGTTAACCGAGACAATGCTAGTTAGTTTTAGTACAGATTGGAGTTGGTTCCATATAGTGGGAAGGGCAAGCGAGATAGCTCGTTTGCCAAAGGAGGTATGAGTCCTAGGTACGTCGAGCATGATAAAGTCTGTTTTCCTGAGGGAATATGCACTGTGGGAAATGCAGATTAAAGATGTTAGGTAAGATGGAAATTTCTGCAGGAGCAACTTAAGGGTCCAAAGACCAGCGTGGAACAGGTGTCTAGTGGTGAGAGATGTCCAACCAACAGCTGCACACAGATCACAGTGGTGAGTACGGTAGAGGGAATTGGTAATGAATCATAACGCATGGTGAGATAGGATGTCCAGCTTACTTAGGCTTGAGATTGTAGCAGAAGTATAAATTAAATCACTGTAGTCAAGTAAGGGTAGGAGTGTGGCCTGGACGAGCCTGGTACGGGTCTCAAGGGGGAAAAGAGACCTATTTCTAAACAGGAATCCTAGTCTTGCTTTGAGTCTCCTTGATAAGTCAACAGTGTGGTCATTAAAAGAGAGCTTATTATCTATCCAAATACCCAGATATTTGAATTTAGGAACAACTTCCAAAGGTTCACTTAGTGAGGTTACAATAAAATCTTTTGGTAGGACATGGGAGGGACCAGAGGAGGTGCTACGAGAGAAAATCATTGCTTTTGTTTTCTTAGCACTAAGGAGAAGCTTGGCTTTTATCAGACTATTTTTGAGCTGAGCAAAGTCAGCTTGCAAAACATCCCTGACTTCCGATAAAGTTGAACCAGAGGTATACAGAACAGTATTGTCCACAAAGAAGTGCAGGTTGGAGCTAGTTACATGAGAGTCAAGATTGTTGATGTACAGAGAGAACAGGATCGGGCCTAGAATGGAGCCTTGGGGGACTCCTCTGACAACCAGCAGAGAGGCAGAGAATAGGCCATCCGCTTTGACTTTCTGTGTTCTCCCGGATAGGTAACTAGTGAACCACTGAGTGGTGGACGGAGTGGCACCTAAGTTAGACAAGCAAGTGACTAAGAGGTTGTGATCAACAGTGTCACATGCTTTACTAAGGTCCAGGAAGACTGCCAGTAATCATCTTAGCATCCACAGCAGAGATACAGTCATTAGTTACTTTAGCCTGTGCTGTGATAGTGCTGTGATTTGCCCGGAAACCGGATTGAGCTGGGTTAAGGAGTGAAAAGGTTTCGATGTGAAGTTTTAATTGGTTATAGATCAATTTTTCAAAGACTTTAGAAAGGATGGGCAAGATGGAGATAGGCCTATAGTTGTTCAGATCACATGGGTCCCCTGATTTAAATAGGGGGAGGGTGTGGGCAGATTTCCAACAGGTCAGAACTAGAGCAGAAGTGATGGAGAGGTTGAAGATATGGAGAATGGGGCAGTGAGATGGGCATAGCCTACTCTTAGGAAGAAATGTTCAAGACTATCGTCCCCTGCGCGCTTTCTGGTATCAAGTTTAAGAAGTGAATCTTCTACTTCTTTATAGTTAAGCGTATGCAGTGTGCATATTTATGGAACACATACAAACAGAGGTGAGAAAGAAGTGAGTGCTTCAGCGGGACTTGAACCCAGGCTGCCCGGAATACTGTTCCAATTGTGCTAACCAGCTGTGCCACTGAGACAACTGGAACCTGGGCAGTCCCCTAGCCCATTACTCTTTCTCAAATGCACAACCCAATGGCAACACAAATATTTACTTGTAACAATCACACAGGAGTGCGGTGGTGCATATTTATTGAACACATACAAACAGAGGTGAGTAAAAAGTAAGTGCCTCAACTGGGACTTGAACCCAGGCAGCCTGGAATTAAAAAGTAAAGTCACACCAAACACAATTTTATCATCAGTATGTCACACAGATTCAGTCCATTGTGACCTGAATTTGATGACCAGTCTTACACTTATCCCATTTTTTTTGAAACTCAGCTTTATTAGTGCATTCAGACATGAGCATAAAATAAAGTCAGCACCTCATCATAAAAAAAGCATTCAGAAAGTTTGGTTACAGGATTTTCAGTTGATAATCATAGCTGAGAGGCATAATCATGAAGTGTCATTTATCTTAATCAATATCGAGAATCTATCCAATGAAAATAATGAGGGCTCATATAACATCTCTTTCCTTTAAAGCATTGATACTTAAGGGAACATTGTTGAAGGTAACATCTGGTCCCCAACATAATGGGCCTCACCCACATGACCCCCGACAGAGCTGCAGTAAAACTCCGCCCCCACCCCACCCTCGGTCCCATACCTTCTAATATAAACATTACAGTATTAGGACATTAGGCCTCTGAGCCTCTCAGTTTATCTCTTTTCAGTTCACCATCTGAGGAGCTCCCCCAAAAGGGCATCACCAGGAAATGAAATTCCCTATCTAGATGACATCAGGTTCTGCAGTATATCCCATTTCTCCCAACCAACCCTCCTCCACTAGGAATCCACGTATATTTGTAGCCAGAATTCCCATCCCTTCCATCTTTCAATGTGTTTTTCAGAATTGTCTCAATCTGGAGGTGATTGATTCCATCATGACCACATCACTCAGTCTTCTAACCCATTCACCCATGGTGGGGGCTCCGAGGAGAGCCAATTTCCTGTGATACATTTCAGGGCCACTGCCACTAGGGTCAGGGCCACCCTCCTGGTTTCCCCCTTCAGGTGTGTCAGTGTAGGGATACCTAGGACCCATTCCTCTCCCGATGAAAGGATATTTATTCCCACAATCTGGTTTACTGCCATTTGAATTCCATCCCAGAAACTTCTTAACTCTGGGCAATCCCAAAATATGTGCCAGTGTTTCCTCTTTGTCCACATTTTCTCCAGCAGGTGTCACTGGCACCAGCTTTGTAGTGTTTTGTTAGTGTAGGGACTCTAAAGAATCTAATTAGTATTTTCAAAAAGAACTCCCTCCAATTCGGGTATGAGGTTACTTTCCAGTCCCACTTCAGCCTATATTGCCAGTTTGCTTCTGAGATTTGAGTAGCCATCTCTCTCTCTCTCTCTCTCTCTCTCTCCCATGCCATGCCCTCCGACATGGTTCAAGAAGATCATCCAATTGCTGTGAGAGGAATTTAAATAGGGGGGGGGGAAATGTATCTAGCCAGTCCTGCAATAGTTACCACTCCATAGATGAAATCCTCCTAGTTCGAGTAGGGACATACCAACCGAGGAAGATGGTCCTCAAAATTAATAAAATGCCTTATTTGCATAAAGCGGAAGTGTTCAGCATTTGACCAATGGAATTTCTCCTTGGCCCTTTGAAAAGAGATACAATTCCCCTCCTACAAGAATTGAGTAAATCTGGTAACTTCCTTGGAAGCCCACGTGGTGTACCCCAAGTCTCATGTCGGTGGTAAGAATGTGGGTTCGAATCTTATGATTGATAGGGGGCCCAGCCTGGAGACGGTCTTAAGAATTTTATGGATTTTTATGAGGATGTTCAAACCATGTCTTACCCATCTGTTGTGTATTTTATGTTTAGATTCTGGTATGCAGTCCATTAAGACCAAAGTGAATAATGGTCTGTCTCTAACGGCTGCCTCCTCGAGTCTGTACCACTGTGATGAGAATCTTTGCTTCACCCAAGTCATGAGCCCAGCCCCCTGAACCCCCTGTAAATTAGGTAATGATAGTCCCCCTTCCTCCTTTGGGAGGTATAACATTTGCCTGGATATTCTGGGCTTCTTGTGATTCAAAATGAACCACGAGAAGTCTCTGTTGACCCTAGCCCAGAAGCCCCTTGGGATCGGGATTGGGAGGCTTTGGAACAAAAAGAGGAGGCGGGGTAAAATATACATTTTTATTACCTCAATACATCCTATCAATGATGATGGGAGGAGGTGCCAACGTGCCAGGTCATGCTCAACCGTCCTCCAGAGCGTCCCATAATTAACTGTAAAAAGTCTTATGAGGTCAACCAAAACCTGAATGCCAAGATATCTGATTTGGTTGTGGGGAGCCCACTTAAATGGGAATGAATCCCTGAAAGAGTGTGGAGGAAAACCACTCACCACCAGTGCCTCTGATTTAGAGAGGTTGATTTTATAGCTCGAAATCCTGCCAAAGGACTGCAGGATGTCTATTGGGGGGGGTGTGAGACTGCCAGGGAAGAGAGGTAGAAGATGGAATCATCTGCATATAAGGATCATTTTGTTTGATACCCCTCCACTGTTATGCTTGTAACGCCAGGAACTAACGAACCGTGGTTGCCAGTGGTTCCAAGCTAACTACGAAGAGAGAGGGGACAGAGGGCAACCCCATCTGGTTCCTCTAGAGACAGCAAAGGGAGCTGAGCTGACACCATTAGTTCTCACTATTGCCACAGGGTGGGAGTAAAGTTGGGAGATTATCTGTAGGAATGTAGGGCCAAAATTCATTTTCTCCATGGATAATTTTAGAAATTGCCAATTAATCCTATCAAAAACTGTTTCATCATCCATGGAGATGTCTAACCGGAATTCCTGGTGGGGTTTCTGGGATGATATGATGTTCAGCTGTTTTCAAATGTTGTCTGAGAGGTATCTTTTAGAAATAAAACATGTCTGGTCTTCATGGATAATTTGGGAAATGTCTTTTCGGAGGCGTCTGGCAAGTAGGCCTGTAAATATTTTCAAATCAACATTAAATAGCGAGATGGGTCTATAGGACCCACATTTTAGAGGGTCTTTACCCTTCTTATGTAATACAGAAATAAGGGCTATCTCCCAAGAACTGGGAGGCCCCCCCGTCACCTCCTTACAGATCACCCGGAGGACTGGAAGTAGTGCATCTCCGAACTCCTTATAGAATTCGGAGGTGAATCCATCCAATCCTGGGGATTTTTTGTTTTTAAGCTGTTTAACTTGTTCTGTGAGCTCAGACAATTCAATCTCAGCTTCGAGACCATCTCTTGATTCCCCAGAGAGAGAGACTGGAGGACTATATGCTGGACAAATTTCTCCATCGACTCCCTCATGTCAGCAATATGCTCTTGAGCATACAAGTTTTTGTAGTAGTTTGCAAAGATCTCTGTGAATGAGCATACAAGTTTTTGTAGTGGTTTGCAAAGATCTCTGTGATTTTGCTAGGATTGCAATGTTCCATGTCTTCTCTCTCAGAGTCCTCTATTTTGAGAATTAGTCTGCTAGTCTGTTGTGAATGCAAGGTGGCCACTAGAAGTTTATCTGCATGGTTGCCCCTTTCATAATATTGTTGCCTAATTTGTCTGTACTCGTCTCCAACTGCTGCAAGATCCTATCTAGTTTATGTCTGTTTTCTTCTAGCTATTTTTCAGTCTCAGGATTTAGTGAGATTTTATGTTGAAAGTCTAATTCTGCAATTTCAGATTGGAGCTGCCTAATTTTCAGGGAATGTTTCTTCTTTTCCCAGGATGCAAATTTAATAATTACTCCCCTCAGGAATGCCTTAAGAGCATCCAGTCTGACAGAGTGGGAAACCTGTCCCTCTGGATTGGAATCAAGATATTCTTCGATTGAATTCCTTAAGTGTGTCTTGAAGTCTGAGTTATTCAAAAGCCCTGTGTTGAAATGCCAATGGGAGTTTCTGACTGTGGGAGTCAAGGTCAGGATCAGTTTTACTGGGGCATGATCTGACAGTGAGCATGGGAAAATTTGGCAGTGTTCAATGGAATAGGCCCACTTCTCTGAAATGAATAATAGATCTATTCTAGAGTAACTGCCATGTCTATCCGAATAGTATGAGTAGTCCCTAGTTTGGCCGTTTGGCCAGTGCCACGTGTACAGAAGACCCCAGATTTGAGCCACTCTGCTCAATGCTGTTCCTGCTGAGCTCAGCCTTGGTTTCTGTGCTCCCCCCATGCCTATCTAATGCGGCTGAAATCACCGTATTAAAGTCTCCACACACTATGAGAAGGTGGTCTTCTGTTTGTATAAGTTTGTAGGAGTAGATTTGAAAAAAAGGGCCTCCTCCTTGTCCTCATTTGGAGTGTAAATGTTTATGAGACTACACAATGTTTCTCCTATTGAGGCCTTTACCTTAATGTATCTACCTTCTGGGTCTGTCTGGACCTCCCACACCCTGAGGGGGCAAGTTTTGTGGACAAGAATGGCCACTCCCCATCTATGAGGGTGATCTAAGTAAGCAGCAGCCTATAGGGCTCCTGCCCATCTATGGCATATTTTCTTGTGCTCCTCCTCCGTGAGGTGAGTCTCTTGCAGGAAGGCTATATGTGTGTTTATTTTGGCTAGTTCTTGCAAGATTTTTGATGTTTTAATCAGGTGATTAATACCCCACATGTTATAAGAGACGATATTAAGCCCGTCCATTGTGCAAGCATCCAGACAGGACCTTACTTAAAAATGGGACCAACCGAGCAGGCAACAGCCCTAGTAATGGGGACGGGGGCAGCTCCACTAAAGCAACTAAAGAAAACAAAGGTAAATAATTTTAACAACAATGGCAAACTTTCTATGTCTCACAATTGACCAGCTTCCAACCGGGGAGACTAACCCTGTAACATTTTGTGTTAGAAAATGCTCCCAAGGTGCCATAGGAATCCCACCACTTTCAAGTTTTCCTGTAGTGGTGGGTAGTGCTGAGATTGACTCAGCACCTGGCAGCATTACCCAGGTATCCCCAGGCCTAAGCAGCCACACTGGGATCCACCGATCCAACACAGACTATCCTTCCCACCCCCTCCTCTTCCCCCAACAAACATTCATAATATTGCCCAAGAGGTTACAGAATACTCCACCCTCACCTTATTCACCCATCCCCCCGTGGCAAACTATGCTGACCACTCTTTGTGCAATTATTAAGTATGCAGAACCTCCACTTTAAATCTGGCACTGTGGATCAAAAATGGGTCGCTATGTAGCTATGCAGTTGGACTGATTTAAGGTATTCGCAGTCCGAACTGAACAGGATGTGCTAGCAAGGAAAGAGAGAAGAAAGACAAAATACAAAAGAAAATTATATATAACCTTTTGTGTTTTTAAAAAAAGGATATCTGGATTATTCATCTTCTTTTAAAGAGCCAGGTGTGAGTCTTGGGTTGGCTTGTAGAGAGCCTAGTTTCCACTCCAACTATCCGGAATCCTTAGAAAAACAAATGGCCCTTGAGAATTCAAGAGTCTGGGCCCTGGGTTCTGGCTTCTCCTTGTGCATGCCTCAGCCGTGATTTTGCTCACTTCTGCAGCTTGTTCCACACGATGGGGCTTCCCAGTCCATCAATGGGGTCTGATCTTGCACTTCTCCCTGCTTGGCTGCTGGGCGTTATCCACTGCCTTTTTTCAATCTCCTTCAGGGCACCAGGATTAATCAGGTCAACCACCAGTATACCCAAGGAAGCCAAAAATTCCTTAGCATCCACAGTAGAATCGAATGTCCTGATACCTGCATCAGAATTCATGTGCAAATGCACAAGGAAGTTGACTCTAGCCTTCAGGCCTTTGGCTCGCAGAGCCTTTATAACTGGGAACCAAAGCTTGTGTCGCACCGTTCTTGTGGGTGCATAGGCAGGTTCGAAAATCAGCTTCACATCACCAAATGCAACCTCCTTTTTCACCCAAGCCTTCCTCAGAACCATTTCTCTGGTTCTGAAATCCAGAAAAGCAACATTCAGAGAGTGGGGTCGAGCTTTAGGGTCTTTCAGTGAAGCTGAGAGGGCTCTGTGGGCTTGGATTATGTTTAATGGTACCTCTTTGTCTAGCTCAAGCAGCTCTTTAAGTAGCCCCATCACATATTCCGGTACATTGGCAGACTCTGTATGTTTTGGCAAGCCATGTATCCTGAGGTTTACCATGCGTGATCTATTTTCAAGATCTTCGATTCTGCCCAGGAGGAATTGCGGTCTATCATGAAGTTACAGGATAGCTCCATTGTGCAGGTCTATGGACTCTGAACAGCAGGTTAAATTCTCTTCTAGTTGCTGAATTTTTTTGCCTTGTTGCACAATGTTTGCCTTATTTTCTTTTATATCCACCTTGATCGAGTCCAGAGTATTGCTTAAATGGTATAGCTCGGTGCACAACTGGCGAGAGGTAATGGTAAAATCTCCCTCCTCTTCAGACTCACTCTCCCATCCCGCTTCAACTGTGTCCACTGGTCTGGTAGCCACCAAGCTGGTAACTGCCGCCTTTGGGGGCAAGTTAAGTTTTTGTTGTTTTAGAGCACCTCCGGGAGTGCTCCTTGGCTTATTTCTGGTTGCCATAGTGTAGCGACTGGATTCCGGTCAATTTTGAGTGTAATAGGAAAGAAGGAGTGTGTTTTAAATTAAGATTTATCGAGGGTTTCAGTGGAGCTTGTCTCCCTTGCACCTACTGTACATGGATCGGTGACGTCACCGAAGTCCCACTTATGCCATTTTATAAAACAATCAGGAACCTCAGCACAAAGATGAGCAAGGAAAACAGATGTTTGTTACACTGATCTCAAACCCTTGAGACTTGGGCATTTATATCAACCATATCTACTCCAAAATTCCCCTCCTCTCTTCCCACTGGCCTGTCACATCTATCCTCCCTCCTCACACCATCTACTCATGTTCTCCACATTCCCATAAGGACAATGCTAGAATCATTGATTCTATGAGGATCACATCTTTTCTTTGTTCTGTGGCTTATGCTCTGACATCCCTCTGTCCCATCTACTCTAACCCCCATAGTGCTTCAATTTGTAAACAAACCACCTATGAAACTTGCCCTGACTCTCACAAACATGCCTCTTTCACCCCTCTTCTTAAAATATCCACCAATGACCCTGCTGGTCTTTCCAACTGTGTCCCATCTCTAACCTTTTGCAAAATGCTCTCTACTCACCCTTCTCATTCCATTCTCATTCACTTTCAGTTCATTTTCCCCTGATCACAGCATAAAAACTGCTCTTGTCTGTCTTATAAATGGTTTCCTGCTCTCATCTGACAATGGCTCTCACCCTTCTTATACTTCTGGGATCTCACTGTGGCTTTTGAGTTTTGACCCTCTAAGTTCATAGTTTGTAGCTGTTATAACCTTTTATCATTTATGTCTATACATTGTCTGTAACAATGCCTTACCACTTGGGTCATGTATGAAAGCAGGCTAACTCTTGGCCCAGGGTACCTACCCAGTTACAAAATAAACAAATACAAATAAATTAATTTAATTAATTAATTAATTAATAAATAGTCACTCTGTCCTCCTTGATTGCTTGACATGGTATATTGTGATGATAGTGACCGCATATGGGTGACTGTCAAAACGGTGACCCATATGACGGCGCTATCATCGTGGGCAATGGTAAAGGGATGGCGAATTTTGCGACTGCAAGGGTAGGGTGGGTGACAGGAAGGGAGGGTGGGTGACAGGACATGAAGGGATGGGGAAACAGGGTTGTAACCCTGTAGTGTGCCTGGTTCTGCCGAGCCAACCATGTGGTGTGGTGGGTAGGGTGGTTGGTTCTGTTGGAACAGGTTCTGGGTTCAAGACTGGAGGCAGGTACAATTTTGCTGCATCCTGCAGCTGTGAGACTTAATTTTTTTTTAAACTGGGCTGTGCCCCCCTCCCCGACATGCACCCCCCCCCCGGAGTTGAGGGGGAGTGCCCTCTCCCCCGCATGCACAGTTTCCCGGTCGCCTTTTATTGCATATCACTGAAAATGTTTTTGGCGATAATGCAGGTCACGATAATAGGGATTGCCTTTTGGTGGTCGCTATTATCACATAGAACCCTTGACACACTGTGCTGTCTTTGATCGGGCACTTTCCTTTTATGCAAAACAGACTCAGTGTCTGCTTTCACAAAAACCATTTCATTTTACCGAAGATACAAAAGTACTTCTTTATTGGTAACTTTGATGTAAAATGGTGTAAAACAGCATGTGGTCAAAGGCTGTATGAGCAGCAGCTAACAGCCTAGGCCAAGGTTTTGCATAATGATGCACACTTTCTCAAGGTATCAGCTCATTTACTGACCACTTCTTTTGAACAGGAGACTTAAGTGGCACAACCTATACAAAGAGTGTTGTGAATGACTCCAGGGCCTGATAATTAATAATACAAAACATTTAAAGCACATCACTAAAAACATTACATGATACAATAATATTAAAAATGGTGATGATACATAATTTCAAAAATCCAGCTAGCATAGCATCAGAATGATATAAAAAGGAAACAAAAAGATTAATCATGTTGCCAAAAAGCATATCATGGCCATTTACTGGCCCACTGGAAGTGCCATATGCTTCCATACTGGTGACCAGTGTT
This sequence comes from Neoceratodus forsteri, assembly GCA_016271365.2. Classification (NCBI taxonomy): domain Eukaryota; kingdom Metazoa; phylum Chordata; order Ceratodontiformes; family Ceratodontidae; genus Neoceratodus; species Neoceratodus forsteri. The sequence continues at coordinate 97,235,041 of JADMNL010000030.1, forward strand.
TGGGAGTGGACTCGGGGAGCCAGATCGGGTTCCAGGGGGGCTGGGGTAACACTGCTGCATGGTAACGCTCTCAGGCAGAAGAGACAAGTATTCCAGTTCTGGCACAGTAGTGACCCCTGCAGTGGGCTGAAGGAGCTTGGCTTCTCTGTAGGGCATTACTATGTGTGCTTGAAGAACATGAGTGGGGACACACATATTGTGCTGAGGATTGGGGAGGGGGGACAAGGGATAATATACAGAAAATAACCTATGTGTTCTGGTCACTGTATATGACAGTGCCAGTTCCCTCAGGTCCCACTCCATGTGGATCTCTGCAGGTATGATGGCAGGGGAGTATTGAATGGTACTAAGGGGACTGAACTCACCTGAAGCAAGTGTGGTGGTGATCAGTAGCCAAAAAGCTCTATTGCAAAAAAGCAACTTACACAGTTGCATAGAAAAAAATCATATCTTATACAAAACTATTCCAAAGTAGCCATAACTCTTAAAACATTTAACTGAACTGGCATTCAAAATGCAGAATAGAAATACATAATTAAAAAAGTAGCAGAAGGGGGTGGGCAGATTAAGGACTAAGAGATATGAGAAATACATTCATTCTATTTGTCTAAACTAACACAAAAACAGTATGTCAAAAACTCCAGTATTACAGAAAACGGAACAACTTCAGTTCTCAAATTAATCCTGGCTATTTGCTAGCTCTAGGAAGCACTGTTCAGAAACCCTCCCTTGTAAACACAAGGGGCCCCATGCACAAAGCTGCATAGGCATTCCTAAGTGCCATTCTTGTGCACAGGGGTCCCCTGGACCTCTATATGCATGCACAGAAGGGATGCACATACCTCTTGCTCCTGAGCCCCCTGACTGGTCACATGGCTACATTCCTGGGTGGTCCAGAGGGAGTGTCAGGGGCATGCCTGCACTCTATGCCTTTTGCAAAGGCACAGACTACTGGGCGGGGCTGAAAGTAAATCAGGAGGACCATGCCAAAATGTGTACACACACCCCAAAGGACACCCAATGGCTGTCACACCCCCAAAGGACACCAAATGCCTGTGGTGGGATGGGAACACCCTCCATGCTGCTGCCCCAGCCCACCAGACCAACAGTGAGGGCTGGGGACAGCCATTCAGGCATTTGCACATGGTTTGACAAAGACAGGGTCCCACACCTTCCCAGTATCCCCTGTTCACCTGCAGCAGGTGATCCTCTTCAGGACCCAGGATGGGCAGCCGGTTGGATGCCTACCTGTGTCCCTCGATCTGCCCCTGCACAGCTGCACAGTGGGGGGGGGGGGCAGGGCCACTGATAGGCAGTAGATGATCATGAATGCCAGCCACCACACACCTGCCTATGGGCACACAGCTAAGGATTCTGAGTACATGCATTTCACGTATACCCAGCCCCTGTCCTTGCATAGAGCCCAAGATTTTTAAATCACCCCCCACCCCGGCATTAGGTGCTACCCTTTAATCAAGCCACTGTCGTTGTTCACCATTTAGGTCCATAGTGTTTTACTCTTCTCCTAACTTGTATTTTTTGCACTGTATTTATACTGTTAATCAGTTTTTATCTATGTGATGTATTCCCCCATGTATCCTTCCCCTGGTGTATACGTGGTAATGAGTCTTGCCTCAATGTACCTTTGCCTGTCACAAATTTCTAAGTAAATAAATGAATTTAAAACTATGTTTAACATTCTTCTTATTGGGCCTTAGTCACAAAGGGTGCGGATGGGCTACGCGCCGCGTGATCCAGGCACATAGCCCACCCGTACCCATGCGCACCCACCATGGCTTGCATGAAACAGGTACACCCCCCCTCCACACTTGATCCCCGGCCAAGTGCAGAGCTACATGGGTGGTGGGCCAGGGACTCCGTGGGGTGGAATGGCCAGCACTCTTAACTATTTACAAACGTGTGGAGTGCTATACATGGAGGCCAGCGGCTATGCATCTGGCGGGCAGCCATACTGGCTGTGTCATGTACACCCTCTGGTTGACACTGCTGAACCCACTGGTGCAGGTGGGGGGTCATCAGACCCCCACAGGATGGTGCCTCTGTCATAGGGGGACGGTGATCGGTCCAGAGGCAGGCGGCCAGCACATGCTTCCCCGGCAGTGGTACTGGCAATCTACGCCCCCCACATAGATGGCGCCATACCGGCACAAGGGATCCACTGCAGACTCGGGTAGGGCAGCCAACTGGCTGCCATCATGGTCCTGCAACCCCACTCCATGCACCTCCGCACCAGGAGGGTGGGGACTTGGAAGGGAGCCAGGTGGAGACCTCTGCTTCATGAATGCGGGCCCTGCATGGATCTCCCATGGGTGCAGAGCTGTGTACGCCTTTCCGTGCCAGCTCCATGACGTTTTGTGAATAGTGCCCAATATTAACACAGTGCTTGGCTGTTGCATATTACCTGTTTTTATCACAAATATCTCTGACATGCTCCACCGTTCTAATACAGAACTTCCCAGTTGCCTTTCTAGTATAGAAAGGACCCCATCTGGAAACAGCCATATACACAATCCCCATAGTGTCACATGTGATCACTGATAAATAAATCCTGAATTTTCTGTTTTGGGGTTTTGTGGTTCTTTTGTTGTGTTACAACCACACATACAGTATAATACAATGTCCACAAGGAAATGAAACCACTGGGGGTAGTTGACTATAAGCTCTAATCATAGGATCCAGTTATACACTATGAGCAAGGATGTCCTTTAGATTTTGGCCCATCCTACATACTCCTTTTTTCCCTAATTATTATTGTAGGCATGGTTAGTTCCTAAAACACCCCAATTTTTGTGAATTATACTAATGCCATTGTCATCAGGGCACAGATCAGGAAGCACAGGCAAAACAAGAGAAGTTGTAAAAATCGCTAGTAGCATTTTTATTATTATCATTAAAAATAAAATAAAAAATAAAATTGTGCAGGGTGGCTCTTGATATAGGCAGTTCAGATAAAACAATGTCCTTCATCTGAGAGTATCTCTAAATCTCAATCTCTCTCTCTCTCTCTCTAACTCTCTAAACAAACATTGCTGTCTTTTTATAAGATGTTTTCACCTGGCAATTAAATTCTGCATCCTGTTCTCATTAAGCTGTAGCTCCTGTTTCAGTGTACCAGATTTTGCCAGTTTCTGTCCTGTGACAAGTACATCCAGTCTAAAAGGAGTAGTCAATTAAGACATTCTAGCCAGAGCTGGTTTTCCCACTGGCAGCTCTGCAAACAAGCTTGTGGAAGGTCAAAATGTTTCTCAAGGTCATTCCCTTGTGTTCCAGTTTGCTATCTTTCGTAACAAACTGCAAGCAGATTTCTGCAATTCTTTTCAATAGTATGACTATATACATGACACTGTAGTGCAGCATGAAAGGGGTGCTGCACTCTTGAGATGCCATCTGTCAGGTGAGATGTTAATCCGAGATCTTGTCTACCTGTTCTGGTGGTTATTCAGGAGGACCTTAAAGATAACCCATGGCACTTCTTGAAAAAAGTAGGGAAATATCCCAGTGTCCTGGCCAAGTTTCCTCCTTGTCACCAAAAAATACCTCCAACAGCTTAATCTGGTTAATTTCGGTTGGCTTATATCTGTATCTCCCATCCCCCGGGACAAGGCTGAAAATAGGCAGAATTGTCTAGTCCACCTTTCCCTGTCAACAAAAACTAAATAAATAAATGCATTTGCAAACCAAGGGATCTTAGTTTCACATAAAGATTCACTTGTTTTAACCATAGAGACGCAAAGGAAGAAAGAATAGAAATAGCAAATCCAGGAAGGGAGATAATAGGGGGAAATTGTGGGACCATCGAAGTAGCCAGTTCTGACGTTCCACAAGGAAATTTGATTGCACAATCAGACATACAAGAGACAGACAAGTGACAGAATAGGAGGGACAGAAAAATAAATCCCTGATTTTAACTCTCTCCGTATAAGAGATGGAACAGGGTCTTATGCAACCTTATCATATAACTCCCTCTTTGAGAGGGAACCTGTTTTTTATCTTGTAAAAACAGGTTTCCAAACTTTCTTTTTTCTCTTTTAACATTACCTTATTGCATTCACAGTTCTTTGCATATGTGGTGTCCCTTTTTCATGACACCTATTACAGCAAACATTTCATTTAAGCACACACATTTGTTTAACCGTCTGAATTCTCAAGTCCTAAATCACAGTTCCTTCCCTCCCTCATCTTTTATCAGTCTAGAGACGCTTTACAACTCGTTTTGTCGATTGCCGCAAACCTGCTCCCCCACACCCACCTCTGCACACTACATACCACACTCTCCCTACCTACCCTATCTCATCCTTACACTACCCACTGCCACGTCCTCATTGCAAAGCACTGGTTTTACTCCTTACCTTCATACCTATCATCACTCTTGTCACCCATGGCTATTTCTGACTATGCTTTGCATTCCAGGGACTCTCGCACCTTCTCCATTTTCCATCCACACTCCTGCGCAAGACAAGCTGCCTTCTTGTACTGGCTCCCCATTTTTTGGAACCAGCTTTCCCCTCTCTCTCTCCTCTTTTAAGCACTTCCTAAGGCTCTGCACTCAACCCACATGCTCCTGCCACCACCTCCTCTGACACCAAGCCCTACTACCATTGGATGTATCTACTGAGTCTCTTCATAGCTATTCTGGTTTCTTAGCCCTATCATACTATCCCTGTTACACCACTACTGTGTGCATTGTTGCTTTGCCTAAATGTACCATATGTGTATGTAGTACTTTATGTAAAGTTCCCACCCATTTTTAATTACTGGTTTCATAGTCCTGTTGTACTATTTGTGTAATACTACTATTATGTTTGTTATTGCTTTGCCTAAATGTACTATTATAGTTATAAATGGAGGCTAGGAGAAGCTGGGCTGGGAGGATGTGGGGAAATAGTACATATATGGGAAGCAGGAGAGTGGTAAACTGCAATAACTGTGGGACATCGGTCTTTATGGGGTTGATGTGGAGTAAAGGGGTATGTCCTGTGTGTAAGAGCCTGGAACAGCTAAGGGCTGAAATTAGGCTGCTCAAATGGGAGCTGGGGAGGATGGTGTGGGAAGTCAGAGGAGCAGAGCAGTGGAGGGAAAGGCAGAGGGGTGATACCCAGGGGAGTGAGGGCATCAGGCAGGGGATGGCAGTGGGGAGGAGCACCCAGTATACAGGAGTGTCTCTTCCTCAGAGGACTAGGGAGCCCAGGATGGAGGAATGGCAAGTGGTAAGGGGGAAGCAGTGAGAATGTGAGAGTAGCATCAAGGGTGGGAAATTCTAAAGGGGTGCCATTATTGAATAGATTTTCTCCACTGTCTGGAAGGAGGGAGGGGGCAGCAGGAGGTGAGGTAGAAGGTCAGGTTGAACCAGGGCAAAAAGTTAGAATATAGGGAAGGGCCAGAGAGGGAACTAATCAGGGTGGGAAGGGAAGAGGAGGAGGGCAAAATGGAGTGGAGGATGGGAGGAGGGAGAGAAAAGGAAAGGAAGAGGGGCGGGAGAACTGAAAGCAGATATAGATAGTCAGAAGGGGAGGGGCAGAGTGGGAGATGGAAAAACAGGTAAGGTGGTAAATTGTGGATGTGGAGATAAGTTCACCAGGGTGCGGAGGGAGCAGTTAGGTGGGGAAGCAGCTAGAACCAAAGGTAAAAAAAGTAAGGACGGGGAACACTGGTGCAGGGGGTTGAAGGGTGGCAATCACTGGGGACTCCATAATTAGGGATATTCACTGGGGAAGGAAAGGGGACCCAAATGCAAGCAGGATGGTGATTTGTATGCCAGGGTGATAACAGGGAAGGTAGGCCCAAGAATAAGGGAAATAGTAAGGGAGGTTTGAGGAAAACCTAATTTAGTTATACATTTGGGAACCAACGACCTAGCTGGGAAGGAGGTTGAGGTAGTGCAAAGCTGGTTCAGAGAGTTAGGGAAGATCTGCAGGGAGGAAGGAAGTTTTCTGGCCTTCTCAGAAGTGATACCAGTACCAAGTGCCAGCACAGCCAGAAAAAGAAGAATAGAGGATTTTAATGGCTGGCTGAGGAAATGGTGCAGGGAGGAGATGTTTATCTGTATTGGGGACTGGGAGGAGACCTGGTCAAACAAAGCACTCTTTTTGCCAGACAGGCTATACCTCAGTAGGGAAGGTCTGAGGGTACTCAGGGACAAACTGGGGGATTACATAACCACTACACTTAATTTGAACTACTAAGGTGGGGCAGCGGGTGTGCAGGCCCACAGACTCCAAGAGAAGGAGGTCAGTGAACCTCCCCCCCCCCCGCAGTGACGGAAGAGGTCTGTAGCGAGGAGATGGAAGGGGTGAGAACACAATCAGCAAAGGGTGGGGGGGTGAATAACACATAAGGGTACGTGGAGGGGTGCACACAGAGGGCATAAATGTGAACAGAAGAATAGAGGGAAGAGAAGGAAGGTCAGATTCTAGGTGGAGGGCAGTGTGAAGTGAGTGGAGTCTTGGAAACAAGGTGGATGACCTACAGGCACTATTAGCAGACAGAAGGGTGGACTTAGCTGCAGTAACTGAGAATTGGGCAACATCACACCATGACTGGGACCTTGAGATCCTGGGACATGAACTATACAGGAGGGACAGAGTAGTCGGAAAGCGGCAAGGGGTGGCAGTTTATATATTTTTTCAAACAAAATGTTTTATTTTTTTTAATTTTTGGTAAGATGTCACAATCATAAATCACATAAAACATAGGAATCTGTCGGCCTGTCGACATAGTGGTTGGATTTCTGCTTGCGACGCCAGCGATCCAGGTTCGGGAACGAGCCTGGGGAGCTGGAGGGCCGGCCAGGGGAGAAGGCTTGAGCATCCCCAGGACAGCTTGTGTTCTCCGGGGGGGGGGGCAAGGTCCCAGCGCAAGACTGACCCCAGGCGGAGGTCTGGGGCACAGTATGCACTGAGACAAGAGAGGTGAGGACATTGCGGATGTTGGCGCTATGCGCCTTGACGTCAGGGGTTCATGCGATGTCCACAGAACACCAGAAAAAACAAGCACCAGAACACTGAGGGGAAGGCACACCACTGCAGACCCTAATGGCTCCCTCCTGCCTGGACTGATGGGGGCCCCAACAAAACAAGAAGCATCGGGGTGTTTGGGCCCTACTTCATACCTGCCTGGGGGTTATAGCCATGGCTCTATGAGGGTCTGCCGCAGAACCAGGTAAGGTGGCGAAGCAGGGTGACATCTGAACATCTCCCAACTGAGCGGGGTTCTGGTGCAGGGGAGGAGGCAAAAATAGAAAGTAAAAAAAAAAAAAAACATAGGAATCTTAGAAACCACATTAAAAACAAGTATCAATGTAATAAGTATTTTTACACATAAATTCATCCTGACTATAAATCATTAATTATCTTTTCTCACCAAATATGTAGGACTTCTATATACAAATATATTCTGTCCTACTTAAACTACCGTTATAACTATGTCTTAATTCATATTCTCTATTATCATGAACAGATACTATTACTTGTGTCTTTCAGTTTTCTGATAACTATTTAAAATAGGGACTCCAAATGTCTTTATATGTGTGTAGTGTTCCTGCATTCAGATAACTAACTTTTTAATTTATGGCAAGGTTCGACAAATATTTGGCCCATTCTTTCAACCAGGTGAGTGACTGTCCTTCCAATGCCTTGAAATCAGCCTTTTGTATCCTAGAGCTGCTAACTGCAACCATTTCTTTCTTGTGGAGCTCAATGGGTAAGCACTATTTGTGTCTCCTAGTATAAAAATCTCAGCCTCAAAGGGAATAGTCTTACCAAGGACTTGATTACACAGCTTCCCAGTTTCCCAATGATTAGCCAAAGTGGTCTAATTAGTTGACAGTTCCACATCAAGTGTAACAACCCTGTATTAACAGATCCGCACCTCCAGCATTTGCTATTATCCGTCAGGCCTAATTTGTATATTTTTTTAAGGGTAAAATACCAATCATGTCGAATTTTGAACTGTATTAGATGGCCTTGCATATCCTTACTAGTCTTATATGCGTTTTGCCACATTAGATCCCAAGACTGTTGAGATTTCGCGGGACCTAGTCTCTGCTCCCATATTTCTTTGACATTTTGTGCTAGATCTGGACTAGTTTCAATGGATAATTTATATATTTTACTAGCCCAACCTCTACTTCTCACTATTTTGATCAAATTAGTTACTTCTTTTGATGGATATATGGTATAATTTGTGTCTAAAATATTTTGTAAAGCTTCCCTAATTTGAAGGAAGGAATGAAACTCTGTATAAGGTAGCTTATAAAGGCTTCTTAATTCTGTAAAAGGCCGGAGTATGCCATTCCTGTGATCTACCAAGTACCATATGATTAAAAAGCCCCTACTCTCCCATAGTGGATTTGTCAGTGTACACCTCCCTGTGGTAACATTAGGATTTCTCCAGAGAGGAGTACAGTTAGTAGGTAAAAGACTATTTGTTAGGGAATTGCCCAGCCATTTTATGTTCTTTATGATAGCTTTCAGAAATGGGTGTGTTGATATCTCAGCTGGGAGTACTCTTATCATAAGGTGGTATAGCAAGTATGGGCGGACTACTTTAGACTCATATTGAACCCAAAGGGGGGAGTTCCTATCATGTTGAAACCAGTGGCATGTTTACTTGTATAAGAAGGCCTGGTGATATCGCTTGAAATACAGAAGTCCCATTCCCTAATTGCCAGGTTTTCTTGAGCTTCTTTAGGCTGAGCCTAGCTGTTTTACCTTCCCATAGGAACCCTCTAATATAATAATTTATTTTTTAACCAATTAGATGTTATGTCCATGGGAATATTTTGTAATAAATAAAGAAATCTGGGTGCCAACATCATCTGAAGTGCATTAGCCTTCCCCCACAATGACAGATTAAGTTTGCCCCATTTAGTTAAATTAATATCAGCCTCTTCTAGTAAAGGTCTTATATTGTTGGGCACCAGGTTTTCTAGCTTTTGCAGTATGTAGATACCCAGATATGTAATACACCCCCCCCATTTTAAATTGTATTGGGAGCTTAATGACTTAAAGTCTTCTTGGCTACTTTTCAATGGGAGCAATTCAGATTTTTTCCAATTAATAGTTAGCCCTGAAATTAATTTAAATTCCTCTAATAGGCTCATGGTGTGTTGCATAGATGTGTGGGGCTTTGACAAGGTCAGTAGCATATCATCTGTGTATGCCACTATCTTATGTTCCAGCCTGTTAAAATTAATACCAGAAATCTTGGGATCAGCAGGATAAGGCATACAGGCAGTGGTTGAGAGCACTAATCATGTACTCCCTGGAGGAAAGGAGATCGAAAGGGAGGGCATGATTGGGACCTTCAAGTACTTGAAGGGGATAAATAAGGTTGATAATGAGAGTCTCTTTAAGCTGAGTAGCAACCATAACATGATGGGGCACAGTTTTAAGCTGGAGGGTGGAAGGTTTAGGAGGGAGGTCAGGAAGCACTTCTTCACAGAGAGGGTGGTGTACACTTGGAATGCACTGCTGGAAGAGGTCATCTCCTTGAAGACAGTGGGCAGCTTTAAGATAGGCTGGGATAGGCATAGGAGGAAGGTAAGGGTCATGGGTAGGGAGGATTGGAGATGTGGGGAGGGAGGGCAGAGACAGTAACTCAAGCTGTGGACCTTGCAATACGAGCAAACTTGATAGACCAACCGGCCTTCTTGGGGTGGCTTCTTCGTATGTTCGTATACCTGCATGTACAACTGTATGTAAAGGTCCCACCTGACTGCAATTACTTTAGTACTATTCTGTCAAATGGTGGTTTGATTACTCTTTTTACTGGTGTTTTGGTTACCTGTTTTACTACTGCCCTTTTTGTTCCATGTTCCTGGGTCACACCTGAAAATGAGCCTCGGCTCACTGTGCCTTTCCTGGTTACCAGATTTGAAATAAATAAATAACTAAATATCTTGATAGAAAATCAGCATTGACATTCTCTTTTCCAGATTTGTGCTTCATTTTGAATTTAAATGACTGTAGTGCCAGGTATACCTTGTGATTCTGGGATTTTTGTGTTGCTTGCATGCATGTTAATGAGATGCCACTACGCTCAAAGAAACTCACGTCACAATCAGCTGCGTTCTGTAAAAACATTAATCTGCAGCTGTTGTCTCCCATTGCCACCCCCACGTTCCCTCTCTCTCTCTCTCTCTCTCTCTCTCTGTCTCTTTCTGTCACACACACACATTCACAGATGCGCATAGAGGGGACAGTCGCATTCTCTACCGGAGGTACAGCAGTTCCAAATCTCTACAATACTTAAAGTAAGAATGGACACTGCACCAACAGCATCTGACTATGTAACAGGCAGCCCCAGGTTTTTTGGGCCAAAGTAGATTGCCCTTTTAACCCCTTCTCACCAGAATTATATAGAAGTAATTTGAAAAAGAGCCATGTATGTGTCTTTCAGGCTGAAATTAATTTGGGTGTGAAGGGCTAATCTTCCCAGGCTGACTCAAAGAGAAGCGGGGGGGGGGAAATGAGATGTACACTAACTATATGTTGTAGAGATGGCAGGGGGTCAGGACTGTGACAGTGGGGCTCAGCTCTGAACTGACAGAGCCAGAGATTTACAATTCTCGTTTAATTACTAAGTGACCCAGCACTCCATTTATGTGTTTCTCACATGCACGAAGTGTGGACAGTTGATCAGCTGGACCAATCAGTACAGATCATTATGGCCTCAGGAATGTTTTTCTTTTTTTTTAATTCCCACGCAGTGACTTGACAGAGAAGTTATACTCAAAAGATAGCTCTATATGCAGTCAACAGGTGGAAAAGTTAACAGAAGTCTGGATTTTTTTTACTATTCCCTCTGCAGTGAGAAACTGAAACTGATCCTCTACAAATTGGGAAAAGTCCTATGAGGCATTGATCAGTACGGGTACTGCCCTATTGGAATTGTGAAAAATGTAAATTTGTTGTAATATGCAATGCTTTTAAGTAATTGTTTCTTAGAAACATATGCAGAAGCGTTAACCCCTGGTAATACTACATCTGACACAATCACAAATTGGCTACATCTTGAGATTTCAGATGTCAAAATAAATCATGTAAGGGCTTATATCACCTTATTATTATTATATTAGGAAGGACCTCCTTGTAAATGAGTGTGTTCAATGGTGTTTTCCTGCAAATATACCGGAAACTTGAACTTGAAACTTATATTAAGAGTACACAGTGATCCTGTATATGTAGTAACTTGACTTCCCTACTTTACAATATTGATGCTGTGTAAGGCAGTCATCTAAATATTTTAATAAAATCACTTAATAATAAAATCATTTAACAATCCTCATTGTATGGCCCTCAGTACCAGATAGTTTTTGTCTCAACTTTGGCACATATCTCAGGCATTTTTTGGGAATTTTGCAATCACATTTTCAACATGGGGTTATTGGTACCCCTCCTCATGAATTCAGCCACTGTCATGGTGTTATTCGGTCCGGAAAGGTGATTTCACAGTCACTGCGTGGAATCACTTTTCGGGCCAGATTAATTGAATGACAGTGCCACTGTTCATGAGGTGGGCTCTCAAAAAACCTATGTTGCAAGATTGGTTTTAACACATAAAAAAATAACTAAAACTAGGTTAAGTGCTACAAGGGACAGGGTTTTTAAAACAGCATTCCAGTTTGTCTTCATTTTTGTTTTTTTTTCATGAACGGACACCGCTCGGTCACGCTACCTGCACCAGCAATTTTAAAAAAGATTATGCAACTGGTGTGTTATTGGAATTTTTTTACATACCATTGGGGTGTGATGACCTCAAAAACCTTTTGAGCTTTGCTCTCGAGATTTATGGGTCATCACACCCCTCGGGTATGTAAAACAAGTCCATAACACACAGTTGCATAACCATGATTCTCTATATGTTGGGGGATAGTCTTGCTCCACATCTGGCTCAGCTATGTGAGAATGTCTGGCCAATATCCCCGAATACCGGGACAATCCACAAAAATATGGTAGTTGCCCTCCCCCACCCCGTGTCCCATACCCCCTCCAGCAGGTGTTAGAACTAGTTGGTGTGAAATGAGAGGTTATTGTTGAGTTGTGGAAAACCTTCATTAGAATTTTCCAGCAATACCTTCATATAGATAGAGAAGATCAGATCCACCAGCCTCTCTGGAGTATTTTCTCCAAATGTTAATCAGCAGTAGTTGCTCCTGCCTCCTCCTTCTATTTATGCTTAACTTCACTAAGTATTACCCCTTTGGCATCCCTAAACAAAGCATAGATCATGGACATGTACCTCCCAGTGTTTCGGAGTCAAATGGCCCAATAAACCAAGTCTTACCATTTAGTGTGGGTTATATTAAGGTACCCAGCTGCTCTCCTGACATAATGCATGCAATAGCCTCCCATACCCCTATAATGCAAAGCATCATGGGCTGTATATGCAAATCACCACAAAATGTTATGCTGGTTCAGCTTTAAGCAGAAATGCATGGTGCCAAAAGGCCTCTCACACAGTCTGCAAGAAACATATAGAAACATATAGAAATTGATGGCAGATAAGGACTGCAAGATCCATCCAGTCTGCCCATTTCTTTTTCTACCTTATAAATGTGCCATAGGTCTTTGCTCTGTCAATGGCCTATCTATTCATACTCACCTGTATTGATTCCTTATGCCTATCCCATGCCTGTTTGAAGCCCTGCACTGTATACATATCCACCACTTCCTGAGGTAGGCCATTTCATGCATCCACCACCCTTTCTGTGAAAAAGAACTTCCTCACATTACTCCTTAATCGGCCTCCCTCTAATCTCATGCCGTGTCCTCTTGTCCTGCTATTTTTCTTATATTGAAACATGTTAGACTCTTTCACCTTGTTAATGCCCTTAAGGTGTTTGAGTGTTTCAATCATAGCACCTCTCTCCCTCCTTTGCTCTAGGGTATACATATTGAGTTCATTTAATCTGTCCTCATATGTTTTCTGATGCAGTCCCTGCACCATTTTGGTTGCCCTTCTCTGGACTGCCTCAATCTGGTTAATGTCCGCTTGAAGGTGTGGCCTCCAGTACTGCATGCAGTACTCCAGATGAGGCCTAGCCAGTGTCTTGTACAGAGGGATTATTACCTCCCTCTTCTGAATTGTGAACCCCCTACTAATACACTCCAACATCCCTCTAGCCTTACCTACTGCTTTAGAGGTCTGCTTGGATGATTTCAGGTCATCGGCGATGATGACGCCCAAGTCTCTTTCTTCCCTTGTGACTGCCAGCAACTCCCCTCCCAGCCTGTAGGTGGCTTCAGAGTTTCTCTTCCCTATGTGCATGATCTTGCACTTCTTTGCATTAAACCCCAGTTGCCACTCTTCTGACCATTTTGCTAGTTTATCCAGATCTCTTCTCATTCTGCCCACACCATCTGGATCGTCTACGCTGTTGCAGATCTTGGTGTCATCTGCAAACAGACAAACCTTACCCTCCAGTCCATCTGCAATGTCACTGATGAAGATATTGAAGAGGAATGTCCCCAGGACTGATCTCTGAGGTACCCCACTTGTGACTTGCAGCTCTTCGACTGTATACCGTTTACCACCACTCTCTGTTTTCTGCCTGTCAACCAGTTTGCCACCTAGTTGACCAACGTCTGACCCACCCTGAGCCTACCCAGCTTATTAATCAATCTTCTATGTGAAACAGTATCGAAAGCTTTGCTGAACTCAAGGTAGGCAACATCAACTGCTCCCTATTGGTCCACCACTCTGGTTACCCAGTCAAAGAAATCTATGAGATTAGTTTGACAGGACCTTCCTTTTTGTAGACCCATGCTGTCTTGGATCCTGTGCTCCTATGGATTCCAGGTGTTGCACTACCCTTTCCTTAGGGAGTGTCTCCATAATCTTGCCCACTACTGAGGTAAGACTCACTGGTCTGAAGTTCCCTGCCTGCTCCCTGCTACCACTCTTCTGGAGCGGGATCACATGAGCCCTTCTCCAGTCTTCTGGGACCTCTTCTGTGCTCAGAGATTCACTAAACAGTTCTGATAATGGCTCTGCTAGTTCTACCCTTAGCTCCTTTAGTACCCTGAGATGTATGCCATCAGGTCCCATTGCCTTGTCCACCCTGAGTTTATCGAGGTCTTGTAGGACCCTTTCTTTTGCGAAGGGACTAGTTCACACCTCCCTCCCCCCTGTGTCCATGGTGCAGAGCTGTGGGCCCTGCCCTACCTTCTCTTCAGTAAATACTGAACAGAAGTATCTATTTAGGATAGATGCTTTTACATGGTCCTCCTCCTCACATGCCCCCCTTATCCCCTCTGATCTTAGCAATACCCCATGTAACTATAGAACGTCTTGTCACCTTCTTTTACTGTTCGTGCTAGTGTTTCCTCAGTTTGGGCCTTTGCCTGCCTTACTGCCTTCCCTGCTTCCCTTAGGGCAGTTTGGTATGCCTCCCTATCTTCATCCTGCTGCATTTCCTTATATTTCCTGAAGGCCAGCCTTTTGGCTCTGGCCTTTTCTGCTACTGTGTTTGAGAATCAAAGTGGTTTCTCTTCTTTTGCACTTCCTTTCTCACTAACACAATGGGATGTTGCTTCAAGTATTGCATCTTTAATGCTTGCCCACTTTGCCTGTACCCCTCACCTGTATTTCTTTTGCCACGGCTAGCTTAACTCTGTTGGCCATCTTATCAAAGTCAGCTCCTCTGAAGTCCCATATTTTTGCCTTGGAGTGGGATAATTTTGTTCTAGTGGCCACACTGAACCATACCATATGATGGTCACTGGCCCCCAGGTGACCTTCTACCTGGAGATCTGTGATCCTTTCCCTGTTAGTCAGTACTAGATCTAGGATAGCCCTGTCTCTAGTGGGGGTTCTGTTGGCACCCTTTGTAGACTGTATGAGAGGCCTTTTGGCACCATGCATTTCTGCTTAAAATTGAACCAGCATAACATTTTGTGGTGATTTGCATATACAGCCTATGATGCTTTGTATTATGGGGTTATGTGTGATTTTGTATTTCTTTGAAACTTGGCTTCCCGGCCAGTGCCCTTTGGGATAGCCCTTGCCTCAGTGCTTTCGCACTAAGGTTCTTTCTCTCATGATAATTAGGTACAATTCTGCTTGTATTCCATTTGTATTTTATATATTTCTAATTCTCCTCCTCATCATTCATTACTAAGGAAATGTGTATGAATATATGATCTTTATCCCTTTGAGTTGATCTGCCTCTTTAACTTACCCCCTACTCCAAGTCATAATCCTCTGTTTTGACATCACAGTCTGTTGCCATGGGAGTAACTGTGAGGCCACAAGCCCTGCTCTATGACCTCAGGTAGGGAGAAAGCAGCAGGAATAGATGAACTCTTCAGAAGCAAAGATCCTGTTTTCATGCAAATGGCCTCAGTAATAAGTAATGGGGAGGATGAATATAGAACCAATGGGAAATAAAGCTGAACTTTGTCTAAATATTATCTTTTGCTAATGTTTTCTTGAACGTGTCACCAGCTTTTTAAAAGTAGTGAGTCCTGACCTATTCCAGCATCTGTATCTCTCTTGGGGAGAGACAATAAACCAGGTCAGTGTAACCCACCCCCCATGAAGCACTCTGGAAACAAGTTGTCACAACTCAGTTAGACTTTCCCGGTTAAAATATCACTCAATAAGCAAGTCCTTATTGCCTAATAGAGCATGTTGCTGTATATATTGTGTGCTTATGGTAAAATGAAATAAACTGGTTGACTTTCAAGTTTTTGTTTTTTTATTTCCAGTTCAGGTAACTCTAGACAACTCAATAACAATCTCAGGTGGTGGCCTTTCAACAACATACAAAGCAGTTCAGCTTCACTTTCACTGGGGAAAAGGTACCATTGGAGAGCTTGGTTCCGAGCATACGATAGATGGAGAACGGTCTCCAATGGAGGTTAGTATCACTGCCACAACTATATGACCCTGTTTGTATCTGTTAACATCTGACAGCCTAATTGGCATTCAGTTTAACTACAGCGGATGCCTCCCCCTCTAATTAAGAACTGCTTTTTTGTAAAGCCCAAAGTGTTGAGGTGCAATGAGGTGACTATTTGAACTCAGTCTGATGCCTCTGCATTTGTTTACTGTCTATTGAGCACTGGAATGCTACGTCATGAGCTGGCCTCTCCATGGGCAGCATCCACATCCCTTTACCAGCCCTCATCTGCCATTGTGGAGCTCTTTGCAGTGATGGGAGGTAATGAGGAGGAGATGGGCCAGACACTGGGTAGCCAATCAGATACCCAGAACATCCATTGATCCCCTGCTCCATGTGAGTAGGGTACTGTGGGGTATGACAATCTGCCTCCCCTTTGGCAGCTGAATGTCATTTTTTGTAAGTAGAAGATAGCATAAAATGTCCCCCTCAGACTTCCAAGGTTTAGTGGGAGTGATGGCAATGCACATGTGAAGCCCAGCTGGGGCCCTGACAGTCAAAGGAGTCACAGCATGGCTTTGCAAATTCCACTATGTGTAGCACTGTCTGCTGACAGCCCCTCTGACCAACCTGCCTGCAGAGCAGAATGGAGTCAGGGGCACTTGTGCCAATGAATGGGAGACTGGGACTGTATCAGAGTGCTTCACATACCAGTATGTGGGGTGCCACTCCAAAGCTGCAGTAGGCCCCTCTGCACTCACTGTGAATTGGGCCCTTACATTTTATTTATTTTAGTTAGTTTTTGTTGACTGGGTAAGTGCACTAGACAAATTCTGCCTATTTTCAGGCACGACCCGTGGGAGGGGGATACAGATGAAAGCCAACCGACCTTGAACCAGATTAAGCTGTTGGTGGTATTTTTAGTGAATGGGGGAAATTTGACAAGGGCACCGGGGAAATTCCCCTAATCTTTTTGAGAAGTGCAATGGGATCTTTAGCATCCACCTGAACTACCACCAGAAGAGGCAGATGGTGCCTCAGTTTAACATCTCATCCGAAAGACGGCTCCTCAGGAGTGCAGCACCCCCCCCCCCAATGCTGCACTGCAGTGTCAGTATTGGGATATTAACCCAAGTGCCTGGTATGGGGATAGAACCCATAGCCTTCTGATCTCCCAGCCTCAGAGGCGAGTGTGCTAACTGCTGAGCCACTGACACTACTTTTACAGTAGTTGGGCCACAGAAGACATTCTCTTTCCGTGTTATGCTTGAATAATCTTCCGAAGTCAATATGGGATCAATCAGATTTCTGTAAAAATGGCAAAACATAAATAACATGAAGCTGTTTTTTTTGTTGCAGCTTCATATTGTTCACATTAAAAGCCAGTATTCTAATACAAGTGACGCTGCAGCTGATCCAGAAGGTATTGCAGTGCTAGGATTTTTCTACAATGTAAGTAAACCAAGTTAATGCATGATTTTACTTTTCAAACCGTTCCGGCACCACTGAAATACAGTAGCGCAGCTTTCAATTTTCATGTTAAGGTCCCAGTGTGCAATATGTTGTCACAAGTTCTACTGGTGAAAAATAATGCTAATGGACATCATCTGTATCATCAAAGCCTGCAATAGTTACTAGGGATTGAAGGAATTATTACCAATTGTGATCCGATTCTGGACTTGACTTGGTGCGACTTTGGCCAGATTTATGGCAATGTGACTTAACTTTGATCCAGCCACTGCCTCTGTCTGGCACAGCCTTCCATGAGAGTCATCAAAAATATTTGTTAATCATTTAGTTATTTATTTGATAAAAACGTTTAACCAGGAACACCAGTCTGAGCTGTAGCATCCTACTTCCAAATGTGTTCTGTGAGACAAAATAGTGTCAGTGGCCATCAGAATAAAAATATTAAGGAAATATTAGACATGGACAAGTATATGAATCACACAAATATGTACCGTATAAACGAAAGGACAGTCGGTAAGAATATGTAGCAGTGATAAACACTGTGACATAAATTTTGAAGGATGAAAGGGACCCTTGATCCAGCACATCTTTTTTTTTGTCATGGCCTAAGTTTATTTATTTGGAGGCTCTGTGGGCAGCAAGGGACATAGTCAGATGACTGAAAAAGAGGGTCAAGGGTAGGCATCAGAAGGTTGTTGTCAACAGGATTAAATCAATGGAGGGGGAGATCATAAGTGGGATACCACAGGGATCAGTCCTATGCCTGGTCTGTTTTAATATGTCTTTAATGACACTGGGTTAAGACTGAAATTCTTTGCAGATGACACTAAACTCTACAGAAGAGTGGATAGTGTGGAGGGAGTTGGGGAAATACAAAATGATCATGAAGGCTAGAGAGATGGTCAAATGTGTGGCAACTGAAATTCAATGCCAAGAAGCGCAAGGTAATGCACCTTGGGAAAAAGAACCCCAGGACAGAGTTTTGACTAAATGGAGTTGAACATTGTACAACAACAGAGAAGCGTGACCTGGGAGTCATTATCAGCAACACTCTGAAGCAATCAAGCCAGTGCAACAAAACCTATAGCAAGGCAAACAGAATGCTGGAGTGTACAGGGAGAGGTATAGATAGTAGAAGGAAAGAAGTAGTACTCCCCCTTTATAGAGCCTTGGTGAGGCCACACCTGGAGTACTGTGTCCAGTTCTGGAGCCCTCACCTCAGAAAGGATAAGGATGAACTGGAGGCGGTACAGTGTAGGTTGACAAAGATAATTCAGGGCCAAAGGGAACCCCAAGAGAAACATCTGATACCATTAAACGTACTCCCTAGAGGCCATTAGGGGGAAGGAGGATATGATAGAGACCTTCAAGTTTCTCAAAGGGATTAATAAAGTGAAGTACACATAATTATTTAATATGAACACCAGCTCGGTGATATTAGGGCGTGACTGGAAACTGTAAGGGGGGGAGCTACAGGAGGGACTTGAGGAAGTATTATTTCACTGAAAGTGTGGTGGAGCCATGGAACAACCTGCCTGCCAAGATTGTGGATGCCAAAACTATGGAAGGCTTCAAGCATGGGTGGGATAGAGTAAAGGAATTAATAGCAAGCTCTGCACTGAGTATGGGGAGCAGGAGGGATGAACTGAAGGAGGGATAGGTCTTTGGAAAGGCGCTGGGTCCTGGGCAACAATGGGCAGACTGGATGGACCTTTGGTCTTTTTCTGCCACCATTGTCTATGTTTCTCTGTGTTTGCATACAACACGGGAGGTGAGCTGGATCATTAAGACCAATTTTCAGCCAGGACTGTAGGAAGGGAATATGTAATACAGACGTTACAGTAAGAAGTTTACATAAATGTTCGGTTACGTGTATTTCATACAGTTTTATGAAGGAACCTGTTCCTGATGCTTTTTCTGTACAAGTAAATACTGTTGTTTTGTGCATATTGTTGCTGTATATAATGCATGCAGTGCTGTGTAAAAAAAATGTGTATACATACATATATATATATATATATATATATATTAAGTTTATGTGTTGTGTATGAATGTTTGCCTGTTTGCCAGTTTCTCATGTCGCTGGAGGTCAACATGAAGTCTTTGACCCCAGTACTCACCCTGCTCAAAAGTTGCAAATTATTTATGTTATTACAACTAACAAATTAAGCGTGTGGCATCAAACTAAAATAGAATATTTTTGCTCACTGCTCCAAGAAAATGCCCAAAAAATGCTATGGATCAATATATATATATATATATATATATATATATATATATATATATATATATATACACACAGTACACAGAATTATTTAATATGAACACCAGCTCGGTGATATTAGGGCATGACTGGAAACTGTAAGGGGGAGCTACAGGAAGGACTTGAGGAAGTATTATTTCACTGAAAGTGTGGTGGAGCCATTTATCTTCCTGGCCTTGCAGCTGTTGAGGTTACAGTATGCTTCAGAAAGCTGTAACTATCAGTGAAAGTGAGTTGGAACACACAGCACATGAACTCAGATCTGGTTTGGGTGACTTCTAACCAACAACTGAGATCCTGTACTTACTGTTTTTTTATACTTTGTTTTTTCTGGATAGCCCAGCTGAGATGCAAGGTCTCATTTCCAGTGGGGTCTTGCTTCTACCCATTTCTGCAGCTGGGTGAACTGGAATAAGTGACTTGTCCAAGGTCACACAGTGAATGTTTGACTCTGGGGCCCAGATATTCAGAGATTACGCCAAAGGCCGGCGCAAGTCCGGTGCACTGCAAATCCAATGCACCCTGGCACAACAGGAGCTATATTCAGAGGTTGCACATGCCACAGTGCACCAGCACAACACAGCTGAATGTGGCACAGTTGCACCATGGCACAAATGTGTTTGTGCCATGGTGCAACCAGAGGTGTGCCATGTGCAAACACAGTTGCGCCACAGTGCAGAAAGAGATGCTCCAGCGCAACTATGGGAGCAGAGCAGCAGACCAACAGAGGGGGGCATGGCACAGAGAGGTTACCCAGAGACAGAGCCAGGGAAGCACAGTGACAGGCCACAGGAGGCCACCACCAGCTGGGCACAGCAGGGTGCACACAGGCACCCAGACCCCCACCCCAGAACACAACAGTGGCACAGATAGTAGGCAGCAGGAGGTGCCAATGGCCAATGGAGGGTCACCAAGGGGGGCCCCCTACACACCCAGACCACAGCAGGCCACATTCAGGACCACGCAGCCAAGCACACACTCCCGCCACACACCCCTGACAGCCACCCCATGGGCACCCCGAGACACAGCCACCAATCGAGTTGAAGGACACCACCACAGTGGGACACACCACAGCACACAGCAGTGAACCACAGAAACACAATACGCACCCCAACATATGTACACCACACGGACAGGCACTGGGCCACTGCAGCATGGCTCCTCATACCATCTGCAAAGTAGACACAGACACAGGCAGGTATGTCAAAAGATAGATATATTAAAGAACTGTACTATGTCCAAAATAAGGGTGTGGGAGAGGGTAGGAAAGCGAGGGAAGGGGATAGGGAACAGGGACTGTACAGTAGGAAGGGGAACTTGTAGGGGGAGGTACAGCTGAGGAAACAGGGGAATGCAGGGTCACAACTAGTGGCGGCCATGCCCTGCCACCCCTTGCCATCTTCGCTGCCCTCAGTCAGCCAGCTGCATCCTGCACACCTGCATCACTGCCTCCATGGTGGTCGAGGTGATCAATATTAGCTGCTGGAGCAGCTGGCAGTAAGGGGGCAGCCTATGCTTATGCCGGACACCTAGGACAAGGGACAGAACAGATGATCAATGCAATATCCCAAGGAATGACGCCCACCCCCAGCGTGCAATGGGCAGTGGGATCACCCCCCCGGAGGACCCGTACTGGTCACTCGCAGGGGGGTGTGCCAGCGCCTGCCAGCAATGCAGCACACCACAACAGTGCACAGCAGTGGTCTCTGCTGCACAGCGGCCACCCAACTATGTAATAGCAGTCACATGGCACAGTGCACCGGCAGCACCACAGCACCGTCAGCGGTGGCCAGGCACACACATACTCCACCAACAGCTGGCACATGTGTCCAATGGATGTGCCACAGTGGCAGACACCACACACAGTGCGACACACACACCTGCCATGGCGCATGGCACAGGCGGCCATGCCCACACCCATGACCCCGCCACTCCCCATGTACAGTGCACAGCACCAAGACAGTGCCTACCTGCCCTCTGTGACCCCAATGGTGCCAGAGCCACTCCTGTGCCACCACCCTGGCCCACTGCAGCCTGCCTTCCAGCCGCTGCTGCTGCCACTCTCCTCCTATTTTCAAGCCCTGAGAATGGAACATAGACAGTTACACATCGGTAACCAGTCACAGCAGCTGTCCACCACCCCCACCCCTGTGGATAGGGTGAGCCCCTGCCCGACACGTCCCGCACAGCAGCATCGCAATGCAAGTGGCGGCAGGTGATACCACCCTGCAATGTGCACAATGGAGTACACTGCTCTGCAGGGCATGCCAGGCAGCCTGGCCAACACCACAGTACAGCACCAGGGCACACATGCAATATGGGCCTACTCACCTGGCTGTGGCACAGCCCCATGCCTGACTCATGCCTCCAGCCTCCTGAGGTGCTCTGGGTCCCTCCTTGCCAGGTCTCCATAGCGGTGGTGACACTGCTCCCCCATCCTGGCCACCCCTGTGTGCTGCTGCAGTGTAGCAGCAATACTCTGCCACACTGCTACTTGGGGTTGCTGCAGGGCACCTGGCCGAAAAGTTGGGGTGTGTGGGGCTGGATGCAGGCGACCAGGTTAAGTAGTTCCACCTGTATCCAGTTTGCTGCCCGTGGTGCCCTTTGCTGCGCCATGCTGGGAGTTGTAGCCGGGTGAGCAAAATGGCGGTGGTAAGCACACGTGGCCACAGCATGCGCCAGATGCGTGATCCGAGGGGACATGCACTGTGTCCACCCATCACACAGTCTTGGAGATGATGGCATGGGCATGGCTGGGCAGGGTCAAGGGTGCGGGGGTCACCCAGGGGCAGAGGTCACAGCAGGGCAGCAGGGGTCAGGGTTCGGCCACCACACAGTGTGAACTTGCACAATAGCAGGCCTGGCACACCATGCACCATGGCCCCCATTGCGCAGTCGGCGCACAATGCATGATTGGTGACATGATACCATCCGGCACATGTGCACTGCGGTCCTGCGCACCATGCATGAGTGTGCATTGCGCCATGAATTGCTCCAGATCAATTGCATTGCGCATGGAGCAAAATCGCGATATTCAGCTGCCACATGCAAATGAGCTCATTGGCCAATGCGTGGCACACTGAGGGAATTAGCATGTCATTACCGTTGTGCCAAAGCTCATTTGCATGCGATGCGCCATATAAGTGCCACGGAACAGCACAGGCCATGGACCGGTATTATATCCTTTGAGGTTGGTTGTGCTAGAGACATTACCAATGAGGACCCCACTGTGCAGCGTCCACCAGAGAGGGGGGCTGCGCAGCATGGCCAGTCACCACAGGAGGGTCGGCACCCCCCCTCAGGATCCCCAGGACATCACCCCGCTGGCTGAGCACACCCATTTGCTCTGGCCTCTGTAGAGCAACAGGTACTGCTTGCTGCTGGGGTGCATGCAGTGCATGCGGAGGTGCACCAGTTGGCCAAGCAGTGCAAGGGGGCACTGCGCAGCTCATGGCAGGGATGCAGTGCATGCAGGAGGCCATGACTGCATCCCTGGATTGCATTGCCAATGTTATCAGGGATGGCTTTGTGATGCTGACTGCCACAGGTCATGGCCGGGCACCACTAACCCCACACAGTGCACTGTCTACCCCACGATCCCAGCGTCAGGTGACAATCACACTGTCAACACTGGGCTCTGATGTTGGCATCTTAGGCATGCCTGGGGCAGGCCTGTTTGGGAGCCTACACCCCCCCGCGCAGACCCGGTCATGGTCCTGTGGTTCAACCCTTGGGGAGCTGTTGCTAGCACCCCCTGAGGCTGATGTGCAGCATGGCCATGGTGGCTATGGTTCCATGCAGCAGCCCCGATGTGCATGCCACCCTGACTGCAGTCTGCAGCTGCTGCCCTGTGCATGCATGGGCGGCGTGTGTGTGTGTGTGTGCATTCCACTGATGTGGCACCTGTGTGTCACGCTGCATGCTGCCTGTGTGCGTGCTTGCCCAGCCGCTGGACCGTGTGGTGTGGGTGTAATGAGCACAGTTCAGCACCAGTTGCACCTGTGCACCGGTGCAATGCATCTGATCCCACCACATGCCAACGTGTGTGTGTGTGGGTGCATGGGTGTGTGGGTGCATGTGTGTGATGCTGTGTGTTGCTGTGTATGGTTGTGTGTGGTTGTGTGCCACTGACTCACCTACCCCTGCAACATGCCTCTGTGTGTGCATGCCCATTGCCATGCATGCCCCTGCATGTGTGCTGTACCTGTGTGTGTGGCCCATGCATAGGTTGCACGCCACCTACCTTCATGCACCAAAGTGCCCCTGTGCGATGGTGTCCCGATGTTGGTGTACGTGCTGTTGCAGCTGGGGATCCCTCCACCCGGAGGAGGCTATCTAGCACCCTCCAGCCCATTGCCTCCGTCGTCCCCACTACTGTTGCCCTCATCAGCCTCGACAGCTATCCCACGGTCAATGGCCATGTTGTGCAGTATGCAGCAGGCCAGGAACAGGCCACAGGCTTTCGAGGGGCTGTACTGTAGGGCACTGCTAGACCTGTCTAGGCAACGGAATGATGTTGCGCATGCTGGCGTGTGTCTCATTGTAGTGTTCCTCTGCTGGGGATAATGGCAGCCGATAGGGGGTGAGCAGCCAGGGCCCCAGTGGATAGGCACTGTCTCCTGTGTGGATAATGACATGGTTAGCCCTCTGCCATCCTTTGCTGTGCCCCTTGCCTATCCCTGGCACCCATGCCAGCATGCCCACCCTGCCCTCCCCATCCCATGGCCTGCTCTGCCCGTCACCCCTTGCCCATGCCATACTCACCCACTAGTTGGCCCATGGGGATGTCCACATGTTCGAACCTGTGGCACAGCGCAGAGATGTGCCAGATGAATGCATCTTGTGCACTCCCAGGGTGTGTGGTGCAGACATTGGTGATGCACCCCATGACATCGCTCATCACCTGGCAGTTGATGCTCGGGCTTCCATTCCTATTGATGTACACCACACCCTCGGGGCCAGGTGGCATGCGGATGCCCACATGGGTGCAGTCAATGGCCCCAATCATGCCAGGCATACATGCTACCCTGTGGAAGTCCTGCATGGTTGCTGTACGCTCCACCTGTGTGCTGGAGAAATGAATGTATTCTGAAGCACGTGGCAGCACAGCATTGAGGAACTGTGTGAGGAGGCAGGATGTGGCCAACTGGGTTATGCCTGTGGTGTACCCTGTTGGTCTCTGGAAGGTGCCCGTGGTGAGCAGGCACATGGCGGCTGTCACCTTCATCTCCATGGACATGGAGTGGCTTTGTCTGATGGGTGTCTGCATCTCCTCACTGCACAGCTCAGAGAGCTGCCTCAGAATAGCCCTGTTCAGGTGGTACTGGCCCACTATCTCTGTGTCACTGTAGTTCTCAAAGGGGATGTGGGCATGATACCACCTGTGTCGGGCATACCACTGATGGGCTCTTCCTCAGCCATATTGCTGTTCCTCCTGCCACCTCACACCCCTCATTATGGCCTCCATCATGAAGGGTGCACTAACCATGGTCCCTGATGTCCAATATCCCCCTGGGTGGTTGGCTGCTGCGGGCTGTGTGCCACCGTGGTGCACTGCCTGGCTGTGTGTCTGCCTGTCTCTATCACTCTCTTTGCCCATGTCTTCCTCTCCACTGCCACCTCTGTCCCTCTCCCTCTGTGTCTGCCTCAGTCTGTCTGTCTGTCTTTCTGTCTCTCGCTGTGTCTCTCTCTGTCTGTCTTTCTGTCTGTCTTTCTTTCTCTCTCTCTCTCTCTCTCTCTCTCTCTCTCTCTCTCACTCCCTCTCACCTGGTGCAAGTGCTTTCTGTGTGCTTGCGCCCTGCATTTATAGAACAAATCTGCACGGCGCATCTCTGATTTGCTCCGCACTTGTGCCATGGTTCCACAGTTGAATATCGCACTGCGCTGGACATTCATGGGTACGCTCCCTGCACTTGTGCCTGCATTCATTATAGTTCCACATTGGTGCAATGGGATTTGCGCTCTGCACTGGCTTGCACTGAATATTGCTCCTTGGCGCAAGTCCGCACTTGCGCCGGCGCAACTCAGTTGTACCATGCACAACTGCTTTGAATATTCAGGCCTGGGATTAAAGTCCTTAATAAGACCATAAACCTTTTTTTTAACCTGTATTAATATATTGAGGAATGTGGGCATGTATGTAGTCTGTTTTACACCCTCTGGGCCGGATATTCAAAAGGTTGCGCCATATGAAACCCACCAATGCGCCCCAGTGTGATATTCAAAGGGGCCAGTTGCACTGTGCAACTCCTGATGCATCGGGGTGCATCGGTAATGTATGCAGTGCAAGTGCAGGAGGCGTGCCCATGCATATGCAGCACATCCCAATATTCAGCCCAGGATGTGCGGTGCATATGACGCTCAGGGGGGTACAAAGTTGTCCCTGGTAAAACCAGGAACAAGTTCTGGCCACCCACAGGTGAGCTGCCATACTGCAGGATGCAAAACGGCAGCCGCCAGCCATGGGTGGCCACCTGCCCACCCAGAACACTGTCCACAAGCTCCCTGCCCCAGGAGCAACATGTCCTCCCCCCCATTGCCCAATCGCTGGCATAGGTACATGAAATCCCTGGTGATCCACTGGACCGCCATCCATCGCCTGATCATGGACATTTGTTTAAAATATCCCTAGTGGCGTTCACTCACATATCGGGCCTGTGTAGTACAGTATGGTCTGTACGCCCATTGGCCCATGCAGTGGACCACTAGGCATACAGACAGTACTGTACGCTGTCAGTCGGCGGGCAGCGGGGCGGCATGCAGGCGGAGTGCCACCGCTGAATGGGAGGGTGCTGGGTGGCAGGACCTCAGTGGGTGGGTGGGTGGGAGGGGGTACCACTGGACCAACAGGATTAGTTTCGCTATATCTGCCAGTGATTGGGTGCTGGGGGGGGTCCACTGGACCACCAGGGATATTTATCACATATGCCCATGATCGGGTGATGAAGAGCAGTCCACTGGACAACCAGGGATATTTTAAACATATGCCCATGATTGGGCGATGGAGGTCAGTCCACTGGACCACCAGGGATATTTTAGGCATAGGCCCATGATTGGGCGATGGAGGTCAGTCCACTGGCCCACCAGGGATATTTTACACATATGCCCATGATCAGGCATATAGGAGTGGGATCCGCCAAGGAACTGCAGGGTGTTGGTCCCCGACAGCTGCAGCCTGGCAGGGCGCCTGGTGCAAGTCACCGGGGATCTGCACACCACATGTAAATGGGGCCATAATGACATGCAAATGGACCCATTTGCACCTTGCATGCATAATGCCCTCATTTGCATGCTCAGTGCTGAATATCACAGTTGATGTGCCTGGCGCAACCACACTTGCGCTGGCACATCCCCCTGCTCCTCTTCTGCCACTTGTGCTGGCACAGTGCCACTGCGCCATGTGTAGTGCGTGCACCCTCAGTGCCATATTCAATGGTGCTGAGCCATGGCGCAGCACCGTTGAATATCATCTGATCATGCTCTGCTGCAGCCCAGTTGCGCTGTGCCCAGGCTTGCACTCCTGCCTGGCGCAGTCTGAGTATCCCACCCCCAGTGTATTGTGTATTGTCCCATGAGCATTTTTTAAAATAGTCCTATTATTTTCTAATTGAGGGTCCCTTGCTAATGCAGATTTTTTTAAGCACAATATTGTTTTTGGAATTACTTATGAATTCTGGAACCCAGTGACATCGGGTTGAGAAATAGCTTCAAGGGTATCTTTTCATGCCGGCCTTACACTCAGCTGATTGCACCCTTTATGGAACTACTAAGAGAGTGAAAAATTAATATTGGATGGGAAAAATGCAGCATTCACAAGGACCTCAAAACAAACATAAAAAAGTACACAGCAGACTACATGGATGCCTAAATGTTCAGTTGTATTTAAAAAAAGTAACAAATGTGGCCAGCCCAGTGGTGCTGTGGAGCTGGCCCAGTGGCGCTGAGGGGCAGGCCTGGTGACTGTGAGGGTTGAGGTGGTGGATGCCACACCTCGCACCACGCTGGCGACCTGGGTCTGGAATGGACTTGGGCTGCCTGAGGTCAGCTGGGGTGGAGAGGGATTGAGCACCCAATGGCTGTTGTCCCTCTCCGGGGAGGGCTGTAAGCTAGCTCCACCATGATACTGCCATCTCCTGGGTGAAACTCGGTATTGGCAGTGTGGTTGGGGAAGCCATCTGGGAAGGGAGGGGCTTGCGTCGGCCAAGGGTCCTGAGCGGAGACGCGTCTCTGCATGCCGTCACCTCAATGGCTCTCCTCGAGTGCCGATGCAAGCAGGGGAAGGCACAAGAACAGAGGAAACTCACTGCCCTGGATCTAGGTGATGAATCCCTGGCACCACATCTCTGGTAGGAACCGGGGTAGACTCCGTTGTGTGCATGCTCCACTGAGGACTAAGAGGGAGGTTTGGGGAGTGCCTCCTTCACCCTGCCCGGAGGGTAATCTGGATGCCCTGATGTGTGTGCCTGGAAGTGTGCGGCACTCTAGGAGCAGACTACCTGGTCCTGCCAGGATGTAAGAAGGTGCAGTGTGGGAGTTCCAAATGAGGGATCCAGAGCAGAAAGTAGAAGGATAAAGAAAGTAAAAAAAAAAAAAGTAACAAAGCGACTTATGTTCTTTAAAGGGGAATAGTCAGCACAAAGGACCCCACAATCAAGTGTGGGACCGGTGCCAACGTGCGCTTAGTGGGCAAAGACATTTGGTTTGCTTACTGTTTACAGTAGTAAAGTAGATTATATCAGACTAATTTTGTTTGCTTGTAGGCTGACATCTTCTTTTATTACAAACCCTGCAATCCCCTGCAACTGACATCAGAGCAGTAGGCAGTAGAAAGAGATTCAATAGCCTGCAGTGCATGTTAGAGCTTGTATACCGTAAAACTAGTTATTTTCATGCAAAGTCATTTTAGCGCAAACATAAATGCAACCATAATTGCGCAAATTAAATTTACTGCTAAGTCATTAGCATTGCATTGACTACAATGGAAAAACTGCTAATTAGCGTAAATTAATTTTAGCACAAATAACTGCTTCAGTGAAAATAGTGAAAATTATTTGACAGTGAAAATTTCAAGTTTTACAGTCATCTCTGATCAGATGTTTTCCAGGAGTGCTTTTCTCCATGGGCTAAGTACAGTCCTCTGTGACTGTACATAATCCATGGAATACAGCAGGCCCAGCAGACAAAAGATTAGAGCTTATATAAACTCTAACCTGTACTGCAGGCTATCAAATTTTTTTATTGCTGCCTACTGCTCCAATGTCATCTGTAGGGGATTCTGGGGTTTGTAGTAACAGAAGATGTCCGCTTACAACTAAGCAACTTTTGTCTGATACAGTCTACTATACCACACTAAACAGTAAGTAAACCAAAATGTTCTAGCACACAAAGTGCACACTGGGACCAGCCTAACGCTTAAGCGTGGGGGCCCTTGGGGGTTACTGTTCCCCTTTAAGGCTATAAAACAATCTCCCTTGCTATGGGTGTAAGACTCAATCGGTGATTTGTGCTGCAGAAAATGTGACTTTTGCACATCTATTATTTAAGCAATAAGGCCCAACAGGGTGTGGGTTATTGGGGATTTACCCATGCCTTGTGTGGGTTGCCACGAGACTCAGCCGAGTGACTTAACCACACAAGATGTGGTAAATCACCCAATAACTCACACCCTGGAGTGCCTTATTGCTATTATACAATGGACCCTTGTGTAAAATAAATTTAAATGGGTTTAATTATGTTTTTTATAAATGCCATTCCTCAGCCGTGGGTTATGCAGGATTTACCTATGGTCATGTGACGTGTTTTGACCAATGAGGTTACAGGATTTTCACACACCATTGTATAATATGGTTTTAGTCATAGCTGAAATCCCTAGCAGTTTCAAACAGCCCTTCAGAGTGCTGAGCACCCAGGGTTGTTCCTTATTTCTCATGTCCCCCACCCCCCACCACCACCACCGCTAACAACTGATTGTTTTCTACTTACACCACTAAGAATTTTTTTTTTAACTGCAATTTGATTAAGTCTAGGTAATTTGCTCCATGCTGTAGCTCTTCTTTTGCCTTTAGTGTTTTCAGACTAACAATGTGTTATGAACACAATCAAATTTTTTTTTCATAATGAACTGAGATATAACATTAAGACATGCACCATTTTGTTCATGGGCAATCCTGATGAATTCATCAGAAAACCTTTACAAGTGACATTTTCTTTACTTTGTCTTTTAGGAATCAAGTAGTAATAACAATAACTATGACAGTTTGATTACTGCATTACAAAACATCTCAATAAAAGGTAAGAATGAGGGATGTAGCTTGGAAAATACAGTGTGTACACCAATTTGCACAGAAAGTAATAAACCCTGTTTGCCACCACACACACACTCACAAATTTTATATTCCAAAACTTGAACTTTTGACTGTCAAATACTTTTCGCTATATTCACTGAAGCACTAATTGCACTGAAATTCATTTGTAGTAATTAGTGTTTTCAGCTCTTTTCCCATTATAATGTATGTGATCCTAATGACTTAGCGCTAAATTTAATTTACGCAATTATGGTTGTAGTTGTGTTTGTGCCAAAATTATTTTGCATGAAAATAACTAGTTTTACAGTACATAAACTTGTTTGTTGGGAGAAAACATACTTTGAAATTATTTTATTCATTTGCATTTTTTAGCTCAGTTTAATTTTATTCAGGATACATTTCATTGAGCAGAGTTTGTTTACAATGTTGTCCTGTTAAAGTTGTCCTTAGGTGACAGATTGGCACACTGCTGACACAGGCAGTCCTGGGTACCAAATACAAAGGAACGGTATCCTGTGAGAAAGGCAACTGCTATTGAGCGCTTATAAAAAGGGTGACTCAATAGTGGTGCCGGTGCAATAGCACTGCGAGCACCACTGGACCACCAGGGATATAGGACTATTATTTTTCCACATATGCCTGTGATCGGGCATGGGGGGGACACCACCTTGAAGGTGCAGCCGGAGCTCGGGTGGCCACCCACAGATGGCAGCTGCCGTGTTGCGCCCTGCAACACAGCAGCTCACCTGTGGGTGGCCAGCTGTTGCTCCTCTTTTATTGGCTCACTTGTGTGCAGCGCAGGTAGGGGTTGCACATGCATGGGCTCAGCACATCCCGGGCTGAATATCGGGATGTGGGGAGTATGCATTGGCACGCCTCCCTACCTGCGCTGCATACATTACTGATGCACTCCAGTGCATCGGGATTTGTGCCAGGCTCAATCCTCCTTTGAATATCGCGCCGGAGCGCATCAGTGGGTTGCGCATGGTGCAACTGTGCTGTGCCATGTGCAACCCTTCTGAATATCCCGCCCTAAATGTATAAAAGAAAAAAAAATTCTGTTTAAACAGATATTAAATACCCCGTGAACAAGCTCAGAGGAGCGAAATGTAGGGGGCTGTTAAATTAATAAAAGAAGTGAGAAATCTACATGTTGTTAAGTGGATCATTGCTGAAAAGGATGTTTGAGCTCCCTGCACTGAATTTTTACTTGTTGGATGTATGACAGACACCTTCAAGGGAGCCACATTTAAGAAATTAGTGCACCATTACCCAATTGTTTTAATTGTATAAACATGTTCAGGGCCTCTAGCCTCTCTACATTGCTTTTATCCCCCACACCTCTGATCTTTTTGGTGGCTCTGCGTTACAACTTTTCAAGTGCCCTTTTTGTATTGAGGGGCCCAGAACAGCATGCAGTAGCCCAGGTGTGGCCTGCCAGGGCCTTGTAAACTGGCTGGATTTATTTCTCTACTTCACTGGTCATCCCCTTTTAGTGTACCTCAGCATTCTGCCAGTCCTCTTGACAGTGTGTCTCAGCTAGCCACGGACTAGTCTGCTTAAAAAAAACTGTCCCACGCTCGCATAGATTCATACAAGAGACAAACCTCACCTGAACTTGTAAGGCATATCAAAACTACATCAACTGTTGCTAATTACTAGTCTAATTACATATTAATGAGCCTATTGAGTTTCCTGATTGGCTACTGGATAGGTCATTAATATTTTAGAAATAATCAATCCAGCTGCCAACTGACACAGTGTAGCACGCAATGTCTTATACATATGATGTACTTGTGCCCTACTGCTCAAACAGCAAAAGTACTGTAAGTGGAAAAAAAAACAGTAAAAATTACAGTTTTTTTATAGCAATTTGACTTATAATTAGAACCTTGAAGCCATTCATTTTCTTGGATTAACAACTGGCTGGAGAAATGTGGTCCTCGGCTACTCCTTGGGCCACCCCCCCCAATAAATTTTTAATTCCTCAGAAATTCTTGGTGGTTACTGCTTACATAATGCATTCTAAGATTGCAGCTTTCTCAATATTGAGTCCGTGTTATATGATACCTGCTATCGGTTTATATTTTATAAATGTTTTCTTTCATTTTAGCCCTGTACCCTCTCCTTGTCTTTCTACCCTCCCTACCCTTCCTGCCAGATCATATGTTAACCAAAATACTGTTCTCTGTATTCTTACCTTTTAAAACATTTAAAAATAAATAAATAAATCAAACATATGGTGATCTTTCCTAACTTTGCCATCATTTATTTCAACTCCTTGTGCTTCAGGTAGCACTACTACAGGCGTAAACCTCAGATTACAAGATATTATTCCAAACACTGAAGACTTGAAAAAATATTATCGATACAAAGGATCATTAACTACTCCTGGGTGCAATCAGGCTGTAGTCTGGACTGTGTTTGAGGTACCAATTCCACTCAGTACAACCCAGGTAAGACATGTACTACAAAAAACACACAAACATCCACACCTGAAATTTTGTAGTGATTATTTCTCAGCCTGTATGACTTATATTCACTAGATAGTCACATGAAGTTGCACACTGAATTATCTTTAAAAAACTGTTACTCATTGGGAACAGGATTTGGGTATGGAAATTACAGAGGACAATTGGGGCATTATCATCAGTCCCTGCATGGGTTTGCTTTTATGCAATAAGCATAAAGAATCTCAGTATAAATTCCTTCATCAATTATATTGCCCGCCAAACGTGGTGCATAAATTTAACCCAGTGGTCTGCCCATTGCGTGGAAGATGCCAGAGGTTGGTGGGCATGTATATTTATTATTTCAGGGACTGCCCCACATTGAAAGCATTCTGATTGGCTATGTCACAAGCCCAAGAGCCTACTGGGTCAATATCTTGTACGCTTGATAGTGCACGTTAAAACCGTGCAACAGGAACAGCACAGTAGGGAAGAGCGAGAGGGTGCAAAACCATGATAGGGTGTGTGTGTGGTAGTGCACCCCCCTCATGCTTCCTAGGTAGAGGATAAGACCTCTGCTGGGTGACAGGGCTGGTGAGCAGCTGCCGTGGCTCGACGGGATGAGACACAGGCAGCAAGGGAGGCAGGCGGTGCGTTTGGGACCGGGTTTCGATTCCTGGTCCCAGACACAAGGAATGTTTTTATTTTTCACACTTTGTGCAAATTTAAGTGTTAACCCCCCCAACCGGAGTTGGTTGTTTTAGTTGGGGGGGCTCGGGAGATGCAGTCCCCCGTAACGGGGGGCCAAGACCCCCAGCAAAACACAGACATATGCCGCTGGCAATATATCGCGCTGTACTGGCAGCACAGTATATTGCTGTGGCATAATGTCTTGCATCATTATGACCCCATGCCTTACAGGAGTTGACTATCACATGGGGTAACCCAGTAGCAAATACATGCCTGTCATTGTTATTTGGCTTGGAGTATATGGGATCTGACAGGTGGGTCCCTTATCCAAGATGGGTCTGAATTATACTTGTTCTAGCCAGGCAGTACATTCAGAACACCTGGGTGTCCTGTAATAAACCCTTAAGGCAATGGAAAACACTGACCATTCAAACTCTGGCATTGGAATGTCTATATTATTAAAGAGAGAAAGGAATGCTTCATTGATGAGTGGGGGAGGTTTCTGACTCCCTTCCTCCAGCAGAGGTCTTGCTATTACATGAAGGTGTAATCTAATAACAGTGAGTGGAGGACTTGTCCTGAAGGGGTAAGGGAGCCCATGGCTGGATGAACAAAATACAGAAAAATCAATCATAAGATGTATTGCAGATTGTCTGTAATGACTATATGAATTTCATGTTGGTATACTGTGGAATGAAATGCTATTTATTATTTTTTTTAATTGTTTTAGTCTTTGTTATTCTCTGCATAATGGCGATGCTATGTTCATGTTCTATTTTTTTAAACTTAATAAAGAAATTATACAAAAAAATTGTTACTCAGATGGATAAAACCCTGTTCAAAACACACAGACGCTAGACTGGATAGGTAGAGCACATAGGAAACTGCATGTAGTCTTGTAACTGAATGAACATCAGGCAAAGAAAACAAATATGGGGGCAGCAGAACTAGCAGCCTAGTCAGCAGCAGCACTTTTCTGCAGCTCCTGATAGAGGCCTTTTTTTCTGGCTAAAATTGCCAAATCTAACCATAAATTCAGTTAAAAACCTTTTGTATTGGTAGCGGATCGTCTGCTGCATCTGTGGAGATAAAATTTATATGGAGATGGGACGTACCAAGCCAAACAAACAAGATTTTTTTTCACCCATGCGCTCTAGCTACTATACAGCCAGACCATGTGGAGGGAGCTTCTCCCTCCATGAGTGAGTAGTCAAATGCTGCTTCACTAAACTACAGCAGTCAGTTAACGCCCTTGT
Source organism: Neoceratodus forsteri (assembly GCA_016271365.2). NCBI lineage: Eukaryota > Metazoa > Chordata > Ceratodontiformes > Ceratodontidae > Neoceratodus > Neoceratodus forsteri. The sequence continues at coordinate 97,269,339 of JADMNL010000030.1, forward strand.
GAAAGCTGTATAAAAAATTGATCAAAAACTGGATTGGATGCCATCAGAAAGATTACAAGTTGTGCCAAAGCTACCACAGGGAAGGCCTTAGCAGCAACTGCCACTTCACTTAAGGAACAGGCCACTGTGTGGAGCCGGGTGGAGCAATTGGAGAATACTGTATTGGCAGCTAACATTCGAATTCTGGGTCTCCCGGAAGACACAGAGGATGAAAGTATGTCTTCTTATTTGCAATTGTGGCTTGCAGCGCTTACAGGAATTACTAGTTTAAAAATTATTTGAGCTTACTGGATCACCCCCAGAAGGCCTGTTACCACAGCGGATACTCCACAAACTGTTTTACTGACTCTTACATCCTTGGCAGAATAAGATCTGCTTCTGGGAGCATTAAGAAACAAAGGACCAATTTTTCTAAATGAAGACCGAATCCTGCTTTTCCCAGATGTCTCTTATGCCACCCGTATGAGATGCAAGGTTTTGATGGTGTTAAAAATCACCTTAGGGATTTGGGTATAACTTCCTGTCTGGCTTTCCCTGCCCATCTGTTTTTTGGGTGGTTGGAACAATATCGATTCATGGATCCTAAGGAAGCTGGCATATGTGTGGAGAGGATAATGGCAAAACGGAATCTCAAGGAGCGGCAGACTGATGAGGAGGACTTGGATGAGGACTAAGCTATCAGAACATTCTGTCTGCTTAATGCAGAGTATTTCCTAACTAACTGGCTTGCCATATTTCTTATATTGCTGCTGGGACTTTTGATCGAACTTTACAGTTATAATGTAGTTCTTTAGGTATAAGGGGAGAAACTCATTTTTGGTTTGCATTCTTTCTTTAACAGTTATGTCATGGACTGTTATGAACTCCATTATTGTAGAGGTTGGACTTTTCCCCCAGATACACACCTATCTTGTGTGCTCCCAGGGCTAATACACTGTATGTTCTTTGTGTTCTGGTTTACCAGAGATTATGACACAGAATCGAGCTTTACGATGGCGCTGATTTCTGGCGCAGTTAAAACGTATGTGCACCTTTCTGCTTGACTGTTTACCTAGCTCACTTTATTTGTGAACTATTGTGCCCCAAGAGACTTTAGCTTTGTGTTCGAACCCGTCCTGCACTATCAGAGTAAATTCATTGTAGTATAGGCATAAGCTGGTCTTACTGCCTGTGTACTTCCTGTATAATTCATGTTGTGTAGGTGGGTTATGCTTATTTATGAGCTCATTGCGGAAATATCTCTCAGTGACTCTCTTTTTCTACATCAGGCAGCCCCTTTGTTGTTAAGAGTGGGCTTCTAGGGGCTTTAGGATGGAAGATCTTTCTATTCAGTCTGCTGATTACTTGGAGTAAGACCTATAATGGATCAGTTATGTAAGTGGCTATTGTTATTCTTTGCTCATAGTTATAAGGCATTGACTGCACTATAGTTCCTGAACTGTTTAAAGTTCTGTGGAACGTTTTCTATATGTTGTGGATACCCCTCGATGCTGTACCAACTGAACTCGTAGTCACCATCCTTAGTCGTGTATTTTGCTCTGTTCCACTTATATATACATGTTCGGGAATCATGTGTTTTATGCTCATATATAAAATACCATAAATAAACATAATACAAAAAAAAAGAATACAAATATGATTATCAGAACAGATGTAACACAAGGTAATGAGTAAGCAATAAGACATGATGGGGTATGAGTTTTTTAACAATTAATCAGGCAGTAAAAATATCTGCTGTAAAACATTTACTTTTTAAACAATAAATCAGGCAGTAACAATGAATTAAACTGACAGAGAAATTCAGATTGAACTGACACAGGACACTCAAATTATTTAGGCATGTTATTGAAATTGACAGTGCCACTGAAATGGACCAGAGCATTGAAATTTAAACCGGTACTAGGAAAGTTTATAGAGAATTTGTTTGACTCCGTTGCCTGTAACGCAGCGCAACCGCTACTCGTACACTTTATTGCTTCTTGCCATGGAGGAGATTGAGAATCTGGGTAATTTGCTGTCATGGTCGAGTAAGTAGCATTTGCTGGGCCGATGTTCCTTTTTTGCCATTAAGCAGATTGAGGACCGGTTGTTGTCAGGGGGGAGTAAGCAGTATTTCCAGGGTTGATGTTTACTTTTTGCCACGGAGCAGATTCAGGACATGTTGCTGTCAGGGGGGGAGTAAGTAGTATTTCTTGGGTTGATGTTTTCTTTTTGCCACACAGCACATTCAGGACCTGGGTGACTTGCTGTTGGGGTGAGTGAGCAGGATTTCTTGGGCTGATGGTTTCATTTTTTGGCAGTAGTATTCTGTTTTTTGTTTGTTTTCGGGTTCAATTCTTATTGCATCCTGCCCCAGAATGCTGTTCTATTTCCTGCAATTGGAGCAATTGGCAGACTGGTAGGATCATATACTGGCTTTGTTTCGGTGGCCAGTCACAGACATAAGTTCCCTGTCCTCGCCGCCAGCTTCAGATAGCAGATGTACCGCAGTAGCACGAACTGAGTGATTCATGTAGATTGGTGACAGGTCAGTTTCCTTGCTTAAAGGAGTCATCTTAGCGGAAAGGAAGTTTAACCCCATCAGCTTTTGGCTATACCATGTATCTTGGGTATCTAGAAAGTCCTGTGGCAGTTTACAAGGGTGGCAGCAGGGGAGTAGTTTGCTATTTTTACAGGGGGGGCAAAGTAACAAAAAAGTCCTGATTTTCACGTATCACGACAGTGAAGAGGGCGGGTGGCTTGCATAATGCAAACAAATCAACCAGCATCAAATAATGCCCAAAAAACATTTAAGACTACAGCTGAATAACTCCTGGGAGGGACCAGCCCAGGCCAAGTCAGAGCACTTCCCCACCCCACCAGTTTTACTGCAGCCTGCTCCCGGCCCAACTCCTCCTGAGACCACAGTCGAAAAACTGACCAAGATCTGTTTTGTATTCAGTTCTTCGTTCTTCTGCCTTGGGAGTGAGGACTTACTTGTAAAGTTGAAAATATGTAAGGAACTTAACTTCCTTCTCAAGAGGACAGGACCTCCCCTCAGCTTCAATTCAAATCAGTCTTGACCTAATTTTGCCCCCACCTGAACCTCCAGGTGGATAGCTCACTAGTCTCTCACCACCCTTTGCTGCTTACATAACCCTTCCAAGTCCAGCCCTTGTAGTGGATCCTGAACTTTGAAATGTCTGCTTGAGCTAGCCCTCCCACCCTTGAGGAGTGCAAAAAGCATGTTTCAAGGAAGTGTATACAAATGGCTGTGCCACCTCAGTATACCTATAAACATGGATGGTATGGGAAACATCCCAGCATATGCATCCTCACAGCATGAGCCCTTATTTACAAAGATTACATAAAAAAATGCAATTATACAATGACAAGAATGAATGCTGGCCTTTGATTGGTCAGTCTTGGGCTAGACCTATGATGCTATCCCAGTACATCCGATTCATCACAGGTCTAGTCTCAGCCTCTCTGTGAACCTCTTAATGATTGTTAGCATTAATGTGTTTTTTTGTATCTTCTCTTAAAATTATTTTTCCACACCAAATAAAACATCTTTAAAATATTTTTTTTTAAATTCTGTATAACAACACGCCATTGTATAATAGCAATAATGCCCTCCAGGGTGTGTGTCATGGTAGGATAACGTCATGCCTTATGTATTGGATGCAATCATGCCCAACCACCTGAGGCATGACGTTATCCCAGCATGACACACGCCCTATCGGGCATTATTGCTTATTTGCACCCAGTGTTAACACTTTTCTTTGTTATAACCAAGTTAATTCATTAGTCTCCCATCTCACATTATTCAATGTCACATGCCTGAATCTGGTTAGGTAAGGTAAGGAAAGAGGATAATGGGACTTGCTGATATCCCTCAGGGGGTGCTCTCAACAAGCATGCTGATGTACCTGGGACAGTGCAACAGAACAATGTAAATCCCCTAATTGTTCAAGATGATCATGGGCATGGTGTGGTCACACCACAACCCCTACCACTCTCCTCCCCATGGGCTCCTAAGGAATATGCATCTCTGTCCATGCCCAGGGTTACACAACCCCATCCAAGCAAACACGGACTGCCCTGGCACAAAAGTGGTCGCATCACATAACCTAAGAGAACAGACGCCACAGGAAGTTTGCTGGAACAACGACTCCAGATACCTGTGCACAGCCTCGCAGGACCCACCCTGAAAAGTAAGTACTTGGTTGGTGGTTTTTATTAGTATCACCTATGATGCTACCCCAGTGTGTGGTGGGCCGGTTGTGGTAGCCCAGGTTGCTTCCCCCCCACAGACTACTTCAAAATCATCTCATCTGACAGTTTTGAAGGGCACAAATGAAACATGGTTGCTTCAGTCTGATGTAGTTTAATACAGTTTTTTTTGTCTGTGCGTGTGTCCCTGTTCTTCTACACACAGACACAGACAGACACACACACACACACCACCAAAAAATGAACTTTTTTTATACCATGTTTACATTCAGGATAGAGACAGGGTAAAGCAGGTCCAGGCAGTACAACACAGTAAATGAAACAATGCATTTTACAATGTCCAACAAACCACCAAAAGACCACAGAACAACGGACCTTTCCCCTGCCCGGGGGGGGGGGGCGGAATAGCTAGGTCACAGGTCAGAGTGCTAAATGAGGAGGAGAGACCACAGAACATCTTGTCGAACCACACAGTAAGGTGAAACTACATAAACATGCACAATTTTTATACTGTAGGATTTCATACTTTCCAACAGTTCCTAATTTTGACACAGAAACGTTTAGTGCTCAGAAGCCGCTTGTACGCGAGAGGTAAGCATGGCATGGACCCAGCAGACTGGCATACATGTTGAAAAAAATACTTCTGTGCCAGTATGCCCATCCACCCCTCCCTCCTCCATCACCAGTGGCCAGAACCATTTTTTTCAGCATGTGTACCAGTCCGTCCTGGTCAGCACAGCAGCACAAAGCTGGCAGGGCAGCAGAAGGCACAGCAAGCAACAGTGAATTAAATGTCCATGTAAAAAGCTACAGCCCACTCTTCCCACCCCAGACCTGCAAGGCCACTATCTCCACCCAGACTGGCCAGCTCAGCTACTCTCTGCACCCTGATGGACTTGCACAGCCACTCTCCACACTCTGTATCCACTCCACCAGCACAGTCACTCTCCCCACCGCACCAGCACAGCCACTCTCCCCACCCCACCTAACCAACACCATTTCCAGCTCCATTTATCTGGTATCCTCTCCAGGCATCCAGGTCTGTGCCTCCCCATCAAAGGCACACAAAAATAAATAAAACCACATTTTATACTGCATTTTGTTTATGTTTCTTTCTTTGTCTGGAAAAAGAGATGTTGAGCTACCGGTCAGCACAGTTTGTCTGGTATACAATTACAACCCCGCCCCACTGACACAATGCCAGTGCCTCCACCCACCCACACAATGTCTGTATCCCCAACCCCACCCACACAAATGACCAGTGTCCGCAACACCACACACACACACACAGATGACCAGCAGTGTCCCCAACCCCCAACACACACGATCAGCAGTGTCCCCAACCACATACACACACACACACACACAACCAGCAGTGTCCGCAACCCCACCCACACACACAACCAGTGTTCCACCCCCCAAAAAAAATCATGGCCAGTCAGTAGTCGCTATAACAATAGCCAGGTAGTAGTATAATCATTTCTTTAGCGTGCATGTTTTAGTGCAAGATTTTTTTTGCTAGTCTTGTAACACTGTACAGGGGAGAACACAAAAAAGCTACCCCTTTGATTGTGTTTGCCAGGCAATGAAGACAATGACAGCAAGGCCAAGGAATCTGTCTGTTTCACCCCTCCACAGTGGATGATTGGAGAAATCAAAAAAAGTGAAAGATTACTTTTACAGCCAGGTAAAGGATGAGGGGGAAATAATGTTTCAACATTTACTAATGTTCATATGCTAGCTGCGGGCACAGGTCAGTGAGATACATCCCTTGACAGGTAAAGGATGAGGTGGAAATTACGTTTTAACATTTACTTGTGTTTATATGCTAACAACCAGTCAGCAAGCACAGAATGTCCCCCCTCCTAACCAACATGGGCAGTTCACCAGAAACCCAGTCAGCAAACATGGACAGTCCCCCCTTCACCCCACCTACAAGGACAGTCCCCCCAGACACCTGAACAGTCCCCCCTCCCCACCAGACACTGGGCCAGCGATTATAGAATGCCCCTCCCAACCAACAAGGACAGTCCCACCAGACACCCAGGCAGCCAGCAAACATGGACAGTCCCCAATATCCCACCAAGGACAGTCCCCACCCCCGACACACAGCTAGCAAACACAGAATTTCCCCGCCCCACCAACATGAACAATCCCTCCAAACACCTGGCTAGCAAACACGGAGAGTTCCTCTTCCCAACAACATTGATAGTCCGTCCTAGACACCTGATCAGCAATCACCGACATTCACCCCCATAAGCCAACATGGAAAGATCCCCAGACAACTGACCAGCAAATAGTCCCCACCTCCCAACAAGACACCCGGCAGGCAAACATGGACAGTCCCCGTTTTCCACCAGCATGGACAGTCCCCCCAGACAAATGGCCAACCAAGTCCACCAAACAATGGCTAGTGTCACCACCCCACCATCACAACCAGTGTCCCCACATCACCATGGCCTGTGTCTCCACCCCACCAGATCCCAGAATAGAAAACAGACTGTCCCCCAGCCCCACCAAACACTGACCGCCCTCCCAGTCCCAAACACCAACCACCCTGCCCCAAACACTGATCGTCCCCCCCAGCCCCACCAAACGCAGGCCCTCTCCCAGCACCAAACACTGACCATCCTCTCAGTGAGTCAGCCCCAAAACACACAGACTGTCTCCCCCGACCCCAACCCCACAAAACAGACCAAAGCCCCAGCCCCACCAAACACAGACCATCCAGTGAGTTTCCCCAACAAACCCCACCACACCAGTAGCACAGTAACTGAGTGTCACCACCCCACCAACATGACCAGTGTCCACACCATACCAAACAAATAGGCCCCCCCAACCACGCCACCAACATGGACAGCCTCAACAGCCAGCAAATCCTCTCCCACCCAAAGAAACACAAGCTGACAGCAAACCTTCCACCCACCCACAAGACACATGGCCATGGCCAAGACAACCCCTTCCTCAAAACACTAATTTCTGGGATGTGAATGGTATTAATTTCCAAACCAGCTTGCAGCACAGTTACTCACCAAATCAGTAAGGGCACAGACAGGGCAGCATGCAGCAGGGCACAGCAAGGCCAAGAAGGCAGGTCAGGTAGCCGAGTCTCTCCCAACAGTCCCGTTCCTCTCCCGATTAATCCCCCGACAAGACAGTAACTCATTTTTTCTGACACCAGATGAATGTGTCACATTATGGGTCTACTATAGCCTGCATGACCGCTGGCTTCTTCACTGTGCTGGGCCTGGCTGTTCACTGACCTGAATAATCCTTCTCAGTGGACTGTGGAACTGGTGGACAACGGGCGTGGTGTGGGACTCGACGACAACACGGTAAATCTTTTTCTGGCCTGCTGGACACAGGAGCTGGGTGTGCAGGAAAGCCTGGCCGTGCCTTAGACTCACTGTAATTGTACTACTCGCTCATCCGCCTGGTCTGTCCGGTGGTAGAGGCCTTGTGGCCGCAGGCCTCCTAGGCTGTCAGGGATGGGAGGCTCAGGTGGCAGCGGGAGAGCCCAGAGCACAGCTGGCTGCACCGAGAAACAGACAGTAGGTAGTCAGAGGACTCGGGTGAGGTATATTTAAACTGGGCTGTTCAGGACAGGAGGAGGGTGGGAACACTAGACTGACTGAGACACTGGTGACACCTGAGAGATGACCAACGACTGCTGCTCAACATCCTCGAATAGCTATCTCTCCTCAGCCCTACGCTATATGGATGGTGCTGCTGCTCCTTCATGGAAGGCATACAGACAACTAAATGGCACCACTAATGGAGTACTGGTCACGCGATGGCGCCAGTTTGCAGCACTCTCTGATTGGCTGTAACATGCAGACTACTATGGTTGCAGGCTTGCAGCCAGTCAGAAAAGGGGATAGTTTTTGTTTAAGAGACACAGCGCCACACCCCCCCCGCAGAGAGGTGCAGGCAGTCCGGGCATAGCCCTAAGCCCATTCAATATTAAAAGAAAAAAAAATGGCAACCGGAGAACGGTGGCTGGGCTCCTAAAAATGTCCTGGTCTAATTTCTCAGGGAGGGCAGCTTGCCCCTCTGCCCCTCACAATCTACGCCTATGGGTGGCAGTATTAAAATAATTTTGCATCTGGAGGTAGTTTACAGATGTATTTTTTGAGACTTTGGACAGGGCAAGATGGGGATCCAGGGTTGCCATAAATGAAGCCACGGCACGAATCTTTGTTGGCTTCTCTAGAATCACTATGATTTTTTGTGTACTCATTAAAACAGAGGCTTGCAAATTCATTGCCTGTTTCATCATACTGGAATTTAAAGCTCTCTGATTTTAAAAGACGCAATCCTTCATGGCCGCGCCTGGCCATATACAACTGGATGTCCAGCCACACTTTGCAGACAAGGCCAGGCACGGTATTAGGTGACAACACTGCAGAGTTCCTTAATTTAGTTAACTCGGCATTACTGATAGGCGAATGATGCTTTGAACAGTCTTTTTGTTCCCGACTGTGTTTTTTCATTACTGCAACAAAGATGTTGTTGCTGGATGTAAATGTTTGATCTGTGATTATATTGATTTTTTTGCCTACTGCTGTACAATTTAACTGTCTATTTAAGGCTGCCCTTAAACTACAAAAACTGCTCAGTGCATACTGTTTGCCATCAGCGTTATGGATTTCCGCGTAGAATTTGCGGAATGTGTCATTCAGCACTTCGGCAGAAGTGGTTTTAAAATCCATATTTATTTGCCTTGCAGAAGCCCAATCATCAAACACTTTTATTCCCCATGTGGCGGAACGTTTAGGGTTTATATCATTACGGGAGTCCTCAATTTCATTTAAATCATTATCGTCTACAAACTGGTGCCTGCTTTTTCCTGCCACTGCTTTTGAAACTGACAACTGTGACTTGCTACTCACTGAAGCTGTCGGAGGATCACTGTTATTGTCGGCAGATTTTTCAGAAGGAATGCTGGTTTCCTGTACATTATTTTTATTTTTAAAGATTTCCTCTAGCTCCTCTTCAGTTAAGCTAATATTGAAATTAACAGAAGACTCTCTCGACATGTTTGCATGTATGCAGTGTGCTTACTGTGATAACAAGATGGCTAACTGAGCCTTTCTGAACATTCTGGCCTGGATATTCAAAAGGGTTGCGCCATGCGCAACAGGGTTGCGCATGCGCAAGTCCAAAATGCGCCATTCTGCGATATTCAGCAGGAGGCAGTTACGCCACTGGTATCAGGTTGCGCAAGAGAGCAATGCAAATGAATGCATGCTCAACAGGAGGGGGAGGATCCATGCATAACCTGGGCGCAACCGACATTCAGTCGGGTTGTGCAGAGTCCATGCGCAACCCCCAACCTGTGTCTGCACAACCTTGAGCCCAAAAAGGCTTAGTTGAGGGCCACCCACAGGTGAGCTGCTGCATTGCAGGGCGCAACACAGCAGCTGCCACCCCTGGCTGGCCCCAACTCTTTCCTGTGCCCCCCACCAGCCCGATTGCGGGCATAGTGTAGCTACGACTCCCCCCATACATCTCCCACAGCCCGATCGCGGGCAGTACAGGTACATGTAACACCCCCATATCCGAAGCCCGATCGCGGGCATAACGTATGAACCCCCAGTGCCCGATCGCGGGCAGATAACCCCAACCCAAATATCTCCCTGGTGGTCCAGTGGACGTAAAGCCGATCGCGGGCAGAATCATCACAAACCCCCAAACATCTCCCTGATGTCTAGTGTCATTCACAAATCTGATTGTCATGTACGGTATGGGCTGCAAGCCCATTGGCTGTAGCTCTGCACCAATGGGCGTGCAGCCCTACCGGACAGTCAGTCGGCGGGCGGCGGGCGGCAGGCGGGTGGATGCTGTCGACCCGCCGCGGGGAGGAGCGGGTGGAGGGGCTTCGGGTGGGGGGGACACTAGACACCAGGGAGATGTTTGGGGGTTTGTGATGATTCTGCCCACGATCGGCTTTACGTCCACTGGACCACCAGGAGATATTTGGGTTGGGGTTACATTCTGCCCGCGATCGGGCACTGGGGGTTCATACATATTATGCCCGCGATCGGGCTTCGGGGTACATGGGGGTGTTACATGTACCTGTAATGCCCGTAATCGGTTGCATTGTGCCGGTCCCGACGGCTGCTGCCTGGCAGGGTGGCCAGGCTCAGTCCTCGGGGTCGGCGACCTATTACGTAATGGCATGAAAATGGGGCATAAATAGATGCAAATGGCCCCGCGCCTTTGCATAAATTATGGCCCCATTTGCATGTCACCTTTGAATATCAGAAATTTGCGATGGCGCAATGGTACTTTGCGCCACCGCAAGTTTAATGCTCATCTCTGGCAACTTGCGGTGGCGCAAGTTCCACTGCGCTTAGTGCTAGTGCTGTGTAGTGAGATACTGTGCTGAGTTGCGCAATAGCGCAACTCCTTTGAATATCACCCCGCCACACCCCTGCGCAACTATTTTGAGCAGCGCAAGGGCTTGCGCCTCAGAATGGCGCAGTTTGAATATCCAGGCCTCTATGTTTAGCATGTTCAGCACTCAACATTCTAATTTGAAGCATTGATTTCTATGACTGTCTTTTTTTTTCCTATGTGTAATACAGACATTACACTGGTTTTCTAGTCAATCACTGAGCTTATTTTTTCATGGCCATTTTATAATATGCATAATTTTTTTTTATTTCAAAGTTTTACCAGGAAAGGCATACTGAGCAGACAAGTGCTCAATTCCAGATGCTTCGGGTGGACATGGAGACAATACAAATAATACATAGTGACAGTAAAAGAAACAGTACCTTTTAAACAGAGGTACGACAGATATGATGTAGCATAATAGATATATTGTAAAATGAAAGCACTTGGATATAGCTTAGTCAATAAATATGACAAATAACAAAATTTAAATTAGAGGAACATGGATAAACAGATATTAAAAAACATACAAAGTCCAGCCTTTGGATGTATGTTCTTTTATAGTATGCATGGACATAAATCCAGTGTCATTAAAATGTTATCTCCACATATGCATAATAAATTTTGGAATCTGGTATTTATCACTCATGTTAGATAAACACTACCTGTCATCCACACTTCAAAAAAACACTACCCTGTTGTATAAACAGGTCATGCAGTGGGTACCGTTGTGATACATTATTTATCTTCACTCGAGTCATTTGACTTTGGACACAGCACTCATGGTTTACACCACTCACAAGGTCAGCTGAGGTCAAACTGCTTTTATGTAGATAAATAATGTATCACACAGGTCCCCACTGCATATGCCATATTTTCCTAGCATCCTTTTTTTATAAAACCTATGCACTACTCTTCCTGAAAGCTGCCTTGCCAGTGTGCTTGCTCAGAATGTTATTACACACCTGATATCTTGGAATTTTGACTCATTACTTGGCTGAGACATTGACAGCACTACACTGAGGAGTCCCAACAGGACGAAACATTTCGCTGTAGTTTTATCATTCTCAGCCTATACTGGATCACATGTAGAAGCCTGTTTTAAAAGGCGATGCCTGTCCCTGCGAAGCCTTATCAGCTGCTTTTACACAAGGATATGTATACCCATGATGCCTTGTACTGGGACTGAGGCTTTAGAGTTTGGAGAGTTCTTGCCCCCCTGCCCAAATGAGGCCTGACCGTAGCTAGACAGTATCACCTACCCCTAACTGGGTTTTGGGTGAGGCAAAACCCATGGTGGAGGAAAGGCTGCTAGTGAGACATGGAACCTGAGCACTGTGAGTCATCCTACGCACTAGGGTATTTCTTTTTTGTTTTTTTAAATATAATATTTATTCAACATTTTCAAAGTCTGCAGTATCCATAAGTATAACAATTTAGCATTTCATACAATTCAGCTTGCAATCGTACTTTAAAAATACTTTGAAACAGTCCTGGTCTACAGGGTAATAGCATCAATCATGTCCTCCACCCCCTTAGGGACAGCCTGGAAGAGAGGAAGTGAGTGATGGCAATGTGAAGCTTAAACCTTCCCATGACAAGGCTCATGTGAAAAAGTGCCATGTGTGTGGAGCAGGGAGCCACAGGGATCAGGTCACAAGCCCCCCCAACCCCACCGTGGGGGGCATGAGAGCAAAAAAAAAAACTGGATTCATCCATGCCTTCATTACTACCCATCTTGACTACTGCAATGCTCTCTACTTAGGGCTATCTGGGGTTGATATCTGCCACTTGCAGCTAGTGCAGAACGCTGCAGCCAGGCTGTTGACTGGTACTTCCAGGACAAGCCACATTACGCCTGTGCTGCGTGGACTGCACTGGCTGCCAGTTCAGTGGCGGATCACCTATAAGGTAGGCTTGCTTACCTTTAAAGCCCTACATGAACAGGGACCTGACTACCTGAAAGATCTTGTGACTCCCTACTCCCCCAATCATGCTCTCCGATCTGCCGATGAGGGATTGCTAGAGATTCCCAGGATTCGTTTAAAAATTTCTGGAGCTCGTGCTTTTTCATTGCAGCACCAACCCTGTGGAATTCTCTACCTTGTTGGTTAAGAGAATGCCTGACCGTCAGTAGTTTTAAATCTATGTTAAAAACGTTTTTATTTTCATTGGCTTTCCCAGACTGATTTTAAAAATTTATACTGCTGTTGGTTTTATAATATTTGTGGTTTATCCTGTGTACAGTGCCTTGATTTCGAAAGGCACTATATAAATAAAGTTTTGCTTGCTTGCTTATACCAGGGAAAAGCATTCACTTGGTAGAACTCATGGGCTGGTGCTGTCATTGGGCTTTTCTACATTAAGAAGGAGAAGTGGCTGCACCCCGAATCCATGTTCCCATCAAGGGACAAATTTGGGAGGCAGTATAGCGCAGTGGTCTAAGGCTCTGAGCTGCAAATTTGGAGACATCCAGCAGACCAGACCTGGGTTTGAATCCCACAGCTTCCACTTGCATACTGTGTGACCCTGAGCAAGTCACTTAACCTCCTTGTGCTCCCAGGTCGCTCCTGTAAAAAAGCTTTCAGCTTAGTGTGCTATACCTGGTTAAACAAACAAATAAATAAATTCTGGATCTTTAGTCATCAGGTACAGGATCCATCCATTCCATCTTGAAGAGCAGAATTCTACCCTGTCATTTAGTGTGTGCGTAATCCTCTTCATCTTATGAATCTGATGGACTATGGTTCTCCAAGTTATCAAAGTTGGAACCTGGGGTGTAAGCCAGGCCCACTAGAGTATTTCTTTTTTTTTTTTTCTGGTTCCCCACCCACAGGATATCAGAAACGTATGGGGCGCCAAGCTTGCACATACCACTATGTGCTGGTGTGAAGCCTGGCCAGCATTCTCCCTCCCATGCAGTATCTCTGCACTTGCAGCAGACAGCCCATCTGTGGGCTTCCCAAGCTGCTGCTGTGGCCCCGGCACTCTCTGAGCCAGCCGCAACTAACGGACCACATGACTGACCCCAAACAGATTCAGACAGCCCATCTGTGGGCTTCCCAAGCTGCTGCTGTAGCCCCAGCACTCTCCAAGCTGGCCGCAGCTAACAGACCACCCGACTGACCCCTGGACATATTCAGACAGCCCATCTGTGGGCTTCCCAAGTTGTTGCTGTGGCCCCAGTGCTCTCCGAGCTGGCCGCAGCTAACAGTCCACCTGACTGACCCCCAGACAAATTCAGGCAGCCCATCTGTGGGCTTCCCAAGCTGCTGCTGTGGCTCTGTGCTCTCTGAGCTGGCCACAGCTAACAGACCACCCGACTGGCCCCTAGACAGATTCAGACAGCCCATCAGCGGGCTTCCCAAGCTGCTGCTGCAGCCCTGGCACTCTCTGAGCTGGCCACAGCTAACAGACCACCCGACTGGCCCCCAGACAAATTCAGGCAGCCCATCTGTGGGCTTCCCAAGCTGCTGCTGCAGCCCTGGCACTCTCTGAGCTGGCCACAGCTAACAGACCACCCAACTGACCCCCGGACACTCCCTGGTAGTAGCAAACTTTTTCCATATACCTTTAAGACAATTAAATAACATTAGATAACTAGATATGATTGACTCCATGTATAATAGTAATATGCTTAAGTTTATAGATTTATGCTACTTTCTCCTTTATTAGTTTAAAAACCTTTTTGGGTTCTAATGTCATCTTGTCAACACTAACCAAAACAATTTAAATTTTATTCTAAGTGCTGAGAGTATTTTTGCGCTGTATTGTTATGAGCAAGATGTGAATCTCTGAACTAATTATTTCATTAATTGAATGGGTATGTATATAAGGAGAAACAAGTTAACATTGTTCATACCCCTTGGAAGACCTAACGGTCGAGGCGCTAGGGGCTTGTTATCATTCTGTTATCTTCTTGACTCTGGTATTGTACCATGGAATAAATATGCTTCAAGTGGAATAAGCAATTTCTGGAGTGCTGGTTTTCATTTACTACAAAATTTCTGGACTGGCTATTCTATCTGGCACCCACTGTCCGAAACCTGAGCACAACACTAATACTCTCATCTACTGATTGGCAGTTTCTGCTCCTCAGCTGAATTTCCAACTCCTGGCACTTCCTGATCTCAGCGAAATCTCTTTCTGTGCTGTGTTCTGGACTGAATTTTTTCACTCACCCCCCTCATCCACCTCCTCATGTACTGAATAGACCCTTGCTCCACCCCTTTCCTCAGCCTAGCAGCTGATTGGTCGCTCCACTGCTGAACATTCTTATGGTTATTGGCCTCCTTGTCTTCAATACCTGACTTGACCCACTCTCTTACCGCCCCTTTTTAAAGCAATCTCACCCACAGGTTTGTACATTTGCTCTCAAGTTTTTCTCCAGCTAGAAGTACATGACATTATTTGTTACATCTTGTGTGGTGTTTCTTTTCAGAGCCCTGCTGCTCGCCTCTGTCTACAAATTCTTCCACGATAGCTATGGCTGAAAGAATACTGCCCCTGCTGATACTGAGCCTTGTTCTCTTTTTACTGGCTCTTCTCACTGCTAGACCTTGCTCTCCTGGCAGTGCTAAACTGACCTCCACACTATCCAACTTCACCTACTCAAACCTACTTGTGTCACAGATCAAGCAGCATGACGTGACTCCTCTATTACTCACTAGGCATGTCTTATACTTGGCTGCTGACTTTACCTCTAACGCCTCTGGCAGAACATGCTACTGGTACCACCTCTTTTCCCATGGAAACTATGGTATCTTGTGCCCCTAGCCTTGTTATTATCTGGGGACATCGAAAAAAACCCTGGGCCCCAGTTACCCACTGCCTTTCTGAATATGGACTGGTTAAATATGAAAGCCCTTCGTATAGCAAGCACACTTAAACATTAGAAACCTTCTCTGTAACTTTACTGAACTTGAGACATGGATATCCATACATGAACCTGACATTCTCTGTCTGACTGAAACTTGGCTAAAGCCCTCTACTCCTGACTCTTCCTGCTCTCTTCCTAACTATTCCCTATTTCGAGGAGACAGACTATCTGGAAAGAGGGGAGGTGGAGTTGTGTTCTATTTAAAAAACACCTGAATATGTCCCTAATGCAACATTCGGTTGCCTCTAACTGCAAGTTTTTACATACCCTGCTTCAACTTGGAACCAAAAAGATTCACTTAATATGTGCCTACAATCCTCCTAAAGCAGGTAAACTGGAATGCTCTGAACTACTTGAGTACTCTACTTCTGCAGCTGGCGAAAACAAACTTATTATTCTTGGCAACCTCAACCTAAATTGGCTGGGGAAAAATAAAAATGCACTGGTATCTCTAGTACATGGATTTAACATGCACCAGGTAATTGAAGATCCCACCAGGCTGACCCAGTCACCTGCTGCTGGAACACTTATAAATTGGATACTCACAAATTGACCTGATAGAATTACCGCCTCATGTGTGCTTCCTGATTCTATAAGTGACCATTCCCCTGTGTTTTGCATATGGGGAACATCGGTGATTCCAGACCCTTCACCATGCTACATCACCTTCCGGGATTTTTCCACAATTGATCAAGCAAGCTTTCTACATGATATCTCTTCTGTAAACTGGATCCCTATTATTCAGTCCCAAGACATTGAATCTGCTCTCACTCTCTTTCTTTCTATATTCTTATCCCTCCAGGACATACATACACCTAAACGGAATAGACGCGTTAAGGCCAAACAGACTAGGTGGCTGCACAAGGAACTTCTAGCCTCCCTCTGGGCACGTGACAAAAGTTGGAACTGCTACAAAACCTTGAGTCAGCAAAGTGAATATGATACTTACAGAAAGCAGCGCAATATGTGCAAAAAACAAATCAGGCTTGCCAAAAGCTCATACTGCAAAGGTCTATTGCTGGAAACTGCTGGGGACCCAAAGAAATTCTGGACCCACGTAAAATCCTTCCTGGGCTCAAACCAGTCTCAACACATGAATGATATGGTCCTCAGTGGTATGCACTGTAATGACCCCACCACCATTGCAAATTCTTTCAACAAATACTTTACTAATGTCACCAAATACACTGCCTCTTTCACAGCAAATCGCATCCTGACACCCGTTACTTACACAAACATGCCCATACATCCGCCCTTCTATTTTAAGGCTGTTTCAAATGATGATGTTCTAAAACTACCAAACTCAATCTCTGATAGTACTAATGTAGGCTTCAACTATCTAGAGCCTAAACTCCTGAAGCTGGCTGCTCTTTTTATTGAGGCCCCATTGGCTAAAATCTTTACACTGTCTCTCTGCCATGGTCATGTTCCAGACATATGGAAATTGGCAAAAGTCACCCCAGTCTTTAAGAAAGGTGACAATAAGGAAATAGCCAATTATAGGCCCATAGCCATTCTGTCAGTACTAAACAAAATACTTGAGAAATTAGTGGCTATATGGGTCACTGAGTTCCTCTCTAAATATACCCCCTATCACCTGCTCAACATGGTTTCTGCAAGAGGCATAGCACCTCTACCACTCTTATACAATTTACAAATGATGCCCTTACTGCTATGGATCATGGTCTCATGAGTGGTGCAGTGTTCATTGACCTCTCAAAGGCATTTGATCTTGTAGATCACCCTCTTCTGCTTGATTGCCTTAGCTTCACTGGTTTCTCAGAGCAAGCAACAAACTGGTTCCAGAGCTACTTAAGCAATATAAGACAACAAGTAAAATTCAACTCAGTGGTGTCAAACTCTGTGCTTATCAATGTTGGTGTTCCTCAAGGCTCCAGCTTGGGGCCTCTTCTCTTCTCCATTTTTATAAATTATGTATCTTCTAACACTCCTTGCTGCTCAACAATCTTGTATGCAGATAATCTGGTGCTCTACACCTCCTCTGCAAACATAGAAGAAATAAACACTTTACTAACATCTACATTTCTCATAATGCAAGAATGGATCCACAACAAAAGGCTCGTCCTAAACATAAGTAAAACTCAGGGCATGCTCTTCGGATCTGCAACCAAACTTAGAACAAACTGCAACCTTTTCAACCTCTCCTGTGCAAATGGCTCCCCCTTACGAAAGTAACCTCATTTAAGTATTTAGGTGTTCTGCTTGATGAAACTCTCAACTTTGAGCAACACATCATCGACACCTGCAAGTCAGTAAACTCCAAACTCCGAATAACTTACAGGACTAGTCGGATGCTTACCCCCTCAGTTAGACTGGATAATTCTAGGGGTATCCTACTTCCATCCCTTGTGTATGGTGCTGTCACTTACATAAATGCTTTGAAAACCACCCTAAGTAAATAGGATACAGCGTACAATAGTATCTGTCGTTATGCTTCAGCTTCTCCACGTTTGAAGCATTATTGCTTGCTATATGCAGACCTTAGATGGCCTTCTCCATCTGCCAATCGACTCCTTGCCCTTGGTACTCTGCTGGACAACATCATCAGAACTAATCTACCTACCTCTCTTGTAGGCATGCTGTTGCCTCTGTCCCCCACCTATGGCCTCCGCTCTACTGGACTCTCTTTACTATACACCCCTAAGTGCAGAACCCTGTAAGGAACTTCAGCTTTCTCCTGCCTGGCTCCAAAATATTGGAATTCCCTACCTCTTGATGTTCACTCTGCACCCAGTCATATTGCTTTTAAAAAGGTGCATCACACTCTCCTTGTCAAACATGCCCTATGTTACTGTTTTAAACCCCCATAGCGTGCTTGACATCCTCTTCCTCAGCTCTCAAAATGTTCAATTTTGCTCTGACCCCTTGTTACTGATATATGTAGCACTTACCATGGATTATGTGTTAAAACTCTACTGCACTATGATTGTATGCTTATTATGTTTTGTACTATTGTGTCTTTTTCTGCCATTGTCTGTGTCATATTAGCAATACTGTTTACGTCACAGAACATTGTGTAGATTTTTCCTTGTATGGTTGATTTCCGCTGAACTATACCTCTTATTTGTTTTGTCTGACAATTTTGTATTGTAACCTCCCGGGTCGTGTCTGAAAATAGTCATATTTTGTCGCTATGACACCTTACCTGGTAAACAAAAAACTAAATAAAATAAAATCTCTGCTGCGTTGCCACCTGTAATTAGCCAGAGGGAAGTGCTGCAGCAGAGGCAGGGGCCCTCAATCCCTTATAGCAGGACAGCGCCCTATGGGGTGCTCGATCCTCTTTCTCCCATCCAGTCCCATTGACCCTGACTTATTCCCAAACCTAGGTCACTGGCACCAAGAGCAGTATCTTTATTGTTGAGACAGTTCATCAGTTCTAAGTGCATTATACTTAAAATATATAAGTTCTAGTGAACTAGGTATGACATAGCTTATAAAGCATATGATATGGAGAATGTAGAAGGCATAGTAAAATAGATGAAATATATAACACAACTTGTATATTACTGTTTCTAGCAGTCTACAGACTAGATACAGTACATGTATCAATTCAAATGCAGTTCATATTCCAATGCGAAAATTGACCTTGGCCTCCTGTGTCATGGAGGTTAAGGGCTCGGCTGTCAGAATCAGGAGGATGAGGTGTTGACTCTGAAGGTAGCCACTGACTGTTCTGGACATAGGAAGGGTGCAGGCATATTGGCAGTTATTGTTGGGGTGGGAGACAAGGTGAATAGGCAAGAAAGCAAGAAACATAAAAATAAATCCTTTTAAGAAAATGAATACCGTGCATATCTTCCAATAAAGGGAGTACTAGTGGCAACAGAAACTTAACTGGAATCCATTGCCCTGCCTAGGTTAGTGTCATCTGTAGACTTAAGACATCTTCTAGAGACCACAGCTTCCAGTTCATTGATAAATGTTAAACAGCAGAGGTCCTTTTGGAGCATATAGGGTGGTGTCAGATACAAAATTATCCACTTAATTATACAATGGCAAGAAAATTTCCTGGTCTCTGATTGGTCAGTCTTGGGCTGGACCCATGCTGTTATCCTAGTACAACATCACGGGTCTAGTCTCAGCCTCACTGTGAACCTGGAGATGAGCTAGATTACCTCTTTTTTTTGCATCTCCTCTTAAGAAACAAAAATATTTTTCCACACTAAAAAACATTCTTTAAAATTTTTTTTATTTTATACATAACAATGAGCCATTGTATAATAGCAATACGTCTCTTCAGGTGTGTGCTTGGGATAATGTCACGCCTCTGTTGTTGGACGCACACGGCCTGCGGCCTTATGCCCAACCACCTGAGGCGTGATGTTATCCCAGCATGACACACACCCTGTCGGGCATTATTGCTTAATTGAATAGTGCCTGAATAATAACATAACCATTTGAATAATATCTGCACAGCTGAATTATACTATAAATGGAATAACCCAATCTGGGATGTCCAGTGAGCTGTAATACTGTAGCTGCACTTTCTGGGTTGAAGGTACTTGCTTGTGACTCATGTGCCTCACATACTCCACTCAGGGCATGTGGCTATCACAATGCCACCTCACAACTTGTGTATTTTTGCTTTCTTAATGCAAAGGTGTGTGTGTGTGCATGTTTGTATGTGTGTGCGTGCATGCGTACATCTGCGTGTGTGTGTGCGCGCATGTCCGTGTGTGCTGTGTGCGCATCTGTGTGTGCATGTCTGTGTGTGTGTGTGTGCCTGCATGTGTGTCTGTGTGTGCGTGTGTGTGTGCGCACACAAGTGTGTGTGTGTGTGTGTGTGTGTATTGTGATACACCATGTTGCATCACCCCCCCTCCCACAAGTGTCATCCCAGCTGCACTGCCACAGTGAACAGAACTGCCTTCCCTTTCTTGAGGAGGAGAGCATCCTAGGATGTTTGATCTGCCCCCTGCTAATTCTCAGATGTCTGTGCTTGGGGCACAAAACCAGGTCATTGATTTCCCCGAGTGATAACGCCGCTGCTGTGCTAACAGGCCCGGCCTATTAACCACATATTGAACATGCATTTAATTTCATATTATAGATGACTTCTGTAAATTAATTTTCTGTTTCTTTTTTTCAATAGCTCGAGGCTTTTCCAATGAATCTCCTCTTTAATGACAATACTTCCATGGTAGAGAACTACAGGCCAGTGCAGGCCCTGAATGGACGAACTGTGCAGACATCCATAAACAGCCTAGCTTCATCTTGCACAATAGTTCCACCTTTAGTATTACTGATCACTTCCTGCGTGTCTTATCTGCATCTGTAAATACTATAAGTGACTTTGCTAATTATTTGCTCTATTCCCATTAAAGCAACCTTCAAGGTATTCTTGAAAAAAAAGATGATCGCACCTTCTCATGGTGAAATAAATTTAACTTAAATAGAATGAATGTGAATATAATGCTGGCAATCTTGTTTTATTTGGGGACCACATGGGACAGATGGAGCTGGACAACTGCACAGCTCCCGTTTTGCTAGTTTTGTAAATAACCCCAAAACTTTCATTTACCTTTGAAATAAGGGAAAGCTGGATAATTGCATATATGTAACAAATCCGTAAATTTTCATGGGATACTTTGGTGTTGTAAATATAAAAAAATTAGATTATTTAAAAAAAAATAAGCAGATTAAATGTTTTGCAATAATTCACAGAAAGAGCATTTCTACGATATTTTGAAGTCTAATAAATATTACAAGTGTGTTTCAGTCTACTTATTTTAACAGCAGCATTTTATTGTAACATGCACTGGTGGCTCATCAATGCAGCAATAGTGCTACCACTCATGACACTGGAGATCCGGGTTTGGGAACGAGCATGGGTCATTGAGGGCTGGCCGGGGGGTGAGGGGACAGGAGGACTGAGTGCCCCAGCAGATGCTCTCCTTCAACAGAGTAAGATGAGGGGCTGCCTCCGCTGAAATATTACCACCTGGGCAACCACAGGCAGCAGTGCAATAAAGGCATTGCAGGGAAGGGGGAAACTCATCTGGGATCTGCACTGCTCACATTTGTTATGCGCGAGCTAGGGGGCTCAATGCATACTAGTGTCCCAGGGGAGTGGAACAGAACAAAGAAAAGCCATGGTGAGTGCAGGATAATCCTAGAGGGGTTAGGACCTGCCTCCTTCCACTAGCCACTCCTTCACCAAAGACTTTCCCTGCCCCTGCACAAAGGAAGAGGCAAATGTTTTTCCTGGCTGTGGCCATATCCCGCCATGTGGAAGGGGCAAGCCATGGAGGCTCAAGCAGCTGAGGGGCTTGGGTGGATTAGCCATTATAAATTACTTACAAGATTTTCAGCCAATCATCACACAGAACCACTGCACCTCTTATGCTGCGTATAGTCGTCTCCTGTGCAGGCATGTTAGAAGGGGCCCATTCCACTTTAGAGCTGGGGAGAGGAAGACTTGGAAACTAACGAAAGTGATTTATAATAACTTAATAGGGCTTCCTGTAGCATAAAAAACACACTGTGGAGGTCCTATTATATGAGACATCCCCAGTTTTCCCTATAAACGTATAAAGAATAGTGTTTAAAAGATGTGTTGTTTCCCTTCAGAACGCTATGTGATTCAGTTGTGCTGATGTGTAGATGACCATTGCATTTTTTTTCTGCTGCTGCTTGATTCCCTTTTCTTTGAGTTGCACAAAACGAAAAGTAACTTTCAGAAATCAGTGAACCATAAAAGAACACAAACAGCTTCTGTGACACTGTGCCCTGGCAGCCACTACTTTAATACACCCTGAAGACGTGGACTCTGAAAATGAGTTGAGCAGTCTAGGCCAAACCAGGAATCAGTGCTGCCCTAGCAAGTTTAAGCTGGGGACTCTAAAAGCTTCTCCTTGTATTTTAAGACTAGGGCAGCTTTTATTGCTTAAAAATTAAACATTGTCTCTCTGCTTGATGCAGATCATAGAAGTAAGCAGAGTGCACGAATTACAAAAGAGATAAAGAGTACTGTATCAAATTTAATGCTTGTAAAATGCTATACATTGCCATTGTTAATTTTATTCACATCAGAATATGCATGAAAGCCAAGTATATGGTAGGTGAGATCATGTAGTCCACTCGATGATCGCATATCAGAGAGAGAGAGAGAGACTGGAAAAAGAGCAGTATGTGGATACATAAAGTATACAAAGAGACAAACTGGTTTCTATATCTCTCTCCACACCACACACACCCCTAGATGCCTCAAACCCATTGCAAAGCATCATGGGTGTGCAAATCCCTATGTATGAGATAGTTTGTTGAAAAGGTTTTGCCAAAGCTAAATATGTTTCATCTTACTGGAACTTCTCAGTAAAGCTCATGCTAATACAAAGTTGGCCCAGAGCATTTCAGGCATTTAGTACATTCAGAGGTAGCATGCTAGAGGCAGCCTGGAAGAAGAGCAGGATGTGGAATCCAAAAAGGATAAAAGGAGAGAACAAATTTTCAGTTTCTGTATCTCTCTCCAAACCACACACACACACACACACACCCACACACACACACACACACACACACACACACACACACACACACTCTAAAGCCACAGGCCAAGTGCAAAGCATCATGGGTATGCAAATCCTTGTGTAGGGTGTAGGCTGGCAAGACTCAAGCAGAAGAAAAATCACCTTCTATACAGCCTTTTACATTCAAAGCAACACACTGCAGATTCCTGTTTCATCCTAGTGGGAATCTTCTATACAGTGCAGTGATTAACCTAACCAAATTCCAAGATGACCCAGAGCATTTAGGAAATTCAATATACTCACATGTAGCATACCTCTTATATGTGAACGTGCCCTATGTTCCTGTTTTAAACGCCCATAGGTTGCTTGACATGCTGTTCCTCAGCTCTCAAAATGTTCAATTTTGCTCTGACCCCTTGTTACTGATATATGTAGCACTTACCATGGATTATGTGTTAAAACTCTACTGCACTATGATTGTATGCTTATTATGTTTTGTACGATTGTGTATTTTCCTGCCATTGTCTCTGTCATAATTGCAATACTGTTTACTTCACAGAACATCGTGTAGATTTTTACTTGTATGGTTGATTACCTCTGAACTATACCTGTTATTTGTTTTGTCTGCCAATTTTGTATTGTAACCTCCCAGGTCGTGTCTGAAAATGGTTACAGCACCTTACCCAGTAAACAAAAACTAAAGACATTATTTATTATGTATACTGCAATTCCAAAAATTGGGTTGCAATCCGACATATCTGGTTCCGTTTGGCAGATTCCAAGCAACCCTGCTCCAGGGAATGATTATGTGATCCACAATTTATTTTGAGAGCAGCGTACACTAGTGTTTGAAGTGCAGAGCTGTTAAACAAGAGACCTTGGTCAGAATCTCACTACCGTCAATGATGTCACTGCATGATCTTGAGCAAGTCAGCTAACCTTAACCTCCCCACTTTGCCTTTTCTCTCTTTCTCTGGGCTTTAATAGCCTTCTCTAGCTTTCCTTTGTTTTTGCCATCTTTTGAACAATCTCTCACATTACTTCTCAATTTATTGAAATACACTGATCATGTTTATGTTCTTTGTTCTCCCAGTGAACGACTACTATGATTGCCCTGAGTCAGTTTCAACTCAGCCAGAAGGGCTTGCCAGTATTATGGCCTCTTTAGTAAAACAGTAATATAGCGTATAGTAGAACACTGTGTTTTTGGCAGAGACATCCCTATACAGAGTTTTCTTTCCCTTTATTTCATTCCTGAACTCAGTTACATGATTTTTATGTTTTTAAAAGTCCTTGCACCCTTGCATTTGATGATTGTTATGTTATTTTTGAAAATCAATACAAATTTATGATGGAAAAAAAAAAGCCCTTGCTCCCTCGCAATGGCCATCATGGAACAAAATTAAACAGTTTGGTGTGGTAGGTGCTATTTACCATAAAAAATGTTTTGTTTTTTTAAAAAGGGCTAACACCATCATACAGTAATACACCCACAGCAGAAATCTAGTATTAAATCTCAAAAGGCAACAGAAGGGATTACTCAAATATTACAACTGGCAGTCATGTTTAATGACTTGAGCCTTTAATTACAAAAATAGCAATAAATGCATTTTTTTTAATGCCCAAGGAAATTAAAATGATACTGATTATAAACTGAAGGATATCAGATATGTATTGTATTTTTGCTATAAAACTATATTATGAAAATTTTGTCTAACAAATATGATTGCTTTAAGGTACCCACTCACCCTCCCTTGTGGCTAGAGTAATATGGTAGCAGTAGTGGTCCTGATTGTCAGAGTAGGGGAGGGATAAAAAATGACAAAATAGGGCTGGAGCCCCCCAAAAATGAATATTCTAAAATACGGGAAGGGGGTGACTGGGGGTTTTCTCCCATCCACATTTCCAATAACCCCACTCCCAGGCCTCAGCAATTTGTAATTAGAATCTGCTGTCCACTTGACAACCACCTTTCCCAACCAAAAATCAAAACAGCCACTCACTGTGGCTTTCAGCCTAGGTGATGGATAGTACTTTCTTTCCCATGCTTTAAGGCATGTCTTCATTGTGGTCTGCTCTTCAAAGTGGATGAAATATCTGCACTATTTTTAACTGGAGATAAAGATCCAGCCATATAAACATACCATCATGATCTATTTTATACCTCAGGGTGTCATTTGCAATGTCACTGTTTGTTTACATTGGCTTGACTCTATCAGCTCAGGGTGATAAAAGTAACTTCTGTGGAATTTTCCTTTCCTGTAAACTACACGCAGTGTAAGTCCCTTTTAGAATCCATTTCCTTTCCCTGTGGGGGAAGAAATAGATGCCAAAGTCTAATGTACTGTATATAATGTATTTTATGAATCTACTACAAAGTGGTGCAGGGTGCCGCTGTTATATCCTATTTGAATGAAAATTGTAAAAATGAAACCATTGTATTTGCTGGACCAAGAGGTGCAGGGGAAAGTGGATCTGTGGGGCCAAAGTGGCAGGAGTAAGTGTGTCTTTGATCCTGAAGGAAGGAGAAAAGAGCTGTAAGCACCATACAGATGCATAAAGTAGGATGACTTGTACTGAACACACACAGGAGTAAGGCTAAAGGGGGAAGTACTACCCCTCCTGCCTCCTACCCAGTGGACCTATCTGGAGCTGCCTGTTTTGTCTCTGGTTCAAGATCCAACCTTTATAAGCCAACACTCTTGAGCAGTCCTCTGTGCTGCAGTCCAGAGTGCTATGGACCACAGCACAGAGCATGGAGTCTGCCTGGAGTAAACCGGAAATCCGCTGTTGGCAAACCGCACTGCCCCCTGGATTGTCACCAACAAGTTTACCCCTAGTCTACTCCGGATCTGTAAGTTTTGCTCATCTCATTGTTACACTTACTAACCGAACTCTTGTGAGTCCCACACGTGCATTTGCAACACTTGGACTGCATCCATTATCCTACATGTTTAATCTACTTGAATCATTAAACTGCCTTAATATCTAGCTATTCCCTCATTGTTACACTTGCTATTGAACTCCTGGGGGCCCCACATCTTCATCTTGGTCACCTGGACTGCATCCATTAGTCTTCCTGTTTAACCTGCTAACATCACCAATCTGCCTTAAAATCTGAGTATCCTAGCTGCACCCTGTCTGGGCATACCTTTATCTACTGTTCCCCTTATTTAACAGTGGTATATCTCCGCATGTCATTTGTGTTTACCAGTGTTAGCCTACCAGCTAGTTCTGTTAAGTTTGTCTTGTTACTTGTTTAGTTTAGCTCTCCGGTTTGTCTCTTTGTCTTATTTATTTCTACCCTCCTTTCAGCGCTTTAGTTTATAGTTTGTTGTATACTGCCCTAGGCTGTTACCGAGTCTCGTATCCAGACTAGTATGCTCTCTCTAATTGGTCACTAACATTGCTGCTGTGCTAATTAGTTGATAGCTGTTACATCTCTACTCCTGGACAGTATGCACCTTGCCCTCCTCTGCCTGCTCCTTCACCCTCTCCTCTTCCTGCCCCTACTCTCTCTTTCCCCCTCCCACCCCTCTACCAGCTAACTCTCTCTCTCTCTCTCCCCTCCACCCATTTGTCCCCCACCATACCCCCTCTCCCTTCCTATTCACCCTGGTCACCTCTCCTCCCCTCCTCTCCCCCTCCCTCCACCTGCAATTTCTTTACCAAGCTCTCCTGTCCCTTTCCCACTCCCCCACCTTGCTTTCTACCCCATTTCAAGGGACTTAAGTCCTACTCCATCCTTCATCATCTTTACCTGCTCCTCCTCTTGTCTGACAATGTGGAACTAATCCTGGTCCCTCCACCTCCTCCTCCCTCCTACCACTCAACTCCCAAAGGCCTTAGCATCTTTCATCTCAGTACTAGAAGCCTTCTCCCCAAACTTAACCTACTTACTGTCTGGGTTTTACAACACTCTCCTGACATCCTCTGCATCTCCAAATCTTGGCTGTCCTCCAGGACTTCTGCCGCCGGCCTGTCCCTTCCTGATTTTCACCTTTTCAGGCAGGGATGGGGTAAACGTGACTGTGGTGTTGCCCTCTGTGTCCACCAGAGCCTCTCCAGCACCATTGCTCTCAGAAAGTCTGTAACCTCTACCCATGAGTTTCTCCTTGTCAGGCTTTCCTTTCCTTCCACCATTACCATCTTCACTGGGGGGTTTTATGCCTTACTTAAAATCTCACCCTTATCTCTGGTTGACACTCTCTCTCTCTCTCTCTCTCTCTCTGTCATTACCCCACACTCCTCCTCAGGTGATTTCATCTTCCTTGAGGACTTGAATATTAATTGCCTCTTCCCAGCCTGTAGGCCAACCTCCCTCAGGATGGAGTCCCTTAATCTCTCCCAGCTCATTACTAAGCCCACCCGGATCAATCATCACTCCCCTAATCACACCCTTCTGAACTGGGTTCTCTCCTTGTACCCCCACTGCATTGCTGCAGCAGGTATTCTGCCGGATGCTTTTAGCAACCACTGCATGGCATTCTGCATCAGGAAAGTCCAGTGCCCTCCCTCCTCACCTAAGCACATCTGGTCTAGGCCTCCGATCACTTAATATCATTGCTCTCCTGGACGACTTTGCTGCAATTGAAAAGTCAGCCATCCATTCCAGCACCGATATTCACATGGCCCTCTCCCTGTTCCATTCCAAATTTTCCTTTGTCTGGAACAAGCACATCCCCCTCAGAAAGTCCAGGTTTAATTCTTACCACCACTCCTGGATTACACCCGAACTCACTGACCAGTGTAAGTCCTGTGATCATACTTGGGCCCGTTACAAATGATCCTGCTCCCTTGCCTGGCCCTCTCTCTTACAAGACCCTTAGAAAATCATGCACTAAGGCTATTCATGCTGCCAAATCCTCTATTTTAAGGCCAAACTCAAGAAAATCCTTGACTCTCCAACCTTGGAAATTAATTCGCTCCATTTTTGACCCTCCTACCCAGTCAGCTCCCCCAGTCCTCATGGTTAATGGTTCATCTGTCTCTGACCTTTCCTCTGTAGCAGCGCAATTCAATGAGTTCTTCACTACTACTTGTGCCCTCCCTCCCCCCTTCCTGACTCCTCTCGTCTACTCCCTTTTCCTCCCTCCTCACCATCCCACCCATCCCTGGGTTTTCATTGCTCCATCTTACTACACAGAAAACCTTTATTGCCATATCCTCCCTCAACCTGTCTAAATCTAACCTGACAAGCTGGATCCTAAACTCCTTCACCTTTTAGCTGCTGCCATCGCTTCACCATCACTCACCTCCTCAACCTCGCCTTCTCCCTCTGCGCTGTTCCTCAGTCTTCAAAGATTGCCAAAGTTCTCCCCGCTTCATAAAGGGGTGACCTCTCCTACCCTGCAAGCTTCCAACCTGTCTCCCTACTCCTTCCTTTTGCAGAACTGCAAGATAAACATATCTATTGTAGGCTTGCTGACTTGCTGTATTCATCTAACTTCCTCTCCTCTTTCCAGTCTGGTTTCTGGAAGCACCACTCCATTGTTTCCCCCTGCTGCACATTACTGACTTCATCCTCACTGGAATGGAAGAGGGGAACATCACAGGGCCATTTCATTGATCTGGCCAAAGCCTTTGATTCAGTGACCCATTCACTCCTCCCAGACAAACAGTGCTCTGCTGGCCTCTCAGTTCCAGCTGTTGAATGGTTCCCTTACTACCTTCTAGGCCGTTAACAGTCGGTACAGGCAGAAGGCATCCTGTTACCTCCACTACCCATCCAAGCTAGCTCTATCCTGGGCCACATCCTCTTTTCCATTTTCCTGAATGACCCCCACCCCTGCCTGTGCCAACTCCCATATTCACATGTATGTAGATGATACAGTCATCTTCACCTCTGGTCACTTGACTGCAGTGGTGGAAGGCTTGCTCCAGAAAGACTTCCACAACATCCGGTGCTGGTTCCACTCTAACCAACTCTGGGTCAGCAGTAAAAAAACAGTGTCCGTGACCTTTGGCATCAGCTAGAAATTGGCCAGACTCTCCCCTCCACCTTCTCCACCTTGGATGGTGCATCTTTTGAAGTGGTTCCATTCTTGAAGTACCTCAGTGTGTGGCTAGATAGTAAGTTTGATGTCTCTGCCCACACGGATGCCATCCATGCCAAGCTCTGCTCCAAACTCAGTGCCATGTACCATAACAAAGACTGCTTGTCTTCACAGGTCCGTGGGGAGCTTGTTAACAAAATGGTGCTCCCGGTATTTGACTATGCAGATGGGGTCTACAGCATCACTCCCTCCTCTTCCCTTGCCAGGCTGGATGCCCTCTACAATGCCTTTTGTCACGTTGCTACCAACTCCTCCTCTTGAACTCACCACTATTCCCTCTACTCCTCCCTTTCCATCCTCCCCCTACCTTCGAGTGGCCAGGCCCACAGCACCTATTTCATCTCCAAATAATGGTTTGAGTCCCTTCCCTCTTACCTATCCTCACTCCTCTCTCCCATTCCCTCTGTCTCATATTCCCTCCACTCCAGGGATCCTTGCACCTTCTCCCTTCCCCACCCTCACTCCTCTGCTGGGCAGTCAGCCTTCTCCCATTGCATTCCCTCTGTCTGGAACCTGGTCCCTTCCTCTCTCCATCACTCCCCCTCCTCTGCCTCCCTTGGGCATCAGCTAAAACTCCACCCACCCCCATCTGCTCCTGTCACCCTCTCACTGACTCTCATTTGTCAAAGTACCTACTATCCCCAACACTGGGTCTTCTCTGGGGGTCTACTTCAGCCTGTATCAGCCCCCTCTCATGTGTACATTTGCACTGCCATCATTCCACCTATTGTGGTCTCCCTATTTGTACATCATAGGCACTCATTGTACCTTGCTACTTTTATTCGCACTTGTACCATGCTTAATTGTACTCTGATTGCACTTCACTTGTACTGAGTATCTCTACTGTGTATGTTTTATTGTATCTGCTGTACCCTTCCCCTGGGTTGCACCTGGAAATGAGCCTTGGCTCAGTGGGAGTTTCTCAGTTACCAATTTTTAAATAAATAAATAAATAATACTCTGGCAGCCTCTATAGTATTGGAGAGACTATGTAGAGGAGCCTATATCAAAATATAGGTAGCTATAATAGGGCCCTGTATTTATGGTACCTGCCTGGTGTATTATTGGGATTGGCAGTGTCAGTGGCTCAGTAAGTAGCACACTCGCCTCTGAGACCGGGAGATCAGAGGGCTGTGGGTTCAGTTCCCACATCTGGCACTTGGGTTAATATCCCAGTACTGACACTGTAGTGCAGCATGAGAGGGGTGCTGCACTTCTGAGGTGCCGTCTTTCGGATGAGACGTTAAACCGAGGTCCCATCTGCCTGGACTGGTGGTATTTCAGGTGGATGTTAAAAGATCCCATGGCACTTATCGAAAAGAGTAGGGGAATTTTTATTGAGAGGAGGACTCCAAACAATATACAAAACAATAATAGAATAAAAAACAGAACATCACCTCAACCAGTTATCACAATTCACCCATAAAGAAGAACATTTAGCTTGGCCATACAATTTCATATCTGAGCTATATATTGTGTGAACAGAATTGGATATATTACAGAAAAGTTCATCAAACATAGAAACATAGAAACATAGACTTTGACGGCAGATAAGGACCGCTAGGCCCATCTAGTCTGCCCATTTCCCTACCTACAGGATAGACCGTAGATCCTAGTTAACCAACAGCCTTTATCTTCCTGCCCCCCACAAGAATTGCCTTATGTCTGTCCCATGCATTCTTGAATTCTCCCACAGTTTTAGACCCCACAACTTCCTCAGGAAGGCTGTTCCATGCATCCACTACCTCTCTGTGAAATAATACTTCCTCACATTGCCCTGAACCGCCCTCCTTCTATCTTTAAATTGTGTCCCTTGTTCTTGCAAGTCTCTTTTTTGAAAGATGCTACCCTCTTGGACTTTGTTGATTCCTTGAGGTACTTGAAAGTTTCTATCATGTCCCCTATCCCTTCTTTCCTCAAGGGTATACATATTAAGCTCCTTTAGTCTCTCCTCATACGGCTTCTCTTGCAGACCCTGCACCATTTTAGTTGCCCTCCTCTGGATTGCCTCTATCCTGTCTATGTCCTTGCGGAGATGGGGTCTCCAGAACTGGACACAGTATTCCAGATGGGATCTCACCAACTGTCTGTACAGAGGGATAACAACTTCCTGTTTTCTGCTGCTGATGCCTCTCCCTATACATCCCAGTATACCCCCAGCCCTCCCTACTGCCTTCTCACATTGCTTGCTAACCTTAAGGTCATCTGATATGATTACCCCCAGGTCCCTTTCCTTTTTTGTTGTTGTTACTAGCTCCCCCCCATTGTGTATTCTTCCCCTGGGTTCTTGTTTCCCAGGTGCATTATTTTGCACTTTTTTGCATTGAATCCTAGCTGCCATATCGCCTGACCATTCCTCCAACCTTGCTAAGTCCCTTTTCATCCTTTCCACGCCTCCTTGTGTATCAACCCTGTTGCAGATCTTTGTGTCATCTGCAAAAGGCATACTTTTCTTCCAGTCCTCTGCAATGTCACTGATGAAGACATTAAAAGGACTGGACCCAATACTGAACCCTCGCGGTACCCCACTAGTAACCGCCTTTCTTCAGAGTGGACTCCATTTACAATTACCTTCTGTGTCCTGTTGTCCAGCCAATGTTTTACCTAGGCTACCACCCTGGGACCCACTCCAGGCTGGTTAATTTGACTATCAATCTTTTGTGTGGGACTGTGTCAAATGCCTTGCTAAAGTCTAGGTAAGCTATGTCCACAGCCCCTCCCTGGTCTACTACTTTGGTCACCCAGTCAAAGAAATCTATTAGATTCATCTGACATGACCTTCCGGCTGTGAACCCATGCTGCCTTGGATCCTGTGCTCCACTGACCTCTAGGTACTCAACTATTCTTTCCTTCAGAAGTGACTCCATCACTTTCCCTACCACAGAGGTCAGACTGACAGGTCTGTAGTTTCCTGCCTCTGTCTTGGTCCCACTTTTGTGAAGGGGAATCACATCCGCCTTCCTCCAGTCCTCGGGTACCACACCATCCTCCCATGATTTATTAAAAAGAGTAGCCAGTGGTTTCACTAGTTCCTTCCTTAATTCTTTTAGAATTCTGGGGTGAATTCCATCAGGACCCATTGCTTTGTCCACCTTCAGTTTTAGGAGTTCTTGCAGAACCCTTTCTTCTGTGAAAGGACTGGGATCAACCCCCCTATCAAGAGTCAAATGAAACAATACGCTGTTGAGTAGACCAAAAGCATCTAGATTGCCAAATATAAAAACGAATAACAAAGAAAACTAAAAGTAACGTCTCAGCAGGATACTTGGACCATTCACCCCTATTTGTACCATACATTAAAATCTCATAAGAAATTGAAGAAAAAGAAGGCTCTTTCCATTTGTTTGCCAACCAAACCCAGAATGGTCTAATATAAGAACACTCCAAAAAAAGATGTCTCTGCGTCTCCAACACCGAGACACAGTTTTCACGAGTACACCATCTATCACTAAGTTGTTTGTGTTTATGTGTATTACCCACAGGTAATCTGCCATAAGAACTTAACCAAACACTATCCCATATAAAGGCTGGAATACGTTTATGGGAGAGCAACATTAAAACCCTTTCTTGAGACTGAGAAGGGCAATCAGGGAAAATCAAAGGTTCTGAAAAATCTAATGAAACAATAGTACTGTACAATTGCTTCCTATTCAATGTTTCCAAATTTGAAACTGTTAATTTCCATCTTTTCAGTAGACAAAAAACTTCTTTACCATATTTGGGAATATTAGGAATCTTATGCAAAGAAGACAAGTTGTCTTTCTTCCATGACGGTAAACCTAACAAAAAACATAATTTTACATAAGGAAACCAAATTTTCATACCAGGCAGCAAAAGAGGACTAAAATTATAGGAAAGAAAAATACTGAGAAAAAAGGCTATAGGGTGGACCATACCAACTCCATCTTGTCTAACATTTCTATACGTGAAACCCCTTTTAATGGGATTCAGTCTGCTTCCCCAAAAGGCCTGAAAGAAAATACTATATACAGAAGTAAATAAAGACAATGGCGGAGGAAACACATAACTAATATACAAAAAGATCGGTAATAATAATGTTTTGATAAGTAAAACACGTTTACGTTTAGCTATTTGCTTTCCTTTCCAACATGCAACCAATGACTGAGCCAAATTCAATTTATGAGACCAGTTCATATACATCATGTCTTCATCCCCAAATTTAATCCCTAAAATGGTTACTGTATCTTTAGAAATGGGTATACCTGCAAGAGTGCCAGATTCAGGAATAGGGGAAGAACCAAAAGGAAAACTCTTACTTTTCTCATAATTAATCTTAGAACCTGAAGCCTTCGAGAACAAATCTAATGCAGAACTAATCGAGGATTCTTCATTAAGTGAAGATAAACAAACAACTAAATCATCCGCATAAGCCAAAATTTTAATAGGTAATACATTCTCAGCTAGACGTACACCTTCTAAACCATTATGGACACTCACCATACGAATGAATACATCAATAAAGAACACATATAATAGCGGCTCAACGGACAACCTTGCCTGACGCCTTCTGTACAGCCACTGGAGAACCACACCAACCATTAACATTCGGAATAAGAGAAGCAGATCGATACAACAACTGTATCCAGTCAATGAAACCTTTAGGCAAAACCATAAGCATTTAGTACTCAAAACAGAAATTTATGTGAAACTCGATCAAATGCTTTTTCCTGATCCAAACTAAGCAGATAACCATTTAAACTACCCGACTGAGAAGCTGTAAAAAGTTCCCGTAATATCAATAAATTATCATTTTGAGTTCTGCCTGGTAATGAACAGGTTTGATAAGGGCTTATCACTGTGTCCACAATCGGTGTTAATCTACATAACAAAATTTTGCTTAGAATTTTTAAATCTGTATTCAATAAACTTATCGTTCTCCAATTCCATAAGTCAGTTTTCAAACCTTTTTTATACAGTAATATCACTAAAGCTTGATTCATTGAAGGCGCTAACCGAGCCGAGGACAACATACTATTAAACAGAGAAGTCAAAAGTGGGACTAAATCACTATGAAAAGTTCTATAAAATGCAGCACCAAAACCATCCGTACCAGGAGCAGAATCAATGTTTAGAGAAAAAATAGCGTCTTTTACTTCGGCTTCAGAAATGTCACACAACAAACGTAGGCTTTCCACTGTATTTAAGTGAGGTAACTGAAGGCCTTCAAGGTCTAGTAACTCACACTGAACATTGTCATCAACATGATACAAATCTGTCAAGTAATTGACCACAACTTCCAATAAAGCAGACGGAGTCTTTACTAAGTCTCCAGAGACAGATGTCAATTCTGTGATAACATGTTTAACAACCCTATTTTTACAGTCATTAAATGGGTCCAACGCACCCTTATGTAACTTCAAACCAAACCTATGTTCAAAGTCTAACGATTTAGCTCTGTCATATCTATACTTAAACATAAGGTCTTTCACCTTACTGATTTGAACACTGTAATCTAACCCTTCTGTTTCAGTTAAAGAGATTAACTTTTGCAGCTATGCTCTCAGTCTTAAATATTCCAAATATTGTAAATTAATCTTCACACGAGAATATGATTTGAAAATAACTTTCCAATCCCTTTTGGTATCCTCCCACCAAGTAGCAACATCATCATAAAAGTCCAGAACTGACAATCTAGCATTTAATTCTGACAACCACGCTAATTTAACAGATTCATCGGTCAATAAGGAGGCATTTAGTCTCCATAAATTCTTTTTACAATGCAGAGCACCGTCCCATGACAAGCATACAGATAAAGATTTGTGGTCAGAAAATTCACAAACTCTTAAATTAACATTAGTTACATGTAGAGAAACAGAAAGAAAAATAAAATCTATCCGAGTAGATAACCTATTTTTAAAGAACGTCCTACCACCCTCTGAGTAAATGCTGCGATAAGCATCTTTAAGTTGAGCAGTATCTAAAATTTGATTCAATTTTTGAGAATCACAAAACAATTTGGACGTCTTCATTCCCCTATCATTAACACTAAGAACACAATTAAAGTCACCAGCCCAGATAATTAAACGAGAAGTGTACAAATAGGGATGAATGTCATTCAGGAGTGCAACTCTAAGAGCTTTGGTCTGCGGTGCATATATAGTAATTAAACGAAATCTTTCACTCCCAAAATTAATATCTAGTAATAGCGCACACCCTGGACAAATGTCCACCAGCTTAGATACTCTTAAAGCTGGATTCGCAAATAACACCCCAACCCCTTCACAAGTGGTTTCTCCATTTGACCAAAAAGACATTCCTAATGACCAAAGATTCCGAGCTTGTTGCACTTCATAAATAGTTTTCAACCTCGTATCCTGAAGACAAATGACATCACTATTTAAGTGTTGCAAACATGACAACGCTGTAACCATCTTTTTGTGACATTTCATACTATTAACATTAAGAGTGGTTATTGTTAAAGAAGCCATTAAATTATTTAAACAAAAATAAAAGAAAAGAAACTCCAATTTAATACCCATTTAAGTAGATATCAGCAAATAACTTTAGAAACTCGTCTTCTCTGTGAGCGTCTAGGAAAACTTTCAGCTTGTACCATATCCCCTTCATCCCCTTCTGAAAAAGTGTCTGTAACCACTGAGGCTTTAGAAGAACGGTCAGATTCTTCTCCCTCAGAATCCTCTTTCGAACCCAAAACAGCATAGCTGTTACCCAACTTCCATGACTCAGAAGTGTCACCACTAGTAGAGGCCTTAGGGACCTGCTGAGATGGAACCGGCTTTCCTGACCTGTGGCGTTTTTTTGCTGTCACCTGTTCAAAAGGAATTACTTGGGATAAAGGAGGGGGCATCTCGGAATCCTCGAGTTTATCAGATGAAGTAAGATCAGGCTTAGAGGACAAAGAAACTTCTGAGGTACCCTCCCCCAAAGGGGATTTAGGCACACTTTCTTGCATGTCAACCGAAGCAGAAACATCCAGATCAGCTTCCACAGCTGAACTAGATTCTGCACACTGAAAAGAAGACTGAGATGGTGTGGAGACTATGTCGGGGGTATGTGTCGGAACCAAATCATCATGCTGAGCACCCATAATCAACCCTTCATGAGAGGGACAATTATCCCTATTATGTGAAGCCCAAGGACATTTGACATATCCATGGCCAGTCTGTTCACATAAATTACATTTGAATAAATTTAAACACTTAGCAGCTAAGTGACCAAATTCAAAATAATGAGAGCAACGGGGAGTGTCACAGGCAGTATTCAGATGAGTTCTAGAACCACATTTAAAGCACGCCTTAGGTTGTCCAACATAAAACAAACAACCCCTATCCCTCCCCAAAAAGAAACTATTTGGTAGATGCTGAGGACCATTATTAGAAGAAAACAATTTAACTCTCACTTTCCAACCCCCATTCCAAATTTGTTCACTATCTAAGATAGGAATAGGTTTATCCAGAACTTCACACCTCCTGCACAACCAAAAAAGAATGTCTTCTATATGAACCCCCTCATTACGAAACAAAATAGTAATTAACTTTACTGATGGTTTGGTAAGAGGAACTGCAAAAAACGGAATCCAGAGAGGGGAGTTTTTAACTACCTGAAATACTGACCAAAAACGTTCCAAACCTGCTGGTGATTTGAAACTTATGTCATAATTAGCATTTCCCAAATGAATAAGGGCATAAATGTCTGAGGACACAAATTTCATAGAACCTTTCAGTAAAACTCTAGATATATAGAGCCTATCAGGGAGGTCTTCTAAACCTCCTTTATACAGTAACCGCACCGCATTCCTACGTGGTGCAGGCTCTCCCTTGTTAGAGAATAGGTCAGAGAGTTTAAATTGGGGAACCCCTTCAGTCAGTACAGGTTTCAAACTCGAAGCTCTAGGCGGTACAGATATAGTGGAGTGTTGACCAGAAGAAAGAGTAGCATTGGAAATGCTTTCAGTAACACTGGCTTGTGTCAGCGTGTCTGTTCCTGAAGTGGCACTTTGTAAAGAGTTAGAAGCCACTGAGGCATTGGCAAGCCCATTGTACCTCTGCACTGCGGCATCTGTAGGATCAGGTACCCAATCCCCGGATGGTGTTTGCTGCCACCCTGCCTCAGCAATCGCTTTTTCAGGAGACCAGCGTTTTGAAACCGAGGAAGTCAAAGAAGGACCAATAGCCTGAGCAGGAGACAAACAGCCCTCTGCACAGGACCCAGGAGAGACCAACTGTTCAAAATGAGTCTCAATACTTCGAGAACCAATTTCATCTTCCTTACTGTTAACACTTCCTTTCTCCACTGAGTTCAGTCCATTAGGACCCAATGAAACTCCCATTACAACTTTTATTGACAAGCCCAAACGTGTTTTAAAATGCAAAGCCTCCGACGAATCGCTACTCTGGGGTTCTATCCCTATTACAGTTCGATTGCCCTCCTGCAAAGCATGGTTAGCAGAACTTACGTTTTTTGTTACCGGAGACAATTCAGGTGCAGCAGGCATACAATGGGAGGCAGACAAAACTAGTGACTCTCTTGACGTCGCGTAAACCGCACGCGACCAGGAAGTACAGGCAGCCGAATTGGACAACTTTGCTACATCAGACCGCAAGGCTGCGATTTCTCGTATTAACTTTTCTTTCCGATTAGTACAGCTCTCGGCCTCCGCAATTACCTCATTAAGCAAACGTTCTTTCTGCGATAAAATATCAGTAGATTCCAGATGAAAACAACACATATCAGGCTGAGCAGACTCACTGTTTAACCCCACATCTTTTGAGGCAAAAAATTCCTGAGGCAAAGAAGCATCTTGCATATCAGCAACAATACTTGTCACTCCCAATTCATCTGGTGCAGGGGAGGAAGCCCACTCTCTTCTCAGTCACATCCATCATCTCCAAAGGTTGGGTCGTAGTGGCCATCTTGTGTCCGTCCACCAAAGGTTCCCCCTCCAAAGAGTAGGGGAATTTCCCTGGTGTCCTGGCCAAATTTCCCTCATTCACTAAAAATACCACCAACAGCTTAATCTGGTTCAAGGTCAGTTGGCATTCATCTGTATCCCCCTTCCCTGGGTCGTGCCTGAAAATAGGAAGGATTTGTCTAGTGCACTTACCTAGTCAACAAAAACTAAATAAATAAAAATTAAATTATTCTTTATTGACCATATTTGTTTCTCCTGGTGGTCTAGTGAAAATGGGGAAGAGGCGTCCCTGCACCAGGCATCATGTAAAATGTATGGTTAAGGATTTTCAGAAGGATCTGTCCAAGATGCGTCTGCTGCTATTTTCAAAGCAGAAATGCATCCAAACCTGGTAGATCACCTATTAGAGCATTTAGAGGCCTAACAGCATTCAGTGTTTGCATCCAAATAAAAAAAATAAGCAATTGTGTCCACAGTGGACACAACCCACAGCTGTGTCCATTTTCTGTGGCAAATTGTTTCTTTCTGTCATGAATGGATGCAACTTCTAAAAATAGTAGCCGGGCTGCCCTGATCCATGTGGATGGATGCAGATGAAGATGTAGCATGCAGTTGCATCCACATCCAACCCCTTTGAAACTCCCTCACATAGTTTCTTAGAGAAAGAGAGAGTGAATAATTTAGCAGCAGCATTTGTACAATGCTGTGGTGGGGGAAGTGAATGAGGACTTCTCGGGTTCCATATTTGTGGGACCATGTTCAGGAGTCATCCCAGATGTTCCTAGAGTCGAGGATGCTCTGAACTGCGAGGTGGGAGGGGGTCTCTCTGCATCTGATCGAACCCCATGTCTCGGGGCCTGAATAACAATATCCTCCTGGTCATAAAAGTCCCCTCCGTTGTGTGCTGCCCACGGATACTGCCTATATGAGTACCCTTGTTCTTGGCAGAGTAAGAAAGTTTCCCAGTCTCATGGCCAACATTCCCCCCATCAATAAAACAGGTTTGCATAACCCACACCCCCAGGATAAACCTGGAAATGAACTTTCACAACTGTGTGTGTCTTTTCTGCTCAAAAATCTCAAAAATTACAAATAAACAAATAAATAATTAATAACTACGCAACTTCATTTAACACAGCAGCATAGATATACCATAGTTGCAGTACAGTTGCTATAAGCCATGATTTATAACTTTGCTCATCAATTTAAAATCTGAGTTTTCTGTTCCTTAATTACCAACAGTTTTACAGCTTTTGCATTTACCGGTAATCAGTTTTTAGTTATCCAAACAATAGCACCCCACATTTTATCTTATGACAGTGTGCAGGTTACAATAGAGCTATAAAACAGCTATATATAACTATAATTAGCAAATGCACCCATATAAACTGCCATGTATAAAGAATGGCACTCCTAAATAACATGCAAATGTACTTTCTCAATAGTGCTGCATAAACCTCTTCAAGTTCAACTTTTTTGAATTTTGACTGTAGAAACCTGAAAAGTGATATAAGTTCAGTTTTGTACAATTAGGTTTGTGGCCCCCCCCCCACACACACACACACACAAGGAGAAACACAGTTAACACAATGTGTTATGCATAAAATTGAAAAAATTGTAATTAAATGTCTAATTTCTTGTATATTTTAAATGTTAAGCTGTACGTCTAATTAATCATCCAACTGTACCCCCAGTCACACCGGGAGATGAGCAACTTGTTGTTCAGTGTGCCTTCCTGGTAAAACATTTCAATAAATAAATAAACAAAAATAACATTTTGAATTCTTTTCACTATTTGATTCAAAAACACTGCTCACAACACCATGATTCAGTGTTCCAGACAGACGGAGTGATTGATACGAATCAATATGACAGTATAGTTAAGTGGTTAAGGACACTGAGCTGCAACATGGAGATCTGGGTTTGAATCCCATCAGCCGCCATTTGCTTACTATGTGACCCTGAGCCAGTTACTTAACTTCCTTGTTCTCCCAGGTTGCACCTGGAAACAAGCTCCATCTTAGTGTGCCTTTCCTGGTTAAACCATTTCTCCTTTCCCAAATACCAGAGCAAAATGTGTTCAGTGTGGGGTTGCTGGAATCCTTGCTGGATGAGGAAATATTATTTGCTGTCCTCAAGACCCATAGAGATCTATATACAAAAATCAGAGGGAACATCACATGGAGTACTAGGGGTTTTCATGTCATCATGTGGTATACACTATGTCTGTGGGGATAATATGCAAATGAGTGGAGGGCTCACATGATGTCCCCTCTAGCTTTATTCATATAATCTCTGTGCTCAGACCCTTTTCACCTAGGGCAGCAACACATTCAGAGAGGAGCAATAAGGAGTTGCTGACCAGCCATCTGGCAGTAAACAGAAAGTCATTCAAAAACACATAAAGTCAAACAAGATACTTTGGGCCTTCATTTTCCGTTCCATAACCTGAACCACGTAAACGAAAGTCTTCAGAATCCCAGAGCAGGGTATGCTGGCAGAGAATACTTATCCCATCACACATGGATTTGGAAAATTTCAAAGACCAGTTTGAAGAACATCAAGGTTATGCAATGCACTAATCTGTCCATCTGATATGAACCAGCCCATGACACCCAAAGCAGAAGACTGTATACCACATTAGTAAGGACAAAGCATGTGTTTGTCATGG
This sequence comes from Neoceratodus forsteri, assembly GCA_016271365.2. Taxonomy (NCBI): domain Eukaryota; kingdom Metazoa; phylum Chordata; order Ceratodontiformes; family Ceratodontidae; genus Neoceratodus; species Neoceratodus forsteri. The sequence goes on from JADMNL010000030.1 coordinate 97,309,945, forward strand.
CTCGGTAACTGACACAGGTTGCAGGGAAGTGACAGTGTTGTGATATGTCTGGTTAGTAGTTCATCTAATAATACCGAAAACAGTTGTATTTTAAATTAAAAAAAATGATCTGACAAGGACATGCACAAAACAAATCTGTCTTTATCAGTGAACTGTGAAGCGCTGTCCTCACAATTGCAAAATCCTTTTAGGTTAATAATTTATTGTGCCATCAGTCTTTGAAGGTACCCTGCAGAAATGAGCAAAAGGCTGCTTTCCAAATATTATTATAGCGTGGTGTTGGTTTTTTAATTGTTTGATTTATTGAAATCAGTTCTATTGCCCTTTATCCCAAGATAAATTTAATCAACTTTTGATATTGAACTTTATTTCAAACATTTCCCATGATTAGTGTTCAGATATGTTTAATGTGGTTACTTCTTGACACTCTGTAAAAAATCATATTAATATATATATATATACATATTATGGTATGTTTGCCATATGTTGGTATGCTATTAGGTATCAAACATTGTTGCCACTATCTGCGAGGATACAGTTGTGCTGTGGACTAGCTGTGGCTCAATAATGTTCTCCTTGCTGGCACTTTAATAAATATTAATAAACAATAAATGACAAATTCTTGTGTTATTACTATATATATATATATTTGATTCCAGCATGCAACAAAACCTTAGGAGGAACTGTTTCCAGAGTCTGACACTAGACAGCTAAACTGCCTGGCCACACCCTCTTGTTTGGCAATGACCTTCTAAGAGGCCAGTGTGTGCATACGTGCATGTATGTGTGTTGGGAGGAAGGGGTGGGAAGGGCCTATGTGTGAAAAACTGGGAGAAAAATAACCTCTTTTTTTTTTTTTTTTGTAAAAGGATATTGGACGGGATCTGTAGGTCTCAGAAGGTGGAGTTTCCTTGGCATTGTGAGGGCTGAAGGGTGCCCTGTTATCCAACAAAAAACACAGAACCACATAGCAGACCTCAAGGATGGGAGGGGCATAGTCAGGGCCCCTGGTGTTCTGCGGCAGAATTTTCTGATTTCTGCGGCAGGGCTCCTTGACTTCTGTGGCAGCATTTTCTTATTTCTGTGGCATGATTTATTCACTTCTCTGGCAGAACGCAGTCCTGTCATTGGCTAACTATGATGTGATGTCATCGATGACGTCATATGCTGAGCATAGAGGAGGGGCTTCAGGATAAATGAGATGGGAAAGAAAGCCTGACAGTATGGAAAACAGTATATTTATATGAAAATTCATCAAAAACAATGAATTCTGTGGCACTATTTATATTCTGTGGCATGGTGCAAATTCTGAGGCAAATTCCGCAACCGCAGAAACGCAGAATTCCAGGGGCCTTGGGCATAGTCCACACATCCAATGAAGAATTGAACAAGGTCATGGACTCCTTTTCTACCTCCCTGTTCACCTCCACAAGAGTGGCAAACCCTCAGGGATCCCAGGCGTTCATAGACTCAATATCTCTCTCCACCATCTCAGCATCTCAGCACATCAGGCAGTGGAGTTGGACTCCCAGCTAACCACTGAGGAAGTGCAGGAGGCACTGCTGTCACTTAAACCAGGGAAGGCCCCGGGGGGGATCAGTACATGGTTGAACTCTAGCAGGCCCTTGCAGATATCATTTCTCTAATTTTGCAGCAGGTATACCGGGAAGAAGAGTTGGAGGATATATTCCCACTCACATTGAAGGAGGCAGTGATCATAGTGCTGCCCAAGAAGGGAAGGACCCCACATTGCCCAGAAGCTATTGTCCCATTTTCCTGATCAATGTGGACAGTAAAATCTTCACTAAAGCAATAGCCCATAGGCTAAGTCCACTCCTACCTCAGCTAATCCACCCTTCCCAAGTAGGTTTTGTTCCAGGAAGATACAGTGCCGACCACATTAGGACACTGGTTAATCTAGCACAAAAGGCCAGGGACACCCCTACCCCAGCAGCAGTGGTGGCAAAAGACTTCAGGAAAGCCTTTGACTTGTTGGAGTGGGACAACCCTCAAGCATTCTTAGAGCATATCAGGATAGATCCTAGGTTTAGAGCAGGGAAAGGGGCTCTATACCACTCCCCGACCACCCATCTACTCACCAGCTCCACCTTGTCTCCTCCCTTCTAACTGGGAAGGGGCACGAGACAAGGATGCTCCCCTCCCCCTCTTGTTCATGTTGGCAGTGGAACCCTTGGCTGCCACAATCAGGCAGCACAAAGGAATTTCGGGGATACGGATAGGTCAAACAGAACAGAGCAACAATGGGGAATCATCAAAACTGCCATCACAGAGGTAACCTTTGTGTGAAGCAAATAAACAAATCAAAATGAAAGAAAAAGCCACAATGGTTCTCAAAAGAGGTGACTGGGAAAGTCAGGGAGAAAAAGATAGCATTCAGGAAGTATAAGGAAACACAGAAGGAGCAGAACAGAGAGCTGTACCAGTTAAGGCAGAAGGAAGCAGGGAGAGAAATCAGAATAGCAAAGGCCCAAACTGAGGAAAAGATAGCCAACTCGGTTAAGAAGGGGGATAAAACCTTTTATAGGTACATCACAGAGTGTAGAAAGACAAAGGGAGGGATAGTGAGGCTGAATAGAATGAATGGTGTGTGGGCAGAGGGGGACAGTGAAAAAGCAGGGATACTGAATGAATATTTCTGCTCAGTATTCACAAAAGAGGAGGGGTAAGTGCCTAATCCAAATAACAGAAGCACTCTTGATTGGGGGGTCGATCCCAGCCCTTTCACAGAAGAAAGGGTTCTGCAAGAACTCCTAAAACTGAAGGTGGACAAAGCAATGGGGCCTGATGGAATTCACCCCAGAATTCTAAAAGAATTAAGGGGGCAACTAGTGAAACCACTGACTACTCTTTTTATTAAATCATGGGAGGATGGTGTGGTACCCGAGGACTGGAGGAAGGCAGATGTGATTCCCCTTCACAAAGTGGGACCAAGACAGAGGCAGAAAACTACAGACCTGTCAGTTTGACCTCTGTGGTAGGGAAAGTGATGGAGCCACTTCTGAAGGAAAGAATTCTTGAGTACCTTGAGGCCAGTGGGGCACAGGACCCAAGGCAGCATGGGTTCATAGCAGGAAGGTCATGTCAGACAAATCTAACAGATTTCTTTGACTGGGTGACTAAAGTAGTAGACCAGGGAGGGGCTGTGGACATGGCCTACCTAGACTTTAGCAAGGCATTTGACACAGTCCCACACAAAAGATTAACAGTCAAATTAACCAGCCTGGGAGTGGGTCCCAGGGTGGTAGCCTGGGTAAAACATTGGCTGGACAAGAGGACACAGAAGGTAATTGTAAATGGAGTCCACTCTGAAGAAAGAGGGGTTACTAGTCGGGTACCGCAGGGTTCAGTACTGGGTCCAGTCCTTTTTAATGTCTTTATAAGTGACATTGCAGAGGGACTGGAAGGAAAAGTATGCCTCTTTGCAGATGACACAAAGATCTGCAACAGGGTTGATACACAAGGAGGCATGGAAAGGATGAGAAGGGACTTGGCAAGGTTGGAGGAATAGTCAGAAGTATGGCAGCTAGGATTCAGTGCAAAGAAGTGCAAAATAATGCACCTGGGAAACAAGAACTCAGGAGAAGATTACACAATGTGGGGGGTAGTAACAACAACAAAAAAGGAAAGGGACCTGGGGGTAATCATATCAGATGACCTTAAGGTTAGCAAGCAATGTGAGAAGGCAGTAGGGAGGGCTGGGGGGATACTGGGATGTATAGGGTGAGGCATCACCAGCATTAAACAGGAAGTTGCTATCCCTCTATACAGACAGTTGGTGAGACCCCATCTGGAGTACTGCGTCCAGTTCTTGAGACCCCATCTCCGCAAGGACATAGACAGGATAGAGGCAGTCCAGAGGTGGGCAACTAAAATGGTGCAGGGTCTGCAAAGAAGCCATATGAGGAGAGACTAAAGCTTAATATGTATACCCTTGAGGAAAAAAGGGAGAGGGGGGACATGATTGAAACTTTTAAGTACCTCAGTGGAATCAACAAAGTCCAAGAGGGCAGCATCTTTCAGGAAAGAGATGTGCAAGAACAAGGGGACACAATTTAAAGATAGAAGGAGGGCGGTTCCGGGGCAATGTGAGGAAGTATTTTTTCACAGAGAGGGTAGTGGATGCATGGAACAGCCTTCCTGAGGAGGTTGTGGGTTCTAAAACTATGGGAGAATTTAAGAATGCATGGGACAGACATAAGGCAGTTCTTGTGGGGGGTAGGAAGAAATAGGCTGTTGGTTAACTAAGATCTGTGGCCTATCCTGTAGGTAGGGAAATGGGCAGACTAGGTGGGCCAAGCAGTCCTTATCTGCCGTCAAAGTCTATGTTTCTACATTTAATACACCACCCTCATGTATGCCTATGACCGGTTGGTCACCGTTTCCGATCTTCCCAGGGCACGTCCACCCTTGCTGGAGACACTTCAGGTCTTCCACAGCCTGTTGTGCCTCTGTTTAAATCAGACTAAAATGGAGGTACTTCCCCTCAATCACCAATGTACCCCCGTGACACTGAATGCCACTGGATTAAGATGAGCTGGGGGAAGGAATAAGTTATCTGGGAATTAAATTCACAGCTGATCTCCACAAACTGTGGGACCATAACCTCCAGCCACTGCTAGCAGAGGTGACAGGTGATATGAACAGGTGGAGCAAACTCCACCTTACCCTGGCTGGGAAGATTGTGGTGCAATAATTATTGCTCCTAAGATTTTCTACAAATTGGCACATATACCACTGGCTCCCCCCCTCAACTGGTGTCAGAAATTAGACAAAGTAATAGGCAGATTTCTCTGGGAGGGTAAACCCCCAGATATAGTCGCAACAAACTGAGAGCCCACTGGAGTCTGGAACAACCCTTGGTTTGAAGGCTACAAGGGGGCTATCCAAATAACATAAACACTCCAGTGGTTCAAACCACCAGGAGACACACGTTCTCAGTGGGTGGACATAGAGAAGGAGATAAGTCAGAGGAACTGCCTACCCCTACTACTTTACAACTCCCCAAGCACACAGATGAAAGCTCACCCTACCATTGGGCCATCCCTGCAGTGCTGGGACAAGGCAGAAAGGAGACTGGAGACCAGCCTAACCCCCCACTAACTGGCTGTACTATGGGGGAATGAGAGTATCCTCATAGACAGGCACCCTATACACTGGAAAGACTGGGAGGGTAGAGTCCTGCTGAGAGTGGGGGGATATCATGGCCATAGCCACCACAAGAGTCAATACTTTTGGTAACCTACAAGGCCAGTAGGGGCTCCTGACCTCAGACTTTTGGAAATACTTGCAGATCTGCAGTGCCATACAGACATATGTGAAAAAGGCTATGAGGAAAGCTCCCACTGCACTACTCCCACTGTGGTTGTCCAACCCTAAAGGGGTGGCTAGCAAGATATATGCCATGATCAGAGATAACCTGCCCAGTCAATTCAAGACATCCCAACACAAGTGGGAGAAGGCTCTCCAGATGGTTATCTCAGGGGAGCAGTGGAAGGAGTGCTGGATAGGTGGCCACAAAAACTTAGTGGACTTAAAGAGTAGACTGATTCAAAACAAGATCTTGCACTCCTGGTATTGCACCCTGGTGGTTCTAGTGAGAGCAGAGGTTCTGGATTCCAACCTCTGCTGGAGATGCCAGGTACAGTTGGGGGACCTCCTAGATATTCTCTCGGAATACCCAAAGATACAAGAACTATGGGAGCATGTGTGCGACCTTGGTTCTAAGGTTCTCCACAAGCCTATTCCCAAATCAGCCAAATTATTCCTTTTGGGTATGAAGTCAGAGGCCCCTCACCTTAGAGGGTCAGAGCACAGATGACTGGCCCTGCTGGCAATGCAGGTTAAATGTCTCCTTCTGTGTAAATGGAGAACCCCTGAGGTCCCAACCAATCAAGAAATCATGGCCTCCTTGGCCCTGATTGCCTCCATTGATCGTCTCTCCCACCTGGCAAGTAATACAGTGGCATAGTACACTGAGTGATGGGCCCCATTCTTATGCTATACCACTCCCAAGACTGGGATAGGGTGAACAACGGGTCATAGTCAGATGTGTGGTACCCTGCTGTAATATGTGTGAGTTATGGCATTGGACTTAGACCCATGCTTTATGTGTATTATCCCTGTATATATGGTTATGTGTAGTCTGTAGACAGAATAGTGGCTCTTGGTGTTTATTTCGTTTAGGGTGAAGGTCACTGTGAAGCATCACCAGTCCCTTAAGGACCTTGCTGACCCCAATGTGGAGCACTGAAGCCTTGACTCTCCACTCTACCCACATAGAAGGTATGACAAGTTTAGGTGTTACTTTTGTACAAATGTTGTTTTTGCAGAAAGGTTGTCTCTGCAACCAACAACTTCCATCCTAAAAGTTTCTCCTTTTCATTCTATATTGTACAAAATTGGAAACTCAATAAAATACTTAACTGCAAAAGTTCTGAGCTGCTCTGAGTGAATAGAGATGCCTGCACTCCTTCCTTGCATGCTTCAGAGCCAAGTAAAGGGCCTGCTAGCCTTTACCCTGTGGGGTGGGTCGGGGAACAAGGAGCCATTGATGCATGCTGGAGTACGGGTGTACTATCGGCCCAATGGGGGAGTCAGACTATGGGGTGGCTTCTGGGCTCTGGGCTCCTTGGGAACTGAGAAGCTGTTGTGCAGTGTTCCTGCTTCATGTCTGCTGAGCCAGAAAGTACTCACAAGTGGTAGTCGGGACTCGGTCACACTCTAGGTGGTTCTCCATAAACAGATGAAGGAGACATCATCCACAGGATATATTCAACCATTTATTTCGATAAAATCCAAAACGAACCATGAAAGATGAAAAGCAAATCCACATGGAACGCCAACACAGTGGATGGCTGACCCCTTCCCAATCCAGAGACTATACACCATAAAGAACTACATGAAGGACAACCATTCTGAAGTCAGTTTTTCACTAGTAAGGAGTCAGTTGAAAGTATTCATTTAGCCCTGGCCAGTCACTGGTTTTGAAATGAAACTGCCAGAAGGTCTCTCTCTCTGGAGAATTTTGTTATCCAGATCCCATCCTCTGATACCAAGTTGTACTTTTTCAATCCCTTGAAACAGAAACCGATGTTTTTTCCCTTTTATCTGACAATGTAGTGCAAGAGCACTGATCCCATCCATTTGGTTGTCTAGAATGGTTGTTCTCAATGTAGTTCTTTATGGTTATTAATATTTCTGCATTTTCTTCCTCCCTTTCTTCCCCCACATTACTTTCCTTATTATGAGACCTGTGATTTATGAAATCATGTCCAAGCATTTTTCTTCTAGGATTTTGTCCACAGCCATTTGTGGAGTGGTTAAGTAATTTATAACTGTCTCCCATTTTTCACCATGGTGTTTTACCGTGTGAGGGTTTGTCCTATCAAGTTAATATATTGAATTTAGTTATCATATTTAATGTATCCAGTATGTTTAGGATTTTCAGTTTATTTAGCATTTTTATATCCGAATCTTTATCTTTACTTCCCTTTGTCAAGTTCATATGACTAGCCTATAGGTTTAGACCCAAAGCTGTGACTTTATCGTTTCTTGTCTCCCAGTTTGCAGCATATTATTTGACCTTTTGGACCTTCGGGTTCTTTTTGAGCATTTGTGTTTTTTACCATGTATCTTTAAATGTGGTCTATTCTTTTTAGCATCACCAGTAGTTTTTGGAAATCTAGGGCCATTGTAATGCTATTCTATGCCTGTGATGCGGAGCATATATTATTTGACCCTTTTGACCTTCTACTTTCCAAAAGCTCATATGTGGTTTTAAGATGCAATATTAGTTAGCCATTAGAGTTGCAGCTTTTGCAGAGTTTATCCTCAGTTCAAGTTTTTTATACATTAACTTATTCATCCAATTTTTGAGCAATGAATATATGTATTTACAGATTTGTATTTATCAGAAAATAAGCGGCTTTTTCACATTCAGGCTTTTTATACTGTTTTTAACTCAATTTATTCATTTTATGCCTGGGTTATTCCTTGCTTTTTCTTGGTTTCTCACCTAATTTTATCATACCTTTCTTGTGCACGTTTCTTACTTCACTTTTTCAAATTACACATAGCATGTTGGCTGCTTTTTACACTACTGTCACTTTAAATGGAATAGTATTTTAGACCTGCACTTCAATCTGTTGTCAGTCTTGAGAAAGCATTGCTGAGCGTGAAAACATTTGACTGCATCAGAGTGAGACTGTGCATTGGGGAGGGGTCAGCCATTCACCATGGTGACGTTCCATGTGGATTTGCTTTTCATCTTTCATGGTTCATTTTGGATTTTATCGAAATAAATGGTTGAATATATCCTGTGGATGATGTCTCCATCTGTTTATGGAGAACCACCTAGAGTGTGACTGAGTGCCGACTACCACTTGTGAGGACTCTGTACCTTTTGTTGGCACCTGCCTCGATGCGTAAGCCACATGTTGTGTTTTTTTCTACCTGGTGAACCAGAAAGACTGTTTCCCAAGAAGCTGAGCTAGAACGGTTGTTACCAGAGAAATGTAAGCCAGAAGGGCCTAGCTGTTGTCATCTTTTTGAAAGAATTCAAAGCTTCTGGGCTGCTATTCTGGTCCTGTGTGCTGCTCCCTGTGTCTTCTGAACTGCTATCCTGCTGTGCTGCATCCGAGGGCCACGTGAGTGCAGGCATTGCTGACTGGAATTTCTATCTTTGCCTGTTGGATTACATTTGGGGTTCAAGCTTTTCTTGAACGTTCAAGCCATCCTGTTGGAGTTTCATTTCAAATGATCAATTTGTGCTAACACATTATGGCCTGTTCGGGGGGGAGGGATAAAATGCAAGCTTGCTAATTTTCTTCACATGCACCACCAAAAGATCCCAGGCAACGTAACAACCAGGCCTGCGTCAGGACTCTTATAGAACTCTTGGGTACCCAGAGTCGTTTTGGTAGTTGTGCTTATAATTAAATATATAGTTTTACTACTAGTACCAGTTATAAAGTATTCTGCACCCTGTGTAATATAGTCCATCTCAGCGGGCCCCTTACTTGGACAGGTGCATTCATTTTTGTATGGTATACTGATTTGTGAGAGAAGGGTTTCTTTGTGACTTGCAAGTGCTTAACCCATGGGCCATTCTTCCTTCTCCAGCTACCCAGGCCTGTGTAAGCCAATAAAATGTTGTTAATTTTTTGTATTTCTGTGTGTGTCCTCAGTTTGTACAGTCTGACTGAATTACTGTTGGGTAAAGGTAACAACTGTTGGTGGCTCCCAGGGGGTAGTTTTGTCCAGTGTAGGGAGGTGGGTAGGTACTGCATCCCAGAGGATGGTACTACACACAACATCTGGCCCACTTATTCTCTCTGGGTGTAGGCACCATGCTATTTATTAATATGGGATGAACTCTCCTGCTACAGGAGAACAAATGAGCCCAACACCCTCAACCAGGTGTGCCCCATTACAGTCATCAGGCAGGCAGCAGTGTGAACCTGGTCACTGCACCAACTGGCGGGAGGGTCACACTTGCAAACTTGACCACTCTACACGCTCACCCCTCTTGCCTCCTGCAGATCGTCTGTTTCCTCAAACGATGCTGCTCTCAAGAAGAGTAGAAAAAAAAAACATTTAAAAGTACTTGTCAGAAAATGCTAGGGGGCGGGCTGCTGGCTGACAGGTGGGTGACAGGGGTGGTGACTTTTAACAACCCTTCTAGTGCTGGCTATGGATGCCAGGCTGACAGAAACTAAAATACAAGCCACTCAGAGCTCACAACAGACTCACTGCACTACACTCATGCACAGCATCCCATTACAACTGACACAACATTGTATCACTCTGTCTAATAAAAACTAGAAAACATGTAAACGGTATGTATCTGTGTGTGTGTGTGGACGGGGAGGCAAGCCTCCTCAACATTATTCTACAGGGAATAATTTAGATATAGAGGAAGTATACAACACGAAAAAAATCAATAAAAGTGTTTAAAAATATAAGCTAAACGAATCCAGCAGTTTGTTTAGCTGTCACTTTTTGACATGAGTAAATCACACCACAACACATGCAGAAAGTGCTAGTCAGCCAATGTGCAAACAACGTATCAAATAAAATCCCTATACTCACCACAAAATAGAAATTCAAAACAACTCCCCTGCTTACAGAAAACACAAAACCACAAAGTCATCAGTTGTTCCTCAGTGCGAGTTGACTCATGGCTCACACGTCACATTGAAAAAAAAGTCTCGAAGTCCGGTGCAGCTAGAAGTACTGTAATGGACCTGCTTGGGGAGGCCTGTCTCTGTGCTCAGAAATCTAGCAGGGAAAGGGACTCAAGGGATGCTTCTGTGAAAAGGAGAGGCTCCAGCCTACTGCAAAGCCACTTGACCCCCTTCCAGTCTCCTTCCCAAATACTCCTGAAGCGACAACATAAATACCTAGGTCTTCTTGCCACCTATTAGTCTCTCCATGCCCTATCTTTCTGCACTTATTCTACCCCCTCACCCCACCCCCTCTTCTTCTCCATCTCTCCTTCCCACTCCTCGACAAATGCCTCTGGCTGCATCTACCCTCTCCCCTCTCTACAGACTGACAATAGCACTGCTGTACAAGAATTGCATTTCTGTTAATTCAATGTTGTAACCTTGTTGTATGTGTATCCTTGACATGGAACCTTTGTAAAAAAGCCTTGGCTGAAAGGTATTTGTAATCATAGATACAATAAATAAATAAATAAAAATCAAGATCTGGTGCCTTCTCTGTGTCCTATGGGCTGTCAAGTTTCTGGGATGACAGGCCCAGGCACAAACCTGTCCTTCAGAAGGGCCTATAAAGACTGCCCTGCACTGGAGTAGGGGAGATCTGGTGGAGAGCTCATGGTGGAAAGGTCCGCAGGGCTGGGAGTGGTTGTAAGCTGTGCCATCCCAGGCCTCAAAAATGGAGAGCAAACTGTGAACAGTGCTGCTGAGTTCTGGACTGGAGGAGAGTGTCAACTGCATGCAGGGCAGCATGTGGGCGAGGCTGAAGCTACAACGTGAAGATAAAGACCAAGGGCTGCTGATCCAAGCCCTGTAGCAGGCACTACAGCATGGCACCAGGCGGCCTCTGACCTAAGGGTTTGGAAGCCAGGAAATGTGAGGGTCAGATTAGGGCCTCAGCAGTCCAGAACCAGTGGAAGGAGGTCAGAGGAGCATGCAGCCAGTGTCCAAGGTAACCAGTTCAGCATGGAGCAGGGGGAAAAGCCTATCTGCATCACAGACACCCTGGGAGAGCAGAGATCCAGTGGCCTGCTGCATCAGGAGGTGCCATCTGAGTCTAGGTACCACGAGTACACCACAGTGCAGCATTGTCTCAAGGGACAGCGCCTGTTGTTTCAAGGTGTTTCACAGTTTGGATTACAAATACCCCATGTTAAAGGGTTTTCTGCCATTTAAGTAATTGCATGGCCTTTGTGGTTTGTTGAATTCGGCATGTTGCTCTGTTTAAAGTGCATCAGCACCGGCCAACCTGCGGCAACATCTATAGGCTTACAGTGAATCTACACCTGTGGTACCCAGGAACTCAGTGAAGGGAGCTCCCATTTGGTCTGTTTAAAACCCGGTGCCAGTTGGTAAGGGATAGACCTGGCTTGCCTAGGAGGGCCCCTAAGAGAGCTGTGTTTAAAGTTAACATTTGCACTAACCCTGCATCTTGCAGGTGGACAGCTGTTAATAAAACTGTGCTTATTCTGTTAACCTTGGGCTGTTTTTTTATTTGTAATTATCTTTTTATTAAGATTTTTCACTGTTTACAAGTGCCTACAATAACAAAAATATTACATGAACACTGTCAAAGTGGTCAGTTTCATGTACAAGTAAAACACAGTCAACAAACTGGAAACTAGTAATTACAACTGACTACAAAATAAAAACAGATTACTGAAAACAATGTCTGTCTGTGTTGTCATTCTCCAAGTCAGTGTAATAAAGTTTATCAGTGGTGTCAACATAAATAATTAGTTGTCTCAGAACATGAAGGGCGCCAGGGCACATTCCGATTAATATAAGGAGCTATCACTGGTCTGAGTCCTATTATCCAAAGTAATCATCCATTCCATTGGTTTGTAAAAGCTGTAACAGTCTGAGGATGATAACGAAGGGTTGTTGTCAGATTTTCCATTGTCTAGATTCCCATCACTACCTCTTCCCAATCCAACTGTGCATGGACTATCAAGGGTCAACCACTTACTGGTGATGGATTTCTTAGCTGCTGTGAGCCATGTACTCCAATTGCTTCCAATATAATTTTTCTTTTATATGGGGATGATAGAACAGTTGTTGCTGTTTATTCTGTTCTGTACTATGTTTGACCTGGAACCTTTGTAAACGAGCCATTGGCTCAAAGGTGTTAATTCCAAACTGAAATAAATAAATAAAAATAGATAAAAAAAAAAACAGTTTGAACCGTAAGCATCCCATAGCTAGGAATTAGCTCATTGAGAGCTCTTTCTATCGAAGCCCAAAATTATTGTAGAACCCCACATCCCCAAAAAATATGTGTGCATATGTTGCAGGAGTTTGCCCACAGCCCCTCCAACAGGCTACCCTGGCCAGTGGGTCAAATTTGGCTATAATCTGTGGTGTTCTAAAATATGTAATAATTATTTTTCACCCAAATTCTTTCCACTGAAACCCTGAGGTAGTCTTATGTTGTCTATAACAGGAAAGTAGCCCATTCCCATTGGACAAGGATTGTCCAGTTTTTCCATTCCCACCATTACCCAACTGTATCCATGACTCCCTCAGTACATGATGGTATTGCTTTGTATGCGACTGGCATGAAATGGAAACAGCAGGAAGTCTGTATAGTCTGTATAAGAAAATCAATTAATGGGGAGGTGGTGTCCCTATCCCATTCAAGACCCAACGTGTTACCCAAATAATGTTGAATGTGTAAATACATAGGTGAAACTCCTGTCATAGCTGATCAAAACTTTTAAACACTCCAAGTCCATCACTATAATATTGATTGTTATGACATGACTCAAGCCTACACCAAAAAAAAAATGCTTGATAGAGTAGATTGGCATTTCCTTTTTCATATTTTGCATTGTTTGGGGATCCCTCCTTCTTTCATACAAAAGGTTCAAATTCTATACACTAACCCCATAAAAGTTTTTATTCAGTTTTCATACTTTAAAACAAAAACAGTACACACAGCAGTAATACATATACAAATAGTGACACAATCTGCAATTAAATAAACAGCTACAAATGTGGACTAAGGTTTGAAGCAGATAATTGCTTATAAGACAAAGATCTTTATCAAATTCTTTCATGCCTAAACATTTGATATAGGTCACAGTGTAAGGATACAAATGTTTTAATACAGTAGTTATTTCGATTCACAGTAAAAGATAAAGAGCTCTAAATTAATCAAGAAGCAGACAAAATAAATAAATAATTCTTAGCTTGGAAAATTAGAACAATAAAAGACACTAAAATCATTGAACTACACAACCAGAATAAATACTATGACATTACTTAAATTCAAAAACAGCAGACAAGTACCTCACAGGGACGTTGATATTAATGAAATAACATCAAAGGCATTACCAGAATTATTTTTACTTAGATTTCAACATTTTTTCTGCATTTAAAAATGGGTTCCAGAAAAGTTCAAGGAATCTATTTGGTCTAACAGCATATAGCTGATTCTTTCGTTGTTTACAACTGAGGCCATATGTGAATACCAATCCAACAAGGTGGGCACCCTACTAGAGCCCCAATTCCTTAAAAGATGGCACTTGGCACCCAAGAAAGCAGCAAAGAGCCAGTTCAGTTGATTTTTAGCTAAGGACATTTCGACTGGGGGGATTCCTAATACAGCGAAAGAGGGGGATGGAGTAATTTGATGGGCAGTTATTTTGTAACACCGTAATATTACTTGTTGCCAAAAAAAAAAAAGAGAGAGATGGCCACAACTACACAGAATATGTAACAATCCTGTGTGTTGCTCTTTACATCTCCAGCAGGGACCATCTTCTAAATATCCCATTTCCTCTAGTTTTTTAGGTGCAAAGTAAGAAAAAATTATTCACCTTTGTAATTGTGTTTCTTCTAATGGAGTATTGTTGTATTCTGACATATGCAGTTAGCCCCAGCACTTGAACTGCTCTGGAGAGGAAAGAGTTAACTCTATGCAGAGAGCATAGAACGTTGGGCTCGAGCTCAGTTTCAGACCTCTGTCTGCAGCACTTCAAAGTGTAACCGTCAGATTCTTACAAGCTACTACTAACTAACTACACTTCTTCAAAGTGGAAATTGTAAAGGAACAAGCCAACAGGCAACAACTGTTTTGGTTCCCCCAAAAGACTCAAGTTGAGAACCCAAAAAAATAACCAGATAGTGAAACAACATAAAGCTACCAGAAAACAACATAACAATAACCCACTCCCCCTCTCTAAAAAGGAGGAGTGCCAAGTACACCCCTGAGGTGCAACACTTACCTGCCAGCCCACTTCCCAAAACAAGCGTTCTGAAAGGGGAGGCAGGGAGGGAGGTCAGAATACAGCAAGACTCCATTAGAAGAAACACAGTTACTAAGGTGAGTAATTTTTTCTTCAAACAACATGAAGTTTTGCCGTATTCTGACATATGCAGACTACCAAGCAGTACCGCCATGGAGGGGGTACGGAACTATTTTGGGAATAGTACTGTTGTTCCAAACCGAGCATCACTCCTAGCCTGGATATCCAGGGAGTAATGCTTGGTGAAGGTATGGACAGTTTTCCAGGTGGCTGCTTTGCATACCTCTAGTAAAGGAATATCCCTGGCAGCAGCCAGGGAAGCAGCTGTACCCCTATTCTAATGAGCTCTCAGGCCTGAGGGGGTTAATTTGCCTAGCTTTTCATAGCAGAAATGAACACAAAAGACAATCCACCTAGCAATAGTTCTTTTAGTAGCAGGTTTACCTTTTCCCACTTCACCATAAGTGAGAAACAATTAAGGACATTCATATCTCAATGCCTTAGTATGCTCACCGTAGTAGCTAAGTGCCCTCTTAACATCCACACTGTGCAATCTTCTTTCTCCTGAAGAAGCATGATCAGTGTAGAACACAGGAAGAGTCATGGACTGGTTCAGATGAAAATCTGAGACCACTTTGGGTAAGAACCTCCTGTTGGTTCTAAGGACCACCTTATCTCTATGGAATGAGATAAAATCTGGCTCCACTGTCAAAGCTTGTAATTCACTGATACGCCTGGCAGAAATGATAGCTACCAGGAACACAGTTTTCCAAGTCAAGTATTTAAGTTCTGCTGAAGCCAAGGGCTCAAAGGGGGGTTGCATGAGCTGAGCAATGCAAACATTAAGATCTCAAGCAGGGGTGGGGTCCCTAAAGGGAGGGTTGATATGAACCAAACCTTTAAAGAATTTACAGAAAACAGGATGAGATGCCAGAGAGGGAACCTTCCCTGCTGACAGAAATGCAGATACAGCAGCTAAATGAATCTTTAAAGTGGCTGGCCTGAGGCCTAGGCCATTTAGATGAACCATGTAATCCAGAACTGTGGCCAGACCAACAGTATCAGGCAATAACCCCTTACTGGAACACCAAATGCTGAATCTCTTCCATTTGGAATTATAAGTTTTTCCTGGTGGTAGGTTTTCGAGATGCTTTGAGAATATCCAGCCCCCCTGTGACAGATGCAGACCTGCATACTCTAACTCTTCAAGAGCAAAGCCTTGAGATTGAGAGACTGAAGGTTGGGGTACCAGATCCTCCCCTGAGAGAAGGTTAACAGATTGTGCCTCTTGGGAAGAAATAAGTGAAAATGGACTGCTAGAGACATCAACAGGGGATACCAAGGTTGTTTGGCCCAGTCTGGTGCAATCAGGATCATCTTGCACGGTTGTGATCTGATCTTGACCAAAACCTTGAATAACAGGGGAAAGGGGGGGGAAGACATCGAGGAATTTGCCTCTCCAATCCAGAACCAGAGCATCTAACTGAACTGTGCCCAAGACTGGAGGCCTGCAACAGAAAAGAGGAAGTTGATGATTGTCTGGGGCTGCAAAGAGACCTATCTCTGGGGTGCCCCACCTGGAGAAGATTGCTTTCAGTATGAAGGGGTCTAGGGCCCATTCATGGTGGCCCTGAGATATTCTCCTCAGGGCATCTGCTAGTACATTGTCCTTCCCTGGTAGATGGACTGCAACCAGTGATGCTTGCAGGGCATAAGCCAGAGACCATATCTTCATGGCTTCCGTGCACAAGGCTGTAGACTGAGTGCCTCCCTGCTTGTTGATGTACCACATGGTGATGGTGTTGTCTGTCCTGACCTGAACCGCTTTGTTCCTCACTGAGTTTGAGAAGGCTTGGAGGGCCAGAAATCCTGCCCTGAGTTCCAGAAGATTGATATGAAGTAGGGACTCCTGAAGGGACCACACACCTTGTGCTGTGAGGGCTCCTAAGTGGGCTCCCCAACCCAGGAGAGAGGCATCTGTGGTCAGTACCACTGAATGAGTCTGACTGATGAATGGTACTCCTTGCCTGAGATTGTCCTGATCCAGCCACCATTGGAGAGCTTAGAGAAGTGTCTGAGTCACTGGAATCAGTTTGGTGAGAGGATCTTTTTTCTGTGACCAAAAGGACTTTAGATGGAACTGAATGTCCCTCATTTGGAACCTGGCTCCCTGTACCACCACAGTGGAAGCTGCCATGTGGCCCAGGAGTTGAAGAAAATATCTTGTTGGTCGAGAGACAAGAAGGTGAAAGGAGGAGGCAAGATCTGTAAGGGCCTTTACCCTTACTAAGGGAAGAAAGGCCTTTGCTTGCACAGTATCCAACTCCACTCCTATGAAGGTGAGAAGTTGTACTGGTTTGAGAACAGACTTTGGTAGGTTGAGAAGAAAACCTAGAGAAGTGAGCAGCTGTTGTGTAACCTGTAGATGTGACTTGACCTGTTCTGGAGACTGCCCCACAATGAGCCAGTCATCCAGGTATGGAAAAATGGAGACCCTTGCCTCCTGAGAAAGGCCACTACTACTGCTATGCACTTTGTGAACACCCTTGGAGCTGATGTTAAGCTGAAGGGCATTGTTTTGAACTGATAATGGCCTGAAGGCAATTTGAACCTGAGGTATTTTCTGTGGGAGCACCTGATAGGGATGTGAAAGTAAGCATCTTTGAGGTCCAGGGAAGCTAACAAATCTCCTTGCCTTAAAGAGGAGAGAATTACTCCCAGAATCACCATCTTGAACTTTGGTTTGAGGATGTGCTTGTTTAAGTATCCAAGGTCTGGGATGGGCCGCCACTCCCTTGTCTTTTTTGGGGTAAGAAAGTATCTGGAATACAGACCTTTTCCCCTGTGTTGAGTAGGAACTCTCTCTATAGCCCTGAGGGCTATTAGAGAGGAAACCTCTGTTTCCAAAGCAGTGGTCTTGGAAAGATTTGCAGGTGGAAAGGATTTGGCCCTCAGCTTTGGGAATTTGGCAAAGCTGAGGGCCAGCCCCTGGCTTACCATCTCCAGGACCCACCTGTCTGAGGTAACAGACTTCTAGGCCTGGAGGTAGCAAGCCAGTCTGCCTCCTACTGGCAATGGGGAGTCGACCCGGGCTGACACCTCAGGGTGTCTGCTTGGCAGGAGCCTTAGACTGAGAAGAGGATGTAGCCCTGCTCATCCCCCTCCTGCCTCTCCCTCTGAAAAACCCCCTCTGAGAGAAGGAAAAGGAGGCCTGTGCTTGGAAGAAAGGCCTGTGAAAAGGCCTGCCCCTGCCCCTAGACTGCTGCTTCTGAGGAATTGCCTGCCTTTCCTTAGCCTGTGCACTCCTGTATGTGGTTCAGTACTCATCCATCTTTTTCATATAATTCTCTGTCTGCTCCCCAAACAAAGAATTATCCACCACAGGGAAATCCATAGCCTTAGCCTGGGTGTCCTGTGAAAGGCTAGTACACCTGAGCCAAGCCAGTCTCTTAAGAGACACAGATGTAGCCATGACTCTTAATGCCACATAATTTGAGTCAACAGCAGCATGGAATTGCATTTTGGACGCCTCAATCCCATTAGCAGCCACCTCCTCCAGCTCCCTGGCTGGCTGGGGGGAGGCCTGTTTAGCCAGCTCCAGAACAGTATCCCATCTAGACTTCTGGTATCTGGTTGTATAGGCCAAATAATTAGCCTGCCTGAGGCCCAAGGATGATGCCAAGTACTGTTTCTTGGCAATGGCATCAACCTTCCTAGAGTCTTTATCTGGGGGGTGTGAAGCCAAGGGTATGTTAGCTTTATCACAGGCTGCAGCCTGCATTACCCCAACATGGCTGCATTGGTGGTACAAAAACTCTGGAGCCAGAGCTTGACAGCATATACCTCCTGTCCATCCTTTTGTCAACAGGAGGTAACAAATTTGGAGTTTGTAATATTTTTTGTGTCTATTTCCCTAAAGATTTATGGATGGGAACAGACAACCTCTTGGACTCTGGGATGTCCATCATTTCCACAAAGTCAGGCTCTTCTTGTTCCTCGATAGCCTCAACCAATGGAAGCTGAAGAGTATCAGCCACCTTCTTGTAGGACAAGTAGTGGGAAGGGGACTCAGAAAGCCTGGGAGGGGAAACATTAGAAGGCGTGTCTGGGGAGATGTCCGGTTCAATGGGCTCATCCAGACCATCATCGCCAATTCCATCATCATCTTCTTCTTCCCCTTCCCATTCCAGTTCATAATACTCATCTGGAATGTATTCCGGAACCAGGGGATCTGACTGAACCGAGCGCCTACTGAGAGGTGCCGGATCAGACGGAACAGGACGGAGCAATTCCACTATACTAATCACCCTGGCAATCTCATCGGCGGTTGAAGTATTCGGTTCTGGATCCGAACTGGCTGACTTTCTTTTCCGCTTTGATGGAACCGACCCCTCAGAGTCAGATCTCCTCTTGTCTGAGGGTGTATCGCCCAGGTCAGTGGGCACCCCCTCAGGTTCGGTAGGAACCGAACTTGGCTGGCCATCCCGATTAGCGGACTTCTCGGCCTCCCTTTCCCTGATCCTACCCAACCTCTTTTCTAGGGTGGCTTTTGGGAAGTTCTTACAGATTTGGCAGTCTGAATCGAGGTGGTCAAACCCCAGACAATAAACACAAGTGGTGTGAGGGTCTGCCTTGGCAAAGGCATTCCCACACTCACCACAGTGTTGAAACCCAGTGGGCCCATTTTTTTTCTTGGGTATCTCAGACATGGCCAGACTACAAAAACTTTCCCTTTACAGCTTTTTATTTCGCTAGGTAAGAACCTCCTATCAGTTACTGACTGTGTTATGGGTCATGGAAAAAAATGTTAAAAACACGTTTTGTTTTTTTTAAACCGATGGGAGTCGGTACCTCACTCTACAGAAAACAGAACAAAACCCTAACCGATCAGATCCAAACTGGACTGATTCACAGGTTTTTACAGTTTCCACACAGAAACCAAAATAACATCAACCTATAGTCCACTACCTACAACACTTACTGTACCGCAGACAGGGATCTGAAACCGAAAAAGGCAGAACCGGTTGAAAAAAAATGACAAATTCTTTGGACCGAACCGACTGAGCGAAGGAGCAAACTCCGGAGCAACTGTTCAGTTAGGCAGAGTAAAGAATCTGATGGTTACACTTTGAAGTGCTGCAGACAGAGGTTTGAAACCGAGCTCGAGCCCAACGTTCTATGCTCTCTGCATAGAGTTAACTCTTTCCTCTCCGGAGCAGTTCAAGTGCTGGGGCTAACTGCACATGTCAGAATACAGCAAGACTTCATGTTGTTTGAATAGTAATGCAGGATTTTAAATTGTAGCAATTTACCTTGAACCTCTTTCCTTGATCTGATGGTAAACATCCGTACCGTAGACCACGCTTCTTCAGAAAGTCCTATGCCTAGCTCTTCTTCCCATTTGGTTTTGACCGATAAAGTTAATAGGCCTTTATTATCTGTGATCAATCTATAGATCAGGCTGGAACCCTTCTTAAGACCTGCCAGCTTCACTAACTGGCTTCATTCTACATCTACCTCAGCCACAACATTTTGTGAAAGAGAACCATTGTTTAGTGCATTACGAAGTTGTAAATAATTGCAAAATTTAAATTTCTGCAGTTTAAATTTCTCTATGGGGGTCTCAAATGATAACAGGCTGTTGGTGTAGGGATCTAGAATATCTTCTAATCAACGAATCCCCAGTTTGGACCAACCTCGGTCCGGTACATACAAGCATACGAAGAAGCCAGCAGATGCAGCCCTTTTGATCTATCACGTCTGCTTGAGTATGCAGATCTCAGTGTTGAGTACTGATGCTGCCCTCCACAATCCCCTCTCCCCTTTTCTCACTGATTTCACCATCTGAGTTACCCCCTCTTCCACACCCTCCCCTAACTGATTCTGCCCTTGACCCTGTCCCACCCCTTCTTAAATTCCCCCACCGATGTCTGCGCAATCTGTTCCTCAGGCAATGCATTCCACGCCGCCACCACCCTCTCTGTGAAAAAGTGCTCCCTTTTCTCTCTTCTGAACCTCCCCACTTCCAATTTCAGCGTGCCCTCTTGTTATCCCTTACTTTCTAAACTTAAACAGGTCCTCAGGGCTAACCCTGTTTATGCCCTTCAAGTACTTAAATGTCTCTATCATATCGCCCCTGTCTCTTCTGTCCTCCAGAGAGTACATGTTGAGCGCTGTCAGTCTGTCCTCATAGAGCTTCTCCCTCATCCCACTTGAAGAGCACAGGAAATAATTTCTAACTGGCAACTGTTTATAAAGTTCTTATTCTCAGAAATCATTTGCATTCCCCTGAATTATTCATATTTAACTGTATCTGAACAAAAAGTGATGTGAAAAATGTATTTTGCTTTGTTTTGTTTTCATGAGCAGCATTCTCTTACAGTTCTCTTTATGGAACCAGTAATTTGGAATTTTAACTATGTCACAGTTTATGCACGGAACTCTAAGCATAGTTCTGATAGGTCAACAGCTCAGAATTAGTATTCTGTACACAAACCATGACATAGTAAAAACTCCAAATTACTGGTTCCATAAAGAGAACTGTAACAGAATGCTGCCCATAAACAAAACAATGTAAAATACAGTTTTTCATATAACCTTTTATTGGTTTGCTGTCTCTACGGGGACACTGGCACAGTGAACCCCCCACAGTGAAGCCCCAACTGTGCCTATATTGGCAGCGATGGGGATTTCACTTTGATGGACTTCGCGGCGATGGGGGCTATATACCTAACTCCACTGTCTGTGCGACATGGAGTTAGATATCTAAAGGGGGGGTGTCACAGCCCCCCCTCACATTGGGCGTTGTGGTGTTGCTGGCCGTTGCAGGAACACGTTGGTGTCAGGGGTGTCAATGGGTTTCCAACGTTGTCGAGAACGTCGTTATGGGGATGTCGCGCAGGCATCATAGATTCTTTTTATTCAGATACAGTTAAATATGGATAATTTAGGGGAATGCAAATAATTTCTGGGAATAAGAACTTTATAAACAGCTGCCAATTAGCACACATTTCCTGTCCCTTTTAACATCTTGGTTGCCTTCCTCTGTACCCCCTCCAACAGCTTGATGTCCTTCTTTAAGAAGGGGCACCAGAATTGCACACAGTACTCTAAGTGAGGCCTCACCAGTGACCTGTACAGCAGCAGGATCACCTCCTCACTTCTTGAGGTGATTCCCCTTGCTATGCACCCCAGCATCCTGCTGGCCTTTGCCGCCGCTTTCCTACACTGTGCAGAGCGATTCATATGCCCTGTGACCAGCACACCCAGATACTGATAACTGCTCTCCCCCAATTGGTAACAATATCCAGGATTTTTGCTTCTGAAGTGCATAATCGTGCACTTCCTCTTATTGAAACCCAGCTGCTAAGTGTCTGACCACCTCTCCAATGCTTCTAGGTCCCTCTGTAGTACCCCCCACCCTTCACTCTATCCACCACTGCTCCCCGTTTGGTATCATCGGCAAACAAGTTCATTCAACTCTGAATCCCACCTGCTATATCTGCTATGTAAATGTTAAATAGCACTGGTCCCAGCACTGAGCCCTGTTGGACTTCACTAATGATGACCCTGGGTGATGAGAGCTCCCCCCCGTACCACCACCCTCTGCTGTCTGTTTTCCAGCCAGCTCCAAATCCATCTAACCAGCTTTTCACCCACCCCCAGGTTCTTCAGCTTAGCTACAAGCCTCCAGTGAGGCACTGAGTCAAAGGCCTTGCTGAAGTCCAAATACAGGACATCAACTGCCTTGCCACTATCCAATGTCCTAGTTACCCAGTCATAGAAGTCCACCAGGTTGGTCTGACAAGACCTTCCTTGGGTGAACCTGTGCTGCCGGTCATCAAGGAGACCATTCTCCTTCAAGAATGCCACTATCCTTTCCTTTAGGATAGTCTCCATTAGTTTCCCCACAGTTGACATGAGGCTGACCAGCCTGTAGTTCCCTGGCTCATCCCAAGAGCTGCTTTTGTGGAGGAGCACCACATGTGCCATCCTCCAATCTAGAGGCACACATCCTGATAGAAGGGAAGTGTTGAATACATCTGTCAGAGGCATGGCCAGGACCTCCGTGAGTTCTCTCAGCACCCTTGGATGGATCCCGTCTGGTCCTGGTGCTTTATCTGTCCACAGAGACCTTAGGCCATCTAGCACCCTCTGCACTGGGATCACTTCATCTACCATCCTATCTCCCCTGCCTTCCCATACCCTGTCCCGCCCTTGTGGGATAGGTCCATCCTGCTCTCTTGTGAATACTGAACAGAAGTATTCATTTAATATCTCTGCCTGTTCATCCCCCTTTTCCACCTATCCTCCTTCCATTTTGATTCTACAGATTTGCTCCCTGCAGTTCCTTTTCTCCCTGATGTATCTGAAGAACCCTTTTTCACCCTTTTTAATTGCTTGAGCAAGCCTTTGCTCCTTTGTAGCCTTGTCTGCCCTTACCACCCTGGTCACCTCCCTGGAGCTCCTGATGTAATCTTTCCTATCTGTTACTTTGCATGTCCTCTTCTAGGTCTTAAAGGCTGCTCTTTTTTTTTTCCCTCACCTTAGCTTGTACTTCCTTGGTCCACCAGCTTTGTTTATTGGATCTAGCCTTCTTACTCCTGCACACAGTGCAGGCATTTGTAGCCTCCACCAGCCCCTGTTTTATGATGTCCCATTTCTGGGTGGTGTTCATGTCCGAACCTATGGTGGCCACATGCCTCCTCAGTACTGCAGCCACCCTACTGAAGATGACCTTATTAAAGTCTATGACCTTGGTTGTGGTACTTGTCTTCTCTACCCAACTCGAGGGACAACCATATTGCACTATGATCACTCCTGCTATGGGGTCCTCCATCTTCACCTCCTGTACCTGATCACCCTCTGACAATACAAGGTCTAATATGTTGCCTTCTCTTATTGGTTTTCTTACCTGCTGTGTCAGTAACGCATCCTGAAATGCATCCAGGATGACTTGTTCCCTGCTGCTAGCTGAGGTCATAGTGGCCCAATCCACCCCTGGTAGATTGAAGTCATCAACCACCACTGTGCTGCCCCTGCTGCATTTTTGCTGTATAACCCTCACCCATTCCCTGTCCTTCTCCTCCATCTGGGAGGGCGGTCGATACACCACCCCCAGCCTGACTGTCTTGTTTTTTGCCTTGTGTATACTGACCCACAAGGATTCCCTATTCCCCTCACTACCTTCCTCCCTATGGCACTCTATCCCCTCCATTATGTAAACAACAACCCCCTCCTCCTTTGCCATTTTCCCTGTCTCACCTATACAACCTAAAGCCCGGTATTGTTAAGTCCCATTCCCTGTTTTGGATTTGCCCACATTTCAGCGATGGTGGCAATGTTTACCCCCCCCCTCCGCCATCAGTGCATGGAGCTCTGGCATCTTGTTGCCCAAGCTCCTCGCATTCATGGAGACCACTATCCATCCTTTCCCTTGATCTCCACCTGCTCCAACCTTTTTTCCATACTTTCCTCTGGGGCTTTCTAGAGACCCGTAACCATCTGGGTGGAGAGGCAGTCTTCTATTAATCTGAGCCTTCAACTGCTTGATATGCCCAAGTTCTGCATTAGTTTAAATTATAGTTCAATGCCAGAAACTCCTCAAGTTTCTGCTTCAGGACTGGTGTACCTTCCCTGCTGAGGTGCAGCCTGTCTTGGGCATAGAAACATAGAAACATAGACTTTGATGGCAGATAAGGATCGCTTGGCCCACCTAGTCTGCCCATTTCCCTACCTATTGGATAAGCTGCAAATCCTAGTTAACCAACAGCCTATTTCTTCCTACCCCCCACAAGAATTGCCTTATGTCTGTCCCATGCATTCTTGAATTCCTCCACTGTTTTTGACTGCACAACCTCCTTAGGAAGGTTGTTCCATGCATCCACCACCCTTTCTGTGAAAAAATACTTCCTCACATTGCCCCGAGCTGTCCCCCCCCCAACTTAAAATTGTGTCCACTTGTTCTTGCACATCTCTTTTTCTGAAAGATGCTACCCTCTTGGACTTTGCTGATTCCATGGAGGAATTTGAAAATTTCTATAATGTCCCCCCTCTCCCTCCTTTCCTCAAGGGTATACATATTACGCTCCTTTAGTCTCTCTTCGTATGGCTTCTGTTGTAGATGCTGCACCATTTTAGTTGCCATTTTAGTTACATGTCACCAACCCAAACCCCATAGACTCACACCACCCTTTCAACCACTTGTTAAATTCTTTAATTCTTTGCTTCCTGTCTTTGCTAGCTTTAGGTACAGGCAGTTCCTCAGAGAAGGCAATTATCCACCCTTTGTGTCTATACACCCTTGTCAATTCTCTAAACCTTGTCTGAACCTACTGAAGACTATTCCCTTCTACATTATTAGCACCCAGATACACTGCCAGGTGGGGTTTCCACCCATGTCTCCTGTCACATGCGGGGGTGATGTGCTTTACTTTGTGCGCCGTCATCCCTGGCTTGTATTCCACCCAGACTGAGCTCTTCCTGCTCTGATTCTCACCCCACCTGATGCCCTTAATGATGGAGTCATCAATAATGATGACTCTTAACTTCCCCTCTTTGCTGCTTGAACCTTAATTCTCCCTATGTAGTTGCATCTCTGCTTCTGTCTCCATGGTTCCCAGGTTCCAACCCTGCCCCTGGTTTCCTCCAAACCCACTGCTTGCACCACTTTTCCACTGGAAGTCTTACTGTCTCCCTGTACTATAGCTACTATAGTTCCCACTTTCTTCCCTGAAATCCCCACTATAGAATCACCTTCTGGTGGCTTTGATATCTTGTCTTCTCCCACCCCCTTTGCCATTTGCCCCTTGGTTGCTTTCATAGTCTTAATTGCCCCCTGTAGCCCCTGTCTGTCTATATTGTTTAACTTGCCAGTATCTTCCACCTCCCTTTTTGTTTCACTGTCACCTGTACTTTTCCCAATGCCCCCAGCTCCCCCATCTCCTTGTGTACAGGTCTTAGCCGTAAATGTTGTTCCTCCTGTTGCACCCTTCCCAGAACTAAAGCCCTTTGTGGGTAAATTCTTCTCAGGTTCTTCCCTGTTTATTTTGCCCCCTTTCCTCACATTGCCCCTGAGCTGCCCCCCCCCCATCTTCAAATTGTGTCCCCTTGTTCTTGCACATCTCTTTTTCTGAAAGATGCTATCCTCTTGGACTTTGTTGATTCCACTGAGGTACTTAAAAGTTTCTATCATGTCTCCTCTCCTCCTTTCCTCAAGGTATACATATTAGCTCCTTTAGTCTCTCCTCGTGTGGCTTCTCTTTTCAGACCCTGCACCATTTTAGTTGCCCTCCTCTGGACTGCCTCTATCCTGTCTATGTCCTTGCAGAGATGGGGTCTCCAGAACTGGGCCTAGTACTCCAGATGGGGTCTCACCAACTGTCTGTACAGAAGGATAACAACTTCCTGTTTTCTGCTGGTGATGCCTCTCCCTATACATCCCTGTATCTCCTCAGCCCTCCCTACTGCCTTCTCACATTGCTTGCTAACCTTAAGGTCATCTGATATGATTACCTCCAGGTCCCTCTCCATTTTTGTTGTTGTTACTACCTCCCCCCCTTGTGTAATCTTCCCCTGAGTTTTTGTTTCCCAGGTGCATTATTTTGCACTTCTTTGCATTGAATCCAAGCTGCCATACTTCTGGCCATTCCTCCAACCTTGCCAAGTCCCTTCTCATCCTTTCCACGCCTCCTTGTGTATCAATCCTGTTGCAGATCTTTGTGTCAAAGAGGCATACTTTTCCTTCCAGTCCTCTGCAATATCACTTATAAAGACATTAAAAAGGATTGGACCCAGTACTGAACCCCGCGGTACCCCACTAGTAACCTCTCTTTCTTCAGAGTGGACTCCATTTACAATTACCTTCTGTGTCTTGTTGTCCAGCCAATGTTTTACCTAGGGTACCACCCTGGGACCCACTCCAGGCTGGTTAATTTGATGATAATCTTTCGTGGGACTGTGTCCAATGCCTTGCTAAAGTTTGAGGTAGGCCATGTCCACAGCCCCTCCCTGGTTCTACTACTTTGGTCACCCAGTCAAAGAAATCAATTAGATTCATCTGACATGACCTTCCTGCTGTGAACCATGCTGCCTTGGGTCCTGTGTCCCACTGCCTCTAGGTACTCAATAATTCTTTTCCTTCAGAAGTGATTCCATCACTTTCCTACCACAGAGGTCAAACTGACAGGTCTGTAGTTTCCTGCCTCTGTCTTGCTCCCACTTTGTGAAGGAGAATCACATCTGCCTTCCTCCAGTCCTCAGGTACCACACCATCCTCCTGTGATTTGTTAAAAGGGTAGTCAGTGGTGTCACTAGTTCTCTCCTTAATTCTTTCAGAATTCTGGGGTGAATTCCATCAGGCCCCGTTTGCTTTGTCCACCTTCAGTTTTAGGAGTTCTTTCAGAACCCTTTCTTCTGTGAAAGGACTGGGATCAACCCCCCTATCCAGAGTGCTTCTGTTAATTGGATTAGGCACCTCTCCCTCCTCCTCTTTTGTGAATACTGAGCAAGACTATTCTTTCAGTATCCCTGCTTTTTCACTGTCCCTCTCTGCCCACCCACCGTCCATTCTATTCAGCCTCACTATCCCTCCCTTTGTCTTTCTACACTCCCTGATGTACCTATAAAAGGTTTTATCCCCCTTCTTAACCGAGTTGGCTATCTTTTCTTCAGTTTGGGCCTTTGCTATTCTGACTTCCCTCCCTGCTTCCTTCTGCCTTAACTGATACAGTTCTCTGTCCTGCTCATTCTGTGTTTCCTTATACTTCCTAAATGATATCTTTTTCTCCCTAGCCTTCCCTGCCACCTCTTTTGAGAACCATAGTGGCTTTTTCTTTCATTTTGATTTGTTATTTGCTGCACACAAAGGCTTGTTGCATCTGTGATGGCAGTTTTGATGTTTCCCCATTGTTGCCCCACCCCACCTTCTAGCCTATTTGCTAGTGCTTTTCTAAGGCACTCTCCCATCTTGCCAAAGTCAGCCCTCCTGAAGTCCAATACCCTCACTTTTGTATGGCTTGACTCTGTAGCTGAGTTTATCATAAACCACACTGTTTGGTGGTCACTTGTTCCCAGATGGCTACCCACTTCTAGATCTAAGATCCTCTCACTGTCCCCATTTGAGAGTACAAGGTCTAAGATTGCTCCCTCATGAGTGGGTTCCAAAACTAGCTGCCTGAGGCATGCCACCTGTAGGACATCGAGAATGGCCCTGATCTTGGATGTGGCTGCAGCAAAGGTGCTCCAGTTAATATCTGGCATATTCAGGTCCCCCATCAACCGTATCTCCCCTCTCTTTGCCATCCTAAGGATGCCTTCTATCATATCCTTGTCCATTCCCCCCCCCCGACATGGGGGTATGTGTACATTCCCTGTGCGGATTCTGGTGCCATTTCCAGTCTCTAAGGTGACCCACAGTGCCTCCTCTCCTCCCTGTTTACTCTTTTGTTCCATTGCTTTTATTCCTTCCCTTACATAAAGAGCTACTCCTCCCCCTCTTCTCCCCTCCCTGTCTCTCTTGTAGGTTGTGTACCCTGGTATGTTAACATCCCAGTCATGGTTCTCTGTGTACCATGTTTCTATGACTGCTACAATATCCAGGCATCCCTCTTCCATCAAGGCCACCAGTTCAGGGAGCTTGTTGCTCAGACTATGGGCATTGGTACTCATTACCCTCCATTTCTTGATGGCCTTACTTTTTTTTGCCCCATCCCTGTCATTATTGCCTTTGTTATTTTCTCCATTTAGCCCTGCCTTTCTCCCTATCGGCATCTCTATCTTGGTGTTTACCTCACTTACTACCCTGATTTTTTTGGGGGGGGCTAGGATTTCCCTGCTCCTTTCCAGTGCCTCTCCCCTTGGCTAGTTTAAATGCTTGTCAATGAAGCATTTAAACCTATCATCTAGGATTCTGGTTCCCCTCCTGGACAGATGCAGACCATCATGCCAGTATAGGCCTGCATCACTCCAGGTGGACCCCCAGTCCCCAATGAAGCCAAATCCCTGAGCTCTGCACCAGTTTTTCAACTACTGATTGAATCCCATGGTGTGGGGCACCCTAGCCATACCCATGCCATAGACAGGCAGCACCTCCGAGAAGGTTACCATGCATGCTACTTGTCTAAGGCCCCTCCCCAACTCCACAAACTCTTCCTGCACTGCTCTGATCCCTTTCTTAGCCAGGTCATTTGTCCCTAGGTTGACAATGACATCCAGTTCCCTCCCCGTGCAGCTGCTCTGGTGATCCTGAGGATTCGCTCCCTGTCCCTCCAAGCCATGGCGCTAGGCAGGCACCTTACCTCCCTCTTCACTTCCTCTCACAGATCTACCCCCTAACAATGGAGTCCCCCTGTGGGGTCCCATGCCACCCTCCTGTGGGTCTCCTTTGTGGAGGTTCCCAGCATCCTCCTTGGTCTCCACTGCGGGTGCCTCCATAGAGAAACCACACTTTGCCAGAATGGCATATGAATTGTGGAGAGGTACAACTGGAGGGATGCACCTCTGTTCCACCACTCTCACCCTCCCTGAGCCCACTGTGGTCCAACCACTCCTCTTTCTTAGCAACCTCTGAGGCAACAGCAGTGGCCCTGGTGGTCCCTGGGTCGGAGAGGAGGTCCCCCAAATCCTAGCCAACTCAGCCTGGAGATAAGCAACCTCCTTCCTCAGCCCAGAGAGGTGCCTGCAGATGGGACAACACCGCATCCTCCAGAATGTCTCCTGGAAGACTGCTGCTCCACAGCCACTGCACCTCTCCCATCATGTCTTATTTCTGGCCCCTTAACTGTTGTTTGGAATATTTACTCTTTTCTCTGTTTATTTATTTTTTTCTCCCTACTTACTTACTCTGTGCCCTTTAAGCTCCTAATCTTCCTATTTTGAGACAAGAAGTTCCTATATTTCTCAGTAGTCTCCTTACTTGCTCAGAGTCAGACCTCCAGCAGCTGGGGGGGGATGGAGAGCTACTCTTCCTTCTAGGATGGTGAGTCTTTTGTGGCTCTGTGATCACTCACTTCCTGCTCCCAAACAGGAAGTTCCTGTTGTCAGACAAATCATGTGCCTATAAAAGTAGAACTGGCTTAGGGTGAGGGGGGGTGGAGGGCAGGGAAGGAGGGCAATATAATCCGAGTCCTCACCATCAGGACCTGTTGCCTATTTAGAAAGCAAGTATACCCCCCCTTCTAGTTCTGTTCCAGTCCCTGAAAAAGTACTTGAAGTCAAAGAGGGGCCGGTTGCAGTCTCTGATGATGCAGTAGCACCACAGATTGCAGGTACACTAGTTGCATATTCTGGTTACTTAACTATGTAGATTTTTCTCCCAAAGCAGGGTTTCAAAGTAAAATTTGTTTTTAAAATGTCTTTGGAGCTGCTAGAGGTATACACACACACAAACACACACACCCCCTCTCCCTTTCCATCTTATTATCCCATATGTTCATGCAAGTGCACCTGGACTGTATATTTGTTCTCTTTTATTAGTATGTAAATCAGCCAGTTAGTAGAAAAATGGCCAAAGAACTGTACCTTTTGAAAATAGCTGCTAGTTGGAAGAGTATTGCCAGCCATCGTATAGACTGTTCTTGAATTGCATGGGCCAGTGCAGACTAGATGCATTAATTGGTCATTTTGGTGAGTAATCACAGAGGAGTTTTTTTGCATCATTTTTTTATTCTTCTGGTTCAGGTTATTTAAAAAAAAAGGAATCTTATTTCCCATTCTTTAAGTACCAGAAAAAAAAGTTCTATAGCCCAGGGATTGAAGTAAAATTAATTTACAGTTCCATGTGCATGCTACAGTTTTGTATGTACATTCCTGATGTCTGGGACATGTAACATTTACAAACTGTGTATGTTGTTTTCAGTTACTGCTCTTGGATATCAAAACTGGTTGCACTAGAAAGCCATTAGTCTTGGGTAGCATCCTGACTCTTCAAAGGAGCACGTTTGCACAGGATTTGCAAGAAAGTGAATAGTGCTCACAACAGAGGGAGGTGAACCTTACAATTTACAATTGTCTTTGGTTTGAAGCAGATTCCTTAGGAAAGTTAATATTCTTCAGGTGGAGGATACTTCTAACTGAAGGGTGAAATAAGGAACTTAGAATTATCAGAAAAGGCAGTCTTTCAATCAAAAAGAGGGAGGTGGAGTTTGCTTTACTTGTTACAATTGTTAAGATTTTACTGTTTTCTGTGTTTCTGCCCTTCTGACTTGATTGGAGTTAGTGATTGACTGTTTGCATTGCAATATTTGTAATACTGTGAGTATTCACTGGGCCAAGAATTTGTCATAAGCCCTGAATTGAGAGCAGGTTACAGGCTGTGTATTCGACCCAGACAGTGCCTAGGGGGTGGAAACTGGTTTTTCTTTTTTTTCCTCAGTGTGCCTTATAAGGCCAAGCCAGACTGTGTCAGGAAGTGCTTACATCACAGCTACTTAACAGCCAATAGCTCTGGAAGAATCTTACAGTCCTTGATAAAAGTACTAATTTTAGCAGGCTCATCAGATAACCTCATAGTCTTCAGGTGAAGCTACCTCTGGCTGCAAGCTGCAACACTAGACTTAAGATTTGCAAGAAAGTGAATAGTGCTCACAACAGAGGGAGGTGAACCTTACAATTTACAATTGTCTTTGGTTTGAAGCAGATTCCTTAGGAAAGTTAATATTCTTCAGGTGGAGGATACTTCTAACTGAAGGGTGAAATAAGGAACTTAGAATTATCAGAAAAGGCAGTCTTTCAATCAACAGAGGGAGGTGGAGTTTGCTTTACTTTTGTTACAAGTGTTAAGGTTTTCAGTGCAGGAAGAGTTTAAACCCACATAGGCTGAATACTGTTTTCTGTGTCTGCTCTTCTGTACAGCTGACGTGTTTTGAGCTGACTGTTTTCAGAGCACAAGTCACCAGGCTCTTTTGGGCTGGGGAGGTTTACCTGTGTCTGACTTGGATGTTTGGATTTTCTCTGTTTGATTAGCAGGGTATTTTTCTGTCAAATTGGTTTGAAGCAGTATTACAAATTGCCGTGTATGGCATCTTGCTGACAGGAAGACACTCATCGCATCGGTGGGTCACAGTGTTTAGCTGATTGTTTTGTGAGGCACAGTTTAGGCCCAACCCCTTCCACCCTCACCCCACCACCCCTGGAAATAGTTCATTTATACCTGGGGTTCTGACATCATTTCCTCAAGAGGGCATGGTACATAGCACTGTCATATCCTGTCTAGCACACTGCACTGACAATATAAGCATACACATTATATAAATACATATATTTCTATATAATGCACCAATCACACACACACACAAAAAAAAACAACTAAACAGGTAGACAGTTATGTGGGGAGTAGTACAATGTAATGGCTGTGGGGCAGCAGTCTTCCGGGAGTCTTTCTGGAGGCTGAGATGCTGCCCTGTTTGCAGACAACTGTCTGCCCTGAGGGAGGAAGTTGCCCATCTTCAGGCCGCACTAGACAGTGGCAAGGGAACCTCCCCCATCCAGGGAGCACCAGAGCCACCACCACTACCTCAGAGGTTGCGAAGAAAGCACAGCAGTTGGACCACAGTGGGCTCAGGAGGTAAGGGTGGTGGAACAGAGGACACCCAGTCAGTTGTTTCCTCCACAATCCATACACCATTCTGGGGAGCATAGTTCCCCTATGGATGCACCTGCAGAGGAGACTAAGGAGGTGCAGACAACTGTCACAAGGAGGCCCTCAGGAAGGAGGCAGAGGGCACCACAGGGAAAGAAAGCAGCTCCTGGTGGGGGACTCAATTATTAGGGGGATAGAACTGGGGGGAGCAGGGAAAACTGAAGTAAGGTGTCTGCCTGGTGCCATGGCTTGGAGGGACAGGAAGCGCATCCTTAGGATCACGAGAACAGTTGCACGGGAGTCTGAGCTGGACATCATTGTCCACCTTGGGACAAATGACTTGGCTCATCATGAGATTAGAGCAGTGCAGAAGGACTTTGTAGAGTTGGGTAGGGGCTTAAGACAAGTAGCACACA
Organism: Neoceratodus forsteri; assembly: GCA_016271365.2. Lineage (NCBI taxonomy): Eukaryota > Metazoa > Chordata > Ceratodontiformes > Ceratodontidae > Neoceratodus > Neoceratodus forsteri. The sequence continues at coordinate 97,342,430 of JADMNL010000030.1, forward strand.
CAGTATCCTTCTCAGAGGTGCTGCCTGTCAGTGGCATGGGTGAGGCAAGGGTACTTTGCACCATGCAGTTTAACAAATAGTTGAAAAAATGGTGTGGAGCACAGGGGTTTGGCTTCATTAGGGACTGGGGTTCCACCTGGAGGGACACCAGCCTATACTGGCAGGATGGTCTGCATCTGTCCAGGAAGGGAACAAGTCTTTTGGGCAATCAGTTTAAATGCTTCATTGGCAAGCCTTTAAACTAGTCAAGGGGGGAGGCACTGATAAGCAGCAGGAAAATCCCAGCCTCCCCCTACAAAACAGGGTACTAAATGAAAAAAGACCAAGGTAGAAAGGTCACTGGGGGATGCTGCTACAGAAGGTAAAGCCATCAAAAAATGGAGAGAAATGAGTACCAATGCCCGTAGTCTGGATAACAAGCTTCCTGAATTAGTGGCCTTGATGGAGGAGGAAGATCTGGATATCATGGCAGTCACAGAAACATGGTACACACAGAACCATGACTGGGATGTAAACATACCAGGATACACTATCTACAGGAGGGACAGGGATGGTAAAAGAGGAGGAGGAGTAGCTCTCTACATAAGAGAAGAAATCAAAGCAACAGAACAAAAGGGTAAACAGGGAGGAGAAGAAGCACTGTGGGTCAATTTGGAGGCAGGCAATGGCACCACAATCCGCACAGGGGTTGTATACAGACCCCTCTCAGGGGGAGGAAATGGACAAGGAAATGATAGAAAGTATACTTAGAATGGCAGATAAAGGGGAGATATTGCTGATGGGTGATCTGAATATGCCAGATGTTAACTGGAGTGCAGTTGCAGCAGCCACTTCTAAGAGTGGGTTATTCTAGATGCCCTACAGGGGCATGCCTTAGACAACTAGTATTGGAGCCCACTCGAGAGGGAGCAATCTTAGACCTGGTTCTCTCAAATGGAGATGAAGAGAGGATCACAGATGTAGAAGTGGTAGCCATCTGGGAACTAGCGACCATCAAACAGTATGGTTCACAATAAACACAGCAATAGAGTCAAGCCATACAAAGACAAAGGTACTGGATTTTAGGAGGGCTGACTTTGCCAAAATGGGTGAGTGCCTAAGGAATGCACTAGCAAATAGGCAGGAAGGAGGGGTGGAAGAACAATGGGGAATAATAAAAACTGCCATTACAGAGGTAACAAGCCTTTGTGTAAAGCAAATAAACAAAATGAAATGGGTAAGAAACCACTATGGTTCTCAAAGGAAGTGGCAGTGAAGGTTCAAGAGAAAAGAAAGCATTCAGGAAGTACAAGGAATCACAGAAGGAACAGGACAGAGAACTGTATCAGTTAAAGCAAAGGAAGCTGGGAAGGCAGTCAGAACAGCAAAGGCCCAAACCGAGGAAAAGATAGCCAACTCAGTTAAGAAGGGGGATAAAACCTTTTATAGGTACATCAGGGAGCGAAGGAAGACCAAGGGAGGGATAGTAAGGCTTAATAAAGGGGAGGAAGGGTGGGCAGAGGGTGACTGTGAAAAGGCAGAGATACTAAACAAATATTTTTGCTCAGTATTTACAAAGGAAGAGGGGGAGGTACCTAAAACAAACAGTAGAAACACTCTGGATACAGAAGTTGATACCAGCCATTTACAGAAGAAAGGGTTCTGAAAGAGCTCTTAAAACTGAAGGTGGACAAAGCAATGGGGCCTGATGGGATTCATCCCAGAATTCTAAAAGAACTAAGGGTAGAACTAGTGACACCACTGACTACCCTCTTTAACAAATCATGGGAGGATGGGGTGGTACCTGAGGACTGGAGGAGGGCAGATGTGATTCCCCTTCACAAAAGTGGGAGCAAGGCAGAAGCAGGAAACTACAGACCTGTTAGTTTAACCTCAGTGGTAGGGAAAATGATGGAATCACTTCTGAAGGAAAGAACTGTTGAGTATCTAGAGGCCAGAGGGCACAGGACCCAAGGCAGCATGGATTCACAGCGGAAGGTCATGCCAGACAAATCTGATAGATTTCTTTGACTTGGGTGACCAAAGTAGTTGATCAGGGAGGGGCTGTGGACATGGCCTACCTAGACTTTAGCAAGGCATTTGACACAGTCCCACACAAAAGATTAATATACAAGTTAGCCAGCCTGGGAGTGGGTCCCAAGATGACAGCCTGGGTAAAAATTGGCTGGAGAATAGGACACAGAGAGTAATAGTAAATGGAGTCCACTCTGAAAAAGGGGGTTAGTAGTGGGGTACCGCAGAGTTCAGTATTAGGACCGGTCCTCTTCAATGTCTTTATAAGCGACATTGCAGAGGGACTGGAAGGAAAAGTATGTCCCTTTGCAGATGACACAAAGATCTGCAACAGAGTTGATGCACAAGGTGGGGTGGAAAGGATGAGAAGGGACTTGGCAAGGTTAGAGGAATGGTCAAATGTATGGCAGCTTAGATTCAATGCTAAGAAGTGCAAGGTAATGCACCTGGGAAACAAAAACCCAGGGGAAGAGTACACAATGGGGGGTGAGATACTAACAACAACAAAAATGGAAAGGGACCTGGGGGTAGTCATATCAGATGACCTAAGGGTGGACAAGCAATGTGAGAGGGCAGCAAGGAGGGCTTGCGGGATACTGGGATGCATAGGGAGAGGCATCACCAGTAGAGAACAAGAAGTTATTATCCCTCTGTACAGACAGCTGGTGAGACCACATCTGGAGTACTACGTGCAGTTCTGGAGACCCAATCTCCGCAAAGACATAGATAGGATGGAAGCTGTCCAGAGGAGGGCAACTAAAATGGTGCAGGGTCTACACCGAAGACATATGAAGAGAGACTTAAGGAGCTTAATATGTATAGCCTCGAGGAAAGGAGGAGAGGGAGACAGGATAGAAACTTTCAAGTATCTCAAGGAATGAACAAAGTCCAAGAGGGTAGCATCTTTCAAAAAAAGAGGTGTGCAAGAACAAGGGGACACAATTTGAAGATAGAAGGGGACGGCTCAGAGGTAATTTAAGGAAGTATTGTTTCACAGAGAGGGTTGTGGATATATGGAACAGCCTTCCAGAGGAGGTTGTGGAGTCAAAAACAGTGGTGGAATTCAAGCATGCATGGGACAGTCATAAGGAAATTCTAGGGGGTTGGGGTAGGAAGAAGTAGGCTGCTGGTTAACTAGAGTCTGCAGCTTATCCATCAGGTAGGGAAATGGGCAGACTGGGTGGGCCAATCGGTCCTTATCTGCCGTCAAATTCTATGTTTCTATGTTAAGCATAGTTATAACAGCAGCTCCTTCCTCTCAGTGTCCTCTGCTTGTTCTGCCTGCTCTTGATTTTCTTCAGGGGAGACAGATGGTAGCTGCTTATTAGCAAAGAACTCATTAATTTGGAGAGTTGCACTATTTTTGAGGGTAGAATGCACTTCTTCGAAATATGTAACAAAGACCTCATTAATTTCCTTGTTAGTATAAACCATCTCACCTTACTCTTGTCTGAGGCCCTACACCAAATGTTGTTGCCTGCCTCCCAGTATCTTTGCTATGATCTAAATAGGGCATATTCAGCTTTATCTGAATATGTCTGATTGATCTCAAATTTAGTCGAGGTTGATTTATAAAGTAAATCCTGCTTGTTGATGGGGTCTTTTTTGTAAAGACTCTCAAGCTGACAAAGACTAGATTCTAATACAGATAATCTTTTTGCAGCTGCTTTTTATGTTGTCTTGCGCACACGTCCAAGCAACATCTTGTGGTAGTAGCACATTCAGAGGTGTGTCACTGTTGAGGCAAATGCAGGAACGCTTTAGTGGGTGCGTCCCGCAGCCACCAATTAGCGAGCATGCTGGTGATGACAGCTGTTTTAGACAGAGCCACGGAGTTGAAAAAAATCTGCCTCCCCACACCCCCTCACCCCATACTTACCTCTGGAGGGCAAGCGCTGCAATCTTCTGTGGAGCAGGAACACGTCTGAACTCTTCAAAAGCTGACCAGGAACTGAACAAAATGCGGTAAGCTTGATAATGGCAAGCAGTGGGGAGGTTTAACTTAGGTGGATATCGCAGCCATTTTTGGGAATTTTAGTACCAGATTTTCAGCATGGGCTTCTTGGGACTCCACTTCATGAACACATGCACTGTCATCTCGTTACTTGGTCCCGAAAGGTGATTTTGAGGTCACTGTGTGGAATCACCTTTTGGGACTGATTAACAAAACGACAATGCCACTATTCATGAGGTAGGGTCACAAAAAGCCCATGTTGAAAATTTGGAGTGAAAATACCAATGAATGCCTGTGGTGTTAGGGTTTCCAACCATAACGCCCCACCCTGTTGAGACTGACAGGCATCAGGGGTGTGACTTGGGATCATCGCCTGTAATACTGCCATTCCACCCTCACCCCCACCCTGCAGCCAGTGACAGGCATCGAGGTGTGCCTTGGAGTCTTTGGCCCCAAAGTTCACACCATTCTCCTATACTGCACCCATCTCAGCATATTTCCTTATGGAATGGGGTGAGCATAAGACCTGAAGACCCCAAGGCACACCACGACACTTGTCAGTGTCTGCTGGGTAGAGTGAGGTAAAATGGCATGAATGTTATTGCTGATGACCCAAAGGCACACCCCAACGTCTGTCCGGCTCTGCAAGGTGGGGGTGGGGTTGGTGTCACTTCAGTACTTCACTGTCATTCCTATTATGCATCTGTCTAACTCCTGTACTACCAATGCCAATGCCAGCAAGACAACATTCAGCATTGACAAATGCTTGTTTCCTTTGTGTTGAGAAACCCATTATTCTGCTTCTAAAATATGCCTTGACGAATTCCCATAAGCAAGCATAAGACACTTCACCATTATCACTGTGTGTAAAAAATTCCATTATTTCTTTGTGGATCCACTTTGGAAAGTCCTTGTCCTTAATCAGTATTAGGCTTGGTCCCCTCACCCATATTGGCTACCCACTGTGCACCGGTAACAATATATGTATATATATCTATATATGCAAATGTTTCTAATATTTAGGGAGTTGGTACTTACCGTACAAGTGTAAGTATCAGGGATAAAATTCTAAGTACTGACAATATTATTGCAATGTTTACTGCTAGGTAATGCAATTAGCAAGCCGAGAGTGCATGTCGTATTCTTTGTATTCTTCTAAAAAGTTATTATATAGCCTGTACTGCTATCATGAGGATTTATGTAACACCGCACATATACCTATATTTTGTATGCCTTCTTTGTTCTTGTTTTAGCTGACTTTACAATTTTGTATATCTCTAGATAACACTGCGGAGCATTTTATGGTACTTTTTGTATTGCTGGGCACCCTTAATGCAGATCATACCATTGACCTCATGGTATTGCGTCATCAACCCAGCATCCTAGGAACTGGCTTTCTAGCACTACACAGTTGTGTAGTAAATTTAGCCAGCCGACTTCTGATCCAAATCAGAGGACACTATCATATGGTTATGATTCCTGATTCTCACGTGGTTGCACCATTGCAGTAAATGACACAAAATATGACACCATAGCTCTATTCTAGACACACACATTTTTTAGAGAACTATTGCCCATCCTGCAGAAGCATCTTGATGTCTTTGCAACACACAAACATGATTGTGGAAGAATGCACACTATAATTTAAATCCCAGGCCCTGGCCATGACAGGCAAAGGCAATACCCTTTCCATGCAGAGGCCTTACTGTCACTCAGAGAAACCATCCAGTCACTTCTTCAGGAAGGTGTGATCAGGCCTTGTGTCTCAACCACCAATTCCCCTATTTGGTCTGTAAAAAAGCCCAACAATTCTTAGAGATTCTATTGATTACAAGAGACTTAATCAGGTCGCTCCTAGCTGCTCCCCTACAGTAGCCTCAGGACCAAATGTGCTCAAATTGCTAACCCAAGAACAAAAGTGGTTTAGCACCCTTGACATCTCCAATGGATTTCGGTCTTTGCCATTGGCCCCTGAAAGACAATACAAGTTTACTTTCACCTTTGGGGCTTTTGTTTATTTATTCATTTCGGATTAACACCTTTGAGCCAAAGGCTCTTTTACATAGGTTCCACGTTGAAGACATATGAGGGGGATAGGGTACAGTACAGAAAGGTAGGGATTAAACAAACATACAAGTAGCAAAATCATACAGTCATAACAAAATTGTATATATGACAGCATGAGGGTGAAACATTTTTCTTTTTTTTTTCTTACACATGTGAGTTGCACAAGATTGTACAATGGTGCAGCCAGAGGCATTGTCAAGCAGGATGATGTATCTAGGACCAGAGCCTAAGTGCACAGGTTCACAACAGTGACAGGAGTGGAAGACAGGATGAGGGACACCACCAGCGGGTTGATATAGAGTTGGGAGGGTGGACAGGATAGCATGAGAGGGTAGCTGGGGTTAAGAGAGAGCGGAGAGGAGGTAGAGGTGAGTGATGATAGAGGTGGCTGTGAGGGAAGGATCAGGGGAGGATAGAGGAGGGTGGGGAATGGGAGATGTACTGGAATGGGGATGGAGGGGAGGGAGCTGTGGGGATAGTAGGGAATTGGAGTGAGCAGGAGAGGGGTGGCAGGTGAGGAATGAAATAGGGATGGGGAGGAGGATTGTGAGGGGGTGGGAGAAAGGGAGGCATAATGGGAAGGAGTGGAGGGGCCAGGAGGAGCAGGGGAAAAGGAGGGGAATGACCAAGGGGTAGGCATAACAGGCACAGGTAGCTAGGTAGCCACAGTATTAAGGGTTAGTGAGGGCATGGGAGTGGGAAATGGTAGTCAAACGGGAAGGACCTAGGATTAGGTAAAACAGTCACAGGAGGCTCTGGTAACAAGGTAGTCCTGGAGCTTGCCTTTAAATGGGCCAAGAGTAGCCATGTCAGTAATTTCCCTAGGCAGGGAGTTAAAACATTTTAGGGCTCTGAAGGCAAACGACCACTGCCCTTGTGAAGTACGACACCTGGGGACTTGAAAGGAGGAGTTAGGTAAGGTAACGTAAGGTAAAATTTTATTTAAAGACGCCCATTCCCGGAGGCTCTGGGCACCGTACAATAAATTAACATATATTTAAAATGCATCAACAAAATAACATAATACAAATATGAACATAATTATATCAAAACATTAAATTGCAGCAAGTAATCAACTATACTTACTCTAATTAAAACCAAAGTTCATCAATCATTAACTTAGTCTAAAAATGCCTGGGTGAATAAGAGGGCCTTAAGGTGGGCCTTGAATACCTCCAAAGTTGGGGCCCCCTTAACCCCAAAAGGGAGCGAGTTCCACAGACCGGAGTGGCGATACTGAATACCCTGTCGCCAGCCGATTTCAACCTTGACCTGGGAACCGCTAGGAGGCCTCCACTGGAGGAACAGAGGGGTGAGCCGAGACAGCAGGAACCAGAAGGTCTAACAGGTAACCAGAGCCCTGACTGTGTAGAGCCTTTTAGGTGAGAAGCCCCACCTTAAAGAGGATCCTCCACCTGACTGGCAGCCAATGCAGCTCATGCAATACCAGTGTAATATGGCAAGATTTAGGCTGCCCAGTAACTAACCGGGCAGCTGTGTTCTACACTAGCTGCAGTCTGCGGAGAGATCCTCCCGTGACCCCGAGATAGAGTGCATTACAGTAGTCAGGCCTTGATGTAACCAAGGCATGCTTCAAAATAGGGAGGTCCAGAGGCAGAACAAGGGGCTTTATCCTGGCGATATTTCTAAGATGGAAAAAACAGGAGTGGACAACGGAGAAAATCTGTGCCTCCATAGGCAAACTCCTATCAAACATAACACCAAGATTTTACACCCTTGAAGAGGCCTTCAATGAGACAGAACCCAGAACTAGTCCAGTCTCTGAATCAGATGCCAACCTATCACGCACTCTGTTTGACTCCACTACCAATACCTCCATCTTATCGGGGTTCAGTTGCAACCAGCTAGACGTCATCCAGTCATTAATCTCGACAGGGCAGCTGTTTAGCACATCCACCAGGTTGGATGTTCCTGGGACAAAGGATAAATATAGCTGGGTATCATTAGCATAGCAATGAAAACCCAAGTCGTACTTCCTAATGACCCCAGGGGCAGCATATACACTGCAAACAACATAGAGGCCAAAACCGAACCCTGAGGTACTCCGCAAGAAAGGAGACCAGCGGAGGAGGAGAAATTCCCCATCACAATCTGCTGCCTCCTGTTGGAGTGAACCAACAGATGACAGTGCCGGTGAGTACGCAGAGTTTCCTGAGATGGTCAAGCAACACACCATGGTCTACAGTGTCAAAAGCTGAGGAGAGGTCCAGGAGAACAAGAACTGTCTTTTCTCCCCGATCTCTAGCCCTGAGGAGGTCATTCTGCACCCGAACAAGTGTAGTTTCTGTGCTATGCCTTGCCCGAAACCCAAACTGGAATTGTTCATACAACTTGTGGGTCATGAGGTGCTCCTCCAACTGAAGCGCCACTACCTTCTCCACAGCCTTCGCTAAAAAGGGAAGATTGGAGATAGGTCGGTAATTTGTCCTGACCTCTGGGTCCAAAGATGATTTCTTTAAGAGTGGTCTCACCAGTGCCTCCTTCAAGGCATCAGGAAAGACCCCTCAGATAAGGAGCACCGGACAATCACAGCAAACACCAGCCAACGGTGTCGATGCAGCTCATCAAGAAACGTGTCGGCACTGGATCCAGTTCACAAAAAGTGTGCTTCAGATTGGTTGCCAGCCCAATAACTTCACTGGCATCCACTGGTTTAAAATCCCCCCAACCAGGTGGCGTGCACTTAGGATACCTCTGGCGACCACTGCCAGCTATGACATTACTGACTGGGGAAACTCCCCCCCCAAATACTGGACACTCTGTCCGAGAAGAACCGAGCAAACTCTTCACATTCAAAATCTGAAAAAAACCTTCTTCGGCTGCAGACAGGCAAGATGGAGTAACCTGTCTACAGTCCAAAAAAGCATAGTTGGTCGGCTCTTCGTGGCAGCAATCTCCCTGGACAGGAACACTGCCTTCTTATGGTTGATTTCCCCATGGTATGCATTATAATGCATATGTAGGGCCAGTTTGTCTGCATCCAGGTCGGACTTCCTCCAGCAGTGCTCTAACCTCTGACCCTTTCTCTTCATCTTCCTGAGGTCCCCATCAAACCAAGGAGACCTCAGGTATGAAGATTTGGGTCGTACACGGACAGGTGCAAGGGAGTCAATGGCATCAGATAGAACTTTATTATAAGAGTCTACCATAGAACCAACGTCTCCGATGCATACATTTCCCACATCAGATAGATTGGCTGCTGCCAAAAAATCCTCTGGGGTCAATCCCCGTAAAGAGCGGCAGCTCATCATCTCTGTAGAGGGAGGGCATCCGGTGGGAGCACTGAACATGAACTGCACCATGCAATGATCAGACCAAACCAACTGATCAATCTCGAGATTATCTATCTCAAGCCCCAGTGAGAACACTAGATCCAATGTGTGGCCACTCTGATGGGTCGCAGCAGAAACAGCTTGTGACAGGCTCAAAGAAGACATCATTTGGAGGAGGTTGTAACCGGGCTGAGACAATTCGTCATTGGCCCAAACATTGAAGTCCCCCAGAAAAACACATCTGGGGGCCTCCAGTGTTTCACCAGCGACGAATTTGGCAATCTCCTGCAGAAAATTCCCCACCATCCTAGGAGGGCGATAAACCAGGAAAATTCTGCACCCTGCACCTGGACCCCCACAAATGGCCACGCATTCAAAAGAATCTGGGTCTCCCACTGGGTGCACGGTGAAGCCCAAGTCAGATCTAAAACAGATGGCTACACCACCACCCCTATGTTCTTCTCTGGGCCAGTGCACTACAGTATACCTGGGGGGAATGTCTGAGCTTCTGGTGTGCTGTAGCTTATGTGAGGAGATAAGGAGATTCTGCACTCCAGGGGGCAGTAGTCCAATGGAGGATTTCTTTACAGTGAGACTGGTATGGTAGAAGATATGGCCATCCAGCTGCAGCCATTCTGCCTGTTCATAGAGGTCAAAGGTATGTGTCCAAGGTGCGGCCCCTATAAGGAGCCTGCAGGCCTTATTTAAGACCATGGATAGTCTACTTAGTGCAGTGACAGTAGCTGCACCATAGATCACCAGCCCATAGTCAATTAATGAAACTATGGAGCTTTGGATGGCTATTCTGAGGGCTTGATCAGTGAGGCAGTGTTTATGCCTGTAGAGGAGACCAATCTGGATATTCACTGATTTGTCGACAAGGTCAATGTGGTTATTAAAAGACAGGGTAGTGTCCAGGGTGACACCAAGGTACTTGAAAGAATAAGTCTGTTCAAGAGCAATGCCTGAGCAGTTCCTAATTGTCAGAGGTACTAACCGATGCTTGCTGTGGGTGGAGTGGAAAGGAATTGATTTGGTGTTTTGTAGTTAAGCACAAGTTTCCTTACGAGGAACCAGTCTTCTACTTTCATGAAACTATCCTGTAGTTGCCCTAATAACTGTGCACAGTCAGAGTTCATTGTGTAGATTACTCCATTATCTGTGTACAACAGAACTTATACAGGGCAGTAGTCAGGGAGCTTGTTGATAAAAATGCTGAAGAGCAATGGTCCCAGGATTGATCATTGAGGTACGCCGGATCGGACCTGCAACTTGGTAGACAGGACATCTCCAATTTTCACTTGCTGTGTTCAGTTAGAGAGATAGCTGCAAAACTGTTCAGTGGTGTTAGAAGATAGACCCAGATCTGCTAAGCTTTCCAACAATAGGGGGTGATTGACTGTGTCAAACACCTTGGAGAGATCAATGAAGGTAGCACCAAAGAGTTGACCCTGGTCCATGGCCTGCTGGATGTAGCCCATAAATTCCAGCAGGGTGGAGGCTGTGCTGTGCCTTTTCCTAAAACCATGCTGGTGAGGACACTGGAGATTATACTTCTCCATGTACTCAGTCAGCTGGTCAGCTATGATTCTTTTGAGTGCCTTGGACAGAGGGTGAAGCATGGAGGTGGGCCTGTAGTTTCCATGAAGGACTTGGTCACCACTCTTGTATACAGGGGTCACCAGTGCTAGTTTCCAGCTGCTGGGAAACTGGACAAGCATAACAGACTTGTTGATGATCTTTGTAAGGGGAGATAGGACTACGTCAAGCATGAGGTATATGAGCTTCAGGTCCAATGTGTCTCCACTGTATCTGGTTTTCCCAAGTGCCTTAGTTAGGTATTTCTTGACTTCATTTTGTGTCACTGCCTTGAAATAGAAAAGTGGGTGTACCGAATCAGGGCCAAGAGATTGGAGAGGCATCCAGCAAAAGCACAACTGTGCCTGTAAGAGGTTATCTTCCCTGCTCTGCAAATCACAGAACAAGGCAAAAGCCTGGCCTGGAAGAAAATCCAGAGCCTACAAAATTTGTCACTTCCTACCAGTGTGGCAGCACTCAGATGTTTCCTGGGGATGGTCAACTACTCCAGGAATTTTATTTGTGATCTTGCACATGAGGCCTGTCTTGTGTATGAGCTCCTAAAAAAGGATGTCACCTGGACTTGGGGTCCCATCCACACTAATGCTGTGACCCTGCTGAAACAGGCCTCGGCCTCTGCTCCAGCAGTGGTCAGTCCCAATCCAGCTTTACCTTTCCATCTAAAAATAATCACTTCAGATATAGGCATGTTTGCAGTGCTTGCTCAGGAAGTCAGTGGCATTCTAAGATCTACTGCCTATGCTTCCCAAATGTTGTCACCAGTGGAACAGAAGTACAGCCTTTGTAAAAGGCACCTTCCAGCCATCTACTGGGCTGTAAAGCATTTTCTGTACATTACTGAGTATTCAGCCATCATTCTACACACTAATCACACCCCTATAAATTTCCTGTTGACAGACAGAGTGAAGGATGGCTTAGTGTCTAATACCAGACTGACTCACTGGTCTCTTCTTCTCCAAGACTGTGATATTCAGGTCCACACTGCAAAGATGTCCTTGAGTCTGGCTCTTGGCCTCCTATACCAAGGAGAGACCCATGATTGTTCACTCCACCCTGCCAAGCTGCCTAATCCAGGACCGTTTCTTCCTGCTACCCCCAATGCTCCTTGCTGACACCTCTCTGTGTCATGTCTTTACTGATGGCTCTGTCTCATATCATCAGAAAGAACATATAGCAGGCTTTGTCGTGCTCATCATTTATCCTAATGGTAGCACTGTTCATGCCTCCAAGCGCTGCAGTGTTACATCTTCTCAGTGTGCAAAACTAGCAGCTGTGGCCTTTACTCTTGAGCTGATACATCATAGTACCACAAATACCATCATCTTCATAGACTCAAACTGGGTCTGTTGTTCACTAACAGAATTTCTACCGTTCTGGGAGAAGAACTCCTTCACACCTTCTGATGGCACACCTGCCAAATACAGGTCTGTTTTTGTGTACATTCACACTCTGACTCGAGTTTAAGCACAAACTGTTCTTATACAAAGTGAAGGCCCGCTCCAAGTCTGATCCATACCACTGTTTCAACAATCAAGCAGACACTCTTGCCAAGGAGGGTGCTCGAGGGGAAGGACATGTGGAATATGGCTCACTCTATAGCTTTAGCAGTTACGCAAGTAGCTGCTGTGGAAAAGAAGAAAACTAAACCTTTTGTGCACTTGGACTTGTCCACAGCAAATAAGTCTAATCCTCAGCTAAAAAAAATCTTCAGATTCCTAGACAAAGGAACTGAACAAAAACTGCTGACCAACAGCCCTTACAAGAAAAATGCTAACAAACTGCACCTATCAAGTGACAAGTTGATATGGTACCAACCTGATTACCTAAACTACACACTATGGGTAGTCCCAGAGCCATTACAATTGGAATTCATCCATCAGCTTCATGACACCCCAACTAGTGGACATCAGGGGGTTAAAAAATACAGTCCAGAGACTGGGGTCAGTGGGCTGGTGGCCTGGCATTACTAAAAATGTAAGATGTTACATTAACAACTGCCTGATCTGTGCACAAAACAATCCTGCTCCAGCAAAAAAAAAAGGGCAAAATTACTTCCTCAGAGACAATCATGGCCTTGGCATGCCATCCGAATCAACTTTATTGGCCTTTTGACCACAACTAGCAGGAACAACAAGTACACCCTTGTGGTCACTGACCTATTCTCCAAACAGGTCAAGGCTTTTCCTATTCAAAATTGCACAGCAAAGGCAAATGCAAAAGTCCTAGTAGAACAATTGTTCTCCAAGTGGGGCCTACCTCTCAAGGTAGACTCTAATCAAAAAAACAGATTCACAGGTAAGTTAATGCAAAAAAACACTCAAGCTTCTTGGTGTACATCAAATGTTCCACATTCCTTACCACCCCCAATCTTCAGGTCAGGTAAAAAGACCCAACAGATGGATAAAGCAAATGCTATCCAGATTTATTGAAAACAATCCCAAGGGTTGGGATTCCTTATTGTCTTTACTCTTTGTGGCAATTGGGGGCACTCCTTCAGTCACCATCTGGTTAACACCCTTTAAGGTAATAACTGATAAAACCATAAGATTACCTGAGCACCTGTTATTTGACATGAACACACCCACTGCAGACCGAGTGTCTGTAAATACTTATGTCACAAAACGCAGACATAACATAATCGAAACCCATTTGAATGCTGCACCTCATATGGGCAAGGCCCAGCAGCAATCCAAAGTTCACTTTGGCAAACATGCATAAGAAGTGGATTGGCAAGTCAAAGATCAGGTAATGGTACTCAAATTTGCGCAACCTGTCCATCCCTTCTCCAATAAGTGGCAAAGACCCTACCCCATCATCAACAAACTCAGTCCAGCAGTCTACCTAGTTAGACTTCTCCAACAAAAGAAGCTTACTGACAAGTGATTGCATGTAATCCAGTTAAAACAATATAAAAGGAAAATAATTACTTTTCCCAATCCCATTAGGCAAAAATAGTACCTACTGACCTTTTTCTTTCTTCACTACAGTTGCCCATACAAAATGGTTATCTTGCACTTAATCCTCCTACTAGGAGTACTCCCCTTTGTCCATGGCAAGGATATGCACACTATATCCAATATCAAGCAACATCTAAGGCAACTCCTTCCACTTCCCGAAAATCCTAAGGGAAAACAAATAAAACATATAACCCCACAATAAAATCCCACCACCATCCCTGAAGGCGTCAGCATAAATGTTCTCAATAAATTGATCACTGTTCAAAAAAACACAGATGCCTACGTGACTGCCATGGTTGTGGTACCTGATAAATTGTTCCTCCAAATCAAATGGCAAACTGACAGTCATGGACAGACCCTTCCTGTTGCCCACCTCTACAAAGGCACTTTCCAAGGCTGGCCCAATACCAGGATTGCCCCAAATGGTACCCTATCCATACATCAGGCTAATTATAGACACTCTGGTTTATACAGCCTTGCTACTTTGATAAATCCCAGCTTCTGTGAAAAATTCCCAGAAGACACTGCAAAACATTTTTATCTTCATAACTATATGGCTACAAAAGCTATGTTTTTGTCTGTAGTACCCCCTACTAAAGAAAAACTCACTAAATGTCACCCACAGAAACCTGGCCCACCTAGTGGTTTGACTGCCACTTCACTCCCAGGTACACTTGTAAAAAACATGCAGTTTATGCACGTCCCTGTTATTTTTAATCTCATTCATTAAAATACAGCAACATTTGGTATGTGTTCCAAAACTAACACTTCTAAGTTCTTTAGCACTGTGTTACTAAATAGTCTTGCAGCATACCAAACACGGACACAGGATCCTGTGGCTGGTTCACATACCATTGAATACTTAGGTTTATTCAGGCCCAAATCTGGCCCCAAAGGCAAAAGAAATTCTGCATCACGCAGGAGGTATGCTACTGCTGATGTCACTAGTGCAACTGGCACCATATCTGGACTTTTCAAATCCGACATGTCCATCTGAAACAGGGCAGACATTGCTGCCAATAAAGGCCAAACAGTTAAATTCCAGGTGGACATGAAAAAATAATGTTTTACCACCCCTATTGCATGGTGTAAATGGGCTTAGTCAGGAAGAGAGGTACGCTGTGTACAACATGCACAATATTGCTAAGAGTTTTAATAACACTAAAAATAAAATTAACAAACTTGTTTTCCAGAATGACAAGGAGGCAAGCAAGCAATATATTGCCAAGGAGCTTTTATGCTCTGCTTATGGCTCTTATGTCATAACCACTATCAATAATCTCTTATGAAATCTAAAATCAGGACATATTCCTGATATTACTCCTGATAGATGCCTAGCTAAATGGTATTGTCCATATTGTAGGCCTACTGCTTGTATTACAATGTGGATGTCTACGTCTGTGAATTTTCCACTATCCAATGCTAGAAGTCTAGGGCATGTCACACGTCACCCCAGTAAGGGCCCATGCTACAATGTCAATCACTGCTCCATCCGTGACACCATGTTCGTGACCTTCACTGTTTCTTTGCTACGCTTTAGTCCAGAGACTGCAATTTTTGACAGACTGGCCTCCATTCATTCCATTGAGCATCTCAACAAGAAAATCTACTGAAAGCAAACCAACCTTCAACCTCTTTTGGTCTTTCATCCCACCCTTAATGCTTGGGTGGCTCCTCATACAAACTGTTGTACCAAAAAGGGAATACTACTACTACGTGTGTCGCTGTGATGTGTTCAACATCATCAAGCCGGTGTTTAAATATTCACCGGACAGCATTGACTGGTCATTTACTTTAAACTCTGATATTGCCTCAGATAAAACTGGTACCCCCAGGGCAACAGCATCATCATCTACATCATCACCAGTGGGCCACACTGGACGTCTCTACCAAGATTATGCAAAAGAGGTGCATTGCTTCACCACCAGACTCACAAATAAATTTTTCACCTGCCCAATTCGTCTATATAAATGGAAAATTCCTACAGTGAGAGTGTCATATAATTCTAATGGACAGTACTGCGTAGTAACCAATCATAAATCATTTGCATATGGTGCTAAGTCTTGCAGTATACACCACCCTAATTTCTGTTTCACACCTCATCAAACTACTGTTATTGGTCATACAGTGATTACTCCAGTTCCCATCCCAAAACCTGACATTATTAATAATGACCCAGAATATTTGCTTGCTGTATCTCAATATTTTCCCATTTTTAATGTCCACATAAATCCCCTGATCCTGTACCTTATGACACTTTTAAATGAAAAGGATACCCATCTCATCTACATCAGCAATAATATCTCTAAAGCTGAAAAAGCCCTTAATACCCTAATTCATAATTGTGATTTAAGCACAGCACTTTCAAATACATGGTTAAAGTTAACATTTAACGGTTTTGTTATTGTTCAACTGTTTTTAATTATCTTTTTAATACTAACTCTTTGCTGCCTATGGCACACGTTAAAACAACATCGTAAGCAACTCAAGTTCTTTTACAAGGCTCGTGCATCGGGTCTGTAAACAATGAAAATTGTTCCTATTGCATTTCCATAGTGTTGTTGCCTTTTCAGTGAGGCAACAAGGGGGGGAATGTTAGGCTTGGTCCCCTCACCCATATTGGCTACCACTGTGCACCACTGACTATATAGATATATGTATATGTGTGTATATATATATATATCCACATATATATGCAAATGTTATTAATATTTAGGGCATTAGTACTTATGGTACAAGTGTAAGTATCAGGAATAAAATTCTAAGTACTGACAATATTATTGCAATGTTTACTGCTAAGTAATGCAAATAGTAACTAAGAGTACATGTCATATTCTTTGTATTTTTCTAAAAAGTTATTGTATAGCCTGCACTGCCATCATGTGAATTTATGTAACGCTGCATGTATACTTATATTTTGTATGCCTTCATTGTTCTTGTTTTAGCTGACTTTACAGTTTTGTATATCTCTAGATAACACTGTGGAGCCACATAATGATTGGCCAACAGGGCTTGTTTAATGTATCTAGTTAGCCTGCAAATGTATAGTTGTCATGACAATAATCAAAGTATATAAACTACTGTATTATGTATTCCCTCTGAGACCACTGCATACCCTGGGGTATTTAGAAAAATCTCTGCTCCCAGGGTCTATATTGGTAAGACTCTGTTTAGAAACATAGACTTTGACGGTAGATAAGGACCGCTTGGCCCACCTAGTCTGCCCATTTCCCTACCTACAGGATAGGCCGTAGATCCTAGTTAACCAACAGCCTATTTCTTCCTCTCAGGCAAATGCTTATTTTCTGTAATAAACAAGTTTATTACTGCATTTGCCGCTTGTCTGTGTTTCTTCTGCCAGCTTGTTACCGACACGCACCTGTTGACTGTGGTTGTATTTTGCCCACAGCTAACAATCAACAATGTATTAAACTTCCATCTAAAAGATCTAGGGCTCAAGTCTCAACCCTCCCAGCACAGTGCAAGGGGCTTACGCCACACAGAAAGGTGAAGGTGCCCCTTGCACCAAATGATGCACTAGGACTGATTCTCAGTGGCAGCCTGCATCACCCACAGGCTGCCTGCCCCAAATGGGGCTTGGTCACCTGTGCACCCAAAAATAGACTGCGACATGGTGCTAGAGGGCATGTGGCAGATGCAAGCTGCCACATCCCCTCATTGTGGGATTCCTTGAACTATCCTAGAAGGAGAAATTCTAAGTACCCTTAGACCAGCCAGGTCTGGTCTGAGAGTACTTCGAATAATCTCCTCTGAGAGAGTTGCCTATTTTCAGCAATGTGCCACAGTCCCCCCTTCCCGATCCTCAATGTCACCTGTTACTATAACTTTTAATACAGCCCCTTTCATTGGTTGTCTAGTGGCCCCCTCCCCAATCCCCGATGTCCCCATTAATATAACTTTTAATTCAGCCCCTTTCATTGGCAGTCTAGTGGCCCTCCTTCCAGATACCCGATGTCCCTGTTATTATAACATGTAATACAGCCCCTTTCATTGGTGGTCTAGTGGCCCCACTCCATGATCCTTGATGTCCCTATTATTATAACGTTTAATATAGCCCCTTTTATTGGTGGTCTAGTGGCCCCACCCACTACCCCAGCAGGTAATGCCTATCACCCCGCTGCCCCCATCCTGAGACAGAGCCAGCAACCAGCACAGCCCTCCTCACACCTCCGCGGCTGGCCCACGACTGAATTGTCACTATGCATGTACTGTACAGTGTGCACGCTCATTGATCAATGTATTAAAAGTTAAATTAATGGGGGCATTAGGGATCAGGGTGAGGGTCAGTAGACCACCAATGAAAGGGACTGTATTAAAAGATATATTAACGGGGACATTGGGAATCAGGGAGGTGGGCCACTTGACCACCAATGAAAGGGGCTGTATTAAAAGTTTTATTAGCAGAGACATCGAGGATCGGGGAGGTGGGCCACTAGACCACCAATTAAAGGGTCTGTATTAAAAGTTATATTAACAGGGACATCAGGGATTGGGGGAAGGGGCCACTAGACTACCAGGGATGGCTATTTCAGTTGTTGCACAGGGGATTAGGGATGGGGCACTGCTTGCATTTGCCACAAGGTGCCTGCGGCAAACCCCTCCATGCGCTATGTGCTTGCTGCATGGGAGCGGTTGCTGCAAGTGTGGAGACTTAGGCGCTGGGACTCCTTCTGTAACTAAATCAGGTGCAGGATCCCTGGCACACCGGGCTTCAGCCAAGTTGCTGTTTGCCATAGCTTTCGCCAGTCTAAGCCTGTTTTGAGAATTGATCCCCTAGTGTTTTCTGTCTGCAGCACAAGTGACACCTCAATAAGTGCATGGTCTGATAGGTGATTACTATCAATACTTGACTATGTTATTGTGTTCAGAAGATTTTTAGAGAGAAAAAGATAGTCGATTCTGCTGTGCATTTTATGCCTAGCAGAATAGAAAGTATAGTCTCTACCCTGAGGCTGCATTATGCGCCAGAAATCTATTAGACCAGCTTCTTTTAAGAGTTTATGAAGTGCCACTTGTGCCTTAGTGATCCAAAGACTGCATTTACTAGTGTTTTCGCCAAGCAAAGGGTCAAGCATTTCATCCATATCACAAGCTAGGACAATTTCATAATCTACTGCAGCATTTACTCTCATAGCAATGTCATTAAAGAAATCTGCTTGTCTGGAATTTGGTGTGTAGATATTACAGAGTGCCACCTTAGCTCCATTTAGTGTGTACAGTAACAACTGAAAACGACCTTCATTATCAACTGTACGATAATGCTTTACAAAATGAATGCCTTTCTTAATCAGGATTGGAATTCCTCTCTGCTTAAAATTGTAGCAATTATGCTTTGCCATTCCCACCCAGTCCCTGCACAACTTATTTGTTTCCTTTGCAGGCAGATGTGTTTCTTGCAAGAATGCTATATCAGATCTTTTCCTTTTTAGGTAAGACAGTACATTTTTTGTTTCATTTAATGGGCAAGTTAAAACCCTTTATGTTCCAAGAAGTCAATCTGAGAGAATAAATGTTACTCATTATTAAAAATAATAGGCTTCTAAGTGATTCTCAAAAAATAATAAATAGCTCTCTAGGAGTTTTAGTCAGAACTCTGTAAATATAGCAAACTCTAAGTACTAACTGAACATAACAAGTAGAATGTAACAGTATTATGACTAGACCAACTACTACGTACAAATCTGACACTGATAATCCAAGAATCAACTAGATGTCAGAGGTTAGAGAAAGATATTATATCAAAGTATAGGGAGTACATGAGAAACAACCAGAGGCTGTTCAGTTGAGTTGCACTGGAGGTAAACTCCTATGTGCCAATAGGAGTACTATGCGTTGTTGTTGGTACGCAAACAATGGTTCTATGTAACCTCCACCAAAATCATATAGGCAATATGAATGCAAGGGTTTTGTCTTTATTTTAATTTCATATTTTAAAACAAATAGCACCATTCAACATGTAATGAGGCAGTGGGCCATACCTATCAGAAAGCATCACCTTGAAATTCATTAAATGAACAGCTAGGAGCCTTGCATCCTCCCTCCTTGAATAACTGGCCCATACAAGACAGCAATAGACTGGATCTGCAGTACATTTTGAGGAGTGCTATAAATTAAGGCTTATGCGTCCAAATAGATCAAGATATAAAAAGCATATAGATGATCCACACAGGCCAGTCAGATCAGCTCTGGCTTCCTGCCTGGGGCACCTTATGCAAGCACACATCTGCGGAGCCCATTCCTCAGACAAAGTCACACTGCAGAATCATGAATGCATGAATTACAAGCCTGATGTGCTGGTTGATGCATGCCATATAAGCTGGTTGGGAGTAGAAATGCAGTAAAGTTTTACTCCCGCGGGTGAATATGCTGTGAAGTGGCAAATTTTGCCGCACGGAGCACTTTGCATAATGCTTGAAAATTATCCCAAATTCGCCATTGTGACTTTGCCTTGCTTTGAGGGGTTTTAAGTTTAAATTGCACTTAAAAAAAAAAAACAAGCAGAGGCTACAATGGTGAATCCCCTCCAAACACCACCCTCCATCTATCCCTGGTGTCTAGTGGTCCCCCCAATGATTGTCAGCCCCAGTTTAGAAAGACAAAAAAAAAATGTATATATATATGTATATAAAAGAAAAATCCCTGGTGTTATTCAGTTACATGGTGGCCACGCTGGGCCAGCCATCCGTATGCTGTAGCTACAGTCAGAGCCAGAACCATATTTGTTTTATTTTTATTGTTATTTTATTCTATTCATTCTGATTTTTCCTGCTCGTTTATAATTTTAGTAATTTTAGTAATAGTTAGGGCCGTGGAGTGAGGTAGCTAGGTTAGGTGCGTGGCGGGGGTTTGTTCTGTTTACCTGTCCCTACCTGCACGACCTGGTGGTCAGAGAATTGGAGAGTCAAGGAGCCGGTTTACTACCTGTTGGTGGGAGCTGGATACTGGGCACTAGACCTTCAGTAGTGCTCTTGAAGTAGGAGCTGGGCGCTGGACTTAAAGCCATACTTGGTGATTTACTGCTTGTTGTTTGCTGTTTCCATCATCAGAGGAGCCGTTTGCCCTGGCTGGGGAGTCAGGGTCAGCGATTGTGTGGAGTTTACCAGGAGTTATCAGGGCTACGCCGTGTTTGGTGGAGCTTCCCATTTCAACAGGTGCTTGTGGTGAGGATACTGTCTGGACTTTGCAGACTTCATGATTCGACTTTGCTGGCTCTGTGGACAAGTCAATAAAGGTGTGGGGGGGGAAGGCTCTTGGCCTCCTTTTTTGTGGGCAGCTGTTTCCTGACTGTGTCCAGGACCGGGGCAGGAATGCCTGCATCTGGCCGCCGGAGAGTCATTGGGGGTGTGTGGTGTCTTCCTAAGCCACCTGGGGGTCGGCTTGATGGACGGCTTGTCCGGGCATCTGTAGCTGCTGGTCATGGGCCAGGAGGGGAGCAGCGGAGTCCTCTGTAGCTGGTTGGGTGGCTTTTGGACCTCCCCTTTTTTACTACACCTCTGAAATTTTCTCTGAGCTCTACTGGTGGCTCTTCCCTGCAGCCTCGGATGTTGACCTGCCGGGTAGTCCTTGCCAGTATAAAGGCTTTAGAGTAAGGAAGAACTTTATTGATGTCCCAAGAGCTTTTGTTTGCAGCTGTTGTTTCATCCATCAAGAAGACTTCTGAAGGTTTTGGCTGAGTTCTCTATCTCCACATTACCCCCTGTTTGACTGTGATTTGTTAAGAACTGCACCTCCGGGTACTGTTGCCCATCTCCTTCCTGGATTCTGCATGCCCTGGAGGGTTGGTGAGAGTATCCTGCACTCTATTTTGCTTTGACTATTAAGTTACTGTTAATTTCTTTCTCCACCACGTGAGAGGTGGTGTGGGGACTGAAGTTTATCTTGCCATTTCACCTGCAGTGGTGGGAGCACTCCGGATTTGTATTTACTTTATTTGTAAGTGATATTTGGTGACTGGCTATCTCTCCTCAACCTGCTTCTACTAGCTTTTCTGCAGTTTTAGGGACAGGCAGTCTTCAGTTTTTATTTGGTTCTGGGAGTTGTTTCGAGGTGGGTTGGGATACATGTTATTAGGGTGAGATTTGGGTATGAGAATGTATTTGTGGGGTTTATATTTTTGTTATTTTTAAATATGTGCCTGGGAAAGTGTCTGGGAAGGCACAGCTACTCGTCGGCCCTCCTTCAGAACCTCCACCCATTTGAGCTCCAATCACTCCCTTTAGAGACTTATGTGAGATGTCGGGCTCTAGGGATTGCCTGGGGGGGGTCCAGAAAGGAACAGTCCAGAAGATTTCCGGAGAGTCATGTATATGGGTGGTGAAGCCAAGGAGACACCCTGGGGCAAAATGGCCACTAGAGAGGGAGTTCTCCCTGTTTGGTGTCCATACCCAAGGGCTCCATGGAAATTAGTGGGCAGGTAGCTGATACAGCAGTCTCCCCTCATCCTACTCAAGCTGTGTTATGCAATGCCAGGTTGATGAGGAACAAGACTGCCATAATGGCAGACTTGATTGCCTCAGTCGACCTGGCTCGCATCATGGAGACCTGGCTGGATGAAAATGCGGCTCCTATTTTGGAGGCGGCAGTGCCAGCCAGGTACTCTGTGATACACAGCCCAAGGAAGGATTGCAGAGGTGGGGGGTGGCCATTTGTTTTAATTCTGACCTGGGCCTCACGATGCTACCTATGGGTACCACAGAGTCTTTTGAATGTGTTGTCATGTGAGAGGGTCCTGGCGTGGGTAACAGGATCCTCCTGCTGTATTGCCCCCCAGGTGGAGAGGGCGAATTTTTGAGGGAGATCGGGGAACTCGTCGCTGGCCTGGTGTTGGAGTCCCAGAGATGGTTAATTCTTGGGGACTTCGATGCCTGGTAGACGACGGGCTCTCCATATTTGGTAGTGATCTCCTTAGGAGTATGGAGGCACTGGGCCTGATGCAAAATGTTACTTCAGTGACCCACTCGTATGACCACACATTGGACTTGGTGTTTTCATTAGATCTTGAGACCACTGACCTTAGAGTTTGATCCGGTAGTTTGGTCGGATCATAGCACCTTGAGGTTCAGGTTTGGAGCCCCCCCCGAAGCCCTTGCTTCTGTGGAAATGGTCCGGTACTGCCCTTTGCAGGGTTTGTCTCCATTAGAGATATTGGCGGTGCTGGACCTATCGAGTGTGAGGGCTGCATGTGCGATTGGAACAGAGAAGGCGGTGGCGGCCTATAATGGGGCTATCACTGCTACCTTTGATTCAATTGCACCCGTTTGTGTCTTCCCCTTATCTACTTGCCAGAGACCTCCCTGGTTTGATGGGGAACTTAGACAGTTAAAGATTAAGGGTTAGAAGTTAGAGAGACGTTGGAGGGACTCTGGCCTGATGGAGGACAAATTGGCCCTGATGTCCCATTATAAGGTTTATCAGAGGGCAAGCTCCTGTAAGAAGGCAGATTTTTGTCAAGGGAGATTGCTGTAGCAAGGAACAGACTGTCTCAGCTCTTCCATATGGTGGATGGGCTATTGCATCCTGCCTGCCTCCGTGTGGGTGAGCAAGTTCAAGCACTAGGTGTGAGGAGTTCATTGTTTTTTTGTCGACAAAGTGTCCACTATCGGTGCTGAGATCTCCTCCAGCATCACTCAAAGGGATTGTGGGGTCCACTCTGAGGCGTTCTGGAGCACTCTTCCTGTCTGAACTGAGTTTGATCCAGTCGGAGTGGAGGAGGTGGTGAAGGTTGTCTCAAGACTGAAGCCAACACATTGTGATCTGGACCCAGGTCAGACACAACTTTTGGTTGGATGTATGGACCTGTTGTTGCCGAGATCGTCCAGAGTTCTTTGAGTGGGGTCTTTCCATTAGCTTTGAAAGAGGCCTTGGTTAGACCCCTATTAAAGAAACCCTCATTGGACCCAGACTGTCTTGTCAACTATAGGCCAGTCTCTAACCTCCCATTTTTAAGGAAGATTATAGAAAAAGTGGTGGCAAGTCAGCTTGAGTAGCGTCTCACCTCATCCTCCACCTATGAGATTTTCCAGTCTGGTTTAGGGCTGGGCATAGTATGGAGACCGCCCTGGTGAAGGTGCTTAATGCTCTCCTAATGGTGAGAGACAGGAGAGATTGTTCCATCTTGGTCCTCCTGGATCTCTCAGTGGCATTTGACACTGTGGACCATGAACTGCTGCTTGATCAACTGCGGTTCTGGTGTGGTCTGTCCGGTAAGGCCATCAAATGGTTCAGGTCATACCTGACAGGTAGAGTGCAGAGGGTAGTGATGGGGTTGGCCTTATCTAGCCCGAAGCCTCTAACCTGTGGTTTTCCACAGGGGTCAGTCTTGTCACCCTTATTGTTCACAGTGTATATGTTGCCATCGGGAGACATTATCAGGCAGTATGGGCTGAGTTTTCTCTGCTATGCAGATGATACCCAGCTATACTTGTCCTGTGCACCAAGTAACCAGGTGGCAGACTCTGTATTTAACAACTGCCTGTCTGAGATCCGGACTTAGATGTCCCATAACTGGTTGGGACTCAATCCAGACAAGACAGAGGTGCTGGTGGTGGATTCGGGTCATCATGTGGGGGTTGGGGTTTGTGGAGACATCCTAGTCTTGTACTGGGGGGAGTGCCGCTGACCCCATCCGAATGGGTGAAGAATCTGGGTGTGATCCTTAACAGTGGCTTGACATTTGATGCTCTGGTGTTGGCCGTTGTTAAGAGTGGAATCTATCATCTGAGGAACATTGTCTGGATTCGGAACCGGTTACCCCCCAAGGACCTAACCTCACTAGTACATGCTTTTGTAACATCTAGACTGGATTATTGCAATGTCCTGTATCTAGGGCTATCTGGAGGTAACCTCCGCCGACTGCAGCTGGTGCAGAACGTGGTGGCAAGATTATTGACGGGTCCGGGTAGGTATGATCATATTACACACATCCTCCACGAACTGCACTGGCTGCCAGTTAGGTGGAGGATTGCCTTCAAAGTCAGGTTACTGACCTATAAAGCCCTAAATGAAGGGGGACAAGTCTACCTGCAAGATCTCCTTGTGCTTCCCCATCTGTCCCGGGCTCTTCATTCCACCGAGAGTTGTCTCCTTAGTGTTCCTAGAGCTAGGTTGCGTCACTCTAGTGATAGAGCATTTTTGGTGGTTGCACCTACCCTATGGAACTTACTGTTAGGTATTTTACTGGGCTCTGTTGGGTACTCTCTGACTTCATTATTATGATCTAATAAACCCTTAGTTACCTGTAGAGAAACGTAGCCCTTTGGGGAACGTCAGGAGATTACTATAACAAAACATACAATACCTCTCTTACAGGTTCTAGGACTGAGAAAGGCTAATAATAAGAAATTAGAAGCAATTATAAATGCAACATGAGGTTGTTTTTATTACCGTACAGGTTAGCTTATAGGACAGTCATTATGCATTATACATTACACGCTGATGCTAGTCATATCACGTAAGTGCCCAGGAGTCTGGTTCCCTCGAACACTGCAGTGTCATGTAGGGTCTGCCTGCAATTTCCTCAGAGAGGGGGCATAAGAAAAGGGGTTTTATACCCTGATAAGATCTTAGTCTGGCGATTGTTAGCCAGCTCATGTGCGTATGATAATCGCACTTACAATTACTTTTATTGGTCAATTTGGGGGGGGCAGCAGAATATTATCTCAGTTGCCCTTTAGAATGCTATAAAGTGTAGCATTCTAGTCATAAGAATACACTTGTGTCAATGACATGTTCTTATGGGTGAAACATTTTGTAACGTATCATTATGTTTTCTGAAAGGTCTATATAATATACCTGTATCAGCACATGACACCTTAGCTGTAGGGGGTGCTCCCGGGTAAATAAATTATTATATTTTTGACATTATCACAGCAAAATAGCAAAACAGTTCTACCCTAGAATCAATTGTGGTGTTTTGCCTGTCCCCTACAGAATCATATGTAGGGTAAAGTTTGTGCTTCAGAAGCAGTGCAGTTTCATAGCTTGTATCTCGGTTCTATGCAAGAATAAAGAATCACTTAGCCTAATGTGTATGTAAACCCATACTAAACTTATATAGATGTTTCCTAGCTCCATAATGTGTGCCTCCCCTGTGTGTGTGTGTGTGTGTCCTCTGCAAGGCATAAGCACACAGGTAATTATGACATGCCGTGTGTGTGTGTGTGTGTGTGTGTGTGTGTGTGTAAGCTTGTAGTCATGACATAGCTTGTGTATGTCATGTGCTTGTGGGTGAGCATATTCTTACATTATTACCTAAACAGCTGCAGGAGGCACCTTCAGTGGATACCTTCAAAAAAAGACTAAAAACATATTTATTTAGCCAGGTTTTTAATTTGTAGATAGTTTTAATTAGATTTTAATTGATTGGATAGATAGTTTTATATATTTTATGCTGATTGGATATTGCTGCTTGTTCCAACTTTGTATTTTATGAATATTTTAAAATTGTTGTATTGTGTTTTAATTGTGAAGCGCTCCGAGTCCCTGGAAAGGGGAGCTATAGAAATCCATCCATCAATGAATCATGTCTTTATTTATTCAGGCGAAACATCATTGAGGAGAACTAATTTACAAGACGGACCTGCACATAACATTAGTAAAACAGTGTATCAACTAAGGTCAAATAAGGTGCAATTTAGGTACATCATTTTCGTGGGTGAGGAACATACAACATAATTTATGGTGTAATCAAGCATTTACAGTCTAAAACATACAATGGAGCAATCTCGAACCTGCCTAGGAGTGTTACAAGAAGAGAGGTCATGGTGCGTAGTACAGGGAGTAGTGAGTGCGAAGGAGAAGAGAGTATCAACTAAGGTCAATAAGATGAATCCATCATTTTTGTGGGTAGAGAACATGCACAAGAATTTATGAAATAATCAAGCATTTACAATCTAACACATACAAAAGGTTACATGGAGCAATCTAGGACCTGCCTAGGAGTAGTGCAAGAGAAGAAGACATAGTAAGGTAGTACAGGAAGCAGTGAGTGCAAAGGAGAAAGTGAGAATGCAGTAAGGTAGATCAGGAAGGAGAAGAGCAGACAAAGTGAGCTAGGCCTCAGGTCCTGCAGTTACAATGTTCCAGGAAGGCCTGGGAGAACAGGGCCTTGAAAGTAGATGGTATAATTGGAGCAGAAATATGTAGGGATGTTTGCAACTTAATCCACAAGGATGGTGGGAAGGAACTGAATGCCGCTTTGCCAAAGCAAGTTCTGACTTTAGGAATGGCAAGGGAAATATATGTAAGGCTTCTCAGAGTATATCTCCCAGGAGAACAAATATGGAGCCAATCAGCGATGTAGGGAGGGAGCATCTTGTTGATAGCTCAGAATGTCCAGAGGGCAGCATTTTTGTTGTGTCTGTTGCTGAAGGATGTCCATCCGACTAGTTTATACAAATCCCAGTGGTGGGTGGAGTAAGGGGCCCCTGTAATAAATCGTAGAGTCCGGTGGTATAAAAGGTCAAGTTTGTTTAGGTCCCAGCTAGTGCCTTGACCAATAAAATAAAAGTATCTATCTATCTAGTGGACCTCCCACTCCGCCGATTGCAGGCCCCAATAATAAAAGATCCCTGCTGTCCAGTGGAACCTCCCACCCCTCCGATCTTTGGATCCAGTAATAAAAAATCCCGGTGTCTAGTGGAACACCCACCCTGCTGATTTCTACCAGTAGTGCCACTCCATCCCAATAATAACAATCCCTGGTGTCTAGAGGACTCCCCCACTCCTCACCCCATCAGGTAGTGCCACCCCCAGTCACCACTCCACTCTCCCCCACACCGTCCCCGAGTGAGCCACTACTGCAGCCCTCCACTCACCTCCGCAGCCAGCAGCCTGACGGATGCGCTCTCTGATTCTAAATGAATGAGTGTGTGTTTGTACAAGCCATTTAGTGACAGGTGAGCAGGACTGTGCCATTAATTAATTATTAGTGTCTTAGATCTCTTAGAGCAAACTTGTCCATCAGTACAGCTGGAATGCTGCCATGAGTTGAAACTGCTGGAGTAAGGCAAAAGGAAAGAAGAGCAAAGGGGGGCATGATCTGATAGGGAGCAACAAAGGTCCATCTTCCAGCAATAGAGGTTATTTGCAAAAATTTAGAGTGAGCACATAAACAAACAGAACTCATCCTAAACTGTAATATATAGCAGTCTAAACAAAGAAGTTGTTTATTCCAGGAGAAGACATTTTGCACATAAAAAACAGATAAAACAACTTCCAGAATAACTAGGATTCATGCCGCTGACAGAGCTACTCGATCCAGTGGAGGCAACATACAGATAGTATAGAAACTGGATTATGTGGCACAGAAACAGAGCACTGTACATAACTTCTCAAAATTCACAGTTCCATGAGAGGGGACATCAAGTGTGTGACAAGGGAAAATGCACATCAAAGAAAGACTGATATCGCAGGAAAGCTACCATTTATCAAGAAAAGTGTTATAAAAGAGAAAAGGTTTGGCTAAAGTGAATAGTTTGAAATATTTCTGTGTATAAGTACCATGCCATTTTATGCAAATCTGTAATGTGTCCCAGAATACACAGGGAATGTGTAACAGTTTGAAACCAATGAACTGCAAAGTTATGTACTGCTTCAAAAAAAAATTTAAACAGTGGTATAGGTTATAAAGAGTGTAAGAACTGAAAGCAGGGCTTGTTAAAAAAGGAATAATTGTATTCATAACTATAGAAATAAGTATGGTTCCAGAAAATAAGTTCCTGGTTGTGAAATACAAGGCTAGTCATACAAAAAAGCATGAATAAGAAACCCATTGTTTCTGTTGCGTTCTTTGCATAATTACTATTAGTAAATATGGAAGCATTAAGCTATGAAAAAGGAGGTATTTACAAGGAATTAATGCATGGTTGGGGGGTTGGTGCATAAGGCCAAAGGCCGAGTGCTCCAACCGTGCATCAATTCCTTGTAAATGCCTCCTTTCTCATGGCTTAATGCTTACATAATATGGTACATAGTTCAGGATTGGAAAAGTTAGTGAGTCAGGGCATAACAGAAGTTTCCTGAGTAAAAATGGCTCGTTTTTTCTTAGAGCAGATTTGGTTCAGACAGGGGAGGTTTGGGTGAAGAAATGGGGAAACTGCCAGATCCTTTGCGCCTGCCTTCTTGACTCCTGCTGAGGGACCTCTGGGACACATTTTTATTCTGTTTTGTGGCATTATTAGGGGCTCTTGAGTGAGGTATATGACTGGCTTTCCTTTGAGGTTTAGTAAGCTAGTTTGAGGACTGCCCTTGTTCAGCACTGACTGTGTGAGACTATTATAGAAAGGTTATACAAATTGTATGTCCATTAGTTTTTCCTGGGTTGGGATCTGAATGGGATCGGCATGGTTCAGTGAACTCAGAAAGTGCTTGAGAGGAGTCAGGTCATGCTGGGGAGGAGTCAGCTCACACCTGTGCTTGAATCCCAGAACTCTGAAAAGATTTTTAATTGCGAGCCGTTTGCTTTTCAGAGGACATGTAACAGTTCTCGATATATTCATAGGCAGATGCTAGAAAGATCCATTAGTTCCCAAAATAACTAGAGCAGCTGGCTATTTAATAAAATAAGATATTCCCAGATGTTGCAACTCTTTACTGACCTCCCAAATGCTTTTCTCTTCTCTGTGACCTCCGATGAATAGTCCCAAAAAATGTACATTCTTACTCCCCTCAACATTAAGCTCTTTCTTTCCCTCACCAACGCGATCATTTCCTCCTTTACCAAAAACCTTAGAAAGTTGGCAATGGGCGGCCGGTGGCGCTGAGGTTGCGGGCGGCTGGGCCGCCCACTCGCTATACGCCAGCGACCCGGTTCCGAACGGACTCGGGTTGCCGGGGTCGTGGGGGAGGGAGGATTGAGCATCCCAACGGATGCTCTCCTCCCTCAGGGTGGAACCTCGAACACATTCGTGTGTTCAAGTCACCTTTCACGACCGTGGAAGCACCGATCACGGAGGGGATGAGGCGGCGCCGCTTTGCCGGTGCCGAGGGGACGTTAATGTGCATGACGGCTTGGTGTGCATCAGCACACCGCCACTGGACGACGCCCCAGCTGCCGGGCCCCCAGGGGCGGGGAAACTAGGGGAGAAAAAGAAAACCTCTCGGCAGCCCAAGATGATAGCCTCTCGATCATCCGGACCACCGAGTGGAGGGACAGACCCCAATGTGCAAGCAGGGAAGGGGCACTCTAGGGGCAGATCCCGCCGGAGGTGGAATGGAGTTGAGAGGAAGGAAGGAGAGGGCTCCGAGAGCAGAGAAGGGGCCAAAAGAAAGAAAGTTAAAAAAAAAAAAAAAGTTGGCAATGAATGATAGGGAGAGGTCTAGTACCAGATTGGGGGCAAGGGCCAGAGATCTGTTTGTGCGTTCCACTTTGAGAGGCCATGCCCATTTAAAATGTAACAGCTCTGGAAAGAAGGACTATAGAACACTTGCCATGCTTTCTCCCTCTACACCTTCAGGGACCCCAATAAGCCTAAAATTGTTCCTCCTCCTCCCTCGGTTTTCCAAGTTGTCAATCTTTTTTAATAGGATGTTTGTGTTGCCTGCCCCTCTTGCTTATCTTCCAGTTGTA
This sequence comes from Neoceratodus forsteri, assembly GCA_016271365.2. Lineage (NCBI taxonomy): Eukaryota > Metazoa > Chordata > Ceratodontiformes > Ceratodontidae > Neoceratodus > Neoceratodus forsteri. Next base: position 97,372,901 of record JADMNL010000030.1, read on the forward strand.
ACAGGGAATCCTCAAGCATGCCCTGTCTGGATTTTGCCACCTTCACCCATCCCACTGTTATAGCAGCCTCCTCTTTGAGGCTTTTAAGAAGGCTATTCACACTGTCAGTGTCCAACTTAATAGCAGCTAGCTTCTCCTTAATGTAGACCATATAATCTTTTTCTGACTTACAGTTTGAGTTGCCAGCTGTTTGTTGGTTTGAAATTGCATTGCTGGTACATTTGTCGATTTTCATTGAACCCCCATTGCCTGACGCCATAACTTTAGCTGGCTTCACACAGAAAAGTTTGAAACGAAGAAAAAACAGCTGACTGATTAAATTAACATTTAACATTTAGTAATTTGATGGCGAGAACTATAGGCTAATGAAAGAAACACACTCTAGTTAATACTGTAAAAATGCTGTTTAAGGTGAAGAGCTCCTGACTTCAAGCTGCTGCCATGGTTGGTGCGCATGCCGCACTCCTATACACTAACCCAACTGCTCGTATTTTATGTAACAGTTTATTCTCGGAGCCTATTCATTTAGTGAGAGGGACACATCAGGGATGCTCCCTCTCCTCATTCTTGTTTAATTTATACCTAGAACCCCTTTTATTGACATTTAAACTGGTGCATCTGCGAATATGTGATATTCAGTTAGGTGACCTTAAATTCAGACTATCGGCTTACACAGATTCTTCTTCATGTTATCAACCCACAGGATTCTCTTCCTGAAGTCCAGAAAATTGTCATTTCTTTTGGAAGCTTCACAGGTTATAAGTTAAATATTAACAAAAGAAGTGTCTTCCCCTCAGTACACAAGTCTCTAAACATCAGATTCAGCACCTAGGATTTCAATGGTTCCCATCTCAATTGACTTATACAGATATATAGGATAGTGCATGAGTAACAGTTAACAATAGGGCTATTCTTTCCCCGAGTCGGTACTATGACAACTGATGACCTCGAGAGCGCAGCTGGAGAGGTCATCAGTCATCATAGTGCCAACAAGGGGAAAGAATGGCCCTGGCGTTAACTGTTATGCATGCACTTTTCTATATAGTGTATTGTGGAACGTCCCCCGGAAAAAAAACACTGCCCAGTATCCCCCTAAGCGTTGAGGGCTCATACTAGCTCCCATCTAGCCTTTTTATTTTGTAAATGAAATCGGCTAACAGGGGGTCTAGCTCAGTTGTAGGAATATCATGAATTGCCCTGTGCTCATCCTCGTCCCTGAGGAAACTATGTACTTGCCTTATGTCATTTTCCTTTTTTTTGTTTTTTACCGTCTTTTGATTTTCCTGCTCAAAAAAATAAATCTATCCCGTTCGGATAGTGGCCTTGATAGTACTGCCACAGACATCGCTAGTTCATGAATGTGCCCTATCAATATGCCCTGTCAGATTGCTGCTCAAGGACACAATGTGTGACGTCCGCACTGCAGCAGAACGAAAAGTCATTCTGCTGCACAGCGGATGTCACTAGTGCAGCAGAACAACATTTTGAGAGCGCTAGATTTTAGTGAACAATGACGTTCCACTATACACTATAGTTATTTACCTCACATTTTTTCTAAACTGAAAGATGTGAACCTCGACCCTCTGCTCAGGTCGATCACCCTGGATCTCACCAGATGGAGGTCATTACCCGTTATATTAATGGATCAAATAAACATTATTAAAATGAATATTCTACCTCAATTACTTTACCCCCTACAAATGCTTAACATGTATCTTCTTAAGCCTGGTTTAAGAATTTACAATCAATCTTATCCATTTTTTAAGGAAGGGGAAAAGCATGTCAATCTTATTTTAAACTTACCTTTCCAAAAGAAATCAGAGGCCTTCGCCTACCTAACTTTCTACTTTATTACTTCACTTTGCACATGAGTAAATACTTTTTATGGGGTCTCACTCTGGAACAGCCGTCATCAGACTATGTCCCATTGTGGCTACGGATTGAACAGATATGTGTCAGGCAACTGGCCTTACTCCTACCTCACTATTTTACATTTCCTTAACTAAAGTGCCTGCTGACTTGTGTCAGGCTCCAGTTCTTTGGTCATTGAAAGCTCACAACCAATTATGTAATTTACTATGGCTTGATCCGAGTACAGACCTGGGACAGTCCCTGTCTGACACTTACCATATTTACATGCAGGCTTGGAATCGGTTGTAGTGTGAGCGATGCTCGTACAACCGATCCCAAGACCGCATGTAAATCACTGCTTCTGATGTTCCTGCATCAATGCAGGACTCGATCCAAGTGCACTGAATGTGTGCACCAATTCCAGGAACTTCAATTTTAACTTTCATGTAGATGGGATCGGTGCTAGACTCGATCCAGCTCGCAGACTCACTAAACTTGCACCCTATTTACATGCAAGGTAAAATCAATTACAAGGTAATTACTTACCTTATAAGTGAATATTACCCTGCATGTAAATCCGTTCTCTTCTGGTTACATAGATTGGTGCCCTCCTTGTAAACGTGATCGGAGTTGGTAATCAATTACCTAGAATCGGAGACAAGGTAATTGATCACCAACTCATGTAAATACAGTAAATTAAGCAATAAATCAGGACAGGGTGTGGGTGATGCTGGGTTTACCCAAGCCTGGCGTGGTTCAGTCACAAGGCCTCTGGCTGAGTGACCAAACTATGCCTGGCTCATACACCCCTGCATCACCCACACCCTGGAGTGGATTTCAACTCTGATGGTCGGGGGTCATACTGATTGCAGATTTAAGGCTGACTGGCACCTTTTGCCATGGGTAATGCCAAGATTTACCACTGGCTGAAAGGTGCCAGTCAGCCAATCAGGTCGCCAGATTCTCAGAGCCATTATATAATCCACATTTCCAAATTGCTGGTAGGCCGCTTTGCCCCCACTCTTGATTCCGGTAGCTCAGCTCAAGGTTTCGGATTTTATGTCTAAAGAGACTTTCCTTTCCCTTCAAAAGCTCCAACAAGCTTAATCGATACCATTGTCAGCCAGTTTTAAATTAATATACAGTAGCTATAGCAGTGTATCACTAGCTAGATGCGCGCTCCTCCTTGGACGGCAAAGGTGAGTGAACTTTTATTAATCAATTAATTACTGTGGTCAGCTCACCATGTCCTATTTAAATACAGAAACATATAATTTGTCAGCAGAAAAGGACCACTTGGCCCACCCAGTCTGCCCATACGTTTCATGCCTATTCTGTCTTTGCAGACCCTAACTGATTTCTGGTGACCCTCCCTCCTCCCTGCCTATTAACTAATATTCCCCTATGGATCCCACACATGCTTGAAGCTCCCCACTGTTTTCGCCCCCACCATGTCCACTGGCAGCCTCTTCCAGGCATCTACCACCCTTTCAGTGAAATAGTACTTACTCACATCCCTCTTAAATTGCCCTCCAGCTTCATTGCAAGCCTTATGGTCCTGGTGCTCTATCTCATATGAAGGAGGCTCCCCATATGCACCGTGTTCACCCTCGTCAGGTACTTTTAGGTCTCTATCATGTCCCTTCTCTCCTCTCTTCCTGGGTGTACATGCTGAAATCCCCTCAGTCTCTCCTTGTAGGGCTTTTGGTGCAACACCTGCACCATTTTAGTTGCCCTTCTCTGGACTGCCTCCACCCTGTCTATGTTCTTTCTGAAGTGCGGCCTCCAGAAATGGACACAGTTCTCTAGGTGTGATCTCACCAGTGAGTGATACAGTGGAAACATCACCTCCCCTCTTCCTGGTGGTGGTAGCCCTTCCTATGCGCCCCATGATCTCACTAGCCCTACCCATTGCTTTAGTTTTACTTCCCTGCCACTTTGAGGTCATCAGTTATGATAACCCCAAGGTCCCTTTCCTGCGTAGTGACTGTCACTAACTCTCCCCCATCATGTACTCTGCTTCTGGGTTCCTGTGCCCTAGCTACATGATTTTGCAATTTTTGGCACTGAACTGCAACTGCCATGTTCTTGACAAAGGTTTCAGTTTCCCAAGATCCCTGCCCATTCTTTCCACACACCCTTCCCCGAGTTTCTACCCTGTTAGAGATTTTTTTATCATCTGGAAAAAGGTATACCTTCCCTTCCAGTGCATCTGCAATGTCACTTATGGACTTTGAAGAGGACCAGTCACAGTATTGAGCCCTGTGGCTGAGGTAACAGTGAGCTCTGTGCCAGAGGTCTGATTAAATTTTATTTAAATACCCTATTTGATGGTATTGTGTGCCATTTTCCTTGCATGTTTTTAAATCAAGTTAAGGTGGTGGGGTGCTTTTAGCATAGTTAGTTTACAAGTGAGACGGACTATATTTCAAAGATATATATATTTATAATATAATATAGGTATATTTCAAATATATACTCTGGTCTTCAAAAATGGGACCCTAGAACAGGTTATACTGGATGCCCATACTGAGACTCCATCTTGGATCTTTCAAGAGGAACTTTGGATGAGGCAGGCTGGAGTAGGATCTGGAAAGTTCTTTATGTTTACTTCAAACAGGATAGACTATGGCTACAGCAATATTACATTTTGCACAATTTATATTTTACCCCCAGTAAATTATATTGTATGGGTAGAGCATCTCCTAACCTCTGTTTAAAATATGGGGAGTCTAAGAGTACCCTCTATCACAATCTGCGGCTCTGTGGTCTGATATGAAACTTATGGAAGGAGAATCAAGACTTTATGGATCCCTTTCTGAGCCTCCAAGATGCATTTACCCTGGAAATGTGTTTATTGTGGCATTACCATGGTCGCCTCAGTGGACCTAGGAGGGGATATGTTGCTATAGTTTCCGCTGTAACTAAATTGGTTATTCTGCAGCATTGATTGGCTGCCTTAACTCCAACTAAAGAGGAATAGCATACAGAAAGTCTTAATATTTTAAATACAGAGAAAATGATTTATAAAATGCTGGTTGTTATTATACCTTCCAGAAACACTGGGATCCCCTATATTCTTTACTAACCATTTAATCGTCTACCCTTTCCAATTATGACATGGCTAAATTTACATTTGATATTATAGAGGATTATGGTGTGGGTTTTCTTGTTTTTATAATTTCTTGTTTTCTTTGAGGTGCCCTCAGACACGCCTGTTCCTGTCTCTATGTATGGTCTGGGTGCTTCTGGACCATCATGGTTGTTGCTGCTTTGCCGCTTGGCCTTGGTGGGGGGGGGGGTACTTGTTATTGGGCAGAGGGTTGTTCATTTGGGTGGGTTATGTATGCTGTGTGTCCCCCCTTTTTTTGTTTGCTTATTTGATTGTATATTATTGTTGAACCATTTTATTCCATTTGTATTTTCTTATCATGATGCTGTTTGTTGGTCTTATTGTGTGAAAATTCATTAAAGCGTATTTAATTTAAAAAAATGACATAACCCAAGCCTGTTCCACTCAATTGAAAGTGTCATCATGTCTAATAGGAGGAAATTGCCAATCCAGTATTATTCATTCCAGATATATGCATCTTGTGTCACCCCAGGACAATGCAGCAAGGATCTCCACATGTCTAGGAATGGTTGAGTAGACCGAAAAGGAGCACTCAGGACAGTTTCTCTCCACACAGGAGTAAATAATATCCTTGAGTTTACTGTATTATTTTCTTAAAGCTCTATATCTTTCCACTGTGATCTCACCGCAGGGTCAACCCAACTTAATATATGCTGCAGCATAGCCGTTCTATAGTAGTTCCTTAAATGTGGCAATGCTTCGTCCCCTGTGTTTCCATAGGGTCAACCCAACTTAATATATCCAGAAGCATAGTCATTCTACAATAGTTCCTTAAGTGTGGTAATGTTAAGCCCCTATGTGTTTTTGGTAACTATGATGTGGAGTAGGTTATTCTGGGTCTTTTGCCACTTCAAACATACCTAGAACTCACCTTGTCCCATGTCCAGTATCTTCTGGTGAAGGTTCCAAGGGCAGAGTTTGCAACAAATAAAGGCAACATGGGAGAAGTGTCATACAGACAGAGTCGATACACTGAAGAAGAGGAATTGGGAGATGGGAGATGTATGCAGTGAGTCAAGTCTTCTCGCATTTTACTTTTTAAGATATCATAATTAACCTTGTGAAGATGCTGTAATAATGTGGGAATTGGTACCCCCAAATAATTAACATAGGATTGGTCCTACCAAAAAGAAAAATTGTTTCTTAATGCTAGGGAAGGGTTGTAATTGGAGCAGAGGACCTCTGTTTTGGTAATGCTCAACTTATAACCAGCAAGCTTCTCCGTTTGCTGCAGGATGTCAGACAGGGCTGGAAGTTAGTGATCTGCATCCGTAAGGTACACAAGCAAATCATCAGCATAAAAAGCTACCCAATGATATGTGTCCACTACAGTAATGTCTCTCGGGTGATCCGAGGACCTCAGTAAATACACTAAGGGTTCTGCATAAGAGGTAAAAAATAGGGGGGAGAGACAGAAGCCCTGATGAGTGCCCCTCGACAAAGGAAACCATGAGGAACAACTACCATTAAACTCTATCACTGCTTGAGGTGCATGATATAAATTATTGAAAAGGGTCAGGACGTCATCCAGGAATTGAAATTGTTTAAGGGTGTAACCTAAAATCTCCATGACACTCTATCTAATTCTTTCTGGGCATCTAAACTAATTATAATGGAGGGGATCTGCCTATGATTAACATGTTCAATAAGGTATAATGTTCTTTTAATATTATCTGTAGTCTGATATTGAGACATGAAACTGGTCTGATCTTTATGAATTATAAAGGGAAGAAAAGATTCTATCTAAGAAGCTAGAATCCTTGTAAAAAGTTTATAATCAACATTTAACACTGAAATCAGTAGATATGATTCACAGTGTATCAGGATCTTATCTGGTTTCACAATAGCAGACATATTGTCATATTTCCAACTATCAGGGTGCAGCTCCGCATCCTGAACTTCCCTGAAAACAGCTAATAAAAAGGGTAGCAGAAGTTGCTTCTGATGCTTATAGAATTCTGGAACGTAACTGTCTGGGCCTGGGCTCTTCTTTTTTTTCCCTATTATTTCTTTATTCAGTTTTTCCCTTTTTGCCCATCCCTACCCACCCGTCCTTGGCAGAAATGTGTGCGTGTGGACGCATGCACATGCCACGCACTGTGGGATGCCCCACCCTACTTGCTACCCCCTTCCACCCAGCTACACCACCACTGGACCTCCACCCAGTGGTGACGGGACTATGGGAGGGACAGTATCCTCCCCGGGAGAGAAGAGCTGATGGTAGGTGGCTCAGCCCTGCTCCCCCCCAGCTGGCTCCCCAATGACCAGAGGTTGTTCCCGAAATCGGGTCAATGGCATGGTGCGAGGTAAGGCTAGATGCCTCAACCCTCAGTGCCACCAGGCCACCCCTAGGGCCTGGACTTTTCCCAGACCTGAGTTTATTAATGCCAGCTAAAATGTCTGCCTCAGAAACAGACCATAGAATGTGTTGCCTTTGGACATCCATCTGTGTAGCCACCTATATGCAGTGAAATAATTTTTTATGTTCCTATCAGGAGGCCCAGGGGTCTGTGCATATATGTTTTCATAAAACTTTTTAAAGACCTGAAGAGTTTGTGCCATGGTATGGTGTGGTTTGCCAGTAGTAGGATCCACCAGTTTAGTAACAGTGCTTTCTTTCTGGGCCTGATGTAGTCAAAATATTAAGAACCAAGATGCCTAACCCCACCCTCATAATATCTCTGGCAAATACATAGCACAGCCTGTTCTGTTTTGCAGTCCAGAATCTTTGGAACATCCTGCTGCATTTTTTAAATATGTGGACATAGGGAAGTGTCTCCCTGTTTATGGGCAAACTGGAGGAAATGAAGGGTGTCTGTAAGTTTCCAGAGGCAATGTTCTCTCGCACTCCGCTTCTGCATTTCAAATCTAATGATTTCTCCCCTTTATTTTAATAGTATCCTACAAAACTCCTTGTGTCACCTCAGGACCAGCATTCTCTCTAGTAATACGTGCAATGGAATTTTTTAAAAATGGCAAAAATTCTGGGTCCCTCAGAAAAGTGACACCGAACGCCATTACCTAATGGCTGGTGGTTCCTCCATGTGTAATGTTAAGAGAATCAGGGCATGGCTGTTAAGTAACATATAGTCAGTTTGCATTGATTTGCACTGAGTGTATCCAAGACAGATGCTCAGCTGACATCATAAAATAATCTGTTCAGGAACAGAGATCATGGGGTTAGGAATGAAAAGTTTAACTGCAATCTGCGGGATTAAGATATCACCACACGTCTACATAGCCAAGCTCCTTCAAGACCCTACAACCATATCTTTGCACCGTTGTCACCCTGGGAGGACTAGGATTTGTAGGAGCGTTAAAGAGGTCTATTAACAAGTTATAGTCCCCCCCCTACAAACACTGTACCCTGTGCAAATCTCATTATTTTATCTTTATTTTATGTTCCTGGTTGTAAATAAATGCTACCCACTGTAAAAGATTTACCTTTTAACGTGCCTGCCATCAAGGTAAGTTGACCCTCTCTGTCTACATGTGCTTTAGTTACCTGCTATAAGAAGTGGCTCGCCAGCAAAATTGCACCCCCCCCCCACGTGCACTGCTTATAAGATGAAGCCACTATCCACTTAAACCTATATTTCTGTAATTTTAAATATTTAGCACCCAATAGAAGAGTTTCTTGTTGAAGGACAAATTCAGGTTTTATCTTCTTAAGGGTAATTACGACTTTGGTTCTCCTTATCAGATTGCCTAACCCATTCACATTCTGTGAGACTATCCCACACTCCAGCATGACACCAATCTACTCCTGTAACTGCACTTTACTGACCCAAATATTTTATTTTATTTTATTACAACTAGGATTACAAGTAACTTTGAGCCAGGCTCTTTTACAAAGGTTCCACGTCAATATGTCAAATATGTCCCCTGATGTAGGAGGGTGATATAGGAACTAACATATAACCCAGCAGTAGATCACTGCTAGCCCACTAATTCCGCAACTCCCCCTTTCCATCCTGACGCTCGCCATGTTTCTACCCCTGGCTCTCACTCTTTCCCTATTAACTCTTCCTGCTGCACCCACCTTTTCCTGTCCACTCCAGCCTGGCTAAAGTCCCACCCCATCCATAGTGGTGTTTCAATTATCTACCCCTCCTCCGTCATTATCATAATAAACAAGTACACGACAGCCATCATCACTTTCTGTGGTTTTAGTTCAATTTTTCCCCCAGTCATCAGTAATATATCCCTCCTCTTTTTACCTCTCTAACCTGCCATCCCATACACAGCCTCTTTCCCCTATATGTGTAGTTGACGGCTGCCTCACTCAAAAGATCTCTGCTTATAACCCCTGTATGCCTATGGTTGATTGTACATCTGCTGACTTCGTCAATTGTAAAATAATGCTGTTTTTTTTTTTATTTCAACCCTGTACTGTATACACTGTATATACTTTTTCTTCCTTGTATATTATTGCTTTTTGTATACCTGCTTCTGTACTGTACTTTGATGTATTCATGACCAGGTCCACCTTACAAATGAGCCTTGCTCAATGGTGCCCGCCTGGATAAATAAAGATTTTAATTGATTGATTGGTAATAGTTCATCCCTCACAATGAGCCTTGAATGCGCAAACAACTGGGAACCTTTAGAAATAACATGGACCTAAGCCAGGGAACAAGGGCCAAATAACAAAGGGTAAAGGTGGAAATAACTAACAGCTGCTGGCAGTACAAATGAGGCATTCACCTGCAGAACAGAACTGAGGGATGACGCCTACAGGAGGAATTCCTACAGGGATTGTTATGGGACTGAGTTCCAAGGGAAGGGCTCACCCTGTCAGCTTGGGGGATAGGGTGATATGCTTCTAATCATCAAGCCAGAGGTAAGATCAGGCATACACAACCCCTGGGCCTCTGTAGAGTAAACTGTACTCCAAATAAGAAAAGGGAGGGAAAGGGAATAGAAAAAAACAAAAAGAGAAAATATTAACCAGTAAGGTTGTCTAAATGACATAGAAACTACTCCCAGCCATCCCCTTAGGCCCCCAGAGACACATAACAGTGCCTAGTTGTGTAATATTGTAACTTAGACCATGCTTTAGGTCAACATTTCCTGATTATTTAGAATGTCCCACTTAAAAGAAAATAAAATGGAAAAAAAAGGCAATTGAATTAGGTACCAGTATGGAGTAAACAGAGTGAAATAACTTCCCTTTAAAAAATAAATTTAGTATAAGCTGCATGCCTAAGTTCATACTTGGAAGTGTCTTACTATGGCCATAAGCATTGGCAACAAGTCAACATTGTATAGACACAAGTCTCGTCAAACTCTGGGGTGCACATTTAGAGCATCTCTGCCTGAAAATAGCATATGGCTTCATGATATCTTTCTATGCAGCTAATTAAACCAATAATCAGTCTGATTTCTGAAAAAAAAGGAACCTTTAAGAAATATTTTGTGTGCTTAAAGGTAAGAATGCCATAACTTAGTTAAACAATGTCATAGTCCAGCACACAAGTCATAGCATCCGGGCATAAATTAGAATATCCTCTGATCTGTAGTTCCAAGAATAAAAACCCAGTATCAAGGAAAGCATATAAAAAGTAAGAAAAAAATGTAAGGGCTTTTATGTCTCTGAGTCTATAAATAACAAAAAGGATAAGCATTAGCCCTGGGTGCATTTTGAGCTGACTGCCAGCAAGGGACCTGGGATTGGTCTGGAGCAGAGGGAAAGTGGCAGGTGTGGAAGAGGGGACAGCAGCAATTAAGGTGATCCAGCCTCCATCCTAAAACTAACATGGAGTAAACCACCTCATCATAATAGCGAGAAAAACATGGCGCAGTGAGAACCACCACAAGACCACTGTAAAGAAGTCGGCCAGTGTTCAGATGCACTGATATAGGCAGGTGAATCTGGGGGCTTCCCTAGGCTAATAATCTCAACTCTGGCAGTTGAATCATGGTTAGAAGGGCCCCCTTCCCCCAGATTTCCAAGGGTCAACTGAAAACTCACATGGGCAGTGGCATTAAAGCCTATACTTTCATGAGAGAGCCTCCATGGTCAGCCTCCTCACATGGCCCACCCCAGTCAGACTACCAGGATCACCCCCCCCAAAGCCCTCCATCTCCTGGTCACAGGGATCAAATTAAGAAGGACCAGAAAATCTCTTAATTTGGCTCCAATATTTGACAAAACTCCATCAGATGCTCTACCACACTTGCAAAGGAGACCTCTGCTTGTTGCTTTCTCTGTCACATTGCCGATCATGTCTGCTGTCATGTGGAAGAGGAGGGGACCTTGCAGCTAGAAGCCTTCTAACCTTAAAATTCCTCTGTGCCTCCGCTACACACTGGTAACTTTTCTGCCCCTCGGGATATTGCACTACCAGTTTTGCAGGGTAGAGTACTTTAAATTTCTGCTGTTTCTTCCTAAGAAATGGTAACAAGGGAAGATATTCTCATCTATGGCGCACTGTAGTGGGGGCATAATCATTATTGAAAAATACCCTGGTAGTGCCATAACAAATCTGCTTTTTCCATGCCAGATGAAGTAGCTTATCCATATCTGCATAAGTAAGGAAGCACATGATGATGGAAAGAGGGTGGGCATCTGGAGCCATGGGTTTTGGCCTCAGCACTTGGTGCATGAGCTCTATGACCAGAGAGGAAGCCACATCCATATCCATAGTGGTGCCTAAGGAACTGTCTAGGAATACCACAAGGTAATTCCCTTCAGAATTCTTGAGAATCCCATGTGGTCTAATGTTCATGTGCCTCATGCAGTTCTTGGCATCTTCAAGGCACTGAATAATCTGCAGTTGAGACTCTGCAAGATCAAGAACTGAGGCTTCCAAATGAAATAACTGGTCATCCGTATGTGTGAGCTGCTGTTTTGTTTCATCGACTTGCTGCCCCAGGTTGGTAATATCTTTAGGGCTGGTTATTAACTCCCCATGTGGAACAGAAATTAGTGGTTTTCTTACCAACCTCACCAAGAGCCGAAGCCCTTATGGCTTGGTCAAGTGGAATGTCTCCAGTACTCACCCCTGGACCACAATTTACCGGACTGCACTGCTTTACCAAAGGTGGTGGCTGCACCACATGTATGGTCTGGGCATACCTTGCCGCAGGGTCCATCACAGACTGGTGCAGTGGTGGAATTCACTGTAAACAAGTTTGCTGTGTAAAAAATAAGCTGTTATTGTGTACAATTTTTGTGCTGCAACTAAAATTAAACATGTCCCAACCAGGGGAGCTGCTAACCCACAGGAACCCCAGGTGGAGGGAGATGTGAAACAACTTGCATTCTTGTCCAGTTCCTTTGATGGAGAGAACCAGGAGTAGACTAATTGGTTAGAAAACTTTCTTTTTCAATAGGAGGAGAGAAAAGGGGGAATCTGCTTGAGACTTTGGAAGAGCCCTGAAGTCGAGGCCTTTCCAGATGCTGGCTCGGCCACCCAAGACCTGCTGGCCAAGTCCATTGCACTGTTCATGCAGAGAGTGGGGAGCTCCATGTTCAGCTATGCCTACAGAAGCCCTCACAGCTTAAACAAGCAATCCAGTATATCACGGAACTGGAGGTTGTGCGAAATTTGTATTTTCCTAATGCTCAGAGTCCCCACATCTAGGCCCGTGAAGTTTCCTCAGAGATTGCTATTCTTAGAGAACTGACTGGAGTCATTGTAGAGTATGAGAGGAAATGGCAGGGGCTCTTGCAGCTCTGTGCACTGAACTTGAAAAACTGCAAGTGAAGCTCGAGACCCTAGGATTCCATAATCAGAGATACTGACTGGGCAAAAGAGACCTTTGGGAAACCCAAATTGTAAGTCAGTGAATTTTAAGAATAGAAGGCCAGATGATCAGGCATGTTGAAGGTGTGGAGGCCTGAACCACCGAGAAAAACAATGTCCCCAGAGGAGAGGTTCATTTGGACCTGGAGCCATGCAGACTGTGGTTGAGGACCAAATACCTGACAACAGACAAAGAGGGTGCACCTCAGCAAATTGTAATCTGTTCTACAGTGGGACGGCGTTACTATCTTCTCAAGGAAATAGAAGGTGTCCCCTGCAAGTTTTTGGCTGATTCTGGTGCACAGCTGTCTATCATGAATGCCCAAGTGTGGGAAGGAGCAACTAACAGATCCTTGCAAAGCTTATGACCTTACGAAGAAGGAATAGTTCCCACAGCGACTGGAACTGCCCTCTAAGTGGTGGGAGAATGGCAAACAGTGTTCAGCCTAAAGGAGCTGCAATTATCCTGTGAATGCTATGTGACTGTTCTGCCAAGAAGTGAAGTACTTATCTCTGGCCAGGTTACAGGATGTAAGGCAAAAGACTGAGAAGAGCTTGTGGAACCTCAGCAAAAAAGAAAGTCACAACTTTCTCTTAGTTTGGTCGATGAGTAGAGTAAAACAGACAAATTCCAGCGTAGGTTGCCAATGTAATGGCAGAGCTGCAGACCATCTACCAAGGGATGGTGATTGGCAACTTCCACTATAGGGTGACAATATTGCCTTAAGACTTTACCACAGCTCAAGGCTTGCAAACTAGAGCCCCTAGAACCCCAAAAGTAGAACAAGTGCCAGGTTGGACAGAAAAGACCTCATCTCAAAGCCCCCAACTCAAGGAACAAGAACTGATACTAGAGCAGATACAAGCAGCCTGGGCTGCAATATGGGAGTGCACCAATGTATTCAGTACAGAAAATCATCACCTGGGATGCACCAGGCTAACAAAGCACTAGAGTAACACTGGAAGCGCCCATCCGATCAAGCAAGGACCTTGGAGGATCCCGTTCCGTTATCAAGGGCAGTTCAAAGAACAGTTGCAATAAAGTGGTAACAGATGAATGACCAGTTTGTTAATCAGCCCTCCGCAAACCCATGAGCCACCCAACAGTCTTGGTAAGGAAGAAGGATGGGGATGTATGAGTGTGTGTGGACTACTGCCACCTAATTGAGATCTGCACAAAGGATGCGTATCCACTACCTTGTATTGATGATCCCTCAATCTGTTAGCAAAGGCTCACTGGTTTTTCACTTTGGACTTGGCTAGTGGGTACTGGCAAGTGGAGGTTTGCCTGAAGACTCACTGAAGACCACCTTCACTGCAATAGTTAATATTCATGCTCCACTGAAAAAGTGTAAGTCTAAAGGGCTAAAAGCCCATTGGCTTACCAGAGACCTTAGAAAACTCATGTCCTCCAGAGATAAAGCCTGGCAGAGTTATAGGCTTCTTGCAGACTGGCAAGTCTACAGGCAGCTCAGGAACAAATGTAAGAGCAACATTATTATGGCCAAGCGCCTTCATTACAGGTCTCTTCAAACAGAGAGCCTCTGCAATCCTAGGGAATTCTGGTGGCAGGTGAACTCACTGATCAAGGGCAAGACTACAGAAGTCCCCAGCTCCATTACCACCCAGGGCATCGCTCTTTTACCCCAGGTCCATCACCTCTGGCATCAATGAATTTTTCACTAACCTTCATAGGTACACTTCACAATTCACCAATTCCCCACCCTCCCGCTTCCTGACCCCCCCCCACAGTAAATCTTGGGGCCCATCCAGCCTTCCATCTGAAACTCACCACCTTTAGGGAAGTCTACCGGCTACTTGCCAATCTAAAAGCTGATGGTTATCCTGGCTTTGATACTCTAGAATCTATATTTCTTAAATTGTGGGCTGCTGCTGGTTTTACTATGCCACTGCGACATCCGCCGCGCCGACATCCCTGACAGCAACAGCTGCAATACCAAGTATCAGCATTGCACTGTCGGGGATGCCTCTGTGTTTTATTGGGGGGCTGTGCCCCCAAACCTACCATGTGGGGGTTCCACCCCCCCACACACCCTGGACTCTAGGGATACAACTCTGAGATGGAGTTGTCTTGGGGGAAGGGGCGATACACTGGGTGACGCAGTCCTGGTGCCAGCAGAGACCATCAAGCGATGCGAAGATTTCGCCTGATTCCTGTCGCTGTGATGGTCTTCGCACTCTTGGGTTTGCTGTACCACCAGCATACCGCTGCTGCTCTATCTCACCCCATCTGTAACCTGTTCAACCGGTCCTTTCTCTTTAGCACTTTCCCAGATAAGTGGAAGATTGCAGTGGTTGTTCCAGTGCTTAAGGGTGGCCTGAATATCCCAGTCAAGAATTACAGGCCAATCTCTAGCCTCTGTCCGCTTGCCAAAATCCAGGAATGTATTCTATATGACCACCTACAGGACTACCTCGAACTCCATCGTCTGCTCTCCCCCTTCCAGCATGGTTACTGGAAAAAGCATAGCATCCTTACTGCCTTAACCAGAATCACCTGCAATCTGTTCCAGGCCATGGATCAAGGCCTTGTCACTAGGGTTATTTTTGTCAATCTGACTAAAGCCTTTGACTTGGTCAGCCATGGTCTTCTGCCACATCAACTACATCTCCTTGGGCTGGACACCAATGCCTTACTTTGGGTCCAGAGCTATCTTTCTAACCACTCTCTAAGGGTCAAGTGGGTTGGCTCTTTA
Source organism: Neoceratodus forsteri (assembly GCA_016271365.2). Lineage (NCBI taxonomy): Eukaryota > Metazoa > Chordata > Ceratodontiformes > Ceratodontidae > Neoceratodus > Neoceratodus forsteri. The sequence goes on from JADMNL010000030.1 coordinate 97,388,353, forward strand.
TCTGCCCTGTTGGTTAACTAGGATCTGCAGCTTATCCATTAGGTGGGGAAATGGGCGGACTAGGTGGGTCAAGTGGTCCTTATCTGCCATCAGAGTCTATGTGTTTATGTTTCTATGACCTCAGCCATGTTTCCCATGGAGTACCATGGCTCCATCCTGGGCCCTCTGCTATTCTCACTCTTCATTAACGAGTTACCTATCAACTGTGGAGGGGCCTCTGTGCATCTCTACGTGGATGATGCCATTATCTATCGCTCCTCCTCTAACATTGAGTGGATCAACAACAAATTATAATGTGATTTTCATAGAAGACTAGAAGACTGGTTTCTTGAACATCAACTAGTTCTGAACACAAAAAAAAACTAAGAGCATGTTGTTGTCCCATCCTCCATCCTCTCCGTTTATCAATCCCTCATTGTGATCCTTGCCCGTAATGGTGATGTCCTGGAATCAGTTCAATCCTTTAAATATTTGGGAGGCACCCTTGATACAGCACTCTCTCTTGACACTCATGTCACCCTCCTTACCAAATCTATAAACCAAAAGTTTGGCATGCTTTATCGGATTCATCCCTTCCTCACATCAGCCTCTCACCATAAGATTGCAGCTGCCTCGCTCCTTCCCCTACTAACCTATTGTGCACCTCTTTTGTTAACAGAAAACTCAACAGTCCTTTCTCATCTTAAACAGGCCTATCACAGGGTGGGTAGATTCACCATGGGGGTCAATGCCTGTTCACACCACTGTGATGTCCTTTCTTCCTTAGGTTGGTTAACCTATGAATCTAAGATTTATTTTTCCACTCTCTGCCAGATGCACAAACTGGTCCATAAATACGCCCCTCCCTGATTTGGTGAGCTTGTTTGACTTCAGCAACCACAGTGAGCACTAAGGTCAGCCTCCCTGCCGCTACTCGTTATGCCCCAGCTGTGGCGAGCTGTGGCTCATAGATCATTTGCCTTCTCTGCCATGCACACCTGGAACTCCCTGCCTCACCCTTTACTTTACTGTTCATCTTTCCCCAAATTTAAATCCTCATTGCCAGCTGACCTCACTACCTCCTCTGTCTGTGCCTGCTCCAGATGACTCTACTCAGATCTTCTTTGAACAGCAATTCTACCTTGTGGAACAACTCCAGTGCCCTTCTAACCTATTTTTGTAAGCTACAATTCCTTTGCTAATCTAATCCTCTTCTCAGACTGCATTGCTGCTTTGCCTGCGCTGTTCTTGTCTGCTCTAACTATGTTAGCCCTTGCATAAATGACTTTATTATAGTCTCAGCCAATTCTTTTTGTTATTGCACAACATATTTTTTTTTTTAGTTGTTTAACCAGGAGTAGCACTCTAAGCTGAAAGCTTTTTTACAGGTGCAACCTGGGAGCACAGGGAAGTTAAGTGACTTGCTCAGGATCACACAGTATGCAAGTGGAAGCTGTGGGATTCAAACCCAGGTCTGGTCTACTGGATGTCACCAGATTTGCAGCTCAGAGCCTTAAACCACTGCGCTATACTGCCTCCCAAATGTGTGATGTATATACTGTGTGTGTATAGTTATCCTTGAAATTATTATAACTCAGTGTAACCTTCCCTGTCTTTGTACTGTATATACACTGTATTTCTTGTTTGTACCACTCTTCCTGGGTTTCCCCTGAGAAAGGGTCAGTAATGTCCCAGTGGGCCCACTCGGTTACCAAAATTCATTAAATAAATAAATAAAATAAGAACACATTCACAACAACAAGGACTGTTTAATCAATGCCATGCCATTTGGATTGTGCAATGCTCAGGATTTTTCAACTCCTGATGGATGTCATGCTGGTGGATCTACAAGGAGTATCATGCCTGGTATACCTTGATGGCATAATAGTCATTGGCAGGACTTTTCAACACCATCTTTATAAGTTGAAGGCAGTTCTGAGGAAGCTAGGGGCTGCAAACCTGAAAGTTAAGCCGTCTAGGTGTAACCTCTTGTGCAGCAAAGTGAAGCATCTAGGACACCTAATCTCAACAGATTAAGTGGAAACAGACCCAGATAAAGTAGAAGGATGCAGTCCTGGCCAGAACCTTGTTCAGTGGCAAAGGTGAGGAGATTTTTTGGGACTGGCATCATACTATAGAAGGTTAATTGGGGAGTTTGCCACCATTGCTCAGCCATTGCACAAACTCACTGAGAAGGGGACGCAATTCACCTGGGCAGACTCTTGCCAGGAGGCTTTTGTGGAACTGAAACAGTGACTGATTTCAGAACACATACTAGCATATCCTGACCCGCAACTTTCGTTGATTCTTGACACAGACACCAGTAAGGTGGGCATCACAGCAATGTTAGCCCAGGTGGTAGATGGAAGGAGAGAGTTGTCGCCTATGCAAGTCAGACTCTAAACAAGGCAGAGCAGAAGTATACCACAAGAAGGAAAGAGCTGTTAGCAGTTGTAACCTTTACTTGCCACTTCCACCTCTTCCTTCTTGAAAAAAAACATTCACTCTAAGGATGGACCATGGCTCACTCCACTGGCTACACAGCTTCCACGAGCCTGAAGGACAGCTTGCTCACTGGTAGAACAGTTGTCACAGTTTGAATAGCAAGTCATACATCACCCCAGACAGCAGCAGAATAATGCAGAAACCCTATCTCAGAGGCCAATATCGAGTACCACAACGCCAGGAGAGATCCTGGCCCATGGATGTGCTGAACTCCTGGCCCCTTTCAATATAAAAGAGGACACAGACTGACCAAGTCTGCTGGACCACCAACAGAAAAATCCAGTGGTCACCAGACTAATATTCTGGCTGGAGAAAGGGCTTACTCTCTGAAAGGCCTGACATAGCCCCAGACTTTGCAAGTACCAAGTAGTGCAGTCTTATCTCCATGTACAACAAGGACTTAGGTGATGAAGGCTGAAGAGAAGGAGGGAAGGCATGATGACAAATGCATAGCAGTCCCCAAGGAGGTGGTTCCGGAGGTCCCTAAAGCATTACATGACACTACCACTGGGGGACACTTGGAGGTAGAGAATCACACACAGGAAGTGCAGGTCAGGAACTGCTGGCCAGGGTGAAGATAGTCCATCAAGGAATGGTGTAAAGCCTGCTTAATTTGTGGGTCCTGGAAAGCTGTAGGTGCCACCCCTAGAGCCTCAATGATGTCACCCCAAACTAGTCAGCCCTTAGAGAGGGTAGCAATGGATATCCTGTGCCGCTTGCCACTGACTCCTAGGAAAAACAGGTATATCGTAATAGGGGCAGACTTTCAGAAAATGGGCCAAAACCTACCCACCGCCTGATCAGGAGGCTCAAACAGTTGCAAAGGTTTTTGTGAACAATTTGTTTGCAAATATTGGGCCCCCACATCTGTCAGTATGGAGCAGGGATGGAACTTTTAGTCAAGGTTGTTCTGACAGGTGTGCAGACTCCCAGAAGTACACTAAACCAGTACTGCTCCATGCCACCCACAGTCAGATGGACTGGTCAAGCAGTTAAACCGAGAGTTCCTAACCGTGCTATACTTCTTCATGAAGCATGATCAGACTGAATAGGATAGTCTGCTACCATATGTCATGCTGGCTTACAGGAGCAGTGTACAGTCCAGGATGGGGAACACCCCATTCATGATGATGCTCGATCATGAATTCACACTCCCCCGGTGGAGCTGCTCAATGGCACAGATGTCCAGCAGAGGTACACTGATCTTGCTAATTATGTGACTAATGTGGTGGGGTACCTTGGTACAGTAGTTGCAAAGATAAAGAGGTGCAAAGAGAAAGCCATGGGTAAGCAGAAAGAGCAGTGCAACCTTAAGGTAACTGGCCAAGTTTATGCAGGTGACTGGGTGTGAGTTAAGAATGAAATTGGCAAAAAGGGTGTTTCCCCAAGCTGCAGCCACAGTTCAAGGGTCCATATCAAGTGATTAAGAAGGTCTCTGATGTGTTGTATGAACTGTTATCTGTAAATAACAGACAGACTGTAATCATGCATTGCATGTAGAGTGCTGGGTATTGTGCGGAGGGGGAGGAGGGGCTTTTGGGGGTGCGAACAGTGGAGGCCGAATGAGCGGGGACACCGTATTTGGGGTAGTGGAAACCAGAAGACATGGACTCTGTAGCGAGGTTATCCTTGTCTGGTTTCCATACCCAGGAGCATGACTGATGATGTTGGGCAAGTGGTCTATGCCACTCCAGATGCCCGTCCAACCCAGGCGGTGTTGTGCAATGCCAGATCCATACGGAACAAGACTGCGGTTATTGCAGATCTTGTTGAGTCTGTGGATCTGGCTTGCATTACCGAGCCCTGGCTGGATGAAAATGGTGGTCCAGTTTTGTAGGTAGCAGTTCCAGCTGGGTACTCGGTGTTACACCACCCGAGGTTAGACTGCGGGGGTTTGTTCTGTTTTAAGACCGAACTGGGTCACTCAAGTGTACCAGTTGAGGGAGCTGAGTCCTTTGAATGTATTGTAGTGGTGGGTGTGGGTTGTAGAATTGTTCTCATCTTTTGTCCACCAGGTGATGAGAAACGTTTTCTACAGGAAGTAGCTGACTTCGTCATCAACATGGCATTTGAGTTGCCCAGGCTGATGGTCCTGGGCGACTTCAAGTGCCTTGTTCAATAACAAACTCTTGCAGTTTGGACAATACTTCCTCCAATTAATGACATCTTTGGGCCTTACACAAGTAGTTACTTCTGCCACTCATAAGATCGGTCACTCTTTGGACTTAGTGTTCCTCCTGGGGATTGAGGCCTTTGATGTGGGGGTGGAACTGGTCAGTTGGTCCGATCACTACACTATGGGACTCAGTTTTTGCACCCCCCCCTCCTTGTAGACCTACCCCTGTGGAGATGGTTAAGTACCGCTGTTTGCGAGATGTTAGCTCTACAGGCCTGGCAGCGGTGCTTGATCTATCAGAGTTTTCTCGAGTGAGCAATGATCCTGATGCCTTGGTGCTGTCTATAATAGGGCCATCTCCTTGGCTGTTGATCAAATTGCTCCAGTCCATATTCGTCCTCTCCCCCTTCGACCTCGGTCCCCATGGTTTGATGGGATCTTGAGGGAGATGCGGCGACAAGGACAAAGATTAGAGCATTGTTGGCGGAGAACTGCCCTTGATGCCAATCATCTTAGACTGATGGAACACTATCAACTCTATCATTCCGCAATCTCTCGTAAGAAGGCAGAGTTCCTGTCCGGGGAGATTGCAGCTGCTCAGAACCGACCAGCTCAGCTTTTTTGAACTGTTGACAGACTGTGCAACCCAGCCTGTCTCCAGGTTCGGAAAGCTTTCTCACAAGTGGAGTGTGATGAACTTGCTCCCTTCTTTGCAGATAAGGTGAATGACATCAGGGCAGAACTCCAGCCTGCTCCCTCTATGGAAGAAGCTACAGTTCAGTGTTTGGTCGCAGCCTCTGGTCTTTCCTGGAGATCCTTCAGCCAGTCTGAGTTCATTGATGTCCTGAGGATTTTCCACAGTATGCACCCTACATGCTGTAGTTTGGACCCGGGTCCGACTTCCCTGATAAAGTGTTGTCATGATACCATTGGCCCAGTCCTGGCACGGATAGTTTGGTGCTCCTTGGACTCAGGTGAATTCCCTAGTTCCCTAAAGGAGGCAGTGGTGACACCACTCCTGAAGAAAGCTTCCTTGGACCCCGACTGCCATGCTAACTACAGACTGATCTCTAACCTTCCCTTTGTAGGGAAGATTATTGAGAAAGTAGTGGCTGCACAATTGGAAAGCCACTTAACCATCCATGACATCTATGAACCACTCCAGTCTGGTTTTAGAAAGAGGCATAGTACAGAGACAGCGTTGGTTCAGGTGCTCAATGATCTCCTGATGGCTAGAGATCAGAAGAAACATTCCATCTTGGTTCTTCTTATCTCTCATCAGCTTTTGACACTGTGGACCATGGGGTACTTCTCGCACGCCTGGAGTTCATCTGTGGCCTGTCAGGTACAGTCCTCAGTTGGTTTAGATCTTACCTCACTGACAGAACTCAGAGAGTGGTGTTAGGGATAAATTCTTTCCGCCCAGTCTCTCTGTCTTGTGGGGTTCCCCAGGGCTCGGTGTTGTCCCCCATGTTGTTCGTAGTGTATATGCTGCCCCTCGGAGTCATTGTAAGAAGGTATGGGCTGAGATTTCACTGCTATGCAGATGATACCCAGCTCTACCTATCTTTTGCACCCAAACAGAATAGAGCTCTCTTGGTCTTTAATAACTGCCTCGCCGAAATCCAGTGCTGGATGAATTCAAGCTGGCTTAAGTTGAACCTGGGGAAGACTGAGGTAATGGTCGTGGACCCGGGTCATAGGGTAGAGGGGATGGGAGCTGGTCTACCCTCAAGTTTATTTCTAGGGGGCATCCAGCTCCCTACCTCTGAACAGGTGCGGAACCTGGGGGTGATTTTTGACAATGAGCTAACTCTGCGTTCCCAGGTGTCGGCAGTTGTCAAACTTTCCTTTTATCATCTTAGGAACATCGCCAGGATTAAGCACCTTGTTCCGCCCTCCAATCTGCCTACGTTGATCCACGCTTTTGTAACCTCATGCCTTGATTATTGCAACTCCTTTTATCTAGGGCTTCCTGGGGTTGATATCCTCTGCTTGCAGCTGGTGCAGAATGCTGCGGCCTGGTTATTGACGGGTACGTCTCATACCTGTCATATTTCACTGGTGCTGCGTGATCTGCACTGACTGCCAATTCAGTGGTGGATCACCTTTAAAGTGGGTCTTTTGACTTACAAAGCCCTACACGGACTGGGTCCAGACTACTTGAAAGAGCTTCTGGTGCCATACTGCCCTGGCTGATCTCTCCGCTTGGTGGATGAGGGGTTGCTAGAGATTCTGAGGGTTTCTTTAAAATCTTCTGGTGCTCATGTTTTTATGTATGCTGCTCCAAGCCTCTGGAATTCTCTACTCAGTCCGCTTCATCAGTGTGCATCTGTGGAAGAATTTAAAAAGGCCTTGAAGACCTATTTATGGTCGAAGATTTATTTTAATTAATTATTGTGATTTCAGAGCTCAGATTATTGTTGTATTAAGTATTATTTATTATACCTGTAAGGATGGTACGGCGCCTTGAATTTAAGAAAGGCATGATATAAATAAAGTTTTATTATTATTATTATTATAACCCCACAAACAAAAGGTTCTATGATGCCGGTTCAACAACAATCTCATCGACCAGCATCACAGAGACGGAATTTATTTTGACCACAAGTAGCAGTCGACCTAAATCCCAATGGACTACTGGTCTGTTTTTCCTACTCTACCGAGTAAGAGTTGATTTGGGGAGGGGGTGCAGGACCAGGAGACAGTGTGCCCCTGTCTCTGGTGCACCAATATAGTGACCTGTCATGAACTGTCGATTTTGTCGACAGCAATGTAGGTTGCTGTATTGGTGTCACTGTTGGAGGGGGTATACCCAAACGGTACACTGCTGTGGGCCAGTCCACACTACATCCTCTATCTCCCCTCTGTACAATGCCTTTATTTATCATATGGCACAGAATGAAGCTGCAAGCTGATTGACTAGTGCCCCTTGGTAGCTGAGACTACTACCAAGGGGCACAAAGTAGTGCCAACCAATGTGCCAACTTACATTGGTACAGGGTCACTGTGCTGCATATTCCACATTAGATTCATATGGCCATCACTGTTAACCCTCACTAAGAGCTTTTAAAAAGTAGCTGCCAAAATGACCATGACAACTGTAAGCTTTGATATTAATCCTGTTAACATATTGGACAGATTTATGCCCACTTTCATTAATGGCACGTTGGATTGTACCTGTCAAAAACCCACAAAGATGTCCAACTTCTAAAACAGAGCCATGGTAATGATAAAGCACATAGCAGTCATGTGAATAAAATCTGCTGTTTTCAAACTGCTGCTGAAGCTGACAGGGATCGCATGGTTCAGTTATTAATATCCCCAATCAACCAATCGCAAATTTTTGCACCTGCAAGCAAACCTGTAATAAAAAAAAGATGCAGTCATACCAGAAAATCCCCTCACTGCTGGTTTTGATGCCAGAAAACCCAAAACTGTCAAACTCGACACTAGCGGCATCGTCAGCTGTGACGTCTCATTGACACTCCTCATTGATCAGACAGCTAAACAGGAAAGCGCCAATGTAGAGAGAAAACAATTCTCTGGTGCAGAAATAAAAATAACTGTTTATTCAGTAAACTCTACCCAAATGAAAGCACACAATGTTAATATGACAACATGTTAGAAGTGAAACAGAAACTGAACAGCACAAAAGTCAGCCTCACCAGTGTAAACATGCTTGAGGAACTGCTAGTGTACTGTCATTTAATAAGCACAGATAAAAATGGCTTAATGGACAGTTTTAAAAATATAATCCATATACCTGAGCCATTTGAAGGTACACACAGTCAGACAGTATGAGACATGCAATCTGCACCACACCTAGCTGCTGCCCCACCCAAAAAAATGTTTTTGGGACTATTTTCTTTAGTGTAATGATATTATACCAAAAAACACCAATTTGACATTTAAATGTATTTTTTTGGTGTCTGTGACTTTTTTTATATTACATAATGCCATATGATAAGTGCAATAAGATACTTCAAAGTGTGGGTAGTAGTGTGATCACTGCATTTCCAGGGGCATAAAGCACTTGGCCTGCAGCCTTGTGTCTCATTACACCCCTGGGTGTGCAGTGATAGCACTACTACATATCCCCTGTCATGTCTTACTGCTTACCACTTGCAGTGCCAGCTGCTCACAGTTGCTCTCTCTCTCTCTCTTTCTATAGCCTGTTGTGTGCAATTGCAGCATAACAGCACAAACACCAGCTGCTCCTACTTCTCTGTCTCTCATCTGCCACTCCCATATTCAGCAGCCAAATCAGGCACCAAAAAGCTTTAAAACAAAAACAAATGAAACAAAACCTTATGAGGATGGGAGCAGCAGCTGTAAGGGACAGAGCTATCTGTCTCTCAAGCCACTTGAAGTGCTTATCTTAATGTACAGAAAAGTACTTTCTCGCAGGTGACTTCCACTTGCAGTGTAGCATGGACAGCAGCAAGAAGACGAGGGATTCTCTCTTTGTTCCTCACAAACATTCACTTTTTTAAATTAAAGAAATCTATATCTGCTAAGGGGAAGGATGGTCATGCAACAGGACATTGTTGCCCTTCTTGAGCTGGCTGCGGGGGAGGGGGTGCTATTTTACCCAGGGAGGAAGCATGTTTCAATAAAGTCCTTATAAACCCTTAACAAACCATAAATTTGATATTTATTTTCTTAGAGATAATTGTATAATTGCAGTGATGCTTTCCAGGGTGGGGAGTTGTTGTGGGATTTACCCACTTCTGGTATGGTTAGTCACTCAGCATGCAGACTTCTGTAACACCACATCAGACATGGGTCAATGCCACAACAACCCATACCCTGTCATGCATTATTGCTTAACTATCTAGTAATCTCCCATGAAATCAACCTTGGCTCCTCCCAGGGTCATTTTAAGTTGTGTCTTGTAGCACAGTACCTCTATAGTGCAGTTTCGAAGGTCTCTTTTTAACTGCATGCATTTTTAAAGTTAGGTTGGTTCTTAAAAATAATATGCATTTATTAGACTGTCTCACCTATTTGTTGTCATATCGGTTTCAGCAGCCCTCGAACTATACTACATGTTTGTGGAAGGCCATGGGATCATTTGGAGATAAAAGCACTGTTCTGTTAGTTATTGGCAGCTCAGCTCTTTTTGGCTCCATTGTGTTTAGAATAGTTTATGTTTACATCGTGATTTGGTCAATGTCTTGGGCTTGGAACAATGTGAAGGCTGGTTTGAAAAACCTTAAGGTCATCCAATAATTTTCCCTAGTTATTTGGTACATCCCAAGTTGTAAATATTTAAAGATCAAATTCCCGAGGCAAGGTATGAAGACTGGCAACATTGTTTTCTATTAGCCCGTGAACGGTGCTTTTGGGGGAGTATGATGGATGTGGACGAGCTGCCTGCAGCACAACAAAAATTAATATTTTCAGCTCTTTCTGCAGCTAGGCTTGGTATTTTAACCAAATGGAAGCAGGCATTACCTCCCATTTTTAACTATTGGAGAAAGGCTTTAGCTGAAAACACATCTTTAGAAAAATTGATTTATAGGGTTAGAGATTGTCTGACTATGTAAGAAGCCACATGGGCTCCATTTGAACAGCACGAGGTTAATCACTCACAACAAGAGGAAGGGGAAGATAGCACCGGGGAAGGTGATTTGGGGTAAGAATACAGATGTAGACTGTAGCCGTGGTGTCGACATAGGGTAATGGGCTCACTGTCCCTTTTCTCTCACCATTAAAGTGAATGAACTTGAGCATACTATAACTAATACTTCTGCGCGTAACCTGGGAATGGAATTTCAGGTCATTAACATTGTAATTTATGGATGTCTTTACTGTTGTTTGTTGTCTGTTTTGTGCCAAGTTAAGTGTTGTGGTTGTGTATGTAATACGAACACCACATGGTGGACTGGAATGTTGGTAATTATATGTACTGCACTGTGGTTGCGTAAAAATTCTAATAAAGTATATCTGAAAAAATACTTTTGAAATGTTATGTACCATATGAATGAATCTTACAGACCCATTTGTCTTTTGAATGGGGACCTCAATATTTTTTACCACCACTCTGGCACGTGGACTGCAAAATATGAATAGGGGAGCTAGTTCACCCAGATCAGACGAGATTTATTAAGAGGTGGAACATTCACTTCAGAATCTAACAGCTCCTTATTATCCTTATGGAACAAAGATCTTCCAAAGAGCTGCAATTGGCCATTTCCATAGATGCAGAAAAAGATTTTGGCTAGGTGAACTGGGTCTTTCTAACAAATGTGCTAAGAGCTTTAATAATGGGGAACTGAAAGTGCAACTTCTATTATTTAGTAAGCAGCTTGATGCATTGGAAAAATCTCAGGATGAGCTAGCTACAAAACTAAAGGCATACCCCTCATTAACAAAAACAAACCAGACAAACAAAGTAACAGAGGCAGGTAGTAAAAGAAAAGCTACATCAGATCTAAATGATGCAGATAACAAACGGTACGATGTGCAATCCATTAAAAGAAAAAAAAAAAAGAATGGGGATAGGTTTAATTTCCCAGCCGCAGACATAGGGCATTCCAACTATCAGGTAGACCATGCTCCCAAACTATGGTACCAAAGAAACAGGGATGACACAACTCAGAGATTCCATCAGCCAGTATTATAAAAAGGGTCTGAGAAATGTAGCTTTCTGATTGGCTGTAAACATTCAAACAGCCTTATGTTAATCTTTTATTAACATACATGTAGAGCTTAACCATATGCTGAACACGGTTTAACTCTAGTTAAAAAACAGTTTTATTATAATAGCAATTAGGCACTCCCAGGGGTTATGTTAATGGTCAGTTAATCACCCTCTAGGGGCATGTGGCACTCAGCTATGCCTCGTGCAACATTACACCCCTAGAGGGTGATTAACAGACCATTAGCATAACCCCTGGTCATGACTTATTGCTTAAAGGAAAGTATGATGCTAAATAATAGATACACCCCACTAATAAACAGTAACACAGAAATGACTGTGGATATAGAAAATGGGGGTACTGTGGAACATCAAGATCAGGTATCAGGAAGGGAAGCCCCTAGATAGTTGATAGTGTTGGGGGATTCCATTGTGAAATACACAGATAGTCAGATCTGCAAATATGACAAAGAAAGCTCAGTGGTCTGTAGCTACTCAGGGGCAGGAGCAAGCGGCATAACCAAAATGTCAGATAAAATCTTCCAGGGGGCAGGAGAGAGACCACTAACAATCGTGCATGTGGGGGTGAGTGACACTGGGAAAAAAGTGAAAGGGAGGTTATAGGAGACTTCATCAAGATGACTGACAAACTGGAGGAAAAAGGGTGTGAGATAATGTTTTCTGAGGTACTTCCCGTACCAAGAACAAGTCAAAAAATTCAACAAGACAAAAGAAGCTTTAACCAATGGTTACAGAATTGAGTCAAAGAAAGAAACATTAGATTTATCAGACACTGGAACCTCTTTTGGGACAAACCTGACATGTACTGTAGGGATGGCTTACATCTCAGCCAGAAAGGGAGTAGAACTTTGGGGCAAAGCTTAGCAAGAGCAGCAACATCTAGTTTAAACTGACTGACTTGGGGGCAATGGGTATCAGCAAGCAACACACGAGAGGCAGGCAGTGAGAGTGAATAACAAACATTTGTCAATGCCAAATGTTTGCTTGCTTGCTGGTATTAGCATTGGAAATGCAGGAGTTAGACAGATGCAGAGTAGGAATGGCAGTGAAGTATTGAACTTCATAACAACCCCACCTCCACTCTGCAGAGACAGACAGGCTCTGGGGTATGCATTTGGGTTGTCGCCCATAACGTTCATGCCATTTCACCTCACCTATCCTGCAGACACTGACAAGTGTTGAGGTGTGCCTTGGGGTGTTCGACTTTATAGTCACCCAACTCCATAAGGACATATGCTAAAATGGGTGCAGTATAGGAGAATGGGGTGAACTCTGGGGCCGAAGAGTCCAAGGCACACCTCAATGCCAGTCACTGGCTGCAGGGTTGGGGGGTGGGAGTGGAATGGCATGAGCATTACAGTCAGCAATCCAAAGGCACACCCCTGATGCCTGTCAGTCTGTACAGGGTGAGACGTTATGGCATTTGTTGGTATTTGCACTACAAATTTACAACATGGCCATTTTGTGACCCCCACCTCATGAAAGCATTTGGGACCTCTTCTCATGAACAGTGGCATTGTGATTTTGTCAATGTGTCCCAAACTTTGAGTCTCCACAGCGACCGTGCCATTGTGCGCCAGATGTGTGAAAACATGGATTGGGCAGGATGTGAAGAATGACAGCTGTACCATTCATAGCGAAATATGAAGAGATGGCAATGTTGAAAATCTGCAGTGAAAATATTAAAAATTCTCTAACTACCGAGCGTACGTGGAAACTGTGCAACTCATGTGCGTAACACAGTCATTTAGTGGAATTATTTCATCAAATTTTCAACATAGGCATTTTGTGACCTCTGCTCATGAACAATGTCACTATGATTTTCTTAATCTGCCCTGAACATTGATTTACCACAGCTATTCTGCGCCAAATGTGTAAACACATATTTCGGGCAGGATGTGAAAAATGACAGCTGAACTGTTCATGAGGAGGTCTGAAAAAATGCCAATGCTGAAAATCTGGAGTGAAAATACTACAGATTTGTGAAGTTACAAGGGTCCATGGAAACTGCATAACACACGCTTGTAACGCAGTCATTTTATGGACATTTGTCACCAAATTTTCAACATAGGCATTTTAGCACCTCTGCTCAGGAACTGAGTCACTGTGATTTTACATACGAACATACATACGAACATATGAACATACAAGTCTTCCAGCAGAACACACCAACTGGTCTATCTAAATCTGCCCAAGTATGCAGCTAGCACCCTAGATTGCAGCTGCCCCAGCCTCCTCCCCTCAGTTCCTCCCCCTCTTGTCCCAGCCCCTGCCCTCCTGACTCTTCCTCTTGCTTTATCCCACTCCTTCTTAAAGCTATTGACTGTTTGACGTATTACCAGCACCTCTGGCAGCGCATTCCAACTAGACACCACCCTCTCAGTGAAGCAGTGCCTCCTCATTTCCCTCTTGAAACATACCCCTTCCAACCTTAGTCCATGCCCCCTCATCTCTCTTTCACTCCTCAGTTTAAACACCCCCTCGGTGCTAGGTTTATTTACCCCCCCTTAGGTATTTAAACGCTTCAATCATATCCCCCCATCCCTCCTCTCCTTTCCTTCAGTGTGTACATGTTCAGCTCCTTCAGCCTAATGTCATATTCCTTTCCTTTTATCCCCTTTAACATTTTTGTTGACCTCCTTTGCACACCCTCCAGTAACTTTATATCTCTCCTCAGGTATAGCCTCCAGTATTGCACACAGTACTCTAGGTGTGGTCTGACCAATGATCTGTAGAGAGGTAGGATCACATCCCTGTGTCTGGATGAGAACCCCCTTGCGATGCACCCCAGCATCCTGTTTGCCTTCGCTGCTGCTCTTCTGCACTGGGCTGAGTTGTTCATGCTCCCAGTTACCAATACTCCTAGGTCCTTTTCCTCCTCCTCTGTGATCCCCAACCAATAGTCCCTTTTCTGGTTCTTAGCCCCTAAGTGCAACACCTTACACTTCTTTGCATTGAATCCTAGCTGCCACTCCACCAACGATGTCTCTAGTTTGGTTAGGTCCCCCTGCAGTTTTTCCCATCTGTCCTCTTCATCCACCACCGCCCCCAATTTGGTATAATCTGCGAACAGACTAACCCTGCTCCCCACTCCATGTGCTATATGAGAGATAAAGAGCCCAAATAGCGCCGGGCCAAACACTGACCCCTGTGGCACCCCACTTGTCACTGCTCTGGGTGCCAAGAGCTCCCCCACCACCACCACCACCCTCTGCACCCTCCCCTGTAACCAGTTCTCTATCCATTTTTTTCTCCGAATTGCATTTTTGCACCCTCTCTTTGTATCCCCCGAACTCTCTCCTGTGACCACCCATTGCCCGGACTCTACCTCCCTGCATGACCTGACTTCTTTTCTCCTCCCTGACACTGGTCATTCCCCAGGTCTACCCTCCAGGTAAGGGTCTCCCACACCCAGGGTGCTTTTTCTACAGGGCTGAGCACCGGGCTGGGGAGGACACAGGGTGAGGAGAGCCGCGTCCGACTTCCAGGAGTGTGGTCCGTGGGTGGGAGGTGCTTTCGCCTATCAGTGGGAGGAGGGGGGTTCTGCTTAGTTATGCCCCTGTGGAGCCCGGCTATCAAGGCAACGTGCTGCCATGGCACCACCTCCAGACATACACCGCGACGTTGCTGTTGGCTACCTCTAGCCACCGTCAGAGGTCGCTCCTTGAGCAATCATCTTCCCCAGCCCTCCCCAGGGAGAGAGTAGTCCTCCAGACACTCCATCTCTTCCCCCCTGCTGACCCCCGGCAGCCCAGGCTCGTTCCTGAACCCGGGTCACCGGCATGGTGTGAGGTGTGGCGTCCAGCGCCTCAACCCTCAGCGCCACTGGGCCACTGCACCAGCCAGTTCTCTATGCATTTAGTCAGCTTTTTTCCCACCCCCACTGCTGTCAGCTTCCCCCCCCAGTCTCCCATGAGGCACTGTATCAAAGGCCTTACTGAAGTCCAAGTACAGGACATGTACTGCATGGCCCCTGTCCAACTCCCTTGTCACCCAGTCATAATACTGTATTAGGTTGGTTTGACAAGACCTCCCTGAGACAAACCCATGTTGCCGCCCATCTTGGAGGCCATTACTCTCTAGGAATGCCACCAGCGTCTCCTTCAGTATCGCCTCCATAAGCTTACCCACTATGGACGTGAGACTTACCGGCCGATAATTTCCTGGCTCCTCCCTAGGCCCACTCTTGTGTATGGGCATCACATGGGTCACCCTCCAGTCCTGGGGCACACACCCCATTTCCAGGGAGGTGTTGAACAGATCTGCCAGTGGCTCAGCCAACAGCTCTGCTATCTCCCTCAGCACCCTAGGGTGAATGCCATCGGGACTTGGTGCCTTGTCCACCCTTACTGCCCTCAACCCCTCTATCACCCTACTCCCTGTGATCACTTTGTCTGTCACCTCCTCCCCCCCTTTCCCCACCCCCCAGCCCATTCTGGTAGTTGACCATTCCTCTCCTTAGTGAAAACAGAGCAGAAGTACTCATTTAGAATTTCTTCTTGTTCCTCCCCCTTTTCCACCCAATTCCCTGCCCACTTTGTCCTCACAATATGTTCCTTGCACTTTCTCTTTTCCCCTGACATACCTAAAAAAGTCCTTTTTCCCTCCCTTTATGCCCTGTGCAGACCTTAATTCCCTAGAGGCTTTAGCTTTTTTCACCCTCCTGGCCATCTCTCTTGTCCGACTCCCGAAAGCCTCCTTATCCTCTCCCTTCCCTGTTCTCCTGTACTTCCAGTATGCAGCCCTCTTTGACCTCACCCCTTGCAGTGCTTCCTTGTTCAGCAAGTATGGTTTCTTGGCTCTGCTCTTCTTTTTTTTTTTTTCTTCTTTATCCTGGCTGGTCCGCTGTTACCATCAGCCCTGGTCACAGCCCCTGGGACTTCCACTGCCATCTACTGCTGCCATCCCCAGTTATCCCTGGCTTACCTCCCTGGAGAGCAGAGCTGCGGCATCGGTCCCCTTCATCCATGTTGCAGAACTGGTATCTGGTCGGGAATGCGGTGATGGCAGCTAATTGAAGTCCCAGGGAGGGCTTCACATAGACAGCGGACCCGCCTGCCTTCTTTTTCCTGGTTTTCTCGGAGGTGGGGACGTGCAATGATGCCAGCGTCAGCCCCACCTCCCTGATGCTGAGCACCGGTAGCGTGAGTGACTCCCAGCCTCTGCCAGGGGTCCTCATTGCGCCAGACACTGCCCCACTCTCCCCCTGGAGAAGGAGAGCTGCCCATGGGGTGCTTTATCCTTCTTCCCCCAGCCGGCCCTCTGACAACCCGGGTCTGTTCCCGAACCCAGGTTGCCGGCGAAGCAAACGGAATTCCAACCGCTGCGCGGCAGGCCGGCTGGCTCTGCTCTTCTTACTCCTGGTGCAGGCTACTGTGGCTTCTGTTAGCCCAGTCTTTATGACTCCCCACTTTTGTTCTGCATCCATCCCCAGCCTTATATCCTGGAGTCTCCCTTGCAGTATTGCTCCCATCCCCCCAAATTCCATTCTAATAAAGTCCACCACCTTAGTGCCCGTGCTTCCTATCTCCCTGCCCAGCATGAGAACGAGCCACACTGTTTGGTGGTCGCTACCTGCTAGTGGGTCCTCCACCTTTGCCTCCCTCACCACCTCCCCATTTGCCAGTACTAGGTCCAGAGTGCTACCAAGACTTGTAGGCCCACTTACCAATTGCGTCAGAAGGCTGTCCTGGAATGCATCAAGGAGCACCTGCTCTCTGGTACTGCTAGTGGCCAGGGTGCTCCAGTCAACCCATGGAAGGTTAAAATTCCCCACTATCACCACACTCCCCCTTCTACACACCCTTCTTATCTGCTGTGCCAACTCCCCATCCAGTTCCACGGATTGGACTGGTGGTCTGTACACCACTCCCAGCCTCAGCTTTCTGCCCTTGGAGTCCAGGAGCTGCACCCAAAGTGCCTCTGTCCTCTCCTCTCCTCTCCTGTTCTCTTTCATCCCTTATGCATTTAATCCCTTCCCTCACACAGAGTGCAACCCCCCCTCTTCCAACCCCCCAGTCCCTCCTGTATGTCCTGTATCCCAGAATTGCCAAGTTCCAATCATGGTACTCTGTGGCCCAAGTCTCTGTCACTGCAGCAATATCCACCTTCCCCTCTGAAAGGAGCGCCTGAAGCTCTGCAATTTTATTCCCCAGGTTTCTTGCATTGCAAGAGACCACCTTCCACCTGTACCCTCCTTCTCCTCACTCTTCTCCTACTTGGCCTGTGTCCCTCCTCCCGGTAGTCCACACCCTTTCTCCTCCTTATTCTTACCGGGTGGTGGTGCCTTCTGTATTACACTCAGACCACTCTGCCCGCCCCTCCAATGGTTACTACGCCTCCGCTTTTACCTATATCTAGGGGGGTGAGCTCATTAGACTCCCCTGTCCAGACCTTCCTACCAACCTCAGTCTTTTGGCCACCCCCTCAACTAGTGTAAATCCACCTTAGTAGAGATATACCCCTCTAATCTTGCCTTTAATACTCCCCTTCCCTTTCTGCTCAAGTGTAGCCTGTCCCCCGCATAAAAGTCACTATTCCCCCAGACCCTACCCCAGTTAGTCACTAACCCATCATTTTTGGTGTGGCACCAATCCCACAGCCACTCGTTGAACTCCTCAATCCTACCCTTCCTCCCCATGCTTGCACATGGTACCAGGAGTATCTCCAAGAATGCCACCGACTCCCACATCCCCAAACTGCCTGCCCAACTAGTCGAACCTCCCCCTCACTACTTCCACAGTCTCCCCACCAAGTTGTTTGTACCCACATGCAACACTAAATGAGGTTTCTTCCTCCCCCTCGCTGCACACTTGAGCATTGCCTGCCCTGTCCCTCCTGCAGTCAACCTGGGGATAGCTTCAACCCAAGTACAGCTGTGCCTTTCACCCCTTCTGCCCTATCTCACCCTTTTCAGTATAGAATCCCCCAGGATGAGTACCCCCATCCCTTACCCCTTTCCCTTCTAATGCCCCTTCCACCACCCCAGTATTCATTCTTCCCTGCCCCTTACCCCTGCCAGCTGCACTCTCTGTGACTTCTGTATCTGTACCCCCTACTTCTGTCTCACCATATTTGTCAGAGGACACTGGGTGGGAGGGTGGGCAACTCTAAAGTCCCGGCAGAGCTCCGTTGAGCTCGCTCACTCCCCCTCTCTCACTCGCTCATTCTGTTTCTCCCGGTGCTGCAAGCTGCCCTTTTGGACTGGGCTCCTGTCTGCATTGGTGCCTTTTTCTGCCCACAAAGAAATCCGCAGCAGTCCTGACATAGCTCCATTGAACTCGCTCACTCCCCCTCTCTTACTCACTCAGTCTGTTTTTCCTGGTGCTGCAGGCTGCCCTTTTGCACTGGAGTCCTACCTGTGTTGGCACCTTTTTCTGCCAATCAAGAAATCTGCAGCAGTCCCGACGGAGCTCTATTGAGCTCGCTCACTTCCCTTTGCTCTTTCTGTTTCTCCCGGCACTGCAGGCAGCCCTTTTGTACTGGGTTCTTGCCTGCATTGGCACATGTTTCTGCCCACAAAGAAATTTGTAGCAGTCCCAACAGAGCTCAGTTAAGCTCGCTCACTCCCCCTCTCTCACTTGCTCGATCTTAATCTGTCCCGAACACTGATTTCCCACAGTGACCATGCTATTCTATGCCGGAAGTGCGAAAATACATTTCGGCCAGGATGTGAAAAATGACAGCTGTACTGTTCATAAGGAAGTGTGAAAAAATGCCAGTGTTGAAAATCTGGCATGAAAATATTACAAATTTGTGAAGTTACAAGGATGTGTGGAAACTGCGCAATGCACACTTGTAACACAGTCATTTTATGGACTTTCATCTCCAGATTTTCAACATAGGCATTTTAGGACCTCTGCTCATGAACAGTGTCATTGTCATTTTCTTAATCTGTCCCAAAAACTGATTTCCCATTGCAACCCGCGCTATTCTGCGCCAAGTGCAAAAACACATTTTGGCCAGGATGTAGCAAAATGACAACTGCACTGTTCATAAGGAGGTGGAAAAAATGCCAATGTTGAAAATCTCGGAGGAAATATTACAAATTCGCGAAAGCTACTAGCCGCTCGCGGGAAAACTGCATAGCCACACTTGTAAAACTGTAATTGTTTTTAATTTTTCACCAAATTTGCAACATAGGCTTTTTGAGAGCCCACCTCATGAACACTGGCACTGTCATTTCATTAATTGATCCCGTAAAGTGATTCCGCGCAGTGACCGTGAAATCACTTTTTGGGACCGAATAACGCCATGACAATCACTGAATTCATGAGGAGGGGTCCCAATAACACCATGTTGAAAATTTGGTGCCAAAATTCCCCAAAATGCCTGAGGTATGCACCAAAGTTGAAATAACCCTATTTATGCCATTATATGTTTTCTGGCATTTCTTCAGTTCGCGGTCGGCTTTGAAGAGTGCAGACATGTCCCTGGTCCACCAAAGATGGTTGTGCAAGGCTCCGGAGGTAAGTATGTGGTGAGGGGGGAGTGGGGATATAGGGTATGCAGTGGGTGGGTGCAGGATGGGGATGGGACGGCGACTGGCGTGGGACTGTTTCTTTTCTTTCAGGGAGAAAAAAACAAACAAAAAGATGTTGTGGGAATTTTTTTTTTCAGGCTTGCTTTCAGCACACTGGGGTGGGCTCCCAATGTGCCATCTGTGTTTTTTTGGGGTGGGGAGACTTAAGCCGATGGGGATTGGGCCCCCCATCGGCAAAGAACAACTGTTTGGGGGGGCATTATGCCAAGGGGGATTGGGCACCCCCTCAGTACACAACAAATGGGGAGGTGAAGCTCTGAGGGTCATGAGGGCTGAAGAAGTGCCTGCCCTCCCCTCACATTGCCTCACAAGGACACCCCCCAACCCCCAGGACTACCAAAAGAAGCTCAGAGGGTTGTGAGGGCTGAAGAAGTGCCTGCCCTCCCCTCACATCGCCTCATAAGGATGCCCCCCCCCCAGGACTATCAAAAGAAGCTTTGAGGGTCGTGAGGGCTGAAGAAGTGCCTGCCCTCCCCACATCACCTCGTGAGGATGCCCCCACCCCCAGGACTACCAAAAGAAGCTAGAGGTCGTGAGGGCTGAAGAAGTGCCTCTGCCTCCCCTCACATCGCCCACAAGGATGCCCCCACCACCCAGGACTACCAAAAGGTACGGACACCGCAACACACGCTGGCAGGAGCAGCGCCAGCCTGCTGCACAGGGTGCTTTGTTTTCCCCACCGGCACTGTGCGCCGGCTCCCCACCGCCCCTACCACCACCCTTGGCCGGCCCTCTGTTTTATATGTGATGTCACGTGAGGATGCAGAACCAATCAGCCCACTTTACCACCTGCAGATTATACTCGTTGAACACTAGGGGGATCCTGCCTGCCAACACTGATCTCCCTCCCTTCATCCCATAAACCAACATGTCTCTAGTAGTGTTCTCTATACTTGCTTTACTCCTCACTATCCTGTCCCCCCACTATTCCTGCAAAGAACCTCTCCAGCACCACTGTAAGTGCACATCTACCAGAATCCCAGCCTCCTCATGCTCATCCCCCTTCTGCTCCTAGCCCTCCCATCTGTTCTCCGCTCACCACTAACGCACCTCACATGCTGGACCACCCCACCACCCCCCCACACCCACCACCGACGTCCACCCCCTGCCCCAGTACACAGTGGAAGGTGGCCCCTCTCTGTCCTAGCCATTCCTGCCCTTAACTCCCTACTCATCCCCTGCACTGCTCCCCCCAGATCCTTGCACCTGCCCAAGCACCTCTACTACAACCGCTGTAGGCCTTTTCTCCACCTCATCACCTTACTCCTCTTGCTCTCTGGGAATGTCCACCCTAACCCGGGACCGGGACCCGATACTCCACCGTCGCCCCCTACTGGACATGGCCTCCGCATTGCCTCTATGAATATCTGCAGTCTCCCAAGGAAGATGGCTACACTCCAGTGCTGGGTCTCCCAACACATGCCCGACATTCTTGCCATTGGAGACCTGGCTCTCCCAATCAACTCCAGACTCTGCTGTCTCCCTCCCCGGCTTCACCATTTTTAGAGAAGATCGTGTGGGTAAGCGTGGCAGCAGGTGTGCAGTCTACCTGCGTGATTCCCTCCTGGGTCACGTACTATCTACCCCCAAGCTTGACCACGGAGCCCAAGCCATCACCCTAAAAATCACCCCGGACCCAGGCCATGGCCCTCTTTACCTCACAACCACCTACATACCCCCAAGGGCACAAAGTCTAGCTATCCGCTCTCTCACTGACTATCTCTCTATCCTGCCACACAAGGCTGAACAGCTCGTCCTCAGAGACCTCAACACATGCCCAACATTCTTGCCATAGTGGAGACCTGGCTCTCCCAATCAACTCCAGACTCTGCTGTCTCCCTCCCCGGCTTCGCCCTTTTTAGAGAAGATCATGTGGGTAAGCGTGGCAGCAGGTGTGCAGTCTACCTGCGTGACTCCCTCCTGGGTCACGTACTATCTACTATCCACTGGCTTGGCTCCACTACAACACACATTAAGGACAACTTCACGGCCCTTGACCTATCTCAATTAGTCACCCAGCCCACCAGATTTAACCAATCAAGTGGGTCCAGCTCCCTCCTAGATATAGTAGTCACAAACCACCCACACAAAATCAAGTCTGTTAACGTCCTAGCCAACTCCCTTAGTGACCACTCACCAATTCTCTGCTTCTGGTCCTCCCCCACGCTCAAGCCTGTGTACAAAGCCACCCCCATCACTGTTTCTGCCCCGCGGGGGCCTTAATAAGCTAATGCAGTACCTTGCCCAGCTTGACTGGTCCCCGATCTCCCTTGCAATGGATATAGATACTGCTCTAGCCTTCCTCACCAGTGCCTTCTGCAAGGCTTGTGACATATTTGCCCCTGTCACTGACACCCACTCCAAGAGACACAATGCTGCCTGGATTTCCCCCTGTCTGATCCAGCAACTGAAGCAGTGGGATAACCTGTGGCACATTGCTGTTGAGTCTGGCAGGACAGCTGACAGGCAAGCCTACAATGCCACTCACAACCAATGCACCTGGGCCATAAGACAAGCCAAGGCCAGTTACTATCAAACCACCTTGACCTCATCCTGGGGCTCTGCCCGAGCTTTCTGGGATAACATAAAGGAGCTTAATGGGAAGACCCACTCCTCCCCCTTCTCAGATGGTTATTAATGGCACAATTAATACTGACCTACCATGTGTTGCTGACTGCCTCAACACAACATTTTCTGACCTAAGTGCAGTCCTTCCTGCCCACCTCTTTGACCCTATCCATGCATCCAACCACCCAGCTATTTCCCGTCCCCCATTTCTCTTCAGGACCATCTCTCCCCATGACACCAAGCCACTCCTCATAAAAGCCCTCTCCTTCCACAACCCAAGCTGTGACCCCCTTGACTCCAGGATACTCCTCCTAACACTTGATGTCATGTTAGCCCCCCTCACTGACCTTCTTAAACGATCCCTATGACTCGGCCAATTCCCGAGTGCATGGAAATTGGCTGAAATTACCCCATCCATAAAAATGGAGATCGCACATCACCAAACAATTACAGACCTATCTCCATCCTCCCCCCCCCAAAAGCCCTGGAGAAAATAGTATCCACCCAACTCGTGGATTATCTATCCAAGTACAACATACTATTCCCAGAGCAGCATGGCTTCCACCCTGGTCACAGCACCACTACAGCCCTATTGGAGTTCTCCCACCAAATGCACTCTGCAGTTGATGCTGGGGAGATCACTCGGGCAGTGTTCATTGACCTATCCAAGGTCTTTGACACCATCTGTCACCCACTAACGCTTGACTCCCTCCGTCAGCTGGGCTTCTCATCTGGCCCACTGGCCTGGTTCTCCAGCTACCTCAGGGATAGATCCCAATTGGTCAAATTAAATGGTATCCTATCAATGGCCCTACCTGTATGCTCTGGGGTCCCTCAAGGCTCCATCCTGGGCCCCACATTGTTCAGTCTCTTTTTAAACACCCTCCCCAGCTCCTGCACAGGCAAAATGCTTCTATACGCTGATGACGCAGTCCTCATCGCCTCACACCCTGACCCACTCACACTCCAGAGCTCCCTGCAACTCACCTTCAGTCAAGCTGAAAAGTGGTTCCTCAATCATTGTCTGGCTCTGAACCTCAAGGAGACGAAGTCTATGATTTTTGCATACCACCAAAGTAACTCCAGAAATGCTCCCCTTCACATCATTCCCAGTACCCTCCACCCCCTTGAACAGGTATCAACATACAAATACCTGGGCATCACCTTCGACTTGGCTTTCTCCTTCCATGCCCATCTTAACTCTCTGTCCTCTGCCATGAATGCCCAGATTGGACTCCTCTACCGCCACAAAGACTGCCTCTCTGAGTTTGCCCTACAGCTGGCTATCACTTCCTCCATCCTGTCTTTGGTTGATTATGGACTCCCTACCTATGCAGCTGCTGACCCCACTGCCCTCACCAAAGTCCAGACCTCTATCAACAAAGCCTGCAGGCTCCTCACTGGTGCCCCCAGCAGAACTCACACATGCCAGCTCTACTCCACCTCAAACATACTCACTTTTGAAGAACGCCTGCAATACCACACCTGTATACTGGCATAAAAGGCTCTGCTTGAGCTCTTCTCCCCAGGAGTCACTACACCCCTTTAACGGGCCTCCCACTTGGTCATCACCCGTAATACTACCAAAGCCACCTTCCAGGTGCCCAGAACTAGGACCTCGCTTGCCCAAAGGTCTTTTCACTACAGAGCACTTTCCTGGTATAACTCCCTTCCCTCACACATTACAAACATCCTCAAAATCGGCCCCTTCAAAGTTGCTCTATGTAAACACCTCACTGACACTTGCAGCTGTAAATGCCCATTATACGGCTTTCTGAGTGTGCCGTTCTGAACCAATCTGCCTCTTATAGCATTACGTATGTACTAGTCCACTTAAAATAGCTTGTTGTAGTCTGTACACCACGCACTGTAACCTGAGTGCTCCACTGGGACGCTAAATAGCTTAATTTTGTATGCTCGTCTGTATCTCGCCTATTTTGCTCTCTGAAATGCCTTGCTCTGTATGCTCTTCTGTATCTCACCTGTATTGTTCTCCACTGTCTTGCTTCACAAATATATTGTCTCCCCTCCCTGTGATGAGGTGTCTTTGTAAATGAGTCTTTGACTCAAAGGTTTGTAAATCCGATTTTTGAAATAAATAAATAAATAAAGGGAGTTACATTATGTCAACAGGGAGTGGGGTCCCCCATCAGCAAATTAACTGGGTTGGGGGCATGACAATAGGGGAATTAGCCACCCCCATTGGCTTTCATGGGGCTGTGAGGTGGTGGCAAGCTGCCGCCATGTTTACAAAAAATGTTACACTAGGCAAGGTACCACCCTGCAATGATGGGTCACTCCCTCATTGCAGCAGAATGACTGATGCTGCAATGACAAGGCAGACCCTCATTGCAGCAGCGAAATCATTTCATCTTGGTGGCATTTTTGGAAACCAATGTCATCAGCACAGTGTGCCTGCATTGGTCCACCAGTGCCAAGCCCCCAAATGCAGTGCCACCTTTGGCTGCCACAGTGCCGCACCTCCACAACCCGCTTCTCTCCTAAGCTGCCATATAATATTTCTTGCGCATGTGCGCAAGCAAACATAAAAAGGAGGCCAGTATTTTGTCACTAAATGCAAGAAGCCTAAATGGAGAAAAGCTAGCAGAACTGACAGCCGTAATTAATAACAATAATATGGATTTTGTATGTATTACAGAAACATGGTGGGATGAAGAAAGTAATTGGAATCAGGGGATAGAGGGATACCAGCTCTTTAATAAACCAAGAGGGGGCCACAGAGGAGGAGGGGTAGCCATATATACTAAAGAGAGTATTGAATGCCAGATTGTGGAAATAAATAACAAAGATGGGATGGAGGTAGAAGCCATTTGGTTAAATGTGACAGGCCTAGCAGGGAAGAACTTCTTTTTAGGAACCTTCTACAGACCTCCAAACAACACCACAGATTCCACTGACTCATTACTTAAACAGACAGCAAATATTACTGATAGAGGGGACACTATTATAGTAGGTTATTTGAATTTACTGAATATAAACTGTAAATCATTAGAAGCACCTGGGGCACATGATCGAAAAATAGTAGACACATTAGAGCTACAACAACTAGTAACACAACCTACAAGGGGAAATAACATGCTCAATGTTATTCTAACCAATATTCTGACAGAAATTAGGAATATTAGTATAAATGCCCCCTTGATAAATAGTGATCACAACATTGTCCAATTTAATCTACAGTAGATAGGAAAACAAAATGCCGAGGGAAATACAGTCTTCAAAAATTATAATAAAGCTGACTGGAAAAACATAAAGCAAAAGCTCTGAGAAATTAATATTTCCAAACAAATATTGCAACTGAAATGTGAAGCCACATGGTCACTATTTGTAGATACAGTAAAAACATTAGAGGGAAAGTACATACCACAAAAGAAAATATACAACAAAAGGGAAAATAAACCCTTGTGGTCTAATAATATACAAAGTTTATTAAGTAAAAAGAAATGGCTATTCATAGCCATGAAGAAAACGCAAACAATATTAAATATAAAAAAATATGAGCTGGCCTTGAAACATCTAAAACTAACCATTAAAAAAGCATGTAAGGATACTGAATTCAGACTGGCAAATTCTAAAGACAATATGAAAGGTTTCTAATCGTACATCAAAAGTAAAAGGGGAACATCTAGAATAATAGGTCCATTAATCAAAAATGGAAATCAGTAGAGTAAACCTGAGGAGATGGCAGGTATATTCAATGAATATTTCTGCTCTGTTTATAACCAAAAGGACACAACTATAAACAAACATAGAGTAGGCTCAATCATAGATGGACCAAACTATATTGACATATGCAAACCGGATTATATAAACAATAGACTAACTAAACTGGATTGTAACAAGGTGCAGGGGCCAGATGGACTACATCTGTGTGTCCTTAGGGAACTGGATGATGCATTAACAATACCAAGATAAATAATAGGGAACAAATCAATCAGAGAAGGAGTGTTGCCCAAAGACAGGAAGAAGGTGATTGTGGTCCCCATTTATAAAACAGGGAATAAAAACACTCTCTCAAATTATTGACCTGTCAGTCTAACTTTGATTGTCAGCAAAATTATTGAGGGGTAATAAAAGAGGCAATAATATGTGGACTACAGGAGTGGGGACAATGGGATAAAACACAACATGGCTTTAGTAAGAATAAGAGCTGTAATACCAATCTACTAAGTTTCTATAATACGGTCACAAAGAATCTAGACCAGAACTACCCAGTTGATATAATCTTCTTTTATTTTCAAAAAACCTTTGACACCCTACCACATGGAGGAATATTAGATAAACTCTATAAATTGGGAATAAATATTCACCTGATAAATTGGATAGCAACATGGCTGAAAGATAAAATACAATCAGTGCGAGTAAATGGCTTCTTCTCCACTGACAGGGAAGTGACCAGCGGAGTTCCCAAGGGTTCGGTCCTTGGACCACTTCTATTTAATCTATTTGTTTATGACACAAATTCTGGGAGAAAACACACTTGTTAAATTCACAGATTACCTTAAATTAGGCAGCAAGGTTAGCACTGAAGAAGGGTATAGGAACATGATCAGGGACCTCAGGCATATAGTCAAATGGGCAGATAATAATAATAATGATATGAGATTCAGCATTGAAAAATGTGTGGTAATGCACTGCAGGAAAAACAGCCCAAAGAAAAAATAATAGGATTCATAAAGAAGATTTAAGGAAAGTGGAGGAATTTAGGGACCTGGGAGAAATAATATCAAGTGACATGAAAAATAGTACTCAGTGTAAACAGGTGGCCAGGAAGGTAAGCTTTCTGACCACTTGTATAAATAGATCCTTCATAAATAAATCAAACTCAGTAATGCTTCCACTATATAAAGAATATGTCAGACCACATCTGGATTATTGTACTCAAGTGTGGAGCCCAGGATTTAAATAGTGACATCTTCGAAAAATCACAACATCGGTATACAAGACAGATTATCAGTCTAAAACACACGCCCCTACAAAGAAAGACTAAATAAATTGAAGTTATGGTCACTAAGCATGAGAAGACAGAAAGATGACCTATTGACATTATATAAAATAATACAGGTTAGAGAGCTGACATCAGAACTAGGAATCACATTCATTAACAATGTACACAATTAAAGTACACAATAAGTAAATCAAGGTATATGTGTCTAAGACCAACTTGAGAGAGTATGCCTTTTTACCAAGAACTAGCAAACTGTGGAACCAACTACCATCAGACATAATTAGTCAAAACACTTTTATGGGGTTTAAATCAAACTTGAATGAGTTCTTAAAAGAGAGTAACCTGTATAGGTACAGCCACTGAGGAGTGGGATAGCAATGAGGGGCAACAAATGCCTTCTGTTATCCTACAACCACAGTATAGACCACATTAGAAATGCAGACTGGGATTTGGCCTGAAATCTGTCAACAGCAGACATGCTAGGGCTGAGAATCGGACTGAACCACAGGTTTGGGCCGTTCAAGTTTAGGGGAGGGTTGCTGAAATGGATCAAATCAGATTTCACCTGAAAAAAAACTGTAAACGTCATATGGAATTATTTTTATATTGGTAAGGGTTTAAGAGTCCTTGTTTCACATTTAAAAGAGGCTGGTTACGAGGTTGGGGTTTTGATAATTTAACAGCTTCCTCTCCAAGCCTCGCCAGTTATACAGGGAGGTTGATGATGGTGTACATGGGATGCCCTGCTGTAAGAATGCCTTAAAAAATAACCCCTTTAACTCTTCATTTAAATTCAAGCCGAATCAGGCAAATTTGGGTTTATCCCGACCTGACTCGAAATTGGCCTCTTGGGCCAAATTTGTTGGCCTGCAAGGCCCTAATACATGCCATGTGTAATTCTCCTTAGGTGGTAGTGAAGGTTAATTGGGTAGTTTCCCAGAGGTTTAGCATCACATGTGGGACACGACATGGTTGCCTTCTCTTCCTCTTTTTTACCACCTTACTCGTTGCCATTTAATAGAACCACTAGCAGGTGCAGTCAGAGCCAATCCAGCGGGGAATGAAAGTAAGTCAATCGGAGCAAAAAAAGTTGCCCTCTATCTGATTGGATGATTCCCTGTTTTTTCTAAGGGAACCTAAAACATCTGTAACAGCCTTAATGGCAGAACTCCTTTCTCATGGAAAACTGTGCACTCTACTCACCTTTCACATTCATGTTATAATTTCCTCCTTCTTCTCTGTAATACTAAGGAAAACAAGGTGCTAGTGAACTTAAAGTGCTAGTTTTATAGAAATGGATCTTGAGTGTTGATTTTTTTCAAAAAACCTTTGACACCCTACCACATGGAGGAATATTAGATAAACTCTATAAGTTGGGAATAGATATTCACCTGATAAATTGGATAGCAACATGGCTGAAAGATAAAACACAATCAGTGCGAGTAAATGGCTTCTTCTCCACTGACAGGGAAGTGACCAGCGGTGTCAGTGGCTCAGTAGGTAGCACACTCGCCTCTGAGGCCGGGAGATCAGAGGGCTGTGGGTTCAGTTCCCACATCTGGCACTTGGGTTAATATCCCAGTACTGACACTGTAGTGCAGCATGAGAGGGGTGCTGCACTTCTGAGGTGCTGGCTTTCGGATGAGACGTTAAACCTAGGTCCCATCTGCCTGGATTGGTGGTAGTTCAGGTGGATGTTAAAGATCCCATGGCACTTATCGAAAAGAGTAGGGGAATTTCCCCCGGTGTCCTGGCCAAAATTTCCCTCATTCAGTAAAAATACCACCAACAGCTTAATCTGGTTCAAGGTCAGTTGGCATTCATCTGTATCCCCCTCCCCCGGGTCGTGCCTGAAAATAGGCAGGATTTGTCTAGTGCACTTACCCGGTCAACAAAAGCTAAATAAATAAAATAAAAAATAAATAAATACTTAAAGTTTTAAAAAGGCTATTTATAAAACAGGCATCTAAAATAAAGAAGTCTCATTGGTCAAAACATATAATGTGACTGTGCATGAAATCTGTTTCATGCACAGTCATCCTGGTCCTAAACCACATGACACAATGAGCAAATCAGTCCTACAACCAGAACTATCTTCTTTCAGTCCCCCTACAACCAGAACCGATCTTCCATCACAAACATGGCTGCTCCCTTTACAATGTAAAAAACCTTCAACTGGGCCCTAAAAATAAAACTACCTTAAATAAAAAAAAATAAACACCAGGAAACTTGTTTAGGTTCTTTCAAGCTAGAGCTTATGTTGCAGGATTAACCAGAGAAGAGCCGGGGCTGATTGAAATGAAGAAGATAGAATCTCTAATCCAGACTGTGAAGCAGGGTCCCAAAGGGTTTATAGGATGGGCAGTGAAAGAGAATAGGAAGTGCTTTCCAGACCTCTCTCTTACGGTGAGGAAACTATGGGAAAGAGATCTGAATATACAGATTCAGGATCACAACTGGGCACTGATACTTTCTCTGCATATGGGTCTCTTGATCTGTGATAAGTTTAAAGAGGCTTTTTATACATTTATTCACAGGGTTTATAGCCCACCTGCCATAGTACATAAGTAGCATCCCACAATATCCCCACAATGTGGATGGTGTGGATTAGAGGAAGGAAATTGTTTTCACTGTTTTTGGGCATGCTCTATCCATCAGGGATTCTTTGGTAGGGTTGTACAAGAAGTTGGGCATATGTGGGGGAGGGTACTGCAACTAGACCCCAAGTTATGTTTATTTTGGGTAGAGGTGGATGAGGAAGGGTAATGGGAGTGCCTCCTAAGATGGGTTCAGATTCTTTTCAGCCTGGCTAGGCACTGTATTCAAAATATGTGGGTTTCAGGTATAACACCTACAATACAGTGCTGGTGAACTCTGGCATTGCGGACACTGGCACTGGAGAGACTGACTCTTCTAGTAAAAGATAAACTAGAGGCTTTCCCTAGAGAATGGGTGCCCTTCCTGGCAGATCTCACCCAGCTTGAAAATATACTGTTATGGGAAGGAATGGATGACTGAGGAAATTTGCTTTGATGTACTGATCCTAAGAACTGTGTATCTTATAGGGAAACTAATGATTAACTATGTTCAAATGTGCCTATTATATGGAT
This sequence comes from Neoceratodus forsteri, assembly GCA_016271365.2. NCBI lineage: Eukaryota > Metazoa > Chordata > Ceratodontiformes > Ceratodontidae > Neoceratodus > Neoceratodus forsteri. The sequence goes on from JADMNL010000030.1 coordinate 97,418,809, forward strand.
TTATGTAATCCTGTACATGGATGTGAACTACTATGTGTTTGTTTACAATAAACCTTTTTATACAAATAAATAAATAAATAAATACAACATATAGGATAGTGCATGGGGAACAGTTGACAACAGGGCTATTCTTTCACCGAGCTGGCACTATGATGACGGATTACCTCGAGAGTGCAGCTCGAGAGGTAATCCGTCGTCATAGTGCCAATGAGGTGAAAGATTAGCCTTGTTGTCAACTGTTCCCCATGCACTTTTCTTTATAGTGTATGGTGGCGCGTCATTTTTTGGGGGGAAAATAAATCACTACAGCATGTTTCTGCTTCAAAACATTTTTACTGGGTTACTAGAAGGAAAAAAGAACTTTACATTTTGAACGTTTTCACACTTGACATTTTAACTGTTTAAGAACTTTACATTTTGAATGTTTTAACGCTAAACATTAGTACTGCCGCCGACATTGCTGCTTTCGCTATGTGTCCTGTCTATGGAGTGAGCCCTAACTGTCAAATGCTGCTCGAGGACACAGTGTGTGACGTGTGCAGTGCAGTAGAACAAAAAATCGTTCTGCTGCACTGCGAACGTCACTAGTGTAGGAGAACAACATTTCGACAGCAATGGATTTCAGTGGAGAACGATGTTCCATCATACACTATAAATTGATTAAATGTTGTTTCCCTGATCATCACACTTTGCTTACATCCATAAATAAATTAAAAACATTTAGTATTGTTTATAGTTTTTATTACAACTGTTTCTTTGCTAATAATGAAAAATTCCCCTTCTATCTTAACCTGCTCATCAGGGAAATCTCTTCTGCTTGCCCTGATAGTGAGATAATTGAGTCTCTGGCTGGAGAAGAGGCCTTTGTTTTGTGTGTATGTGTGTGTGTGTGTGTGTGTGTGTGTGTGTGTGTGTGTGTGTGTGTGTGTGTGTGTGTACAGTATGTTAGGAGTGGAACATTCTGCCAGTGGAACTGAGCAGAATTTTGAATCCATGTGTTCACCGGTAAGTATTCCATGATAAACATTCCATATCTTGAATCTTGATGCCAGCAAAGGACAAACTTTGTCCAGTAGTAATTTTTGTCAATAAAATGTTATTGAATTAAAATACATTAAATAAAATTGAAACCATCGGTAAATCACAAATACAATAATACAACAATCATATACAATTAACCTCAACATCTTGAATAAGCAATATACAACCTTACTTTACTAGCTGTAACAGAAGCAAAGAAAAAAGAAAAGTTGATTCATTCTTGTTTAGTAATGATATACACATTATCTTAGTAATGGAGTGGTAGTACTCCACCAATTCTTGAAACAAAGTTCCCCTGACGAGACAAGTCAACAAGAGAGAAACGATAGTAAGGAAGCAGAAAAGGAGGATTGACAAGGACAAGTAAGGGGACAGGTTACTGGCAACATATAGGCTTACCAGGCTGGTAATGTGAAATAGTTATAAATTGTGCCCCATTTAGAATTAAAGATATAGGCCTGGTCTAACATTAAGTGAGCTAGTCTCTCCAATCTCAAAACTTCCAGACACTCTGCGTTCCATTCACTAAAGTATGGACCATGTCCATCTAACCCTAAGCTGAGTGTGGAGCTCTCAACCTTGACCGAAATTAGGGCTATAGTACAGCACTGTTCTTTACTCCACACTTTTGTTTCATCAAAATGACAAACGAGTACCGTCTTCTCATTTAAATTCCCTTGTAGTCAAGTGATATCTTTTAAAAAGTCAGCAATCTTGCCCCACAAAGAGACCATTTTGGGACATGCCTAGAACATATGTATCAGGTCACAGTTGACATCTCCACATGTCAGGCAGCTGGTGGAAGCTCTCAAACCCATTTTGTTCATTTGGAGTGGGCTATAGTAAAGATTATGAATAGTTTTGAATTGTATCAGCGTAACATTAACCAACTTAAATGTTTTAATGGAATTTAACTACATCTTATTCCAGTTTTAACATCATTACCAAGAGTATTTGCCCACCACCTGATACACTGTAGATCAGGACCATTTATACAGTCTAAAAGTAAGTTATAGAAGCTAGATATCTGGGGCCTAGCTTAAATACAGGCCACAAAGTTTTGAGAATTAGCATTAATATCAAAGCAGAACCCTTCCTCACCAGTGAGCCCTTGTATGCTATTAATTATGCAGTCAAAGTATTCCTCATCATTCGGCTTTAAGTCATGTTTAAACGCTAAAGTGTCAAAAGATATGAAAGTTCCTTCTTTTATCAAATTTTTAATTTTGGTTATACCCTTCATCTCCCAAATAGCGTTCTCAAAACTTCGACTCTCCACTATAAGATTAGGATTCAAGAAAATGGTCTGTAATTTAAATCTCCTCAGATTCAGTGTAAAAAGAAATTACAATCTTTTCAAAATATGTAAACTATCTGGATGTATTTTATTTCTAAGAAGTTTAATAGGTTTAGCAAAAATTAGGGAACCCAGGTATAATGAGAAGTCCTTGGCCAAATCCAACTCAATTTCGAGCCATTCAGGATTAGAGGTGGCTCCACCTTGACTATGAAACCATTTTGACATTTGATTCATTCTACAGGAGAGAAAGAAGTAGTGCAAGTCAAGTGTTTTAAGTCTGCCCATGTCGTTTGACCTAGCTAGTCCTGAATAAGCCATTCTACAATGTTTGTTAGCCAAAAATAATTTTGAAACAAGACTTTGAGTGTTCATGAACCATTTTTTATTGATGTTAAAAGGTAGCATTGAAAACTGTATAGACATTTAGGTAGAATTATCATTTTCACAGAGTCTAGACTGCCCCATAACCAAGTGGTAAATTATGCCATCTAGCTAAACTGTCTTGTATTGTGTTTTTAAGTGAGGCCAAGTTTTTATTAAGAGTTTTAAAAAATGACTTGAAAACTTTAATTCCAAGGTAATCTAATCCAGTTTTTCAGATTCCCAATTTAGGCCCATGTCTAGAACTTCTGGTTTGTTGCAATAATGGTTCAGGGGAGGAAAACATACTTATCTTTATTTAATTTGTATCCAGAGAAGGAGGAAAAATCAGAGATAATCTCTAATATTCATTTGATAGAGCCACCTGCATCTGTGACCGATAGGAGTATGTCGTCAGCACAAACGGAGAGTAAATACTCCTTGCCACATAGTTCAATACCTTTAATGCCTTTGTCTGCAGGCAGTCTCCTTACCTGGGGGTCTAGAGTCGAGTCAAAAAGTAAGGGGGAGATAGGCAGCAGTAATACAATGACGTCATTTGCAGTGGGCGGAAGGACTATTTTATCATAAATTCACACAAGTAAATCTGTTCTTTCTACATATAAACATGCTTTTCCTAACCGTAAAAAGTAAAAAAAAAAAAAAAAAAAAAGTCCATTTTATAAGTGCAATAAAACAGATTTTATCGCACTTCCAGGAACTGAAGGCACTCGGCATGTGGCCTTATGCCTCACTAAACCCCTGGGCATGTAGTAAAATCTGTTCCATGCACACCCTGTCATGTCTTATTGCTTATGTAGCTTTGAATTATGAAATATTTTAATAAACATTTTTATTGATAAAAATAACTTTCTTATGGTAATATTTCTGATTACAAGATTAACTTCCTGAAGTCAATAGCCCTCTGTGTCTCAAGAGGGGGAATCAGCTCAAATGGGGGTGAATTCCCATTCAGATGGGCCCCACACAACACAATCAAGTATTGGGGGGGAGAATAACTCCAAGAACATCACAACTGTTTCCTCTTAATTATGATGAGTTGAGGGACAAGGTCAGCTTGGACCTAAACACCTGGGGATTATTGCCACGGGCCCAGATATTCAAACTGCGCCCAAAAAGTGCGCAATAGCAGGAGCAAGTGCAAGTCTATTGCGCCCATGCACAAGAGACGTGATATTCAAAAATGGAGCAGGCCAAATTGCGCCTACAGCCAACGAATGAATATCGCACCACCTGCGCCATAGCGCAACTAGGGAGGGGAAGCTGAGCAGATCTGATGCATCATAGCGCAACAAGGGATGTTCAGCTGAGCAGTCCAGAGGTGCCATAGTGCAACCAGGGAGCCCCCCAGCTGCAGAGCAGTGTAACTGCACAATCAGGGAGGTAGGGGCCCACCACCCATGCCACAGATGGGCACAGGAACACACAGCAGAATAGACATCATCCCCCCACACCCCAAGCACAGCACAACTGGGGGAGGGCTGGAATAACCACTGGCCTATGGAGACAAGCAACCAACCCACAGCCTGGTCATGGTGCCCCATCACACCTACCGGCAAGCCGTGACTGGCACACAAGGAGGGCAGACCACCCCGTGCCACACCATCCCCCCCAGTGCAGAGCACACCCTGCACCATGACCCCCAGACACCCTTCCCAGGAGCAGTGACCACCACTGCAGGAAACCCCATGCATGCCACCACCCCCACTGTGTCAATGCAACCCTGTGCACCACAGAACCATGCAAGCCAGCCCCACCACGAGCACCCATCAGTGGATGCAGCACATGGCAATGCAACAACGGCAGACACAGTGCCACCACGCACAGTCCCCCAGAGGTACTGCTGAGAGACCGACTATGTGTCTGCATAAGAGGTACCCCACATGGGACAGAGCATTCCCTTGACACCACCACCAGTGGTACAGCGCCCTGTACAGTATTCCAGTGACACACCCCAACCCACCACTGGCCACAACAGCCAGCACAGACACCCACAGTGGTGCGTGGAAGCATGCACCACACTGGATGCCACACAGGGTATGGACAGACATCCACCCATACGCAAGGGCACACCAACACAGGGACGCAGTGGTGGGGCAACCAAGCCCCCATTGTGGGCCCATGTAAGCCGTGTACACACAACCCGCAGTCCACCATGGCACTGGAGTGCCAGCCACCCTGCACAGGCACTGGGGACCTGTACACCACAAGTAGTCACCCAGAGCACAAGTCACAGACAGTGGGGCACATCCCCTGCAACACACACAAGGCACAGCATGGAGGTGGGACAACGGCTGTGGTGCCCACAGTGCCACCCGAGCCAGATATGCACCACACCAGTGACAGGGGCAACCCAGCAAAGTGACGGGTACAGTGCCCGCCCTGCAGGGACTGCCACCACTGACATGCCAGCGGACCGTGCAGGTCACAGACAGGCATGTGTGTTAGCTGCACAGGCCATGGACGGGCTGATGGGTGTGCCATGGACACAGAGCACGTGCCATGGACCACTGCACACAGTCATCCAGTGCACAGGGAACAACACACACAACACAGACACTGACTGATAGCTACCCCCACACCATAGTCACCTCCACATGGACACACACACATACCCATGACTGCACCACCCCTGATGCCATGCAAACCACTGCAGCTGAGCATCTATAGCCCACTACAAATCAGAGACCACCACAGTATTCATATCAAAATTGAATGTATTGAAAATATAACAATTAACTATGTACAAGAATAAAAACTATATACAAGCTTGGGAGGGACACAAACAAGGTGGAGGTGGGGGTGGGTAGGGGGAAGGGGTGGACAAATGGGATGGGATAGGAGGGGTGTGAGGGTGGGTCCAAGGGGGTAGGGGAAGTCAGGGACTGAAGGACTCCTATCGGGACCGCCGTTCTGGACTCCGAGACCTCCGGCCTTTGTGCCTCCACAGCACCCCCGTCGTGTCCAGCCTCCTTAGAATGTCGAGGGACTCATGGGCCAGCTGTAGGATCTCCCGTAAGGTATCCTGAATGTCCCTGAGATGGCGTGTACTTAGGACAAGGGAGCACAGTCAGTAGGTGGGAATGCACAACCCCCATACAGCCCGCCCACTGTGCATGGCATACGGCCATGGGACATACCACTGTGATGGTGTGTGACACCCGCAGTGATCACGTCCACAGGACCTGCCCACCCAGGTGCATACAGCCATGCAGAATGCTGCACACACCCACTGGCCAAGTCACGCACAGCACCACTGTGACCGTCTAGTGACATGGCTATGTGGTGCAAAGGCAGTGGCACAGCCATGCACCTGGTGCACGCATGGACCACCAGTGACACACACCCAGACATGCATTGCCACTGGACAGTGTTGACTGTAACAAGTTGCGTGCATGGCAGTAGTGTCGATGAATGGTGGCCATGCCCTGCTGCCCACCCTGTCACACAGCATGCAATAGTAATCATGGATGTATGGCATTCACCCTCATCGGGCCAGTCAGGTGGGCGGTGATGGCCCATGCCCCACCTGGCTGCACTGTCCTCCCCTCTCTGCCGCTCTGCCCACAATCTGCGGAGTTTGTCCGGGCCTGTGGGGAAAAAAAGGAGAGAAGAACATCAGTACATTCCCAAAGCAAAGTCCCCCTGCCCCAAGGTATGTGCCCTCCCACCCAGCCAGACCCTCCCACCCCACACCCTGAGAACACCACCACGGCCAACCCCGTATGGTCCCTCCCCAATGTGCTGGACACATACAACACTGTGACCCATATGGATGATAAGAGTGTGTTGACGGAACCCCTACCTGGACGTGGCACCGTGCTCCTCCTGGCACGTGCCTGCAGTCGGGCCAGTAGCTCCGGCTCCCTCCTCCGAAGGTCACCATAGCGGTGCCTGCACTGCTCTGCACTGCGCCCCCATCTGGTGGCCTCTTCCAGGGCAGTGCCCACCTCCTGCCACACCTGGGTCCTGGCCCTGTCCAGGGGAGCCTCCCCGAAGAGAGGCCAACGGTGTGGCTCCACAATTGCCACCAGATTGGCGAGCTCAATTGCTGTCCACTGTGCTGCCCATCTGCGCGCCATCCTAGCAGCTGTAGTAGGCAATATGGCGCTCTGCAGCACGGCTCCCCACATGCAGATGCTGCATGGTACAGCACTGCCATTCCCTATCGCGCTGTTACTGAACAGCGCGATAGAGGTGCACCCATGCCTGACGCATGGCGCCTAGGGGGCAAAGGTCAGGCACAGGGTCAAGGGTCTCTGGCGCATGGACACGCACAGTTCCATTGGATGACAATGCATGTAGCATGATTGGCTGCCTGTGTGCCAGCACCATAGCGGACTACCGAGCAGTTGGGCCATTGCACCTATGATGGCCCAGTGCCACAGCGCCATGTAGTGACCATCGCTATAGCGCCACTGGCACAATGGTGGCCATGCCCTGCATTGCCTACCGTGCACAGCACATCATCAGCATGGCAGACGCCTGCGTCAGCAACCCGGGGCATGCACAGTGAGGTGTACTACGCATGTCACAGGACTGCGCCATTGGCTCAGCACATTCAACACAATTGCACAAAGCGCAACAGCGCGATATTCAGCCGTCATATGCAAATCATCTAATCAGCCATTCAATGGTGCAGCACTGCAATTTTTATCTACTTAAAGTTGCGCCTCACCTCATTTGCATGGATTGTGCTATAAAAGTGCGACAATGTGCTGCAGTGGCCATAGTCGGTTACTGCAGTTTTTTGGTGAGTTGCATGCTGTTTGGGAGTGTGGACTGTGGATTCAGGGACATGCATGGGGACTGCACAGTCACAGGTAACAACTGCCATTCTTACAGGCTACATAATGACCGAGCACGTTGTTGGAGAGGAGGAAAACAGTGGTGGGAGGAGGAGGAGGCCGAACTTTACAAAGGCTGAAACCGAGGCCCTGTTCAAGGCCTACCTGGATCAGGAGCCACTGCTCAGTGGATGGCGGGGAACCCCTCAGGCCCGTGCTGCTGCATGGGAGGAGGTGGCATGTGCCGTGAGCCTGCATGGCAGCCACCAGTGCTCCGTGCAGGAGTGTAAGAAGAAGATGGGCACGGACAGGAGGAGGGTAAAGGAAAAGGTGGCTGCCATCAGGGCAGCATGTGTTGCAACAGGTGGGGGACAGCGGTGGTACAGCTGACCCCAGCGGAGGACAGACTTGCTGGAAGCATGCAGCGCAGTGCCATTGAGGGTGTTCCGGGTGGTGGCTTCCAGACGGGTGGTGGCCCATCACTGCATGGTAAGTCATGGTCTGTCTATGGGGGGGGCAGGGTAGGTCACACGCAGTAATGCGACTTTGCTTTCCCTTTCAGATCCTGAGCATCTGCATGGGTCAGCGGTGGTGGGCCTGTCTACTGCGGACAGTCGGATGGAGTCGGAGGTGGGACCATCCACCTCTACAGGTATATGTGGATCATTGCGACAGTGGGGCCACCTGGCTGTCCACACTGATGTCATTGTGACAGGTGTGGAGGAAGCCCTGCCTGTGTCCCAGCATGCTGGCATCCACGGATGCCAGCACGCTGTGGCTGTGGCCGGAGCAGAGTCCGGCACCAGTGATGATTACATGACCATCATGGGCATGACACGTGTGTGCCACAGGAAGGACATACAGCAGGGCAATTCACACCCATGGCTGTGGGTGGTGCCGCCGTGGAGACCTGCGTGTCAGCACAGTCCCAGGCTGTGCCTGTCAGCACCAGTGGGGCAGCACTGGTGTCTGTTCAGGACAGTGGGACTGTTGCGGCCACTGCGGTGGCACCACTGAGCCCTTGGGTGCGGCAGCCAGAGGGGCAGCATCAGCAGTCACCCACTGGGCTTGGGGGTACAGGGTTCAGTGGCGGCATCTGTGCACCACCTGTGGACATGCCCAGACCTGGTCCTGGTGCACAGCATCCACCATCAAGGGGTGCTGAACATCAGGGCCTTGCACACCCTGAGGGACAGGATGCCAAGGAGGCTGATGACCTCTTGAACAAGCACACCCACCTACTGCAAGCATCGGTCCAGCAGCAGATGCGGCTTGCGACATCCATGGATGCACTGCGTGTGGCTCTGGGGCAGGTAGAGGAGCGTCGCAGCAGGGATACCGCACTGATCTTGGCAGGGATGGACCGTTTGCGGGAGGATGTGACTGCTGCCATTGACAGGCATGCACAGGTATTCATTGCTGTCATGGCCACAATGGGCACACAGTCAGGTGCCCATGCATCGTGGACACCATGCAGTGCACTATTCACCCCCCCATTCCCGGAGTCTTGCGACTCCCACCTTGTCGACACCGGGTTCAGCTGTGGGCATCCCGAGCACTCCTGGTGCAGGCATGTTCAGTGTGCTGCAGACCCCTGCGCGAGCATGGTTGCGTTCATGCAGTGGAACCCCTGGGGAACCATCGGTGCCACCCCATGAGGCCAGTGGTCAGCCTGCCAGTGCTGGCGGGTCTCGGCGGGGCCGGCCACGCATCCGTGGTGGCCGTGGCACTGTGTCGCATGACTGACCTGTCTCCCAGCACAGCTACTGTCTGGTGCTGCCCTGCGCGCATTGTGTGTGTCAGTGGGCAGTGCACAGGTGAGTACCGGCCCTGCATGTGGACACACAGTCCACCTGCATACCCTCCTGACTGCTGTCCGCAGTTGTGTGTGCATGGTGATGCCTGCATTGTGCTGTACACCAATGTGCAATGGTGCTCAGCATCTGACACACGCACATGGACAGGCAGTGGGTGTGGTGGCCTGTGGACATGTGTGTTGCTAGGGTGTGCGTTCTGGGTCAGTGTGCCTTCTGCCCTCTGTGCACATTTGTTGCATTGTGTGTGTGCATCTATTTGTGTCCTTCAGTGTGGCATGTTAATCCTCACCCATTCCTGGTTGTGTGTGTGCCTCTGTGCCCTGCCACTTCCCTTGATGGCATGCACCCCCGGTGTGTGTCCATGCGTGTTTGTGGGTTGTGCCTTGGCCACTGGTGGTTGCGCATGGCCCCATGACTTATCTGGGTTGCCTGAAGTGCTCCTCCGTGATGGTGTCCTGGTGCAGCTGTGCCGGCCGGAGCCGTCGGAGGTCCCGTCGGCCAAGGGGGAGCTGCCCATCACCATCATCACCGGCATCCCCATCGCTGTCCCCCTCTTCGACCTGTACGGCTATCCCACATTCATTGGCCATGTTGTGCAGGATGCAACAGGCCAGGAATATCCCACAGGCCTTTGAGGGGCTGTACCGTAGGGCACCACCAGAGGTGTCCAGGCAACGGAAACGTGCCTTCAGCATCCCGAACACCCGCTCGATGACATTACGTGTGGTGGCATGTGCCTCATTGTAGCATTGCTGTGATGGGGTCGCGGGCCACCGGTAGGGTGTGAGCAGCCAGGGATGGAGTGGGTATCCACTGTCACCTGTGTGTAGAGGGCGGAGGTTAGTTTGGTGATCAGCATCGCCCTGCCCCAGGCCATGTAGGCCACTACCCATGCCACCTCTGGCCATGCCCCCCCAGGCCCTATGTTTGTCCGTGTGGTTTGCATACTCACCCACTAGGTGTCCAGTGGGGATGTCCCCACTCTTGAATCTGTGGCACAGTGCCGACTGGTGCCAGATGAAAGAATCATGTGCCCCCCCAGGGTGCGTGGCACAGACATTGATGATGCGCCCCCTGGCATCGCACACCACCTGGCAGTTGATGCTGGCATAGCCCTTGCGATTTATGTATGCAGCCCCCTCGGGGCCAGGTGGTGTGTGTATGGCCACATGGGTGCAGTCTATTGCCCCTAGCATGCCAGGCATACGTGCTACCCTGTGGAACTCCTGTATGTTTGCTGTGCGTTCCACCGCTGTGCAGGGGGAAATGGATGTACTCCTCAGCACGTGGCAGCAGTGCACTGAGGAATTGGGTGAGGTGGCATGATGTGGCCGACTGGGTTATGCCTGTGGTATCCCCAGTTGGTCTCTGGAAGGTACCCGTGGTGAGCAAGCACATGCAGGCTGTTACCTTGGTCTCCACTGACAGGGCATGGCTCCGTCGTGTGGGTGCCTGCATCACATCACTGCACAGCTCACAGAGCTGCCTCAGAATTGCCCTGTTCAGGTGGTACCAGCCCACAATCTCAGTATCGGTGTACAGCTCAAAGCTGGTGCAGGCTCAGTACTGCCTGTTGGGGGCATACCACCGACAGGCCCTTACATGGCCACACCCCCCTGCCACCCGCCTTCTCACCCCCTCATTACGGCCTCCATGTGGAAGGTGGCACTGGCCATGTCCCTGGCTTGTGTTCACCCCCCCTGGCAGCTGTTGCTATATTCCCCCCCGCTGTCCTGGCTGCTACCTCCCCTGCACCGGGTACACCTGCCTGTGCTGGCCTCTGTGCTGTGTGGCTCCCCACACCTTCCCTGTGCCTGGTTGTTCAGTGTGACCTTTCCCTGGCCTGCCCTGTTTGTGCCTCCTGCCTTGTCTGTCTGCCTCTGCCTCTGACACATGTGGCTTCCCTGTAGCATTCTTGCACCTCTTCCTTGCTCCTTTTTATTTTGGCTCATTTCCGCTATGGCGCAACTTCTGCTTGCTCCACTATTGCGCATGGTGCAAGTCTTTGAATATCACACTGCGCCATTTATGCATGGTTCCTCCCCCTGCAGTTGCGCATGCCTTCATTATCATTGCGTTGTTGCTCAGCATGATTTCGGGGGCGCAACTGCCTCCTGCTGAATATCGCAGAATGGTGCAATTTTGGACTTGCGCAGGCGCAACCCTATTGCGCATGGCTCAACTTTTTTGAATATCTGGGCCACTGACTTTGGTGGAAGAACAGACATCCTGAAAATGAATATACTACCAAGATGACTGTTTTGTTTTCAAGCATTACCTATTGCGGTCTCTTAGAGCTTTTGGAAACAAATAAGAAAACAAACCCTGTGATTTTTCAGGCAAGGTAAATGCCAGAGAACTAGTTTCCAGACCCTAACGCTACTTTTGTTACATTGCAAACACTCACCTGAGCTGCTCAGACTAATAAGTAACTTAAACTCATTTAAAACACTGACCAAGCTAAGACTGAAAGCAAAAACTCCTAATGATCTGGGCTACCTGTTTGTAATTACTGACAACATGGAGCCCCCCTACCCCGAATTCATGAAGACATTTGCAGCAGAACCAGCAAAAGCCCACTCAGTTTAATCAACTGACAGAAGTGGGTCTCATCTCCTTTGATGAAGTCAAAATATGATTGTGGGGTTTCTAATTAAGCAATAAGGCATGACCAGGGGTTGTGTTACTTGTCTGGTAATCACCCTCTGGGAGTGTAATGTTGCACAAGGCATAGCTGAGTACCACATGCCTCAGAGGGTGATTAACTGATCATTAGCATAACCCCCAGGAATGCCTTATTGATGTTATAATAAACAAAAGGTTTTTTTAACAGAAGAAGAAGAAGAATCAGCATTTATATAGCACTTTTCATACACAGTATCCCAAAGCACTTTACAAGCAATGCTAGACTGGTAGTAAAGTGACTGAATGTGTGGTGGCAGCCATATCGCACATCATCACCCACACACAGCCTGGATAATTGCATGAACCGGTTTATGGGAAAGGGAATGTTGGCCAGGACACCAGAAATGTTCCCTGCTGTTTGTGAAGAGTGCCCTGGGTTCTTTTACTTCCACCTGGACACCCACCAGGAAAATGCCAGGATAGGCAGAAGGGACCTCGGTTTATCATCTCATCTGAAGGACGGCACACCCCAGCAGTACAGCACCCCCCAATACTGCACTTGGATGCCAGCGATTTTAGGTGCAAGTCCAATCCCGGTGTGGGACGAGAACCCACGACCTTCTGGTCCAAAGGCAGATGTGCTACCAACTGAGTCATGCTGACAGTGTTAAACCTTGTTTAGCATGTGATTAGTCTCCATATGTATGTTAACACAAGATTAACATAAGGCTGATAGAATGCTTACAGTCAATAAGAAAGCTTTATTTCTCAAACCCTTTTTATAATGGGGATTGTTTCAGAGTCCTATAGGCATGGCCCTATATGCTTATGTAACTCCCCCCACCACCAGACCCCCCTTGTTTAACCAGCAGGGCTTCTCCTCTCACCACAAATGTCTAGGGGCAACAGAGAAGGGTGGAGGGTTACATAAATTAGTTCAAGACATAAAAAAGAGAAAAATGGCCACCGTTAGACTAGGTGGACCAGACTGTTATACAATACCAGTCAACCAAGTGTGGCAACTACTTGGCACACACCATTTATCATGGCCAGCAACCCAGATCCCTGAGAGAAACATTTGCTCACAATTATGCTAGGTTTGCACTTCTGGACAGGGGCACCCAAGTAACTCCAAACACAGGGAAGCAATAACAATAATGTCTAAACCAGGCTGGGATTCTAGAGTGTGGCTTTTATTCATGTAACAAAGTAGGAATAATCACAAAGCAAATATGGCCCCCCACAGGGCTACACATACTGGTACTGCAGATTCTCCAGGGTACAGAAATTCTTAAATTCCCATTTAGCATTGGCAGAAGAAACACAAAATAGCAAACACTCTGGTTCTGATTTGGAGATTGGCACACACGGCCAGAAGTAGTACATTTCCCATCAACTAGGCACACATGGCCAGTACTAGGACACTTTCCCATATTTCATGAGGAATGACGGTGGTACACACGACCACAGGGGAGCACATCCAGGCTCAGAACTTCCAGAACCCACTATACTGGGGTAAACTGAGAGAAAACAACCCACATACAGGGGTAAAGACTCTTCTCAGGCATTGGCCAATTGCACGGAAGAAAAAGTAATAGGTGCCCTTCAGAACCCATAGAGGTAAACTGATTACTCCAGGTGGGGGGTCTCCCACCTTTTGTTTCCAATCTTATACTCGGCCATTCATCTGGTTAATAACACCACACAACTGTACAAACACTGTAGATGCTGTCTTGAAATGTAAATCACATTTAACATACTACACATGCACACACCTCAGAGGTGTCAGAAAATTAAAAGTTCTGTACTTGGACGGTCACATGTTGGACTCCAACGTAGGCAGACACTTTTAAACAGAAAGTCTAGGTGACAGGATCCCTTTGTCAGAGAAATTCACCCCTAGGTATTGCAGATGCACCTGGGCTTACACAGAGAAATTGTACTCACAACAAATGAAGATGTCCAAGGCTGCTTCACCAAACAAGTGGATCAAGGGGGTTGCCCCTGAATCCTGGAGTTCACCCCCATCTCTCCTGGGGCAAAGGAAAACCTTACTGTCACAGGTCTCCAACACTTCCGAAAAATTGTCTTCTTTGTTCTTCTTCTAGGGTGAGAACAAACTACCACAAAAATAAAAGGGGTAGCTCTTTGTCAGAGCTAAACTGAGGAGCTGCACAACAGCTGCAGCCTCTTCATAGAACTCAACTGTCAGACTCCCCTCTGAACATTCCAATTCACTCTAAATCCAGCTGAACACTGTGGCTTATGCTGCTGCAAGAGTTCTATGATTCACTCCAGCTCAGCTGAGACTGAAAACAGAGTGTGACAGTGTGAAACCCATTTACCTGGCATTTCACAAAATATCTTCCCTGCCTGCCACTGATTCTAACTGGGATCCTAGTAACCCCTGGGAACAAGGGGGTTACACTCACCCTTAGCCAGGAAAATGACTGTCCCCAGTCATTACTTTCCCAGCACCGGACCATCTTACCTTATGTGTTGACTATGGGGAGGTAGCACTACCTTCTCCCCTACCATGTGCCAGGCACAGGCAGACAAAACTAGGTGCCCTGACGTCATTGGCTGATGCATCAGCATCTACACTATGATCTTACTATTTATTTATTTAAAATTGGTGACCAGAAAAGGCACACTGAGCTGAGGCTCGTTTCCAGGTGTGACTGAAAGTAAGCAGAGAAGTACAACAATTTCTTATTACAGACGTTAAGTACAACAGCAGGGACCTTTCCGGATAATCAGTGGCACTGGAAGAACTGTACAGAGCATGCCTTAACAGACCAGAGCTGTGACCCCTACTGCAGTTCAGGATCACAACCTGTCTATCCCCCTAGCCCTCTATGGAAAACCTATCTAACCAAAAAACCTAACCAAAAAGAGACGAACCGCATCCCAACCCAGGGCACCTGCAAACCAAACCAGAGCTAACACTTTACCCAAGCATTAGACTCCTACTATCCCCCACGCACTAACACCTGTGGAAGGAAAACTGTTACCACTTGTTAACCATACAATTCTACAAAGCACTCTACAAAAGCAGGAGCACTTGGATGAGTTCCCACATCCTCTTCTAGTCTTCTCTTCTTTCTTCTTTAACAGGAACCACCTGAAAGAGAAAAAGAGACAAAACACACCCATAATCTGCAAAACACACTGTATTACAACCATAACCCTTACCATCAAAACACTGGAGAATCCCAAAAATATTTTTTTAGAAAAGTAGAAAAAGTAGAAAACAGTAGAGAATCTCTAACTTTATGTACAATATACCTTCTGGGGGGGTGGAATGCCCTAAATGTCCAAACTAGTGACAAACAGTTATGCCCGAAGGCAAGGTCCATTAAAGAGCCTCTCCTGGACCGGAGCCCACTGAAGCACAGTTCTTGAAGTACTGTAGTCCTAAAGGGGAGAGTCTTTGTGGACAGTTCAAATATTTGTAGTCTGCCAGGTGTAAGGTGTGTATTGCAATGTCAATAAAGAAAGAAAAGTCTGGACTTACCAGTCCCTTGAAGAATGAAAAATAGACATCACCTACTTCTCCAGCTGAAGACTCTCCCTGGCAGCATTTTTCGGATATAGCTGGGCAGAAATCTTCTGGAAAACAGGATGATGAAACAGGAAACTGCTGGGTTGATGTCATCTAGGAGATGGAACCTTGGAACAGGAAGGAACAGCTGGGCTGATGTCATCCGAAATCCCAGGCGATGAATCAGGAAAACAACTGGGCTGATGTCATCTCAACTATCTGGAAGACCAAGCGATGAAATTGGAAAGGCACACTGCAGAGCTGATGGATCTGGATGCACCTTGGATCCTGGAACAGCAGACTCGCAGAACAATGTGGGTACAGCAACGGCTGGATGGCAGACACTTGCTACCACTGCTCTGCTTCCCTCTGGGTAGGCACGGGCATATTCTCAGGAGGATGGTAACATTGAGTGTAGTACCACAATGGGTCAGGTGCATGAATTATGACCCCATCTGTGCGCTCATAATTGAAAAAATGGAGAGTCTCTTTCCCTGTGTTGTCCACATATCGTACAGTGTCTATGAACAATGTCCTGCCCAACTTCCAAAATTGCAGTCTGTCTCTTATGACTTTGTTTCTGACATAACGAGTTGCACCTGGATGCATATTCAGGCTTGCTTCCTCCACTAACTAGGCTCTCCTCTTTTGCTCAATCTCCTCCCAGACTCTCCGAGGAAAGGTAGGAAAGGACCACCCATAGATTTTGTTGTCCTTCCTACGAATCAGTCTTTCCTCCTTACTGCTTTTCATCAGTTTACAACCCTCGGCCTGACTTGGGGGTGACCAGTCCTGGCTCAGCCAGTGTCGCATACTCAAAGCAATGTAGAACTTGTCCCTGACCACTTCTGAGGGCAGGGCTGTGGAGTCACCAACTTCTTCTTCTGGTTCCTCCAAGGCAAGAGCTTGAGGCCGCAGACTGGGACCCTCAACAGAAAGATACATATCTTCCTCCTCCTCCTCTTCCTCACTCAAAACTTAGGCCCAGAAGTGAGCAGTCCAGGGTAAACACTTTTCTCAGGTATTAGCCAATTGCACTGAAGAAAAAGTAATAGGTGCCCTTCAGAACCCATAGAGGTAAACTGCTTACTCCAGGTTGGGGGGGGGTCTCGCACCTATTGTTTATAAGCTTATACTCAGCCATTCATCTGGTTAACAACACCACACAACTGTAGAAACACTGTAGATGCTGTCTTGAAATGTAAATCACATTTAACATACTACACACACACACACACACACCTCAGAGGTGTCAGAAAATTAAAAGTTCTGTACTTGGATGGTCACATGCTGTACTCCAACATAGGTGGACACTTTTAAACAGAAAGTCTAGGTGACAGGATCCCTTTGTCAGAGAAATTCATCCCTAGGTATTGCAGAGGCACCTGGGCTTACACAGAGAAATTGTACTCACAACAAATGAAGATGTCCAAGGCAGCTTTACCAAACAAGTGGATCAAGGAGGTTGCCCCTGAATCCTGGAGTTTGCCTCCATCCCTCCTGGGATGGGGCAAAGGAAAACCTTACTGGCACAGGTCTCCAACACTTCCGAAAAACTGTCTTCTTTGTTCTTCTTCTTCTAGGGTGAGAACGAACTACCACAAAAACAAAAAGGGTAGCTCTTTGTCAGAGCTAAACTGAGGAGCTGCACAGCAGCTGCAGCCTCCTCATAGAACTCCACTCTCAGACTCCCCTCTGAACATTATAATTCACTCTAAAGCCAGCTGAACACTGTGGTGTATGCTGCTGCGAGAGTTCTATGATTACATCATCACTCCAGCTCAGCTGAAACTGAAAACAGAGTGTGACAGTGTGAAACCCATTTACCTGTCATTTCATAAGCTGCCTTCCCTGCCTGCCACTGATTCTAACTTGGATTCTAGAAACCCCTGGGAACAAGGGGGTTACACTTACAAACAGCAACTTTAAAAAAATTGCAAAGGAGATGCTATCACTGGTGAATTTCTGGTTTTAGGTAATGAGTCTGCAAACCAGATTACATTTCTAAAATAAAATAGTACTAACAGGAAATGAAGACTCCCAATAGACAACAAAGAATAACAGAGTAAGTGGAGTGAGGAATCAGGAAAATACATAATGGTCATTGAGCAGTGTTAAACGCTGGAAAGAGCACGGCAAATGACGTCCTCCACCACATGGAGAAAGTTTTGTTGGAAATAAATATTTATTTATTTTTCTGTTTATTTATTTTTTTAGCTTTTACTAACCAGTTGATACACTAGACACAGTTGAGGCTATTTTCAGCTACAAGCCTGGAGGTTACAAGACAATCAATACAATGCAATACATTACAAAAATAGCAGCTACAACAGTGCATGGTCAGGGAACTGTGTCAAAACATGATAAAAGTTATAAAAAATACAGAGCTGGTGAGGAACACATGGGTCCATAAAGCAAACATAAACTAAGACTAGCAGGTGAGATGTATGGAACTTGAGCACAATGAAGCAAGAGTAGAATACATATCAGCTGGTCCAGCTTAGGCTGTGCAAAAAGTAAGACTAATGGCCTGAGGCAGGTGACACAACTACCAGAAAATCACTTGCAGACACATCTAGAGCTGACCTTATGGTGAGCCCACAGGGACCTTCTAAACTAAAAGTGGAAGGAGGAGCAATGAACTGACAGCAGCAGTGAAATCCATAGATTGGGCGCAGTAGCATTAAAGGTTTGGTCCCCCATAAAAGTGGATGTCTTGGGGACAGTAAGAAGAGATTTATCATTTGATCATAGGCAACAGGCCAGGTAGGAGAAAATAAGCAAGGCTGCAATGGAGGCGGGGGTACCTGTCCTAATTATTTTATCAGTGATGCAGCCTAGGCATAGAGACGACTGTTCAAAGGAGATAGCCAACCCAGGAGACTGTGGCAGTCACAGTGATGAGTCACACAGTTCAGTGAGAGAGCTTATCTGCAAATGTTATTGTAGGTGGTCTCCCACTTGGAGAGCAGAAGCCTAGAGACATTAGTTAAAGATGTGAGTCCGTAGTTGAGGGAGGGAAGATTCCCCTGGCAAGGGCTAAATGGGCATTGGGCATAAGGTAGTATTTCACTCGAGCTGCTAGACCAAGCTTAGCATTTCCTGACTTATTGACATTGAGGATATACAGGGAGAAATCAAGGTATGGATCAACTGTAACCCCAAGGTATTTAAAAGATGGCACCACCTTCAAAGGAGTCCCATCAGTACACCCGATGGAGAGGGGATGGTGCAGGCTTTTAGTTTGGCAGGGGGACCCAAGAAGCATGGTTTGAGTCTTCTTCACATTCATTACCAATTTCCTTTTGACAAGTTAAGCTTCTGCTTCATGGAAATCATCTGTAAGGTGGGAGTTGATGAGGTTTATGCTCTTCGAAATATGAACGAGCACCAGGTCATCAGCATACAGTGTGGTATTGCAAGAAGTGATAACACTAGGGAGTTGTTAATAAACAGTAAGAAAAGAATAGGTCCAAGAATCAAACCCTGGGGGAACCCAAGCTTAATGGGGACTGACTCTGAGATGCACTCATTGCACCTGATTACTTTTTGACAGTTTGACAGGTACTGACTGAACCAGGAGACAGCATGCGTGGACAGGCCCAAGGCATGCAGCTTAGAATACATGAGACTGTGGTTGACCAGGTCCAAGGCCTTGGACAGGTCAACAAACACGCATCCAGTGAGCTGTCCTTGATCCATGGCAGTCTTGGTCCTGGTGACTACATGTGTGTGTGCCGTGGTGGTGCCATGAGCCTTATGGAAACCATGCTGCTCAGGCATTAAGATATTGTGGGAGTGGACATGTTCAGTAGGTTGGTCAGCCACAGCACATTTAAATAGGTTGCTGAGGGCTGGGTGTATTGTAGTGGGTGATAGTTTTCAAGACATTTTGTGTCCCCAGTCTTTGGGACAGGGACAACTCTGGCCAGCTTCTAGATGTCAGGAACAGTGGCAATCAGAAGCGATAGGTTAAAAATGTGCTTAACCAGTGGAGCTATGATGGAGGCCCCGATTTTCAGGAACTTAGGTTCCAGATCGTCACAGCCAGCACTCAGATATGGGAAGAGGTTAGTTAGTAGCTCTAATAATGGCCTGGGTTGACACAACCCTAAAGAAATATTAAAAAGGAGGATGGTGTGGGAGGGGATCAGTTAGGTTAGGGCAGGCAGAGGACTCCATCTCACTGGAGGATGGGAACAGGGAGGTGTAAGCAGTAAGGTCAGTAAATATCTGATTGAAAGCATCAGTGATGGTCTTATCATTGCTTCAGTTTACACCACCTATTAGTCTTTCAGCAGGGTGCCGCTTGTAGGAGCCTACCACCAGACCCTTGACATTTCTCCAGAATGACCTTGGATACCTAGCAGAAGCAAATAAGGCTTCACAGCAAAAAGCACTTCTGGCAGTGTGGATTTCACACTTGCAAATATTCCGCAGCTGTCAATATTCATGTAGGTCTTACAACCTTTGGGATGCCTTGTTGCTGTACTACTGTTTGTGTCTCTGCTTGAACAGCTTAAGGAGATCACTGTGGAGCCATTTTGTTGCAGGACCTCTTGCCCTCTTTCTAATAAAGGGAGCAGGTGCCTCCTGAAGAAAGACAAACTGATTCCTCCATGCTCCTGCAGTAAGGGCCCATTTTGGGGAAGGGAGGGGCTTGGACATATAGAGGCTTTAACCAGAGGGGTAGCCAATTCCATATGTTTTGGGGCTTCCCTTCAATAAGACAGCACTGGTCATAAATTCAAGAGAAACTAGAAAAGATATGGAATATTTCCATAACACTCAGCTTCACAACACCAGTATTGGGCATCCCTCTTCCCCCAGACAAGAAGGAATAAATGTGAACTGTTATCTTCCACAGTGTGTTTTGTAGCCCACAGCCATCACTGCAAACTGGTTATTGCCCAATCCTCTGTTACTCTAAAGCCCTGTTTACACTACCCCATTTGCAGCGCATCAACCCATACACAGTGGTTGACTCGCTGCAAATTTCACTGTGTGGACACTCACCAGAGCACCTCAGGATGCCTTTAGATCCCGTTTTTGGATCGGTGCAGGAGAGGGTACCCATTTCGGATTGAGCACATTTTCCAGTACTGTAAATGCAATAATGCACTTAATCTGCTGCAGTTCTTTTTTCCCAGAATCAGGGAACACACCCCCATGAAAGAAAGAGCCACCCTGCGGTGCGACTTGCAGTGCAGCAAGGGAGGGGGGGCTGAGTAAACGTGAATTGCTGAGTCCACAGAGAACGCAATCAGTGAGGAGCGGCGGATATTTTCAATCGCTGCCGCTGTGTAAATGGCTTAGGAATGGATGGACAGAATGAAGGAGATGTTCAGGATAGAGATGATCACGGCTGATTATATCGAGGTGAAACCCTAGCAGCCAATCAGATCTCTTATTTACAGGGGATTATGTGGTGAGTGTGACTGTGCCCTGTAAATAAGGAAGAAAACAGTTAAGGCCTCAGAACATAAGAAAAGTGACGGCAGAAGGGGACTTTTTGGTCCATCTAGTCTGCTCTTTTTTCTTGCTACCCCCCCCAGCTAATTATTTCTTGTCAGGTTTCCATAGCACCTATCCCATGCTAACTTGAACTCCCTGACTGTCTTAGACTCCACCACTTCTTGCGGCATGCTATTCCAAGAGTCCACAACCCATTCCGTGAGGAACTTCCTAGTGTTGCTTTTGAACCTACCTCCCTTTAGCCGCATGCAGTGCCCTCTGGTGCTAGCAGTCTCGTATGAGAGGAAGAGGTCTTCCTTGTGCATTGAGTTTATTCCCTTAATGTATTTAAAGGTTTCTATCTTATCTCCTTTGTCCCGCCTTTGTTCCAGTGAGTATAATTGTAGTTGTTTTAGTCTGTTTTTGTATGGCTCGTGATGTAGATCCTGTATCATCTTTTGTAGCCCTCCCTTGTACTGTTCTAGGTGGGTTATGTCTTTTTTTAAGTGTGGTCTCCAAAACTGGACACAGTACTCCAGATGTGGCCTCACCAGTGACCTGTATAGTGGAATTATTACTTCGCATGTTCTACTTGTAATGCCCCTGCCTATACATCTGAGGATGCTGCTGGCTTTATAAGCTGTTTTTTTGTACTGTCTTCCTACTCTTAAATCATCCGAAATTATAACCCCAAGGTCTTGTTCCATTTTGGTTTCCATTATCTGTTCTCCCCCAAGGGTGTATGTCCCCTTTGGGTTTTGTTTTCCAAGGTGCATTACTTTACATTTTTTGGTGTTGAATTTCAACTGCCGGTTTCTAGGCCATTCTTCCAGTTTTTTTGAAGTCTCACACGCCATTTTCATGGTGCCCTCCTGTGTGTCCACCCTGTTCCAGATCTTTGTGTCATCTACAAACAGGCATACCTTCCCCTCCAGTCCTTCAGTGATTCCACTGATAAATATATTGAAGAGTATTGGCCCCAAGACCGAGCCTTGTGGCACCCCACTGATCACCTTGCCCTCTGTAGACATCGTCCCATTGACCAGAACCCTCTGTGTCCTGTGCCATTGCCAATTTCTTACCCAGCTGATGATTTTAGGCCCTATACCTGTGTGGTCCAGTTTGTTAACCAGCCTTCTATGAGGGACAGAGTCAAATGCCTCACTAAAATCTAAATATACAATATCCACAGCTCCACCTTGGTCCACTGTTTTGCTCACTCAATTGATGAATTCTTTCATATTAGTCTGGCATGACCGTCCTGCTGTGAAACTGTGCTATTTGGGGTCTAATTGCCCGCTGATCTTTAGATATTCCACTATCCATTCTTTAAGGAGTGCTTCCATCAGTTTTCCAACCACCAAGGTTAGACTGACTGTGCAGTAGTTGCCAGCCTCCTCCTTGCTCCCACCTTTGTGAAGGGGAACTACTACAGCCTCTTTCCAGTCCAGTGGTATGTCACCACTGCTTAGGGAGTCATTGAACAGTGCTGCTAGTGGTGCGGCTAGCTCCTCTGCTAGCTGTTTAAGTATCCACAGGTATATCCTGTCTGGGCCTATTGCTTTGTCCATTTTCAGCTTCTTCAGTTCCTTCAGGACACTTTCTGTAGTAAATGGATTTGTGTCTGCCCCTGTCATGGGTCTGTCTGCTTTGATTAGTGTTGGTCCATTTCCGTGATCCTCCTTTGTGAAGACTGAGCAGAAAAAGTTATTTAGGATTTCTGCTTTCTCCTTGTCACTCTGTATGTATAGTCCTTCCTTTGTAGTCAAACGGATGATCCCCCCCCCCCTTGGTTTTTCTCCTTTCCCTGATATATCTGTAAAATGATTTATCTCCTTTTTTTACCTCCTGTGCAATTTTCTCCTCAGCTTGTGCCATTGTTTTTCTGATTTCTTTATCTGCTTCTTTGAGTTTGATTCTATAGTCTTCCTTATCACTGTTCTTTTTTGTTACTTTTAAATTTTGAAATGCCCATTTTTGTCTTTGATTTTTGACGCTACTTCTTTTGTGAACCAGAGTGGCATCCTCTTCATTTTTGTTTTACTGACCAACTTTGTGCATTGTGATGTTACTGTAGTTAGTGCATTCTTTATCTTCCTCCATCTTTCTTCAGCGTTTTCGCCTGTATTACGTGCCAGCAAGGGTTTTACCATTTCTTTCATTCTGGCAAAGTCGGCCTTTCTAAAGTTGAGGATCTTCAGTTTTGTATGACTGATTTCCTCAGATTTCCTGATGGTGATCTAGACTGATCTGTGGTCGCTGGATCCTAGATGAGTTCCTATGTGAACGTTTGAGATTCTATTGCTGTTTGAAAGCAAAAGGTCTAGTATTGCTTCTTCTCTGGTGGGGGATGTCACTAGTTGTACTAGTCCCACCCCCTGTAGTGCTAGCATGAATTCCTGACTTCTCTCGGCTGAAGCCGAGTAGGATGTCCAATCTATGTAAGGTAGATTAAAGTCCCTGAGCAGTACCAGATCTCCTTGTCAGCCATAGATAAGATGGTCTCTAGAAGTTCTTCATCTGTGTCATTCTGTGTTGGGGGTCTATAGACTACGCTGACTCAGATAGGGTCTTTATCCCCCAATCCAAGGTTGATCCACAGGGCTTCAGCCTACCTGGATGCAGCCTGAATTTCTATGGCTTTTATGTCATTTCTGACATACAGAGCTACTCTCCCCCCCACTTCTTCCCTTGCAGTCCTTCCTGAAGAGGGTACAGCCTGGGATAGCTACATCCCAGGTGTGGTTCTCATTGAACCATGCTTCCATTATTGTGACTAAATCCAGTTGTGAGTCTATTATCATGGCCGTGAGATCAGGGATTTTGTTTACAAGATTGCAAGCATTGATGCATATTGCTCACAATCCCTGTTGATCTCCAGCTACTGTGATATTCCTGTCTATTTTGTGTTTAGCTGTCAGGCTTGGGTCTGATTGTATTTTTAGTTTTGAATGACAGTTGTTTATCTTTGCTTGATTTGAGGCAGGCATTTTGGATGGTGACTGTGGAGGGTCAGCAGCTGTGTATATTGATGCACTAGGTGATGCTGACCTCTCCTCTTCTATAAGTTAAAATGGCCTAGGAAATCATTGAATTTCTGGCCAAGCACTTGGGTCTCCTCCTTCATGAGGAGCAGGCCATCAAACTTTTTTATTTATTCATTTATTCATTACAAATCGGGTTTACAGCCTTTGAGTCAGAGACTCATTTACAAAGGCACCTCATCGCAGGAGGGGCAGACATCAAGACAGTTATTGCAGTGCAGATTAAAACAGAGGATAACATTACAGGTGCAGTAAAAGGAACATTTAACATAGATACACTTAGGTTACATAATGTAATAGTTTGTATGTCACTTAGGTTACATAATGTTACAAAACTGTAAGTTACACTCATGGATATAGTAGGTCCTCAGAGAAGACAGCGGGTTACATCCCTGTTTGGACCTAGCAGGGAAGGAGTGGGTCTGGGGGAGGGAGAGGCTGTCCAGTGGATGTTGTCGAGCCAGGGGACAAGGCGGGCAGGTACCACAGGTTACAACAGGGGGTTAGTTGCACCCACAACAGCGGGTATTAAAGATATGGTTCTGAAGGGCTGCTTTGAAAGAACCAATTTTTGGCAAGATAGAGATGCAGCTAGGGAGGGAGTTGAACCAGGTGGGGGCTCAGTAGAGGAAGGATCTCTGGGCAAGAGAGGTCTTGGTTCTGGGCACCTTGAAAGTGACCTTAACAGAGCTATGGGTGGTGACAGACAATGATGACTGCCGTAGGGAGGTGGAGACCCCTGGTGGGGGGAGAGTCCTAGCAGTGATTTCTTAGCAAGAAGGCAGGTCTGGTAGAGCAGTCGCTCCTCAAAGTTGAGCAGATTGGTGGTAATATAGAGAAGGCAGGTGTGAGTTTGGCTGGGGACACCGGTCAGGAGCCTACAGGCCTTATTGATGGAGAGTTGGATTTTGGAGAGGGCAGTGTTGTCAGCTGCGGCATAGATGGGCAAGCCATACTCCATGAGGGACAAGACAGAGGAGGTGATGGCCAGCCTGAGGGCAACCTGAGGCAGGCTGACAGGGCATTAATGTGAGTGTGGAAGGAGAGGGCAGTATCGAACATGATGCCTAGGTACTTGTATGTGGTCAGTTGTTCTAGCGGGTGCAGAGTGCTGGGGATAATCAAGAGGGGGGTATTTTTAGCTTTATTTTGGTGGTGGGAGAAGAGCATTGATTTGGTTTTCTTTAGGTTAATGACCAGTCTGCAGTCACCGAACCACCTTTCGGCTTGGTTGTAAGCTTGCTGGAGGGCTAACTGGAGGGAGGTGGGACTGGGATGTGAGGCAATGAGAACTGCATCATCATCAGCGTAGAGGAGCATTTTACTGGTACACGAGCTGGGGAGGGTGCTGAGGTAGAGACTAAAAAGTATTGGACCCATGATGGAGCCCTGAGGGACCCCAGAGCAAACAGGAAGAGTGCTGGAGAGGGAGCCGCTGATCTTGACACGCTGGGATCTAGCAGAGAGGTAGCTAGAGAACCAGGAAATGGGACTGCCAGAGAAGCCAACTTGGTGGAGAGAATCAAGTAGAAGGGGATGACTGACAGTGTCAAAGGCCTTGGGGAGGTAAATGAACACTGCTCCTGCAAGGCTGCCAGAGTTGAGAGTAGCGTGCAGGTGTTTGGAGAATTCCAGGAGAGCCGTGGTTGTACTGTGTCCTGGGTGGAAACCATGCTGCTCTGGGCACATAATGTCATACTTGGTTAGGTATTCAGAGAGCTGGATCAACACCACTTTTTCAAGGGCTTTAGATAGTGGTGGGAGGATGGAGATCAGCCGGTAATTGTTGGGGGTGGACTGGTCCCCACTGCTATGTATGGGTGTGATTTCAGCAGTTTTCCAAGTACTTGGGAACTGACCCAGGCATAGAGACTGGTTTAGAAGGTCAATCAGGGGGACTAGGACTTCATCCAAGTCCATACAGAGGATCCTGGAGTCGAGGGGGTCACTCCTGGGGTTATTGCTGCCTAAGGCTTTTAGCAGGTGTGGCCTGGCTTCTTGTGGGGATAGGGTGCGCAGGTAGAATGGTGGATGATGCAGGACTGGAGGGGGAGAGAGGTGGGGAATGGGTCAAAGAAGCTGCTGGGGAGGACTGAGCTTAGGTCAGAGAAGGCAGTGTTAAGGCAATCAGCTATAAGAAGTGGATCTGTGGTGGGGGCTCCATTGATGGAGAGCTGAGATGGTGGGAGGAGCGGGACTTCCCATTTAGCTCTTTCATATTATCCCAGAAGGTCTGGGCTGAACCCTAAGTGGAAGCGAGGGTGGTCTGGTAGTGCTCTGCCTTGGCCTGCCTAATGGCCCAAGTGCACTTATTGCTTTCTGCATTGTAGGCCTGTCTATCAGATGCCTTTCCAGATTCTACAGCAATGTGCCAGAGATTATCTCTGTTTTTGAGTCTCTGGAAGAGGGGTGGAGTGATCCATGAGGCATTGCCTTTTTTGGAGCAGATCCTAGTGAGGGGGACAAAAAGGTCACAAGCCTTACAGAAGGCATTTGTGAAGTGGTCAAGAGCTGAGTCAATGTCAGGGGTGTGCTGGATAGGAGACCAGTCTAGCTGGGCTAGGTATTGTTTTAATTTTCTGAGGCTGCCGGGGTGTAAATGGCGGAGTAGAGTGGCCTGGGACACTGGCTTCAGAGTGGAGGATGACCAGAGACAGAGGACTGGGGAGTGATCACTAAGAGAGTCGGGGAGGACAGTGACATCCCAGATTTTGTAGGGGCGGTTAGATATAACAACATCTAGGATAGTGCTGGTGCCAGTAGAGTGGTTGAATCTGGTGGTCTGAGTGACTAACTGGGACATATCCAGGGCAGCAAAGGAGTCCCTTTTATGGGAGGCAGTGGAGGCAAGCCAGTTAACATTGAGATCACCTTGGATGACTTGCTCCAGTTTGTGAGGGAGAAATGTGAGGTAGTCAATGAGGGACTGGACCACTTGGTTTTGATTCCTCGGGGGTACATAGGAGACCATGAGGAAGAGAGGGCCTCGGGCATGGTCAGGTGTGATTTTTAAGGTGAGTGCTTGGGCTCCATAATCAAGTTTAGTTGCTGGGAGTTCCTGACCTACAAGGGAGTCCCATACGAGCAGTGCGCAACCACCACCGCGTTTGCCTACTCGGTCTTCCCTGTAGATGGTATATCCAGGGAGGGTGATAGCAGAGTCAGGGGTGGATTTGGAGAGCCATGTCTCTACCAGTGCAATTATATCAGGTTGATGTTGAACGATCCAGCACTGGAGGGCAGCAGATTTCTGTAGGAGACTGCAAATGTTTAAGGATGTAAAGCGGAGGCCAGTTGCAGTACAGGGTTTAGAAGGGCTGGAAGCCATAGGTCCTGGGTTTGGGTGTACATTACCAGATAATAATAACAGCAGTGTAATCATTCTGTTTAGTGTCCGGTGGCGATGGAGACCCTTGGGTCGACACCCAGCTGAGGACTTTACAATCAGGGTGCATGGGATAGATAAAGTGCGAAAGGTGGGAATGGCAGGGGAGAGCTGGGTCCAGGTCGGGCCTTGCAGGGCAGAGGGAGCGGGGTTGTTGGCAGGGTGGGGGTGTTGGGGGGTCACAGGTGTGTTGAGGGTGGGGGAGGGCAGAGTCACTGTGGGGTAGTCTGGGAATGAGGTGCCTAGTGTGGAGGAAAGGTGCTCAGTGCAGATAGCAAAATCACACTACCTTAAAACCTCTCTCAAAACTTAAATCAACTCTTAAGAAATCTCTACATCAGACTAAACATTACTTAAAGTGAGAAATCAAGAACATGTCAAGCAGAGGTCAGTCCTAGCATTAATTTCTTGCCAGAAGTTCTTAGAAGACTTCTGGATTGATGCACATAGTGTGAGAAACACTGGCAAACAGGGGCACATGAGATTCCTCCAGGGTAGATGCCAAAATTCAGTGTTCCAACCCGTACCTTGCTTGGAGGGTGAGTGTCAGCCAGTTTCTCCTTAGTCTGCTTACCAAACTGCAGAATGCAGTTTGTTTGAGAAGAAACAGCCAGAAATGAGCACCGTAGTCCCCTGGTGAGATAAGGCAAGAGGACGAAACTAAATAGCAGGCTTGGAGGGGATGGCAGTCAGAAAACAAAAGAAAAATTAACAGTTTGGGAGGGGTTGAGAATTAAACAGAGATAGTTTAAGCAGGGAAGTCCTGAAGCAAGTTGGGGGTTGGGGAGGACACTGAAGTATGCTCAACAGGAGACAGCAGTAGCCTCAGTACAGTTGTGGAAGGGGCTCTGCTTAACACTGGGGCACAGAGCTGGAAAAAAAAAGAACAGGCAGGGAGGTTCTAAAGCAAGTTTGGGGGGACACTGCAGCAGTCTCAACTGGACACAGAGGTCAAGGGTGCAGCCCACAGACTTACAGCTCTAAGAGAAGGCGCACAGGGCTCAGGGCAGATCGCAAAATCACACTACCTTAAAACCTCTCTCAAAACTTAAATCAACTCGTAAGAAATCTCTACATCAGACTAAACATTACTTAAAGTGAGAAATCAAGAACATGTCAAGCAAGCCGGGCCGGTGGCGCTGAGAGTTGAGGCGCTGGGCGCCACACCTCGCGCTATGCCAGTGACCCGAGTTCGGGAACAAGCTCGGGCCATCAGGGGTCAGCAGGGGAGGGAAGAGATTGAGCATCCTAAGGACTGCTCTCTCATCCTGGGGTGGGCTCTGGGGGATGCATCGCACAGAGGCGAACACTGATGGAGATCAGGGGAACTCTGAGTTTGCGTCACTACGCATTGCGAAGGGAGGTGCTGCAGCTGGTGGCAGCATTCATGCCACCGACGTCATTGCACGACCAAGCATCGGGAGAAACAGAAAAATGGAAAAAAAAACTCTGGAGGATAGGCGAAGGCACTGCCACTGGCTCCACACTCCCACGTTGGCCTCACTTCCTGGCCCCCCAGATCTGGACTTCATGGCTCACTATACTGTAAGATAGAGTGCCCTGGGAGGATAGGGCAGCCCTTCCCCATGGGGGCTTAGATCCGGGGGTGTATCCTGGTCAAAGTGAGGGAGTAGTTGCGGTGGCCACAGCAGGGAGGTAGAGGGCTGGTTGGGTAGATGCTGGAGAGAGTTCCTCTGGCTAGGGGCAAAGAAATAAAGTTAAAAAAAAAAAAAAGAACATGTCAAGCAGAGATCAGTCCTAGCATTAATTTCTTGGCAGCAGTTCCTAGAAGACTTCTGGATTGCTGCACATAGTGAGAGAAATACTGGCAAACAGGGGCAAGTGAGATTCCTCCAGATAGATGCCAAAATTCGGTGTCCCAATCCGTACCTTGCTTGGAGGGTGAGCGTCAGCCAGCTTCTCCTTAGTCTGCTTACCAAACTGCAGAATGCAGTTTGTTTGAGAGGAAACAGCCCGAAATGGGCACCGTAGTCCCCTTGCTTGGAGCGTGAGCATCAGCCAGCTTCTCCTTAGTCTGCTTACCAAACTGCAGAATGCAGTTTCTTTGAGAGGAAACAGTCTGAAATGGGCACCGTAGTCCCCTTGCTTGGAGGGTGAGCATCAGTCAGCTTCTCCTTAGTCTGCTTACCAAACTGCAGAATGCAGTTTGTTTGAGAGGAAACAGCCCGAAATGGGCACCGTAGTCCTCTTGCTTGGAGGGTAAACGTCAGCCAGCTTCTCCTTAGTCTGCTTATCAAACTGCAGAATGCAGTTTGTTTGAGAGGAAACAGCCCGAAATGGGCACCATAGTCCCCAGAACTCCCTTTCCCAGATGTCCTGCCAGTTCCCCACATACTGATGCCCTTTTTCCTGGCACCAATCCCTGAGCCATGTGTTGAGCTCAGTGGTTTTATCTTCTCTGGTCCTCTTCCTGTTTCCAGCCTTCCCTCATACAGGCAGAATCTCAGAGAATGATATGGTGAATGAAACAGATGATAATTTGTTTCCTAGTGTGGACAGATTAGATTTGGTTTCCTCCACAGAGCATTTAGCTAGGTCATTTGTACTTAGATGGATGAGGATGTGTGAGATGCCATCTGTGTCACGTGCTAGTTTAGCAATATGTTCTGTGTCTCTCCATCTTATTGTAACTCTTGACTGTCCCTTTTGCTGAATGTGAGACTCAACTCCTCATATCATTGAGGCCCCTGTGATTAAGATTTGTTTTTTAATGTCTTTGTTAGTAATGTGGTTCACTTTCTGCCTCTCTTTGGGCTTTAGCTGGTTTTGGCAAACTTAATTCCTTGCCTTGGTGAGTGGCAACGAAGACGGTGCTGAAAACCTGTTTGATTTGTGCCTGTCATTAGGCTTTTGCTGGGTTTGGCAGACCTCATCCCTTGTCTCAGTGGGTGGCAATGATGACAGTGCTGAAAACCTTTTTGAGATGTTTACTGGAGTGTTCTCATGTCCCCCAACCTATGTTTGGGGCGTGAGTTACTGATTGTGTTATGATGTTAAATGACATTCCAGCCTCCTAGTCTCATATTTCTCTGTGGGAGGGGTGCTGCTGGAATGAGGGTGTGATATGCAGGTGGTGGAAAGATGTGTTGTGCGGTTTTCTGGAGCTTTTCATGTAGGTGAGGTATCTCATTCCAAGTGACATGGAGTTGAGATCTGAGGTTCTCTTTTGCCCTGCATGTGGGACATTGACCCACCCTTGCTGCAAAGGATCTGAGAACGATAGTTTCACAGTGCTTGTAGCCTATTATTTCCATGGTTTCTGTGGGTGAAAACAAGAGAAAGAATGGGTGTATTCTGCATTGCAGGTTAAGGTCTTGAGCTGTGTGGGGTTGCCCTTTGTGTCTGAATGGTTGCTTCTGGTTGTTTCTGGCTGAGAGCTTTCTATTAGCTGACTGCTATTACAGTAGTGGGCACAGCAGTTGGTGAAGGCCAGTGAAGCTCAGCAGACAATAAGGCTAGGGGCTGTACCACTCTTGGCATATGCCTCCTAGGGGTGCCCTTTGTGTCTGAGATGTTCAGTAAATGTGAGGCTCAGGATGAAACAGAAATATATGTATTGTATGTATGCTCTGCCTTTGTAATTAGGATAGGTAGGAAGGGCGGGCCATGGAAGACCCTATAAAGGAGGAAGACCCAGTGGTGGGTGGGATTAGGGGTAGGGTGGGTGGGCAGAACCTTTGTTTATGCTACCTGTAAAACAATCAGCAATGCTCTGCCTTTTAGATGTACCAAGCCCTTGTTACATCAGCTGCACATAAAACCAAAGTACACACAGAACTGATAGGATAGAAAGGAAACTTGTTGTGTTTATGTTTAGGGGCATGAAGTAAGTGTTCCAATAACTCCCTTATGCTGAGAGAGCAGCACTTGACTGGGTCTGAGCAGAGCAAGCGAGGAGAGAAGCAGCCTCAGTGGAGAAAGGAGCCCAGACTGTGCACTCCAAGGGGGATTCACCCAAGTAGAACTGCTGTCAATGAATCCCTACTTTTGTGCCTGTCAGAGTCTGCCTTCCCACAGTGATTGGTCTCTCTCTCCCAGTTGGTGAAGATCAGTGAAACTCAGCAGACAGCAAGACTATGGGCTGGACCACACTTGGTGTCTGCCTCCTAGGGTTGCCCTCTGTGTCTGAGGTGTTGCTTCTGGCTGAGAGCTTTCTATTAGCTGACCACTATTACAGTAGTGGATACAGTAGTTGGTGAAGATCAGTGAAACTCAGCAGACAGTAAGGCTAGGGGCCAGACCACTCTTGGCATATGCCTCCTAGGAGTGCCCTTTGTGTCTAAGCTGTTGCTATTGGTTGAGAGCTTTCTCTTAGCCAGCCACTATTTCAGTAGTGGGTACAGCAGTACTAATGCTGATTTACATACAGTAACTAGGAATTCTGGGTAACTGTTCCAACAGCTCCTTTTGCTGAGAGAGCAGTGTTTGGCTGGGTCTGAGCAGAGCAAGTGAGGAGAGAAGCAGCCTTAGTGAAGAAAGGAGTCCAGACTGTGCACTCCAAGGGGGATTCACCCAGTTAGAACTGCTGTCAAGGAATCCCTGCTTTTGTGCCTGTTGGAGTCTGCCTTCCCACGGTGATTGGTCTCTTCCAGAACAACGTTTAACAGCCACATATAAGGGGCTATAATTTTAGTGGAAATTAACAATTGAATAAAATACATTAGTAAACCCATTACACAAGCATGAGATTTGGGCAAGAGGGCAGCATAGCAAAGCTGAGCAGTTCTGTCTGCTCATACCTTACAAGAAGTCTCTTCTACCATAAG
Organism: Neoceratodus forsteri; assembly: GCA_016271365.2. Taxonomy (NCBI): domain Eukaryota; kingdom Metazoa; phylum Chordata; order Ceratodontiformes; family Ceratodontidae; genus Neoceratodus; species Neoceratodus forsteri. The sequence continues at coordinate 97,450,974 of JADMNL010000030.1, forward strand.
AGACATCCCTCAGAGTCCCTATTATCTTATTATAAATCACTTGAGATTTATAGTAAGTTTAGAGTTTTTACAAAAATGTTATTGTGCTGTTCCCCCCCTTCCGGTGTTGGAGTGGAGCTGTCCCTACCAAAGCTCTTACATAAGCGCATGTTATACACAGGATAAGAGGTACCATGGCTCTGCACACTGACTGGCAGAAATCACATTACTGGTTTACGATGTGCATAGGAAACGGTGCCACACAGAGTTTTTTATGTTTATACTTAGGCACTGATTAATGACTAGATTATTAGAGCAAGCAGGTTAGCAAAAAATTATAAGCTGAAAAAACTTAAGCAGAGGGGCTGCCTTTTGAGGGTTGGGTGTTTGTATAAATTAGTGCTTTCCTTTAAAGTCTTTGAAAAGTTAGAGATACTCAGATGAGCTGAAACACAAATGTTTATTACTGCAGTATGTACAATATGTTTTCCTGGGAAAATGTATTAGTATTGTAGCTTCAGACTGTATATACTTTGCATGAATTTGCTTCAATAAAACAGACTTTTGTTAAAAAAAAAAGACTGACTTCTGGTAACGTCACTGCACTAAGCAGCAACTTTGTTGCATAATAGCTCCCACTAACCCCTTCAATAAAACTATATTTTCATTATACTCTGCACTCTAAAAGTGGTGGATTCAGCAGTGGAGGGTGTTATTTGCCATGGAAACCAGAAATAAACCAAGGTTGGCAGCAGGAGGGAGTAAACAACAAAAACTAACTTTAGCTCCCTGGACTTCAGCCAAGGGCAGCACATCTACTAGGCCTCCAGAAAGCATTGACCCCAAATCACAGAGTGGGTCCGAAGAAGAGGAGGAGGAATTCACTGTTACCTCCTGTGACAGAAATGGGAAGGAAAGAGTTAATGGTTTGGATTCTCTAGCTGGTGTTTTTTTAGCAGTTTAGAAAAAAACACACACAGGCTAAAATCCATTGTCCAGCTTGTGTAATTCTCACTCCTCCATAGCTGCTAGATGAGCGCTGGGTCATAAATCCTGAGTGGACATCTCCACACACACAGACCTGTCCACACACACAGGCCAGTTTGAATGGATTGGTTCATTCAAATATAAATTTACGGTTAAAAGGGAATATAATTGGTCACTGATAGGTGTTCAGTCTGATTGGGACAATTAAATACATACATATTAGATGGTTGGTGCATTCAAAGGGGGAATAGGCATTACCTATTCCCAGGAGAATATATAAGAGGCTGAAAGACAATGAAGAGGGTTACTCTTACTTTGGAAGCTGGAAGGGGAAACATAAACTGAGAGCCTACCCTTTTAGCTATGTCCGTAGGAGCTGGCAGTTAGCACAGGGTCCAGTGTCTCTTGTAAGGACAGGGAAGGGTAAGTTTAATATTAGCACAGTGCAGTAATAGCCTTTTTCTTTTGCCATCTGTTGTTTAAAAACATTTGTTTACTTTTCCTGTATCAGTGTTATTCTCTTGTGTCATAAATATATATACTGTAAATGCTCAGTGCACTTTCTGTTAAGTAAAAAGCCATTTATTTGCTCAACAGTTGTGACTGTGATATAATTTTTCTAAGGTAATATTTGGTTTCCACTGACTGAGGTAAACTCTGTATAGCATCTGCCACCCGAGAGAGAGACACACTACCAGACTTTAACTTGTGCAGTTGCATGTTTAATTATTCAAGTTTGTAGACTTGAAGGAGGTGCCAGAAGACAGTCCGGCTGGTGGCAGTGAATACCCGAGGACAGACACCTCTCTAAAAGCTGTTTCAGCCCAGAGGGAGAGGTGGGTTGTCACATATTGGTTGGCAGTGGTGGGGTGATGATAGCGGACTGTGTAGCACACTGAGATACAGAGTTTGCCAGTGGAGCAGTTACCTTAGCGTTGCAAAACAGGATATATATAAGAGAATACATTTGTACAACAGTTTTATTTGTTTCTAGTTAGCACAGTATAGCATAGCAGTAGGGAATGAGCTCCACAGAGTATGACTCACTTACTGTGCCACAGCTTTGTGAAAAGTGCCAGGAAAAGGGGATTCAGCTTGAGGGTCTAAAACACAAGAAAAAGGCAGACCTCATAGCTGCCCTCTTGGCACATGATCAGAAGCAGACAGTCTCTGGGGGTGAGTCAGAAACTGATGTAGTAGACCCCCCAAACTAGCTTGAGGCACTGTGGCTACAGCTGTTGCTGCAAGACAGGGCACTGGAGGTGAAAAGACTGGATGCTGAAGCAGAAACACAAAGGTTGGATGCAGAAACAAAAGGATTGGAAGCCGAAACAAAAAGATAGGAAGCAGAGACAAGAAGACAGGAAGCAGAGAAAGAACTGGAAGAAAAAAGACTGGAAGCAGAGAAAGAACTGGAAGAAAAGAGACTGGCAGACAGAGAGAAAGAACATGAAGAAAGAGAGAAAGAACAACAGCACGAGAAGGAGATGATGACCCTGCGCAGCCAGCAAACCGTGAGTAATTGTGGAGTGAGTTTGCCTCATGAAGCCAAAATTCATTCTAAATTGTTCCCTCAGTTTAAAGAGGGAGATGACCTTGATTTGTTTTTAAGGTGATTTTAGAGTATGTGACCAATTCCAATTGACTAAGGCTTCCTGGTCAACTTATCTCACACCCTTATTTACGGGGAGGGCTTTGCATGCATTCCCTGAAATGAGTAATGAAGACTATGCTGATTATGATAAAGTTAAAACAGTGTTGTTGAAATGTTTTGAATTAACTCCTGAGGCTTATAGAAGGAAATTTAGGGAGTTAAAGAAAAGCCCAGACAACAGTTATGCAGAACTGTAGGTTCAACTGCATACTTACCTTGATAGGTGGGTGGAGGGGGCTAAAGCAACCACTGTAGAACTAATCAAAGATATACTGGTGAGAGAACAATTCCTTAAAATTGTACCTGAGGACATGTGCATATGGCTCCTAGACCGGGCATGTGCCTCCTCAACAGAGGTGGCAGCAAGCGCTGACATGTATCTATCTAGCCGGCCATACACACAGCGTAAGTCTTATGGTGGGGGGGCAGCATATGGTTATAAGGGATCCCATGGGGGCAGCCCAAAGGAAACCAGCCTGCACCTGAGCCCAAAGTAGAACCCTCTGGTTCTAAGGGGACTCAAGAGACAGGACCCAAGAAATGTCATATTTGCAATCAAGTGGGACACTTGAGATATAACTGCCCTCAGTAACTGGTTAAGGGGCAGAGGTATGGGGGAAGGGTGATCAAAAGAGCACTGGTGTGTTTGTAGGGTGTGTCCAGTCTGAAAAAACACTCTCCTCTGTTGAGAATCTGCATCCCATTACAGTTAATGAAATAGTAACACAGGGACTGTGGGACACAGGTGCTGACATCTCCCTGGTAAGGCAGGATCTCATCCAGGCAGAGCAAATGGTGCCTGGGAAATACTCCAGGGTCCGGGCATTCACAAGGACACCAGTCCAATTACCAATGGCTAGAGTCTTCCTGAGCTGGGAAGGGAGCCATGGAGAAAAGGAGGTGGGGGTTGTAGAGGTCCTACCTGTAAATATGATTGTGGGGAAGGATTTGGACCCCAGGAAAACACTGGTGTGTGTTGTAACTCATAGTCAGGTGTGAGGGTAAGCTTCTGAGGGTGAAGAGGGGGTGACTCTGGGTGGTCCAGCCACACCCTCAGCAGCTGAGGAAGTGTCTAGCACAGGGGAGGGGCTAGCTAGAAGCAGCAGTCCAGAACCCCAGTCACAAATAGAGGAGCCCACAGGACTTTCTTCTGAAGGGACACTGGGAAGGGTCAGATGAGCGCAGCTGAGTGCAGCACAGCAAACTGACCCTACCTTGCAAAAACTGAGGGAAATAGCTCATAGGGCTGAGCACCCTCAGGGGGGTAAAGAGTCCATTTACTGGGACAATGGGCTGTTGTACAGAGAAGGTACAACAGAGGAAAGGCTAGACGGTGAGGTACTCCAGCAGCTGGTAGCCCCTAAGGTTCACTGTCAGCAGCTTTTGGCTCTCGCCCATGATATCCCTTTTTCAGGGCACTTGGGGGTGAGGTGCATGAAAAAGCGTCTAATCAACAATTTCTTCTGGCCTGGTATTGGCAAGGATGTGGCAAATTATTGCAGGATTTGTCCACAGTACCAGCGGGTGGGGAAAATGGGGGACAAGGCCAAGGCAGCCTTGGTGCCCCTGCCCATTATTGACGAACCCTTCAAGAGGGTAGCTGTGGACATAGTGGGGCCATTAAGCACCCCAAGTCACACTGGCAAGTGGTATATCCTGGTAGTTGTCAACTATGCCACCAAATACCCAGAGGCAGTGGCCCTAACATCCTCTGAGGCAGAACCAGTGGCAGATGCACTGTTGGGAATATTTAGCCGGGTGGGCTTTCCCCAGGAGATACTGACAGACCAGGGTGCCAGTTTTATGTCAGGGTTAATGAATAGTTTGTGGGAGAAGTGTGGGGTAAAGCAGCTCAAAACCTCCCCATACCATCCCCAAGCTAATGGTCTGGTGGAGCAATTTAATTCAACCCTTAAGACCATGCTAAAGACTTTTGTTGACCAGCATAAGAGGGACTGGGAAAAATATTTGCCTCATCTCCTATTTGCATACAGGGAAGTCCCACAGGAGTCCACAGGGTTCTCACCTTTTGAGCTCCTATTTGGTCATAGGGTGCAGGGGGCCCCTAGGTTTGATTCGGGATGAATGGGAGGGTGATCGTGCCTCCCAAGGAGAGTCTGTTGTGGAGTAAGTCCTGAACTTCAGGACCCGCCTTAAGGAGCTCATGGGGTTTGCTCAGGAGCACTTGGCCACTGCACAACAGTGTCAGAAAGTCTGGTATAACCGTGGGGCCCGAGCCAGAGAATATGAGGTAGGACAGCGAGTGATGGCACTCATCCCTGTCCGACAGAATAAATTACAGGCAGCATGGGAGGGGACATTCTCCACTGTCCAAAAGGTTAGTGATGTCAATTACATGATAGAGCTATCAGACAGGAGATGCAGGCGAAAGGTGTATCATGTTAACATGCTGAAGCCCTACCATGAGAGGGAGGAATTGGTTCTCGCTGTATGCAGTGCCCCAGAGGAAGAAACTGAGATGGATCCACTGGTGGACTTGCTTGGGGAGGCCAGGGTTGCATCCTCTGTGGACAACCTTACCCTCTCAGAACAGCTGACACCAGTCCTGGTGCAAGAAATTAGGGGTGTGCTGAGAGAATTTGAGGACATATTCACAGGGAAACCAGGGTACACCGTGATGGCAGAGCAACACGTGGATACAGGGACCCAGGTTCCCCTGAAACAGTCCCCCTACAAGGTACCTGAGCATGTTAAGCAGACTGTGAAAGAGGAGCTCAAGGAGATGCTGGAACTTGGAGTAATCCAGGAATCTAGTAGCTCCTGGGCATCACCCATGGTACTGATCCCCAAAAGGGAAGGCACCAACAATTCTGCGTTAATTACCAGAGGCTTAATAGCTGCACGGAGTCTGACACCTATCCCATGCCCAGAATAGAGGAGACCCTGGAGCGACTTGAGGGAGCCAAGTATTTGACCACAATAGACCTAACAATGGGCTATTGGCAGGTACCTTTGACCCCTGCAGCCAGGGAAAGGTCAGATTTTGTCACTCCATTTGGTTTATACGAATTCAAGGTAATGCCATTTGGAATAAAGAAAGCACCTGCAACCTTTCAATGGCTTGTGGGTTGCATTCTGTCTGGGGTAGGTGAGTTTGCATTGGCTTATATGGATGATATAGCCATATATGGCCAGACCTGGGATGAGCACATCAAAAATGTACAGGATGTGTTCCACAGGTTAAGGAATGCAGGTCTGACAGTCAAGGTGGAAAAGTGCCAGATAGGTATGGCAGAAGTGTTCTACCTTGGGCACCAGGTGGGTAGTGGACACATCCACCCAGAGCCTGCCAAGGTTGATGCCATACTGGCCTGGCCTACTCCTACCACAAAGAAACAGGTCAGGGCATTTCTAGGGACAGTAGGGTACTACCAAAGGTTTGTTCCCCACTATAGCGATCTGGCTAAGCCCCTGACAGACTTAACCAAGAAGGGAAAATCAGATACCGTGAAGTGGTCAGAAGGCTGTGAGGTCACTTTTCAGAAGCTAAAGAAGGCCTTAAGTGGCCCAGCTGTATTGGCTAGCCCCAATTATAGTTTAAAGTTTATGGTCCATGTGGATGCCTCAGATCATGGGCTGGGGGCTGTGCTGAGCCAAGTTACCCAGCAGGGGGAGGAGTACCCAGTTGTGTATCTCAGCCGGAGGCTTTTGCGCAGAAAGGGGGCATACACCACAATCGAGAAAAAATGCTTGGGAATAGTGTGGGCCCTGCAGAAGCTGCAGCCTTACCTATATGGGAGAGAATTTACTGTGGTCACAGATCATAATCCACTGATTTGGCTTCAAAGGTCAAGTGGGCAAAATGTAAAACTACTACGTTGGAGTTTGGTGCCACAGGTATACAACACGACCATCTAGCATTGCAGTGGCAAACAAAATGCAAATGTGGATGGGCTATCTAGACAGGGCTAACAGCATGGCTGGATACTTTTGGGCACTTCCCAGTAATTGCATGAACAGCTGTGTCACTTGGGGTAGCCCAAGGGACATGCCTTCATTATCTGGGGGGGGGGAGATGTGACAGAAATGGGAAGGAAAGAGTTAATGGTTTGGATTCTCTAGCTGGTGTTTTTTTAGCAGTTTGGAAAAAAAACACACACAGGCTAAAATCCACTGTCCAGCTTGTTGAATTCTCAGTCCTCCCTAGATGCTAGATAAGAGCTGGGTCATGAATCTCGAGTGGACATCTCCACACAGACAGACCTGTCCACACACACAGGCCAGTTTGAATGGACTGGTTCATTCAAATATAAACTTAAGGTTAAAAGGGAATATAATTGGTCACTGATAGGTGTTCAGTCTGATTGGGACAATTAAATACATACATGTTAGATGGTTGGTGCATTCAAAGGGGGAATAGGCATTACCTATTCCCAGGAGACTATATAAGAGACTGAAAGACAATGAAGAGGGTTACTCTTACCTTGGAAGCTGGAAGGGGAAACATAAGCTGAGAGCCTACCGTTTTAGCTAAGTCCGTAGGAGCTGGCAGTTAGCACAGGGTCCAGTGTCTCTTGTAAGGACAGGGAAGGGTAAGTTTAATACTAGCATAGTGCAGTAATAGCCTTTTTCTTTTGCCATCTGTTGTTTAAAAACATTTGTTTACTTTTCCTGTATCAGTGTTATTCTCTTGTGTTGTAAATATATATCCCGTAAATGCTCAGTGCACTTTCGGTTAAGTAAAAAGCTATTTATTTGCTCAACAGTTGTGACTGTGATGTCATTTTTCTAATGTAATATTTGGTTTCCACTGGCTGAGGTAAACTCTGTGTAGCATCCACCACCCGAGAGAGACACACTACCAGACTTTAACTTGTGCAATTGCACGTTTAATTATTCAAGTTTGTAGACTTGAATGAGGTGCTGGAAGACAGTCCGGCTGGTGGCAGCGAATACCCGAGGACAGACACTTCTCTAAAAGCTGTTTCAGCCCAGAGGAAGAGGTGGGTTGTCACACCTCCCAACAACTCTGCTGAAAACTACGCCATTTAAGCCAAACCCTAGAGACAATCTGTGCAGAGGCCGAAGAGAGCTGAAAAAAAATTAAGCAGCAGGGAAAGCAGATGTAGAGTATAGAGGAACAACTTACCTCCTGCTCAGAATCCATTGATCTCCATGGTGGAGCCATCCTTCAGCTTCACAACCACTCGCAGATCCTACTTAATAAAATCGAAGATCTGGAGAACTGATCTCAGTGGGTAAATATCAGGCTCCACAGCCTACAAGAACATACAGAAACTGGGAACACAGCGGAGTACATTGAGAGCTTACATCAGGAGGTGTTCAATCTTGACAAAGATACGGCGTTAAACATCATTAGGACTCACCGAGCACTAGTGGCCCCACCAAAGGACCAGAAGGCTAGGCTGTGCTCCATCGTTATTGCCTTCTTGGACTTCTGCACCAAAGAAATGGTGCTGTGGAAAGCATGGGCCATGAAAGAAATTAAATGTGGAGATACCAAGCTGTACCTTGAACCAGACTATGCACCTACTATGATGGCATGCCAGAGGCTCTGGTTTCCAGTCATTAAGGCCCTACACGGCAATGGTCTTATGGCTCAAGTGGACTTTCCAGCCTGACTCCAGGTCACATCATACAAGGGAACAAAGATTTTTGACTCGGTCTCAGAAGCCAGGAAATACCTTGCCTCCTTGGAGGTGGTGATGGATGATTTAATTAACCCTGCAGTGGTGAGGGAGTTGGAGAAATGACAATGGCAGCTGGTGGGAGGCTGCTTAGATTACAGAAGTAAACCTGGGAAATCCGGGACCCATCCAGATGCCAGCACCTGGTCAAACATGAAAGCCCATGTAAAAGCTACATCTTGGGGCCAAGCAACCCACACCTCTCTGACTCAGCAATCCATGGCAATTGTTCGTGCCCAGGGATCCAGCGGACTTGCTTGGGAAGAAGATGATGCTGGTTTGCAAACCTGAGTTGAATAAAATGGTTGATCATGTTTCTGTTTACTAAATTTCTTCTTTGCTGTCTGGTCATTGTATTGTGTAACCCTCTGTGAGTCCCTGGGGATGGAGACCACTCTGGGACTGCAGGACTTTCCCAGGTAACTTTATGCTCAGACTACAATGCTTACTACTGTTGATGTTTCATGTTTACCCTCACATTATCATATGTGGATGTAGAAATATGATATGATTTATATGGTGCTCCATTTTTGAAGCCAGGACTTGCAAATGATTCTTATTGCCTTTGTATTTCCACCATTTGGTCGGGCATATACTTGCCATTGACCATATTATTTTATCCTGATTAGTACCATACAGATGTGCAAGCTTGGGCAATATACATGGGACTCTTTTTGAGAGACATTTGCATGGGACCCTATCCTGTGTTCCAATAGGTCCCTTGGAGGATCCTTAAGTATACGTTTTGGGATATCTATTAACTTCATGTTGTTTTAGCTCCTCAGTTTTTGTCATTGAGCTACACAGTTTGTGGGGATCTTGAACTATTTGCAGAGTATAAGGTAAACTGAAGGGGTGCAGGATCGATCGGGGGAGGGGCTTGACGTTAGCCTACTGGCTGTCAACCTACCCAACTGATCGGGGGAACCCCATCCCTGTTTAAGAAGATTGTGGGAGGGAGATGTGGGAGCTGGGTGTGGCATCTGTATGGTATTGGTGATATCACATTTGCTGCACAAGTTTGGCTCATTTTGGGTCTTGCAGCTTAGTACAGGACTCATTCCTGTGCCTCCCATAACCATTGAGCACCCAGAGCATGATGCAGTTTTGGTGGCACCTTGGAAGAGTTTTATCTTGGCTGAAGGACATATGCAGTATATCTGGGTTATGCCCCAGTTGATGTTAGTTGTTCTCAAATTTTACTGTTGTTTCATTGTTTTTATTTGGTTGGATAATTTGACTGCACGTCTCTCCCTCCCCCTCTTTTCCCAATCCCATACCCAGGTCATGGAATAGCAGCCAGGGCAGGAGTTGGTCTCTCAGGATGCAAACTGGGAGGACCGATCCAGAAAGATAGTTTAAATATTGCTCCTGCAAGAGCTAGGCAAGATGAATACTCAGATTGCACTATTACAGGAGGCCCACCTTATGGATAGTGATCACCAAAAGTTGTGCCGTAAAGGGGTGGACTCAGTAGATGCCTTCTCTTACCATGCACATCCACATTGGAAAGGCACGGCCATCCTAATCCATAAAGACTGCCTCATACAACTAGAGAAAGTAGAATCAGACTTGGAGGGAAGATACAGTATGTGAAACCTTTAGCTCTTTATAGAGACATTCTTTGTACAATATTAAGTATTTGTGCCCCTAATGAGGATAAGGAAGCATCTCACTTTCTTAAAAAAAATTTCCTAGATGTCACAGATGCTAATGACTGCCTTTGCATCCTGGGAAGAGATTTTAATAGCATTTTGTCTCCAGCTCTTGATAAGCATGGTGGGGCATCCGGGACTAAGATTGGAGCTGCGGGGTCCATGTTAAATAGATTAAGTCAAACCCTGGGGTTGTTGGATATTTGGAGGTGGGTCAATGGGCAACAGAGGGATTACTCACATTTTTCTGACAGGCATAATTGTTACACCAGGATAGATATGCTGTTTCTACCAGAGGAGTAAGTGTACACCCCCTCCCTCTGTCAGATATTGCCACGCACTCTCAGATCAAGTGGTGAAACTGACCATGGAACTGGACCCCTTGATGCAGAATTCCCATTGGTGTTTTAATGCAGGCCTCCTGAATAATCCAGATTTTAAAGCCCTTATAGAATCTACCATTAAAGATTACTTAATGAACAATCTAGCAGGGGCCACTTCTCTTGCAATCCGCTGGGACACACTGAAGGCGGTCCTTCGTGGGGTTATTATTAAGTTTGCAGCTGATTCTAAGAAGTGGAAAGAATGCGAAATGAGGAAACTGGAATTAGAGCTTGCAGATTTAGAATTCCAACACAAGCTCACCTTAAATTCAGAGGTCAAGGAGACCTTGGAGGAGAGGAGAACCACCTTGAAGGCCCTGGTGACTGCCCAGCTAGAGGGCAGTTACAGGAGGATTCATCAACAATATTTTGAGAATGGCAACTAAATGGCACAGCCCTCCTCTCCCCACCATGGCCAGCCTCTGACTAAACTGGAAGGAGTGCGTACTGTATACAGTATGCGATCCTTGAAAGTTCCCTCAGTGGGTGGCCACAGTGGGGAGAGGAGGGCTGGGCCAGCCACAAGCTCAGGGATGGGATGGGAGAGCTGGATGGTGGGGCACTGACAGCTGGGGGTGGGGTCCACTAAACCACCAAGGAAATCATATATAATCATATGGGCTGATCAGGTACAGGGAGAAGTTTCTGCTAGATTACCAGGGAAGGTATATCTTATTGACATGGGGATCAGATTGGGGGGGATCAGCTAGAGTAGACCATGGAATCATAATCTTAATTCTATGGGGATCAGGCAGAGGGAACCATGGCACGATGGCACAGGTTGCCAAAACTCCCAGAGGGCAAATTTCTAAGTTCCCTTCGACCAGCCCTGGCTGGTCTAACAGTACTTAGAAATGTGCCCTCTGGGAGTGTTTTGAGAATCCCGGAGTAGGAGATATGGCACCCTGCATCTATCGCAAACCCCCTAGCACCATACCACAGCCAATTTTGTGCCACAATGATGGTGCAAGCCCCTTCTGGTGCAGATAGCTTGCAGTTGCCACCGCCTGCCTTTGAGAATTGCTCCCAGTGCATCATTTAGCACAAGGGGCACTTTGTGCCACTCCTTGTGGCTCAAGCCCCTTGTGCCATTCTGGCAGTTTTGAGAATAGGGCCCTATATCTTTTTCTCTTGCTTTTAGGTTTCTTTTAATTGCCCACAGTACCCCGTTCACATGTGCAACAGTTTCTGAGGGCTGACTAGCTCAATCTAATTTATCTGTAACAATGATTCCAAGGTCCTTCTCATAAGTGGATTGTATTAGTGTTGTTCCAGATAGAATATAGCAGTGTATTTTGTCCCTATTCCCTAGGTGCCTGACCTTACACTTGTCCTTGTTAAAACACATCTCCCATTTAGTGTCCCACATTGATATTTTATCAACATCAGCCTGTATTTGTCTGTGGTCACCAACAGGGCTGTGTACACCACCCAATTTAGTATCATCAGCATATTTAATTGACCACGATGTTAGGTCCTTAGTTACATCAGGGATAGGGTTCCATATATCTAGGAATTTTTCTAGTCTATCACTACAGACAAAATCCAGTCTTTCATATGATGATCTGGTACTAATTCATCTAGCCATTCATTCAAGGTAGGGATGGAGGTTTGTTTCCAATGTCTTAGGATTATGTTTTTAGCTGAAATCAAAGTGGGCAATAGCCATAAAATATTAGGCATAGACCAATGCTCTAGTTCAAAAGTGATGCCCAACATTACTAGTTTGTCAGCTGGTACAATCTTTTTATTCACAATTTATTTGCAAGCTCCAAACATCTTATCCCAGAATTTCTAAAGTAGCAGGCATGTCCAGATAATATGTGTAAAACATGCACTAAGCATGCTTTAGCAATGCAGGGATCCACAAAAACATGTACTAAGCATGCTTTAGCCATGCAGGGATCAACAAAAACATGTACTAAGCATGCTTTAGCCATGCAGGGATCCACGAAAAACATGTGGAAAATGGTGGAAAGGGTGCTGGAGGTCCTTAGGTCCCTGAGGGTAGACGAGGCACCTGGGCCAGACAGAGTACATCCCAGGGTGGTGAGGGAGCTGGCAGAGGTCCTGGCAGAGCCACTGGTGGATCTGCTCAACACCTCGCTAAATACGGGATGCGTGCCCAGAGATTGGAGAGAGGCACACGTGGTACCTCTCCACAAAAGTGGGCCCAAGGATGAACCAGGGAACTACAGGCTGGTGAGCTTCACTGCAGTTGTGGGGAAACTGATGGAATCTATCCTCAAAGAAAGGCTGGTGCAGTTTCTTGTGGATAATGATCTGCAAGACGACAGACAGCACGGGTTTGTCACTGGCAGATCCTGTCAGACAAACTTGGTTGATTTTTTTGACTGGGTCACGAGGGCACTGGACAAGGGCCATGTGGTAGATGTAGTCTACCTGGATTTCAGCAAAGCCTTTGATTCAGTGCTACACAGAAGGTTGTCCTGCAAGCTGAGGAGTCTTGGTATAGGGTGGAAGCTATCCTGATGGGTAGAAAACTGGCTGAGGGACAGGCAACAGAGGGTAGTTGTAGGGGGAGAAGCATCAAAGCCCAGGGCAGTGACAAGTGGTGTTCCACAGGGATCAGTACTGGGACCAGTCCTGTTTAACATTTTCATCGCAGACATAGCGGTTGGGATCAAGAATAAGATCAGCCTCTTCACCGATGACATCAAGATCTGCGCTGAGGTGGATGGGGAGGAGGGTGGCAAATTACTGCAGAAGGACTTGGCAAGATTCGAGGAGTGGTTGCACACCTGGCAGCTTGGTTTCAATGCCAAGAAGTGCAAGGTGATGCATTTCGGAGCCAAAAACCCAGGATACGCTTCTGGATGGATGGTATCGAACTGTCCACATCCGACGAGGAGATGGATCTGGGGGTGCTGGTGACCGGGGAATTAAACTACTCAGCCCAGTGTAGGAAGGCAGCAGCTAAGGCTAACAGGATGCTAGGGTGCATAGCAAGGGGGATTACATCCAGATGTGGTGAAGTTATATTGCCCCTGTACAGATCCCTGGTGAGGCCGCATTTGGAGTACTGCATGCAGTTCTAGTGCCCGTACTTGAAAAGGGATATAAAACTACTGGAGGCAGTGCAGCAAAGAGCAACAAAGATGATCCAGGGGTTGAGGGACATAACTTATCAGGAAAGACTAAAAGAGCTCAACATGTATACCCTGGAGGATAGAAGAGAGAGAGGGGACATGATCGAGACCTTCAAGTACCTGAAGGGGATAAACAGAGTAGGTTTCCAGGATGGGTTCACTATCCAGAACAGAAGAGATACCAGAGGGCACTCCTTGAAGTTAAAGGGGGACAGATTCAGGAGGAAAAGGAGGAGGCACTACTTCACTGAAAGAGTGGTAACAGGGTGGGATGCACTGCCTGAGCAACTCGTATCAGTGCAGACTGTGGGGTGCTTCAAGAGAGGGTGGGACAAGTTCAAGGGAAAGTACATACCGGGGAGGTTGGGGGAGGGAAGAGTTAATGGGGGGGCAGCTGCAGTCTAATGGGCTGAAGCGCTGCATACTCGAGCAGACTAGCTAGCCAATATGGCCTATATCTGCTTGCAATTTCGTAAGTTCGTATGTACTATGTATGCTTCAGCCATGCAGGGATCCACGAAAACATGTACTAAGCATGCTTTAACCATGCAGAGATCCATGAAAACATGTACTAAGCATTCTTTAGCCACACAGGGAGCCACGAAAACATGTACTAAGCATGCTTTAACCATGCAGGGATCCACAAAAACGTACTAAGCACGCTTTAACCATGGCGGGATCCACAAAAACATGTACTAAGTGTGCTTTAACCATGCAGGGATAAAACAAAAAACATGTACTAAGCATGCTTTAACCATACAGGGATCCACAAAAACATGTACTAAGCATGCTTTAACCATGCAGGGATCCACAAAAACATGTACTAATGCAAAAAAGTGCACAATCATGCACCTCGGACATAGAAACCCAGGAGCTGAGTATAGGATGAGGGAGGGTGGTGACAGTCACTAAGCAGGAAAAGGATCTAGGGATTATTATATCTGATGCCCTCAAAGTGGCAGGGCAGTGTGACAAAGCAATGGGTAAGTCAGTGGGATGCATAGGGAGAGGTATCACTGGAAGGAGGTGGGAGGTGGTGTTGCCACTGTATTGCTCACCTGTTAGACCTCACCTGGAGCATTCCATCATGTTCTGGAGGCCGCACCTCAGATAGGACATAGACAGGGTGGAGGAAGTCCAGAGGAGGGCAACTAAAATGGTGCAGGGGTTGCATCAAATGCCCTTTGAGAGAGACTGATGGAGCTCAACAGGCACACTCTGGAAGAGAGGTGAGCGAGAGGGGACATGATGAAAGCTACGAGTACCTCACAGGGGTGAACAGGGTGCAGGAGTGGAGTCTCTTTCAAAGGAGAATGAGCACAAGGATCAGAGTGCATACAATCAAGCTGTGGGGGGGAGTTTAAGAGGGATGTGAGTAAGTGCTACTTCGCTGAAAGACTGGCGGACTCCTGAAACAAACTGCCAGTGGAGGCAAAAACAGTAGGGGGGCTTCAAGCATACATGGGATAGACATAAGAGAATATTAGTAAATAGGCAGGGAGAAGAAAGGGTTGCCAGAGACCAGTTAGGGTCTGTAGAGGCAGACTAGGTTGGCCAAGCAGTCCTTTTAATCTGGCAAAATCTGTTTCTACTACTGTGTGGGCAAATATGGCACTACAACTTAACAGCCAAATTCGAAAATTAGATGAAGTTGTATTTGACTGAGGATTTGCTTGGTATGTACAAAATTGCTTTGTCCTTACTTCCTCCTTGCATTACACGTATTTGTGAGCATCATGGCAGGAAGAGATCTGGTGAATTTAATTGTAGTGACGGATGGAGAAACTGGGGAGTCAGGGAGGGAGAGGGCTGTCACTCATTGGAAACACTGTTGCGAGGGCTTGGACAGGTTAGGAAGGGATTGTTTTCCATCTGTAGTTAGTTATGGAGTCTAGGAAGGGGTATGGTGGACATGTGGGCACCGGCAAGTGACAGCACATACCAAAAAGTCAGCAGGCGCTGCAGAAAGCTAGCCACCCTAGCCAGCCCCACCTGCAAGCTCTAGGCACCTGATGTAAGCCAGAGAAGGATAGCCCTTCCTTGAAAAATTCTGGCAACAACTCTGCACAAAAATACACTAAGGCTCCACACCACACAGACTACACAGCATGCAAACACACATGCAGGCTTCACCTCACATGAACACACACAGGCTCCACACCACACAAATGCACACTTGCACCATACCACACAAACAGGCTCCACAACACACAAACAGACTCTGCACTACATAAACACAGGCACCAGTGCACCATGCCTTGAGAAGTTTCTATATATCATGCAAACACATAAAACTAAACATGGGCAATTCATCACTCCCCCTATGCATCAGCCAAATGCAATTCTGTAAACTTAATAAGTGTTACAAAATAGTCTTTTCTGTAAAAGGAGTTTGCCATTCTGGGTGATGGATGAGAGTCCCCAGTAGATGTTTTGGAGGTTGGGTTTGAAGATGAGCCCCTTAAACCAGCATTGCCCAAGGAGATCGTTAAACCCTTCCAAATGACAATTTTCTGTAATCCACTGACTGTGCTGATTCACTATTGTTACTAGTACTGCGGGCGGCTATGGTAACAATTTCCCACAGTTTTCAAGGGCCAGTGGGCAGGAATGTTGCCTTTTATTTATCACCCAGTCTTTAACTACTGGCAGATGCTTATGTTCTGCCTTCAAGTGACTGCCACACTGCATGTCCTTGATACTCACACATAGATCTGTACCAAGCTACTGGCAGCTGAATCAGGGCTTCCAACACCATAACCACTAAAATGCCCGGTAACCCCATCTGGCCAGGCTCCCACTATGAAGACACATTGAGTGACAATTCAGGATGAGGGTTTTTGCAGAGGAGAGGGCCTCACCATAGGCAGACTCCATTTTATTGTCAGTTGCTTGGTAGTCGTCCCTTTTCCCTTCCTCAAGCTGTGCCATGCAACAGGTCACAAACAGGGGGAGTACGCCAGATAGGTAGGCAGCCTGGCAAGTGACAGATCTACTGGCTACTGGGGGAGCCTCTTCCTAAAGTCACAGTGGATGGCATTTTCTGGAAAAAGACTCTCGCTACTGTGGAGCCCCACCAAAGTTCTGTTCTGGCCTCATGGCATGTCCATCTGGTGTTCTGCAGAAGAGCTGCACGAGCTGGCAGTTGCAGGACTGGAGGCAAAGACAGGAATTTGGCTTATTGCCACTTTCATTACAGCTAAAAATGTGATTCTTAGGCATTGGAAAAGCCCTAATCTTTGTTAATTTACAGAATGGTTACAGGATCTATCAGAGCTAGCTATGAAATATTAGCTTATGAGCAGATTGTATAAATTCTGTGATATTTGGGAACCATTTTTAGAGTATAATATGTCTTAAATTATTGAGCTGATCATCCTGTACTTACAGTGGCTATTTATTTATGACTTTTTAATTAGTGGAGTTGTTATAATTGTACTATTTTACATTTATTATCCGTGTGATGTAATATTTATAAAACTAATAAAGTGCTAATTATAAAGAAGGGATTTGCGTCCCTGGTAGAGATTTGTCATGCAACAGCCTTAGGCTTTGTGGTACTTGCATTACGCAGTGCTAACTGTGTTGGGATTCCCACTGCTGGGATGGCCATTCATGCTGGGAGATGGTAAGACCCCTGAGGTCACTGGCAGTCACTGTAAAACTGCAGATCAGTTTAATTGTCCAAACATGCTGTAAACCAACGGACAGTGACCCCAAATCCTCCCCTACCCCAGACAACTTGAAAATGGCATCATGAAAAAAATACTTAAAATCAGCTACAAACCTAACTGTGCTCCAGCGTGCCACCCATTCCATATGATTTCTAGTTTTAAAAAAAAAGGTACCCCATGCTGCTCCCGATATCGTGAGTGTTTATCACCTATACTGCTGTTGCTAACTAGATTGTTCTGTGTTGTCATCTGCACAGCATGACTTCATGATGAGGCAGAAGTGTCAGAAAGTACTTAACACCAGGAAGGCTAACACCATAGAAAAATAGAATTTGACAGCAGATAAAGATCGCTTGGCCCTTCCAATCTGCCCATTTTTTCCCCATCTTTAGTATCATCACAGACACTACTGGATCTCTGTCTCTTTCTCCCTTCCCCTTCCTTTCCACTAAGATTCCTTTGTCTCCATACAGTGGAGCAGTCTTGGCCCTTCTGCTTTCAGATTCCTCTTGTGCCTATCCCATTCATTCTTGAAGCCCAACACTGTTTTCACCGCCACCACCTCCGCTGGAAGGCTGTTCCAGGAATCCACCACTCTTTCTGTGAAGAAGTACTTCCTCACATCCTTCCATGGGCACTTGTTATCTGAAAAATACTTATATTCTCAGCCTTATTTATCCCTGTGAGGTATTTAAAGGTCTGTATCATATCCCTCCCCGCCCCTTGCTCCTTTCATCCAGGGTGTACATATTGAGGTCCTTTAGCCTCTCCTTGTAGTGCTTTTGATGCAGACCCTGCACCATTTTAGTTGCCTTCCTCTGGATGCCTCCATTTTATGTCCTTCCAGAGATGTGGTCTTCAGACCTGGACACAGGACACCAGAAATAGATGAGACCAAGTGCTGGAAGACAGAAGCATGGCCTTTTGGAACTAATCAACTGTGTCATCTTCTGCCTTTCAGTCCTTTATTTCTATGGGTGCACCACACAACAACAACAGGAAGAGTATGGATTTTGATACATAGCAACACTTAACCATATACTATAATATCTTAACATAACTAACAAAATAAAGTATGACTAGATAGTGCAGTTCAAACAATGATAGTTAAAGGGGAACAGTCCAGCACTATAAGCCCTTCACCCAAGTGTGAGAAAGGTCCCAATTTGCACTGTGTGCAAAACTTATTTTTTTTTTAAATACTGTTTACTGCAGTACAGTTGAGCATATCAGACTGATTTTGCTGGCTTGCAAGCTGGTATTTTCTGTAACTATAAAACCCACAATCCCCTGCAGTTGACATCAGAGAAGGGCTGCAACAGTGTGAGATTCAATAGCCTTCAGTGCATGTCAGAGTTTTCATAAGCTCTGATCTTTTGTTTGCAGCTCTCACTGTCCTCCCTGGGTTAAGTACAGTCACAGCAGACTGACACCAAACAGCTTGGCTACACAGTGTCCATTTTGCAAGGACACACACATTGTGTTGCAGGATAAAACATTACTTTATTGTGAAAATAATAAAATAGCAGTGGTTTGATACCAAACACACCCTCCTTGTGTGGCCAAACATTTTCGCCCGACTCTCGGGCTTCGTCAAGATCGGGTGAAAGCGTGTAGCTGAGCTGTTTGGTGTCAGTGGATTGTTGTGTTCTTGGAGCTCTAGTCTCTGCAGTCTGCTTGCCACCTTGATGTGTTTTCATGGCCTCAAAGGACTGTACTTAGCCTGGCGAGAACAGTGGGACTGGCAAACACCTGATTGGAGCTTATAAAATTGATAACATGCACTGCAGGCTACTGAATCTCCCAGCAGGACAGAAGCTCCCAGCGCTGTGACACTGTGTGAAACTGCAGTTTCAACTGTGAGCAGGTACACTGAAACAAAAAACACACTAGAAAAAAATCATTGCTGGAGCCAATGTAACAGTTCAAGCAGTGAAGATTTAACTGCAAACAGTGAAGCACAAAACAATAGCACTGATACCCCAAATACCAGTGCGGTTCTTTTATACTCACACAGTTCACAACTAAAACATTTTTTCCCTTAATATTGAAATCTTCAAGTGCTGCAGCTCTCCTCTGATAAAAACACAGAAACTTAAACAATGATGGCAGAAAAAAACACTGTTCATCCAGTTGTCACAGGGTCAAAACCCTGCAAACAAAAACAGTGCAGCAAATAAAGCCACAAGTAAAATGTCAGCTCCTGAAATGAGGTTGGTAATAACACCGACCATCACACAATGCACGCACACCATACAAAACAAATGGGAAAAATACAGTGTCTTTGTTAGCCCCCTGCACCCCCTGATATGGAGGGTTTTGCCCACCGCAGTCCCTGGAATTATTATAGTCAACTCCAAGGTAGTGTGGACCTCAAGGATAAGGTGAAACTTGGGAGGGGGGGAAACTTTGTTTGTGAGCCAAAAAGAAACAAACAAATATCAATATCGGGAGACATGGAACCAAACCCTGGTCCCCACCACTCCAGGTACTTGTGCCTTAGCCACTCCACCACGGGAGCGGCTTGACCAGGTACAGCACTTGAACCTTCTTTAGCCCTTCCTACACTCCACAGACAGTGACAGTGGTAGTGGTAATTCACTATATATATTATACCTCTGTCACTGTCATTGCTTTCAACTTTACCACAGCGCGGTTTCTTCCACACTGTTCAGGCAGTGACATATTGATCTGGTACCAATCCAGTCTGCCCATAAACCCTAACAAACCCAGGACCTACTATCTATACAGGGTTCTAACCCAATCTCCACCCCCATGCTCTCTGCCCTACCAAAAACACCAGGAGCAACCACTAAGCCCTTCACTCTGTCCCAGTCATGTTTTAAACCATTAATAGTTTTGGCGCCCACCTCATCAGCTGGCAGATTGTTCCATGGCTCCACCACCTCTTCTGTAAAATGAAACCTTCTCACTTCCAGCTTGAATCTCCCACCTATTCAGGTTCCACTCTTGCCCCTTTGCTCTCGATCTGCTACTTATGCTAATAGTTCTTTGCAATTTCACTTGTTCATTCCTTTCAGGAACTTGAAGGTCTCTGTCATATCTGTCCTCACTTGTCTGGCCTCCAGTGAGTACATGTTCAGTACCATGAGTCGATCCTCACAAGATCTGCCCTGCTGGCTCCGAATCATTTTGGTCACCCAGTCTATACTGCACTGCCTCCAGCTTGACATTATGTTTCCTTAGGTGAGAACTCCAGAACTGGGCATAGTACTCCAGGTGGACCTCACCAGTGATCTATGAAAAGGTAGTAATATCTCTTTCCGTCTGCTGTCAATACCCCTTCCTACACACTCCAGCATCCCATTTACCTTACTGTAGGCCTTGTAACACTAGTTTGATTGTTTTAGGGAGTCACTAATGATAACCCTTAGGTCTCTTTCCTCAGAGTTTGTACACAGGTTTACTGCACCCCCAACCCCATCCAGTACTCAGCCCTCAGGTTCCCCTATGTGCAATACCTTACACTTTTTGGTGCTGAATTTCATCTGCCAAACCTTTGACCACCTCTCTAGCTTTTGTAAGTGTTTCTGCATCTCCCTACCTCCCTCCTCACTGTCTACCCTGCAGCAGAGCTCAGTGCTATCTACAGAGAGACACATATTGCCCTGGATTCCTTTTCCCACATCACAAATGAACATATTAAAAAGGACTGTACCCAAGACCAGTCCTTGTGGCACCTCACTGATGACCTTTCTTTCTTCTGACTTGACTCCATTAACCACAACCCTCTGCTGTCTTCCTTCCAACCAGTTTCTCACCCATTTAATTGTGTCTTACACTGTGTCCTGATCCTCTAGCTTCTTCAGCAACCTTCTATGAGGCACAGAATTGAAAGCCTTGCTGAAATTAAAGGACAGTAAATTCACAGCATGGCTCTTAACTGCTGCCCTCATTACCCAGTCAAAAAATACCATCAGGGTGGTTTGACAAGGCCTTCCTGCAACAAACCCATGCTGTTTAATGTCTTGAAGTCCACTGCTCTCTGGGTAGTATACAAAGTCCTCTTTGACTAGTGCCTCCATCAGTTTAATCACAATCGAGGTAAGACTGACAGGTCTGTAGTTACCCAGTTGCTCCTTGTTCTCTGCTTTATGAAGTTGGACTATGTCTGCCACCCTCCAGTTATTTTGAACTACCCTTGTCTGAACTGAGCTATTGAACAGCCCCACCAGGGGTTCAGTTAGCTCTGGTGCCAGTTCTTTGAGCACCCTCGAATGCATCCCATCTGGCCCCAGTGCCTTATTTATCTTAAAGGCTGCTAGCCCTTTCCAAGCCCTTTCACTTGTAAACACCTGCTGCCTCATCTCTGGGATCCCCCTTACAGCTTCCTTAATGCCACTCTTCGGCAGAGGCCTCTGTCTTCTCTTGTGAATACAGAGCAAACGTAATCATTAAGAATGGATGCTTTCTGCCCACCCCCCTCAAATACCCTACCTCCCACTGTTAGCCTAAAAAGTCCTCCTCCTCCTCCTCCTCCTCCTCCTCTTCTTCTTTCTTTTTTCCTTGATGTATCTAAAGAACTGTTTTCCCCACCATTGACCCCCTTCTGCAATACTCAGCTCTGTGTCTGCCTTCTCTGGCCATCCATTTGGTTCTGTTGTTCTCATTTGGTACTCTATTCTTCCTTCCCTTGTTTTTTCTTGTACCGGGTGAAGTCCTTCTTTTTGGCTCTCACTGCTTCCCTGACCTTTCCAGAAAACCATATTGGTCTCTTGTGCCTTTTTCTTTAGATTACCATTCTCATGCAAGAATTTGTTGCTTCGAGAATAGGGACCCCCATCTTTCCTCCACATCCCTGATGCTGTTTACTCTGACTAACTTGTTCTAGACCATCTCCCTCATCCATTTGAAGTCTGTCCTTCTGAAATCTAGGACTTTAGCCTTTTATGAGGGCTTACTTATCCCAAGGGACAGGTCAACCCATATAGAGTTATGGTTGCTACCCTATTGGCTCTCCTACCCTCACTCCTCCTACCACTTCTGAGTTGGTGAACACCACATCAAGGATGAC
Source organism: Neoceratodus forsteri (assembly GCA_016271365.2). Taxonomy (NCBI): domain Eukaryota; kingdom Metazoa; phylum Chordata; order Ceratodontiformes; family Ceratodontidae; genus Neoceratodus; species Neoceratodus forsteri. Next base: position 97,473,120 of record JADMNL010000030.1, read on the forward strand.
AGCCTGCCTAGTGGGTTCCTTAACCAGCTGCACCAGTAAGCAGTCCTGCAGTTTCCAGCAGGGTCTGACTTCTAGAGCTCCTGACCACTGGAATAACTCATCTGGCAAGTTATGATCCACCACCACCACTGCCTTCCCCTTTTCCACCCCCCTTCTAGTACTACCCCTAGCTCCTTATCTCTCTCTCTCTGTCCCCCCCACCCATCCTGGAGGTCTGTAGATCACCTCATTCATAGTTTCTTGTCTGAGGATGCTGTAAGCTGAACCCGCAGTGATTCTGGTTTCCCCCTGATGTTTCCATCTTCCACTGCCTCTATGCCCTCTCTGACATATAGGGCTACATCTGCTCCTTTACCCTTTCCTGTATCCCATCTAAACATGGCGTAGCCTGGGAGTGTCAGGACCCAGTCATTCTCTGTGGCCCAAGTTTCTGTGATGGCTACTACATCCATCTCAGTGTCTGCCACCACTGCCTGGAGCTCACTAATTTTATTTCCCAGAATCCTGGCATTAAGGCAGACCCCCTTCCATCTTTCTCCTGATCCCCTCTTACTTCTTCTTATTCCTTGTCCCTTATTCTTCCCTAGTCACCTTCATTTTTTTTATTTTCCAAGCTGAATGTAAACTTTGTCAGCCCTCCCTCATTGGCCTCTTCCCCTAACCTCATCTGAACTTCAACCTTACTGTTACCTACGCAGGGGAAGCCCTAGCTAGGTTCCCCACCTGATCTCCCTTCTCAGTGGTTCCTCTAGCCTCTGTCTCCCCTGCAGTCAGTTTAACTGTTCAATGTGAACATCAAATGTCTGCCCCAGAGCACTGGCTCCCTCTCTCATCATCCAGTCATTGATGTCAGCTGCAGGAGATTCTGGGATTGGCAGCTACAGAAAATATTGGCATGCAAGTCAGCAGAATCAGTTTGTTACCATCTACTACACTGCAGCAGTAAACGGTAAGGAAACAATGCTTTTGCACACAAAGTGGGACAAGCCCCACACTTGGGCATGGGGCGCTTAGTGCAGTCTGTTCTCTTTAATAAATATTCTATCTAAAACTTAATAAATACATAAATTCAGCATAAACTGAAATATATCTAAGTGTTATGCTTTCTCCAAGTGTCCTTCAAGATATAAGCTCTTCAAGGTTACTCTATATTTACCCTGGTCATCTGCTACAACCCAGCTCAGGGCACCCACAAGTCACGAAGGACAAATGCATCCAATGCATGACTTGATGACTGTCAGGTTTTACAAGGATGTCCCAGTTCTGTAACATATTTAGTTAATAATTTATTCAGTGTTGACTCTGATCATTATTTACACAACACTGATACTAAAACTAATTCCTTGACATGCAATAAATATTCAAGAATGCACATTTTTTTCTCGGTAGCATATCAAGATTTATGTTTGTGCATTATGAGAGATAATAAATGTGTTGTGCTATAAAACATATGCACGCCAGCTGAATATCTCATTAGAATCTTTTTTTACTGCTTATTTTAAACTCATTGGTCACTTTAGGTGTGGTAAATTAACTTCTGTCGTAGATAGGTACTGTAGCTAGCAATTTGTCTCTGTTGTTGTAGATAAGTGAGGTGACAGGATAGAGACCTACAAGTACCTCACAGGTTGAACAGGGTGGGGCTGGGGGTCTTCTTCAAATGAGAAAGAGCTCCAGGACCAGGGAGTGTATGAGATGAAGCTGGGGGGTGGAATTCAAGAAAGATATGAGGAAATGTTTCTTCACTAAAAGGGTGGTAGACACTTGGAACAGACTGCAAGTGGAATTGGAGGAGACAAAAACAGTGGGGGAATTCAAGCATGTGTGGGCTAAACATAGTGATATATTAGACAAGAGGTAGGGAGATGAGAGGATCCCCAAAGACCAGATAGGGCCTGTGGAGGCAGATAAATCAGGGAACATCTGGGCAGACTGGGTGGGCCAAGCTGTCCCTTTCTACCAACAAATACTGTCTTTCTGTGTTTCTAGGTACCATAGCAAAGCTGGTTGGTGAAGAAGGCTGTCAGCACTATACACTCCTAAGAACTGTGGAGTAGTTTTGGGAAGCAAGGTCACACAGCATGTTTTATTTTGCAACAGGTATGCTACCATTGCTTATGTAGAGTGTGACCTTACTAGATTATCTTACTGTGTCCTCTGCCTGCTGGTTTTCTATCACTCTCTTCTGTTTCTTGTTTTCCCTCAGGAAGGAGGCCACAGCAATGGCTATGGACTGCGGGCTGGATTGAGGGGATTCAAAGATGCCTTCGGTTGGTGTGAGAAGAATGAAGGCAGACTGCGGACTGCCCAGAAACCCAACCATAAAGGATCGTATTCCAACCAACCATTATTCTATTTTATGTAGTCTGTTTACAACCTGCATATATGAACTATACAAATTTTATTGCAGTATTGCGGTTCACCCCGTTCACTGCTGCGTTTTGCAAAACTTTTTGCAGTTTGTATATGCCATGTTTTGTTTGGTATAATTTTAGAGAATAGAGTGCTGGAGACTATTTGATTAGTGAAGCTGTGCTTGTTTGTATGTTTGTGAACTTTACTAGTTAAATGTTTTACTTTTTAGTTTATTGACTTTGTCTTTTCCCACTGCTGGTCACGTGGTTGTGCTTATAGATTTAATGCGCATGACGGTGCTTGGTGTTTTTGATTCAGTATTCTCCGTCTTTGCATGAGTCCATCTAGCTAGCAGTTGTGTGAGTCTGCATTGCAACACTTGGTCCTGCTTCTTTTCTGATCCAAGTTTTCATGCGTTAGTGCTCCCGGTTGTGTTTTTTAGCTGATCCCTGTAAGTTTGCTTCGGCTGGAAGTTGCAGGCATTTCACTAGCAGCTTCCTTTTTTGCGAAGTGCGTGAGTGCTACTCCACAGATTAGCAATACAAGTGCTAGTTGCTTTCCAACTAAGAAGTAAGCTAGTCTTTCACTAACTATTCTAGTTTTACTGTTTTTCTGTTTTTTAAATGAAATGTTAGGTTAGTTTTATTTTTTATATTTTAAGCTCTGTGTGCCATATCAAAAATAACTTGTGATCTGAGCTGAGTTTTGAGCTACACATTTACAAATCTACAGACTCTAAGATTCCAAGTTTTTATTTTTGTACATTGAAGCAATTTTCTCTGACCTTCAGTCTACTCAGTTCCTTGAAGCAAGAGCAGAGGATTCAGTGACTTATTTTGCTGTCTACACCAAGGACACTTTGGGATTTCTTTATTTTCTGATATGGCCAAGACCCCACATTGAAGCTGAAGCTGAATCAGCTCCTTCTGGCAATGAATTACTTATTTGAATCTGGTTTCCTTTGTTATTGTATAGCTAGTATGTTCTGAGTTTGTGACAACTTTTCTCAGAAGCTGGCACTGGAAATCGATCACTGGAAAGTGGCAGATCATTAGGATCCTGGTTTTGTTGGTCTTTATGAAAAAGAATTCAAGGAACTCACTGAGACTGTGCTTACATAGAAACATACAAGTTGACAGCAGATAAGGACCGCAAGTCCCATCCAGTCTGCCCATTTGTTTTTCTGTCTTATAAATGTGCCATGGGCCTTTGCTCTGTCAATGGTCTATCTATTCATACTCATCTGTATTGCTCCCTTATGCCTAACCCATGCCTGTTTGAAGCCCTGCACTGTATTCATATCCACCACTTCCTGAGGTAGGCCGTTCCATGCATCCACTACTCTTTCTGTGAAAAAGAACTTCCTCACATTACCCCCTAATCGGCCTCCCTCGAATCTCATGCTGTGTCCTCTTGTCCGCTCTAGGTGTTAAAATTATTAAAATTTACAGGCATAAGTTATAGAACAGTTCAGGGCAGGTTGATGTATTATCAGATAAGGGGGCCCGGGACATGATTCTACATAAAGCTCCATTATTGGATCCAGCTGGGGTGCACCTTGTTGATAGCAATGTTTTAAGCCCAGCGTGTTTGAAAAATAATTCTTATAAGCAGGCTTACAGTGAGCCCTCCCTCCCTAGAAAGCTGTTTCTCTATGGCTTATGTCGAAGAGAAAGGGAGACTGATAGGAAGCTTAGACTAATTGTAACCAACTTATTTGAACAATTACTTAACATTGCAACCACTGATCAAAATGCCTCAATAGTGCAGATATGGGGTAATGATCTAGATACTGATCAAATTTTAATTCAGGTTAAATATATAAGCCGGTATGATAAAATCTTGCAAAATCTTTCTATACTTGATGCAATGGGCCTGTATATTATTACTACTGACTATGTTGTGGATAGCAATGAAAGCACTCTGTTTGCAACAACACAGAACTCTTAGCATTCTGTACTTCATAAGCAGAATAAACTTCCTCAAGAACAAGCTGTTCCAGAAATTGAATACAATATTTCAATTTCAAATAGGTTTAGTCCACTTAAGGATCAAGGTGACTGCAGGATCTACCTCCTAATATAGGGACTGATGATTTAGGAACAAAAAATATCTATTGCTTATATCTTGCAATATAGCTGGCTTAGTAACAACATTCACAGGTCAAGACTGCATAGCTTTTATGAATCAAGTCCTAATATTATGCCTTCAAGAGACCTGGCATCTGGCAGCTCATGATGTCACTATAAATGGCTATTCTACTTTTCAAATCCCCAGCAGTAAGCACTCTAAACACGATAGGCCATCAGGTGACTTAGTTACCTGGTTTAAGGTCACAGAAGATTTATCAGCTGATTTATTATTTTCTAATTCCTTTTCTCAGTCCTTTTTTGTTAAATTGGGCTCATCGGAATTTTGCTTAATTAATGTTTATGTATCCCCTTGTAATTCAAAATGTTTTAATACTAAAATTTGGGAGGACCTAGATGATCTTATTCATAAGTCTTGGGCCACTACTGCATGTCAGAAAATGTTGATGTGTGGTGACTTTAATGCTAGATTAGGGAGCAATGACAGATTCTTTGTCAGAGAAGTACAGAACTGGCATTTTGAAAATGCTTTCAAATTTCCCAGATCCTCTCTAGATTTAAGAGTCAATGACAGAGGTCTTAAGCTTGTAGATATTTTAACATCTTATACTTTAGTACCGCTTAATGGAAGACTCAAAGGAGATGCTATAGGCAATTTTATGTATTATAATAAGCTTGGGCCCTCAGTTATTGATTATGTATTCTGGAATGACAGTATGAATATATGGGATACATATGTGATTCCCTCTAGAGCTAATAGTGACCACTTTCCTTTGCTGTTGCAATATAAATTTCCAGTTAAGAAACCTTTGGTCTTGTGTTTTGACAATTTAGAAATAAGGAACAACACTAGAGTTAAATGGAATCACACTCGTAGCAATGAGATTGGTTTCCTTGTGTGTAGGTACTTTCCTAAAACAGACTGTACCCTATAGAGTGGCACTGGATTGGTCAACCGATTGGAGTCATGTTTTGAAGTAATTAGGGAACTTCTCCTGGTAGCTATTGGTAGCTTTGGGGTTATGTTGCATAATTGGTATAATGACTGCTGCATGTCTAAGAGGCAGTAAAATCAGTTAATTAGAAAAGTCAGACCTAGCAATCATGAAAGCCATTTTAAACTATTAAACCAAGCTAGAGCTTCATACAAAAAGTTAATTAAAGAAAAACAGCTAACATTTCATCATATGCAGTGGGATACGATGCTGAGGGCTATCAATAATAATGACCGTCATGCAGATTAGCAGATGGTCACCCATGGTACAACTAATTATAAATCTGGATTAGATTCTTAAATTTCTTTGGCCACTTGGCAAATGTATTATTCAGGATTTTTTTTTTTTGATTCAAGTCATTCTTATGACCCGTTTGAGTTAAAAACAGATATATCTTACTTTGTATTTTGTAGGCACTCTGATGTGTATTTTGCTATTGCATCTATGAAAAACACAAAGCACCTGGCCCTGATCAGATCCTTGCAGAGGTCGTTCTTGATTTCCCTACACACTGGGCCTCACTTTTAATGTCAATTTTCAATTTTTTTGTTACACATTTGGATTTCCCTAACTCATGGAAAGGGGCCATTATTATTTCAATACATAAAAAAGGGGACATGTCTGACTCCAAAATGTATCATCCTATCGCTTCGCTAGACAACTGTTGTAAAATTCTTTCTAAAATAGTACTCTCCAGACTACAAGAACAAATTATATTATTGGGTGATTTGTCAGAGTTCCAAACAGGCTTTTGGGCTGGATATTGCACTGTAGATAACTGCTTTATTCTAGCTCATATTTTTGAAAAATATGTTAAACTATGTAAACAGAAAGTGTATTTGGCTTTTATAGAGTTTAGGTTTCCTTTTTATTCTGTTTCACGCTGTACTTCATGGTCAATAATGAAGGACTGGGGCATAGCTGTCAAACTCATTACTATTATAAGAGAACTATATCATAACACTTGGGCTCAGGTTAAAATAGGGACAACTGGACAATTTTCAACTACTTTTAAAATGAATAGTAGGGTCTGGCAGAGCTGTGTTTTGGCCCCCACTTTGTTTTGTATTTACATAAATAATTTGCTGATTTCTTTGGACAAATCTTCAACTGAGTCACCTAGAATAATAGATAAATTTTGTCCAGTGTTGGCATATGCTGATAATCTCATTCTATTATCATTATCATGATAAAGGGGGCTACAGGGGAAACTGGATGATCTAAATGACAATGCTGCTAAACATAAGTCATCTATTAATGAATATAAAAGCCAAATTATGGTAATGGGCTCAAATAAATTAACTAATACCTGGAGACTAGGTGGGAAAAAATTTAGTACTGTGAAATCTTGGCCCAGATATTCAAACTGCTCCCAAAATGTGCGCAACAGCAGGAGCAAGCACAATTCAATTGCACATATGCACAACAGACGTGCTATTCAAACATGGAGCAGAACAAATTGCGCAAGCAGCCAACGTCTGAATATCGCACAAACTGCGCCATAGCACAACCAGGAAGGGGAAGCTGAGCAGAAAGGTTGCGCCATAGTGCAACAAGGGCAGCCCAGCTGAGCAGTCCAGAGGTGCCATAGCGCAAGAAGAGCCCCCAGCAGAGCAATGGAACTTACAACCAGGAGGCAGGCTGGGGCCCACCGCCAGCCATGCCACACAGGGCACAGGAACACACTGCAGAACCAACAAGACACCTGCACACCCCAAGCACAGCATCACTGGGGTGGGACGGATGATCTACTGGCCCATGGGAACAAGCCAACAAAGCACAGCAGGCCATGAGCCCAGCACAACCACTGGCAGGCTGAGACTGCCACACACAGGGTTGACAACCACAGTGCACATCAGCCCCTGATGCACAGCACACCCTGCACCGTGACCCCAAGACACCACCCATGTGCAGTGACTGGCACTGCAGGAAACACCATGCATCCCCCGCACACGCCAACCTCTGTAGCAGAGAACCATACAAGCCAGACCCACCCTGTGCACCCAGCAGTGGTGGCAGCAGATGGCAAGACCAACAGAAAGTCACTGCCACACTGGAGACACCTTCCCATGCACACACACGCACACACACACACACACACACACATACCCAGGACCATACCACCCCAGATGGCATGCACACCACTGCAACTGAGCAACCATAGCCAGCTGCAAATCAGAGACCAACACAGTATTCATATCAAAATATATATGTATTAGAAAAATGTAAAGTACAAAATGAACAACAACAAAACTATTTACAAGAGGGGGTAGGGGTACAAGGTAGGGGTGGGCAAGGGGTAGGGATGAACAACTTGGAGAGGGAAGGCAGGGTGGGAGAGATGGGTGAAGTGGGAAGGGGAAGCTGGCCTAAGGCCTAGCAGGCTGGTCCTCCGCTGCCTGGTGCCGTCGTGTCTGGCTGTGCCTCCTCCGTAGGCCATGGCACTGGATGTCCTGGAGGATGGTCCTGTTTTCCATGGACACCCAGGTGAGCTGTTGCAGTGCCCGCTCTATTCTTCAGAGCACAATGAGGCCTAGGAAAACGGGAACACAGTCAATGGCTGTGACTGACCACAACCCTGAACACCACCCAACCTGCAAGCCATATAGCCCAATGTCCCGCACCTGTGATGGTATGCACCCACCCACAGTGAACATGCACATGGCCAGCCCAACCAGGCGGCACCAGCTATGTGCACCACTGCACACACACACTGCCCATGTCCATCACAGCACAAACAATGCTGTCAAGTGACGTGGCAATGTGGTGTGATGCAAGTTCCACAGCCATGTGCCCAGTGCATGCATGGACCACCAGTGACACGCACACACAGACATGCAGTGACACTGGACAGTGATGAATGTTGCCTGTGTCGTGCATGGTTGTGTTGTGCATGGCTGGTGGTCATGCCCACCCCCTCCAGCATGCAGTAGCATCCATGATGTAATGATACTCACACTCCGCAAGCAGCTGTGGCTGCTGCTGCTGCTGCTGTGGCCCACCCCTTGCAGCACCACCGACCGCCACCGGGGCCCTGCCACGGCCCTCCTCATCCCATGCCTGCATCCTCTCTGCCCAGCCTGTGGGAGACAAATGTTGAGAAAAACATCAGTGTGACTCCAAAGCAGACTGCCCCCTGCCCCAGTGAGAGTGCCTGCCCACACAGCCAGACCCATGCATCTCACACCTGCACACACTGACACAGCCAACTATGTCAGAGCCATCACCCATGCACAGCCACCAAAACACACTCACACCCCTACAGAGAATACAGGTGCATAGATGGTACACCCACCTGGCTTAGGCACAATGCCCCTCCTGGCACGTGACCGTAGCCGCTCATGCAAGTCCAGCTCCCTCCTGCGGAGGTCACTGTACCTGTGCCAGCACTGCTCAGCAGACCAGTGCCACCCAGTGACCCCCACCAGGTCATTGGCCACTTGCAGCCAGACCTGGGTTCAAGCTATGGTGAGTGGCTCCTCCCCATACAGTGCCCCATAGTGGGGCTCTACCAGGGCCACCAGGTTGGCCACCTCCACTGGGCTCCATTGGAGTGCCCTCCTGCATGCCATTCTTCCAAATTTACAGCAGGCAATATGGCCCCCCTGCACGGCAACCCCAGGTGGAAATGTTGCGCAATAGACCACCATAGGTTCCAATCGCGCTGTTCGTATAGCGCCATCGGTCCACATAGCACTGTCACCCAGACAGCGCATAAGACCATACATGGCAGCCGAACAGCGCCAGTGGGCAAAGGTCGGACACCAGGTCAGGGTCTGGACGCGGGCCACGCACAGCGCCATCTGCGCTCGCATCCTGCGCGACCGACCACCTGCGTGACAGTGCCACAGTGGACTATTGCGCGGTAGTGCCGCCGCGCCATATAGTGCCCAGTGCTGTAGCGCCACTGGCACAATGGTGGCCATGGGCTGAATTGCCGATCGCGCACAGCACATCATCAGCGCGGCAGACGCCTGCGTACGCTACCTGGGCATGCGCAATGCAGTGTACCGCACAGTCACAGATCTGCACTATTGGCTCAGCCGGCTCAACCGTACTAGTAAAAGCGCAATGCAACGATATTCAGCCGACACATGCAAATCATCCAATCAGCCATTCAAAGGCGCAGTGGCATGATTTGCATCTCATTACAGTTGCTCCACTCCTAATTTGCATGCATTGCACTATAAAAGTGCGACAGTGGGCTGCGCTGGCCAGATTTGGTTACTGCAGGTGAGAGGTGAGTTGCATGCTGTGGGATGTTCTGGACAATGGGCATGGGATAACGCTGTAGACTGCACAGTGACAGGTGTCCACTGCCACCCATACAGATCGCCATGACCAAGCAGAGCCAAGGTGAGGGTGAGGATGGTGGGCGAAGGAGGAGGAGGCCCAACTTCACCACGGCAGAGACCGAGACCCTCTTCCAGGCCTACCTGGAGGAGGAGGCACTACTGAGTGGATGGCGGGGCACCCCTCAGGCCCGTGCGGCTGCATGGGAGGGGGTAGCCCGGGCAGTGAACCTGCACGGAAGCCACCAGTGCTCTGTGCAGGAATGCAAAAAGAAGATTGGGACAGACCACAGGAGGGTGAAGGAGAAGGTGGCAGCCCTCAGGGCGGCACATGCTGGCACTGGCGGGGGCCAGCCAGCGGTGGTGGTGGAGCTGACCCCGGCTGAGGACCGACTGGCTCCATCAAAGCAGCGCAGTGCTATTGAGGGCATACCAGGAGGTGGATTCCAGACAGGTGGAAGCCCATCACTGCACGGTATGACATGGTGGTGGTGTTGGGGGAGGTTGTTCACATGCACTCACATGTCCTCTCTTTCTGTTACAGATCCTGTTCGTCTTCAGGGGACAGTGGTGGTGGGTCCAGGCAGTGAGGATGACCTGCTGGACATGGAGGAGGGTCCATCCACCTCTGACACCAGCCAGCATGCACTGCACCAGCATGCACGCTGGGCTGCCAACTCTGGTGTCGGTGATTCGGGTGTGGGGGTGCACAGCCTGTGTCTCAGCAGTCTGGCATGCAAGCATGCCAGCACGCTGTGACTGTGGCTGTAGCACGTACCTGCACCATTGATGATGCAAGGACTGCAATGGGCAGTGACATGTGTGTGTCCCATGACGGACACACAGCAGGCCAGCACATGCCCCTGGGCCTTGCTGGTTCCAACTTGTGTGCCAGCATGTCGGCACAGTCCCAGGCTGTGCCTGTCAGCACCGGTGGGGCAGCACCGGTGGCTGTGCAGGTGTCTGGCACTGTTGCGGCCACAGCGGTGGAACAAGTGGTCCCTGGGGCACAGCGGTTGGAGGGGCAGCAGCAGTCACCCACCAGGTCTGGGGGTACAGTGTCCAGCGGTGGCACATGCCCGCCACCCTTTGATACGCCCATTCCTGGTCCAGGCGAACAGCACCCACCCTCAAGGGATGTTGTGCATCAGGACCTTCCACACCCTGGGGGACAGGATGCCGTTGTGGCAGAGTACCCATTGGATGAGCACACCCACCTGCTGCGGGAATCAGTACAGCAGCAAAGGCGGGTTGCAACGTCTGTGGAGGCACTGTGTGCGGCTGTGGAGTGGCACAGCAGAGAGTGTGCTCTGGACCGTGCAGAGATGGTCCATATGCAGATGGATGTGACTGCCTCCATTGACAGGCAGACCCAGGCATTGGTCGCTGTCGTGGCTGCATTGGGCACACACGCAGGTGCTCCTGTACCGCGCACCCCGCACAGTATGCTCTCCACTTCCCGTTCCCGGCGTCGTGTGACACCAGGCCTGTTGATGCTGGGTTCTGCTGTGGGCATCCCAAGCACCCCGGTGCAGGTATGTTTGGCATCCTACAGACCCCACTGTGGATAAGGTCGCGATCGCGCAGTGGGACCCCTGGTGGTCCATCGGTGCCACCCCATGTGGCCCCTGCTCAGCCTGCCAGTGCTGTTGGGTCACGGCGGAGCCGCTCACACATCCGCGGTGGCTGTGCAATGGTGCAACATGACTGACCTGTCTCCCAGTGCGGGTCCTGTCTGCTGCTGCCCTGTGTGCACTGTGCGTCATGGTGGGCAGTGCACTGGTGGGTGCCCTGCCCATCACGCCGACATACGGACCACCTGCACACCATCCCGACTGCTGTACACAGGTGCGTGTGCATGATGATGCCTGCATTGTACTGTACACCAAGGTGCAAGGGTGCCCAGCATCTGACACACGTACTTGGACAGTACAGGTGGTGGGTGTGGTCTGTGGATCTGTGTGTTTGCCATGTCTGTTCCTGCTGTGCTGTGCACCTGCCCATGTATGCTTTGTGCCTGGTGTGTTGTGTGTGTGTGTCCATATGACTGTTCGCCCCTCCCTGATGGTGTGTTTGTGTGCCTGGTCCCTTCCACCCCCTTGCCATCATGCACCCCTGGTGTGTTACTCTGTGCCTGTGGGTTGCGCCAGGACAGTGTTGTTTGCACATGGCCCTTGACTTACCTGTGTTGTGCATAATGCTCCTCCGTGATGGTGTCCCGGTGCAGCTGGGCCTGCCGGATCAGTCGGGGGTCCCACCGTCCAAGGGGGGGCTGCTCATCACCATCAACACCGGCGCCGCTGGCGTCCCCATCGCTGTCCCCCTCTTCAACTTGTACAGCTATCCCACAGTCATTGGCCATGTTGTGCAGGATACAACAGGCCAGGAATATCCCACAAGCCTTTGAGGGGCTGTACTGTAGGGCACCGCCGGAGGTGTCTAGGCATCGGAAGCATGCCTTGAGCATCCCAAACACCCGCTCAATGATGTTGCATGTGGCAGCATGTGCCTCATTATAGCGTTGCTGCGATGGGGTCATGGGGTGCCGGTACAGTGTGAGCAGCCAGGGACGGAGTGGGTATCCACTGTCACCTGTGTAGAGATAGTGCAGATCAGTCTCATGTTCAGGTCCATATTGCCCATATCCCTGTGTGCCACTACCATGGCACCTGTGGCATTCCCACCCTTGCCCCGAGTTTGCATTTCCTACATGCATACTCACCCACTAGATGGCCTGTGGGGATGTCCCCACTCTCGAATCGATGGCATAGTGCGGACTGATGCCATATAAAGGCATCATGTGCTCCACCAGGGTGTGTGGCACAGACATTGATTATGCCCAGTGGCATCACACCACCTGGCAGTTAACACTGAAGCCCTTTCTATTCCTGTATGCGCCCATCGGGCCAGGTGAGTATAAATGGCCACATGGGTGCAGTCTATGGCCCCTAGCATGCCAGGCATACGTGCTACCCTGTGGAATGCCTGCATGTTTGCTATGCAGCTCTGCCGCGGTGCTGGGGAAATGGATGTGCTCCGCGAGCATGTGGCAGCAGCTGTGCTGAGGAATTGGGTGAGGATGCATGATGTGGCCGACTGTGTGATGCCTGTGGTGTCCCCTGTTGGCCTCTGGAAGGTGCCCGTGGTGAGCAGGCACATGCAGGCTGTCACCTAGGTCTCCACTGATGGAGCATGACTCCGTCGTGAGGGTGCCTGCATCACATCACTGCACAGCTCACAGAGCCGCCTCAGTATTGCCCTGTTCAGGCAGTACCGGCCCACGATCTCTACATCTGTGTACAACTCAAAGCTGATGCGGGCACGGTACTGCCTGTTGGGGGCGCGCTGACAGGCCCTCCACGGCCACGCCCCCGCACCTTGCATTCTCACCTCATTACAGCTTCCATGTGGAAGCTGCCACTGTCCATCTCCTGGCTTGTGCCCCCCAGGCTGCTGTTGCTCTGTTACCCCGCTGTCCTGACTGCTACTTCCACTGCACGGCACCCCACCCGCTGGCCTCTGCAGCCTATGGCCCACTTGCTTCCTTGTCTGCCCTGGCCTGTCACTGTCTTTCTCTCTCTCTCTCTTCCCACTTGGCATCCCTGTGGCGTTCTTCGCCCTTCCTTGAGCCTTTTTTTTGGCTCATTTCTTCAAATGTAACTTCCAGCTGGTCCGCTGTTCTTGCGTGCGACGAAGTCTTTGGATATCGCATTGCGCTCTTTATGCATGGATCCACCCCCTTCGGTTCCGCATGCCGTCATTTGCATTGCGCTGTTGCTCAGCATGTTTTCGGTGGCGCAACTGCCTCCTGCTGAATATCGCAGAATGGCGCACTTTTGGACTTGTGCAGGCGCAACCCTATTGCACATGGCGCAACCCTTTTGAATATCCCACCCGTTATGTTTATTTGGGTCTTCATTTCTCAAATGATGGGAAATTTATTTTATTTATTTATTTATTTAGTTTTTGTTGACCGGGTAAGGTGCACTAGCCATATAAATGACTATTTTCAGGCACGACCCGGGAGAAATACAGGAAATAAAACATTTTTACAAAAGACAATACAGGAGCATATAGACAGTAAGTGCATACAAATACATCAATACAGTGTAAGTAATGGCAAAACAATATGATACACAGTAGAAACAACTGATTTAACAAGAAAAAATGTAGCAATAGTAAAAATAAAGGAGGGCGGCACAGCAAAAGTCTTTAGCAACATTGTGGCAGAAAACATAAGTTAGGTTAAGTTACGTGAGTGTGTCAACTGGTAGTCAAGGGGGAAGGAGCAAAGAAAGGAGGCATAATCGAGGTGGGGGAAGTGTAAGGGGATGAGAGAAAGAAAAGGGGGTGAGGTAAGGGCTTTAAGTTAAAAGTTGTATAGAAACAGGCTAGGAGACAGGATAGTGCTGAGAGTAGTTGGTTGAGGGAAGGAGCTGTGAAAGAGGCTATGGGTAGGGGAAAATACAGTGAAGTGAAAGTGATGTGCTAGGGGGTTTGAAATGGGAGCAAGAGCAAAAGATAGCAAGATGATCACGGAGCAAGTATTTGAAAGAGGCATGGGAAGATGCTTGATGAATAGTTAGAGGTAGGGAGTTCCACCTTTTTGGTGCACGGCAGGAGAAGACACTAGCACCTTTGGAAGAGTGGTGTCTAGGGATTATGACATGGGCATTGGCAGCAGAGCGTAGTTGGTAGCTGGGAGTCTGGTTAAGGAAAAGTTCTGCCAGGGGTTTAGGTGTTTGATTTCAGATGATATTGTCTATGATGGAGTAGAGTGCATAGTCATGGGAGGCTGCCAGAGAAAGCCATCCTAGTTCAGAACAGAGGAGACAGTGGTGTTTTAGTCGATTTGAGGAAGATGCATACCTACAGATGTTGTTGTATGTTACTTCCCACTTCTGAAAGTTTGTCTTACATGATGAGGCATATGCTGCCACCCCATACATGAGTGATGGTAGTAGTATGCCACGGGCTATGGCAAGCCTAGCTGATGGAGTGAGTACATAGTTGGAGTGGTAGGCCATGCCGAGTTTCATATTAGTCAGTTTGCACATCTGCTGGATATGTAGATCAAAAGGTGAGAGTAGGATCAAGCATGATACCTAGATACTTAAAAGAGGGTACAACCTGGACAGCAGATCCACTTTTGGTGGAGTTGTTGACAGTGGGCTGGGCGAGTTTACGTTTAGCGTTTGAGCCAAACAGCATGGCCTGGGTTTTGGAGACATTTAGGACAAGTCTCTTTTTATCCAACCATTCTTCAACTTGTATAAAATCTTGGGAGAGTCGCAGATTGAAGTCAGAGATGCTCTTTGAGCTGGTGTACAAGATGATGTCATCAGCATAAAGTAGGGGAATCATTATTGGGGATAACTGAGGTAATGTCATTTATAAATAGGGAGAAAAGCAGGGGACCAAGGATAGAACCTTGGGGTACACCAGTATTAATGGTGGCATAATCTGATAGGGTAGAGTTGAATTTAACCAGCTGCTTTCGGTCAGTCAGGTAGCTATCAAACCATGCAGTCATCCCCTGTGAGGAACCTAGTGATCTTAGAGTACCGAGAAGAATAGGATGATCAACAAGGTCGAAGGCCTTGGTCATGTCAATAAAAATTGCTCCTGTTAGGAGACCTGAGTCCATAGCTGCTATGATATCAGTGGTAAACTTAAGTAAGGCAGTGGTGGTGCTATGACCCTTGCAGAAACCATGCTGCACTGATGAGAGAAGGTTTTGCTTCTGTAGATAGTCAATAGTTTGGTTGGCGATGAGCTTCTCAAGGATTTTGCTTAAAGCAGGTAAAATGGCAATAGGTCTGTAGTTAGATGGATTTTTGTGGTCCCCTTTTTTGAAAACTGCGGTAATCCTGGCAGTTTTCCAGATAGTGGGGACATAGTCATGACAGAGGGAGAGGGAAAAGATTATAGCAAGAGGTGCAGCTATATAAGGGGCTGCTAGTTTTAGTAGTTTAGGCTCAAGGTTATCTGACCCAGTAGCAGTAAAATCAGAGATATTGTTGAGTAACCTTAGAACTTCAAGGCATGTGATAGATTTGAACAGAAATTTGGACCCATTAACAGGAGACTTGTCATATGAGTAAGGTCTGGGAGGGAATGATGAGGTATAGTTAGAGAGGTCAGAGAACTGGGTATTGAGGAAGTTAGCTATTGTAGAGGGATTATTACAGTGGACCCCGTTGAGAGACATATCGGTTGGAGTGGGGGCAGGAGTAGATACTAGGAAACATTTAATATGTGACCAGAATCTTTTGGGATTGCCATATGATTTATTTAAGAGATCTTTGCAGTATGCACTTTTGTCCCTCTTGATATCCTTCTTGCATGAGTTCCTGAGGGCTCTATAGGTGTTTAGGTCAGCAGGGAGTCCCATTTTTTTGTAGTGGTGCCAGGATTTGTCCCTCTGTCTCAGCTTGGACAGAAGGTTGGATTTTAGCCATCGAGTATGTTTATTTTTTATCCTACGGGTGATAAGGGGGCAATGCTTGTCTTGTATTTCCAGGAAGCTAGTCAGGAATATGTTTAGAGCAACCTGCGTGTCATTGGAGTTAAATATGGGGGTCCAGTCAACAGTGGCAACGTCCAGCAGGAACGATTGTGTGTCAAGATTAGAGTAGGTACAAAAAGTGATAAAGCGTGGCTTAGAGGGGGAGTGTCTAGTTTTACCCCATATACAAAAGGTAGGGGAGTGGTCTGAGATTGCTTCTGCTAGTACGCCAGATGAGACAATGTTTTCTGGGTGATTGGTCATTATCCAGTCCAACAATGAACTAGAGTTTAAATGTGGGGCAGGCCTAGTGGGTTCACTGATCATCTGGTGAAGGTTGAAACTTTGAATCTTGGCCTGCAGGGTGAGAAGAGAGTTTCCTAGCCAGTTTAGATTGAGATAACTGAGTAAAAAGGACCTCAGTTCTTCCAGAAAGAAGGGAGGTCTGAACAAGTAGTTCCTCAAGTCCTTTTAGGCCGCTGGTCGGGGGATTGTAGGCACATACAATATGTAGCTTTTTGGAGCCAAGAGTGAGGAGGACATGAAGCGCTTCACAGTGGTTTAGGGGAGAAGAGAGGATAGGGGAGAGTTGTAGATTATTTTTTAAATACATGGCAGTGCCACCCCCTCTTTTGGGAGCAGGTCTGTCAGATCTCAGGAGAGAGTAGTAGGGGAGTGAGCACTGAGAGTCCAAGATGTGAGGTTTAAGCCATGTTTCCGTAAGGCAGATGATATCCGGCTTTTAAAGGACGACCCAGGCTTGTAGTTCAGCAAGGTTATGCATTAGGCTCCTGATGTTGTGGTGTACTATGGTTAGGCCTTTTGCACCAGGGAGGGGATTCTGTACGATAGTGCTTAGACCAGGGTTGGAGTGTATATCCCCTGAGAGCAGTAGAGCTAATAAGAAGAGATACCAAAGTTTATGTCGCAGGAAGGGACATAGGGTCTTTGTGTTATGGGGACATTGTTTAAATACATAGGCCACCAACTGGAGCCAGGGTTTGCTTAATAAAAGTGGGGTTTGGTCAGAATGGAAGAGAGGGCAGCTGGAGAAGGTTGGAGAAAATGTAATCATGGGGGATGAATAGTGGGTTAGTCATGGGGGCAGAAAGTGCTGAGGGTAGGGATAGGTGGAGCAGAGCAATTGAGGGTATGATAAGAGACAGTAACATGTTTAGTTTCATTGTAATAGGACAGTTGTGGGTATTGACTTGGAAGGCTGGGTCTGTGCTGGCACAAAAGGGTGACCAAGGAAACTCGTGGAGGGGCTAGGACTGAGGAGTTTGTGAGAGTTTGTTTAATGGGAGAGAGATTAGAGACTGACAGTGGAAGGGAGGAGGAGCTACAGATTGCAAGGAGAATGAGAGAGGAGAGATGTACAGTGTAGGTGGAGCAATCACGTATTTAAAGGAGGCCTGGGCAGGGGAGGAAGGGGTGGGTAGAAAAATCACAGTGGGTTAAACACCGTCTCGAGCAGCCAGTCCCAGACCCAAAGGAAATAGTGCAGAAGCCCATAGAAAAGGCGCACCAATCCGGAAGGCGAGGAGGCAGAGAGCGGACCAATGAGGATCCTCCTGCAGAAAAGGCAAGCCAATCAGTGGCTTCAGTGCTTACAAACAGCTAGCAGCTGTACCTTATCAAGTGTCCAATTTCAGGGACCACGAGGGCGGTCAGGAAAAGTCCAGAGAGTCGGGGCGGCAGTGGCAGGAGGCGGCAGGTAGCTTGCCTCACGAGCTGTAGGCGCCGCTTCTGGCGCTGAGTCCCTGTAGAGAACAGAGGGAGAGAAAGCAGCAATAAGTAGCGATTTAGAAAGGAGGCGTGGGCGGTCGGCTGGCGACAGGCTGCTCAGCAGGGGGTGGGAAGCAGGTTTCAGACAATAGTACAGCAATGTAGGCAAGACAAAAGGCTGGGGGGTGGAGAAAAAAAGACCACGAACAGAGGGCACGAGATAGTCAAGTGGGGGAGGGTTTAGCAAATTGCACTAGGGAGGTTTGAGTATAGAGATAGGGGTTAGAGTTTGAGGGTAAAGACAAGAAAAGAGCACAGTAGTTGAGAGTTTAGGAAAGCAGTAGAGGACACAGTAGTCAAGTTGCAATACACAGCAGTACAAGCAAAACTAAGATAAGCTAGATAGCGACTCCAGGCACTTTTAGGCAATATGTTTAAACAGCATACAGCTCAATGGAAAAGATAAACAATTAAATATCAGCTAACGTTAGGCAGTTTGTCAGGGTACCAGAAGTAATATTCATGCAGAGGTTAGGCGAAAAAATCACAGTAGGTTAAACACCGTCTCGAGCAGCCAGTCCCAGACACAAAGGAAATAGTGCAGAAGACCATTCAACTCTCTTCTTCCCAAGCTAAAACAAACTGCTAATTCCCTAAAATCTTTCAGCCACAAATATGGGGAGAACTCTGTCAAACCAGTAGTTATAGCTGTCAAGTCAGAATATTATGTACAAGCCCTTTATGAGTCTGAATTTTGGGGACTTGAAGTTACACTTAACAAATTATTGCGATCTTCTCTTGGTTTAAAATAATTATATTCCTGCTGCTCTTTTGTGGGCCAAACTAGGTTTGGTCAGTCCACTAGCAAATGCACAATCTAGCAAAGTGAATTATTGGGTGAAGCTGTTAACATTAAAACACAATAGACTGCAAACACTTGCAGTGAAAGAAAAGTGCTCTTGGGAACAAATTGGTTGTAAGAAGTCTAACTGGCTAACAGGGCTTTATGCTATTTTGGAAACAGCAGAGGTATCCTTCTTGAGAAAGTACATGGACAAAAAGATATCAATTAGCCCTAAATACAACACATATATCACAAAAAAGATCACAAAGTATTTCAAAACGCTTGATCTCGTAACTATTTCAAATCTGAAAATAACCTCATGGGTTCATCAAAATGATATTACATTTCAGTATAGAGAGTGTTTAGATGTATTAACCAATCTAAAACAAAGACAGCTTTTTATAAAGTTCAGACTGGAAATGCTTCCTAGCAATGTGTTGATGGCTAGATATAACAAGGAAATGGAACTGAGTTCTACTTACTGTTCTTGCACTAATGAGATTGTGGAAGATCTATTCCATGTTATTATGATTTGCCCCGGTACAAAAAAAACCCAGAAAGGTATGGCTAAAACCACTGTGGAAGAAAATTGCAACAATAGATCAT
This sequence comes from Neoceratodus forsteri, assembly GCA_016271365.2. NCBI lineage: Eukaryota > Metazoa > Chordata > Ceratodontiformes > Ceratodontidae > Neoceratodus > Neoceratodus forsteri. The sequence continues at coordinate 97,492,538 of JADMNL010000030.1, forward strand.
ACTTTAAAGCTGAATATTTTCTTCACTTCAAGTGATGAATATATTATTCAGAAACTGGCAGGCTATCTTGGGGCTGTAACAAGAATCAGCTAAACATGTGTAATCAGTTTCCTTAGTTCTATACAAAATGTGGAGGGTTTGGATGTTTACATCCAGGAGAAATTAACTTCCATAATGCCTGATCATTTTTACTGACTCTAGAAGTTTTATTATAATATTGTAGTGTTTGCACACGTACCTGAAACTTCCTGAATTTTTAGATGTATCTGTGTTTAGATGTCTCTATGTCAATGTATGTTTATTATCTGTCGTTATTGTTATATGTTGATTTGTGCTACTGTTTATCTATTCATTTTTTGTAATGGTCTAAAACCGATCAAATAAAATCATTCATTCATTCAGGTACCATAGCTGGCAATTTGCCTCCAACTAAAAATAAACTCATCTCAATGTGCCTTAAGGCATACAGTAAATGCACAGCAGCTGTGTGTGCCTTGCATGCTAGTGGCATTTTCTGTCCCCAGTTACCCCTTCATCAGTGCAGAACATCTCAAGAAGGTTGTTACAGATTTGGGAGCTACAGCAGTCAAGCAACACCAGATAAAAGCATGAATAAGGATTTTCGCACAGGAGCTGATGGAATGACGGTGCCAACTAACCTTATGTTGACAGACCTACAGAACTATCAGGGGAGAAGAAGAGCTGAGGGTCAAATCTGACACCAAAGTTATAGACAGGGGTGACATAAGAAAGGTCACAGTCTAAAATGGAGATGGTGGACACAGAGTTGTGATTAAGGATGCTCCTCTTACCCAAATGAGCATTTACATTTTAAGGCACATTAAATGGTTTTATTTCTGGCTGGAGGAAAATCTGTCAGTCACAGAAAAATTGCAACAATTGAAAAAGTTCTCATTCGCTCTTTAAAACTGCAGTCTTCTGAATTGAAACAGTACCTGGTGGTACTGTACAGTATGCTTAGCAAATATTGACACATCATTTAAGTTAAATATTAGTTAGCAAAGGTAACTGTCTACAACAACAGAGGCAAATTGCTAGCTACTGTACCTAGAAACATAAGGATCAATTTTCAAAGGGCTAAAAATGATGCAGAGTGCTTGTGCCAGAAAAGAATGATTCAAGGAGGAAGCTGCGTCAAAATTTGCATCAGTTCTGATTTTCTAACACTACTTGCACCAAGAGCAGAACTGCTTGCGCCAAAGTGGCGTGTGTTAGGCTTGCATAAAAAAAAAATGGGTGCACTAAGTCACAATGGGGCTTGCGTCAAAAAAATAATGAACCATCCCCTTTTTCTGGATTTTCAAAGGTGGAAATTGTTGACACTGTGCCAAAGATGTATGTTGCTATTAGACCAGCTAGAGATGGTCTGACTGATACTAGAGCATATACAGAGTCCCACAGCAGGCAGGCAGACCTGACTATGGTACTATGAATGACATTGTCATTTACAGGGGCACTAGTAATTTATAACAAGTTAAACAAAGCACAATTAAACCATTACTTGCATTTTTTTCCTTTTTTTTTTCCTTCTAATTACTCTGACTAGGTTACAAACCCAGCAACTTATTTGGAATGGATTTCATTAACTGCAGGTACTGTGGAACAATTTTCAGAAGGACAGTCTTACAGGATTTAGGACACTCACCAATGCTGGGCCTTTGGAGATCTTGGGCTCAGCTCCAGGCAGCATGGGCAGAGTTGCACGCCTCAAATTTCATATTGAAGAGGAAATACATTATAAGAACCACCCGCCATTTCCCCAGCATCCAACAGAAAAACCTCGACCGCAGAGGGTAGTTGGTCCAGGAGGTTGGCAGGTGGTTAGGAGGAGCAAATCAGGTGCCCCATCATTCTCTGCTCTCCAACACATTACCTCCAAAAACCATATAAACACTACAAACAGGTATCTTCCTCTATCTCTGAAATCAAATAAAGAGGCAGAAGACACTGCAGAGCAGGACACTGCGGCACAGGAGCTAGCACAACAAAACTCACCCAAATCAGGAACCAAAACAAAACAAGCACAAAGGAAATCCAAAAACTTCTGATCATAGGAGACTCCATGATTCGGGAGTTGATACCCATCTCCAGCCAGGGGTGATGGTCAGATGTCTCCCAGGTACATCAGCAGGAGAGACACTGACCGCATTGCTAAATTGTTCACAAAGCAGGAGAAAACATTGATGTCCTAGTACATAGGGACTAATGATCTTTGCTACGGTCAGTGTGGAGACCAAGGAACACCTGACTAGGCTGGGTGACAAACCATCATCTATTTCGTCCGGCATCTCCTTCTCTGAGATCCTGCCAGTCTGGGAGAGGGAGCAGATGATCGGAAGGTCAGAGGGGAGATGGGGGAGCTAAACACGTGGCTCAAGGGCTGGTGCCAGGAAAAGGACACAGATTTGTAGGGAACTGGCAACAGTTCTGGGAGCAAAAGTTCTTTAAATTTGATGGACTGCATCTGACTAAAGAGGGAGTCAGTGCATTGGGGCAGAAGTTTGATGTCTTTGCAGAATATTTAAACTAGCAAATGGGGAGAGGGGTGCAGCACCCCATACGTCGAATGGGAAGAACACCCCTCCCCCCTCAGCTAGTGGTCAAACAGGAATTCAGCATGTTTGCCGTTCATTTGCATCACCAGGTAAGAAAAAAGGTTTGTCTCCCCATATGACGCACAGGGGTAAGGCCAAACTTCACCCAACAACTAACACACCAAAATCTGGCCAATGGAAAATCATGTACACAAATGCTCACAGCCTGGGAAATAAGATCCCAGACCTGCAGGCAATAATGTTAGAGGCTAAACTGGACATAGTAGCAATTAGTGAGACGTGGTTTACCAGTAACCACCTTGGGAGACTTCAGTACCTGGCTATGTATTGTTCAGAAGAGACCGAGGTGCAAAAGGGGGAGTGGCCCTGTATGTTAATGAAAATATCAAAGCTACAGAAATTCAGAATACATAAGGAGCCAGAAGAACTGTGGGTACCCCTGGAAACAGGAAATGGGACAGCCATAAGAACTGGGGTTGTCTACAGGCCCCAGACCAGAGGAAGACATAGACACATTACTGTTAGAAGATATACAAAACATGACAGCTAAAGGGAGGGTCTGATAATGGGAGACTTCAACATGCGGATACAGATTGGTCAATACCAGCAGGAACATCTGCCAGAACTAGACTCATAGTGGATTCCCTGCAAGGAGGGCCTCAAACAACTGGTACAGCAACCCACAAGAGACAGGGCTATCCTAGATCTAGTACTGACTAACAAAGAAGGGATCACAGATCTCCAGGTAGAAGGTCACCTGGGAGCCAGTGACCATCACATGGTATGGTTCAATTTGGCTACATCTAAATCATCCCATTCCAAGGCAAAATATGGGACTTCAGAGGAGCTGACTTTGATAAGATGGCCAACAGAGTTAAGCTAGCCCTGGCAAAAAGAAACACAGGTGAGGGATACAGGCAAAGTGGGCAAGCATTAAGGATGCAATACTTGAAGCAACATCCCATTGTGTTAGACAGAAAAGGAAGTGCAAAAGAAGAAGGAAACCACTTTGGTTCTCAAATACAGTAGCAGAAAAGGTCAGAGCCAAAAGGCTGGCCTTCAGGAAATATAAGGAACACAACGGGATGAAGATAGGGAGGCATACCAAACTGCCTAAGGGAAGCAAGTAAGGCAGTAAGGCAGGCAAAGTCCCAAACTGAGAAACACTAGCTTCGAACAGTAAAAGAAGGTGACAAGACTTTCTATAGATATATTAGTGAAAGGAGAATGTCCAGAGGGGTATTGCTAAGCTAATGGAGAAAGGGAGCATGTGAGGAGGAGGACCCTGTAAAGGCATCTATCCTAAATAGATACTTTTGCTCAGTATTTACTGAAGAGAAGGTGGGCAGGGCCCACAGCTCAGCATCATGGACACAGGGGAGGGAGGTGAGCACTACTCCTTCACAAAAGAAAGGTCCTACAAGAGCTTGCTAGCTCAGGGTGGATAAGGCAATGGGACCTGATGGCATACATCCCAGGGTACTAGGAGCTAAAGGAGGAACTAGCAGGAGCCATTAGCAGAATTGTTTAGTGAGTCTCTGAGCACAGGAGAGGTCCCAGAAGACTGGAGAAGGGCCCATGTGATCCCGCCTCCACAAGAGTGGTAGCAGGGAGGAGGCGGGGAACTACAGACCAGTCAGTCTTACCTCAGTAGTGGGCAAGATTATGGAGGCACTCCTTAAGGAAAGGATAGTGCAACACCTGGAATCCATAGGGCACAGGATCCAAGACAGCATGGGTTTACAAAGGAAGGTCCTGTCAAACTAATCTCATAGATTTCTTTGACTGGGTAACCAGAGTGGTGGACCAAGGGGAGCAGTTGATGTCGCCTACCTTGACTTCAGCAAGCTTTTGACACTGTTCCACATAGAAGATTGATAAATAAGCTGGGTAGGCTCGGTGGGTCAGAAGTTGGTCAGCTGGGTGGCAAACTGGTTGTCGGGCAGAAAACAGAGAGTGGTAGTAAATGGTATACAGTCAGAAGAGATGCAAGTCACAAGTGGGGTACCTCAGGGATCAGTCCTGGGGCCAGTCCTCTTCAACATCTTCATTAGTGACCTTGCAGATGGACTAGAGGGTAAGCTTGTCTGTTTGCAGATGACACCAAGATCTGCAACAGAGTAGATGATCCAGATGGGGTGGGCAGAATGAGAAGAGATCTGGATAAACTAGCAGAATGGTCAGAAGAGTGGCAACTGGGATTTAATGCAAAGAGTGCAAAATCATGCACATAGGGAAGAGAAACCCTGAAGCCACCTATAGGCTGGGAGGGGAGTTGATAGCAGTCACAAAGGAAGAAAGAGACTTGGGCATCATCATCACTGATGACCTAAAATCATCCAAGCAGATCTCTAAAGCAGTGGGTAAGGCTAGGGGGGTGTTAGGGTGTATTAGTAGGGGTATCACAAGTCGTAAGAAGGAGGTATTAATCCCTCTGTACAAGACACTGGTTAGGCCCCATCTGGAGTACTGCGTGCAGTATTGGAGGCCACACCTTCACAAGGACATTAACCAAATTGAGGCAGTCCAGAGAAGGGCAACAAAATGGTGCAGGGACTGCATCAGAAGACATATGAGGACAGATTAACGGAGCTCAATATGTATACCCTTGAGCAAAGGAGGGAGAGAGGTGATATGATCGAGGAATTCAAACACCTTAAGGGCATAAACAAGGTGAAAGAGTCTAACATGTTTAAATATAAGAAAATAGCAGGACAAGAGGACACAGCATGAGATTAGAGGAGGCCGATTAAGGGGAATGTGAGGAAATTCTTTTCACAGAAAAGGGTGGTGGATGCATGGAATGGCTTACCACAAGAAGTGGTGGCTATGAATACAGTGCAGGGCTTCAAACAGGCATGGGATAGGCATAAGGGAGCAATACAAATGACTATGAATAGATAGGCCACTGACAGAGCAAAGGCCGATGGCACATTTATAAGGTAGAAAAAGGAATGGGCAGACTGGATGGGCCTTGCGGTCCTTATCTGCCGTCAACTTCTATGTTTCTATGTTTCTATTGTAATGCTTTATCAAGGGCTGTCACATGTAAATTATTGCTTCCAGTGGCCATTTAATCTGCCATCATTTTTGACTCAGCTTATGTCATTTTTTGCTCCATCTCACTCCATGCACTATCTTTTTGACTCTGCTTGCCTCATTCTCAGCTTGTGTCATTTCTCACCCCATGCATTGTATTTTGATGAAGGGGTCCTCTTACGTCATTTTGGGGCACTTTGCCACAGAGAACACTTTTCTTGCAAAATATGATGCACAGTATTTGGCACACCTGGATTTCATGCAAGGTGTTGTTTAACCTAAGGGCCCTTTGAAAACCCAGCCCATATAATTTGTCAGCATAAGAAGACAGATTGACCCACCCAGTCTGCCCAGTCATTCCCTTCTAATCTACATTCACAGTCCTTATCTGGTCTTTGGCGACCCTCCCACCCATAGGTGCCAGAACAGGGTGGGGGCCACTATGGCCATGGCCCTACCACTTTCACAGGTGGCCCTATCAGTTTTTGCAATCATGTTAGTTTATTCCTGGGGAGAATTTACCCCTTACATCCTTGGCCCTACCACTTTTCAGATCAATCCACCACCAGTGCTCCCACCTCCCTATCTCTTTCTTAATATACCCCTATATTTATCCCATGCATGCATGCTTGAAGTCCTTCACTGATTTTGCCTCTACCACTTCCACTGGCAGTCTGTTCCCAACACCTACCACCATTTTAGTGATGAAATATTTCCTCACATCTCTCATAAATGCCCCCCACCCCGCTTCACTACATGCCCTCTGGTCCTGAGACTCTTTCTCATTTGAAAGAGACCCCCCCCACTCTCCTTGCTCCCTCTTCACCCCTGTGAGGTACTTGTAGGCCTCTGTCATGTCACCTCACCTATGTACAACAACACAGACAAATTGCTAGCTACGGTACCTATCTACAACTGAGGCAGATTCTCACACCTGAAGTTACTAATGAGTTTAAGATAGGTAGTAAAGAAAATTCTAATGAGATATTCAGCTGGTGTTCATAGATTTTACAACACATTTGTTAGCTCTTGTAATGTACAGTCAAACAGAAATCTTGATCTGCTACTGAGAAAAAAATATATATTCTTGAATATTTCTTGTATGTTAAGGAATTAGTTTTACTATCAGTGTTGGGTAAATAACTACCAGTATCAACACTGAATGAATTATTAATCAAATATAGTACAGAACTGGGACTCCCCTGCTAAACCTCACAATCAGCCCCCAACTGCCATGTTCTTGATCACTCTTCAACTTTTCCAAGATCCCTATGTATTCTTTCTACTACCTCCCAATTGTCCACCCTATTACAGATTTTGGTATCATCTGCAAAAAGACATACTTATCCTTCCAGGTCCTCTGCAATTTCAATTATGAAGACATTGAAGAGGACTGGTCTCAGTACTGAGCCCAGCGGCACCCCAGTGTTCATTGTTCCATAATTAGAGTGCGTGCCATTAACCACCACCCTCTGTCACCTCTTCGTTAACCAGTTAATTGGTTTCTAACTCCATTAACCAGTTTCTAAGTTAATTAATGACTTTGGAACCCACCCCCCTGGTTCCTCAATTTCTTAATCAGTCTTCTATGCGGCACTCATAGACTCGGATAACCGGACTGGAAACTCTCCATCCCACACATCAGATCAACTAGAGTAGGGAGTTGACTCCAACCCCCAACCCCAGTAAGACTCCACCATGGTACAGGGATGTCCCGCAAACCCTTGTATGGTAGGGCTAGCAAAGAGTCTGGATAAGGCTTGGAAGTGTCCAGGAGTTAAGTGAGCAATGCCGGTGTCGAGGTGGGGGGGATCAAAAATAAAAAAAAACATTTTAAAAGCTGCATTTGTGGCAAAGAATTGCACAGACTGAATTTGTCATTTTTCTGCACAAATAGCGACTTTTTATCACAAATGGATGTATGATTTTGAGAATAGGTGTTAGTGTGGCTCAGTTGGTAGCACATCTGCCTCTGGGCCAGAAAGATATGGGTTCTAGTCCTGAACCAGGAATACACTCATACCATAACTGTTGGCACCTGAGTGCAGTACTAGGATAATGTTGTACTGTTGGGGTGTCCATTTATCAGATGAGATGTTAAACACAGGTTGCATCTGCTTTTTCTGATGGTTGTTCAGGTGGAGATTAAAGATCCCATGGCTTTTCTTAAGAAGAGGCGGTGACTTTCCTCCAGTGTCCTGGCCAGATTTATCCCATTCACTGAAAATACCATCAACAGTTTAAACTGGTTTAATTTCAGTTGAGTTCACCTCCCCTGCCTTGACAAGACTGAAAATACACAGTGCTGTCTATACCTCCTTTCCCACTCAACAAAAACTACTTGCCCTTGAGGCCAGAAGATCAGAAGGTTGTTGGTTCAATCCCCACACCAGGCACTTGGAGTAAAATCCCAATACTGACACTGCTGAACATCATGAGGGGGATGCTGCACTCCTGAGGTGCCATCTTTTGAATGAGATGTTAAACCGAGGCCCAGTCTGTTTGTTCCGGTGGTTGTTCAGGTGATTGTTAAAGATCCCAAGACATTTCTTGAAAAGAGTAGAGGAATTTTTATTAAAATGTGGACTACATTACAGAGGAGAAGATACACAAGTATATACAATACAGAATAATGCTGCTTAATTATACAGAACCTCAATCATTACAATATGCATTCCAGAATGACAAAATTGTTTTCCATTCAAAATACACTGAACATGCCGGCTCGGTGGCACTGAGGGTTGAGGTGCAGGAAGCCACACCTCGCTCCACGCTGGTGACCCTGGTTTGGGAGCAGACTCAAGTCGCTGGTGGGTCGGCCGGGGGGGGGAGAGATAGGCTTGAGCATCCCATGGCAGCTCGCCTATTCTGGGGAGGGTAGAGGCCAAGCCTGCACACTTGCCTGACTATGAGTGGAGGCTCGGAGTACTGCAAGCCCCTAATGGTAGGGGACAGGTGGCCACTATACAGCGTGACATCGGTGCTCTGCGCTTTGATGTCAGGGGTCTCACGCTGTAGGGGAGGGAAAAAGAGGAAAATAGGCTGCCATCGGTGAGCAGACAGAGCTCCAGAGATGTGCCCTCAATGTGCCTTCACCTGCCCAATGGCCCCAGACTGATGAAACATAAGGTAATGGGGTATAGGGGCTCTGCCCCATCCCTGCTCGGGGGGGGTATGCTGTAGCTCCATGAGGATCCAGGGGTAATTCGGGTAGGGTGGATGGCAGAGGGATGTCTGCCTAGGGGCTCCTGATGGGTCGGGAATGGCAGGCTAGGACAGTGGAATAAATAGAAATTAAAAAAAAAAATTGAATGAACATTTCACTCATAAGTTAACTTCATACTATACTTTGTACCATATATACATACTAGGGGCTGGATATTCAAACTGCACCCAAAAAGTGCGCAATAGCAGGAACAAGCACAAGTCCATTGCGCCCATGCGCAATAGACGTGATATTCAAAAAAGGAGCAAGCCAAATTGCGCCAACAGCTAACGTCTGAATATCGCACAACCTGTGCCATAGCGCAACTAGGAAGGGGAAGCTGAGCAGATACGATGTGCTATGGCGCAACAAGGGCTGCCCAGCTGAGCAGCCCAGAGGCACCGTAGCACAAGCAGGGAGCCCCCCAGCAGCAGAGCAATGGAACTGCACAACCAGGGAGGTAGGTAGGGGCCCACCACCCATGCCACAGATGGGCACAGGAACACACTGCAGAACTGACAATGCGCCCCCACACCCTAAGCACAGCACAACTGGGGGGAGGGCTGGAATAGCCACTAGCCCATGGGGACAAGCAAACAAAGCACAGCTGGGCCATGGTGCCCCAGAACACCCACCGGCAAGCTGAGACTGCCACACAAGGAGGGCAGACCACCCCGTGCCACACCAGCCCCCCTCCAGTGCACAGCACACCCTGCACTGTGACCCCAGACACCCCCATGAGGAGTGACCACCACTGCAGGAAACCCCATGCATACCACCACTCCCATGCCACACTGCAACCTCGTGTACCACAGAACCATACAAGCCAGCCCCACCATGAGCACCCAGCAGTGGGTGGCAGCGCAAGGCAATGCAACAGCCGCAGACACAGTGCCAACACACAAATCTCCCTGAGGCACAGCTGAGAGACTGACCATGTATCAGCACAAGAGGTACCCCACACGGGAAAGGGCGTGCCCCTGACACCACCACCATTGAGACAGCACCCTGCACAGTAGACAAGTGTCACAGCCCGACCCACCACTAGCCACAGCAGCCAGCACAGATGCCCACAGTGGTGCGTGGAAGCATGCATCACACTGGATGCAACACAGTGCATGGGGCAAACACACACCCATACCCACGGGGACAATAACACAGGGACGCAGTAGTGTGGCAACCAAGGCCCCAGTGTGGGTCCATGAAAACTGAGCACACACAGCCTGCAGTCCTCCATGGCACAGGGGTGACACCCACCCTGTGCATGCACTGTGGTCCTGTACGCCAGCATCATATGCCTGGAACACAAGTCACAGACAGTGGTGCATAGCCCCTGCAACACACACAAGCCACAGCATGGAGGTGGGACAGCAACTGCGGAGGCCACAGTGTCACCCGAGGCAAACATGCTCCACACCAGTGACAGAAGGCAACCCAGCATTGTGACGGTCACAGTGGATGACCTGCAGGGACAGCCACCACTGACAAGGCAGCAGACCTTGCAGGCCACAGACATGCAAGGGTGTCAGCTGCACAGGCCAAGGACGGGTTGACAGGGGCACAATGGACACAGAGCATGCACCATGGACCACTGCACACAGTAATGCAATGCACAGGGAACAACACACACACACCACAGACACCAACTGATAGCCACTCCCACACCAGAGACACTTCCCATGCACACACACACACATACCCATGACTGAACCACCCCAGATGCCATGCACACCACTGCAGCTGAGCACCTATAGCCAGCTGCAAATCAGAGACCACCACAGTATTCATATCAAAATATGTGTTGTAAAATATAAAACACAACTATATACAGTAAACTATGTACAAATGAGGGGGGAGGGACAGAAACAAGGTGGGGTGGGTAAGGGGCAGGGGTGAACATATGGGAGATGGAAGGTGGGGTGTGAGGGTTGGTCAAAGGGGGGTAGTTGCAGGCAGGTCTTGCAGACATTATCACCCAGCCTGGTTCTCCTCTGCCTGGGGCTGTCGCCTGGGCCATCTCCTCCTCCTGACCCCATGCTGCTGTATGTCCCTCAATATGGTCAGGGACTCCCGTGCCACCAGCAGCAGCTCTTGAACAGCCTGCTGGATCCGCAGGAGTATCCATTCACCTAGGACCAGGGATCAGAGTCAATAGGTGTGACTGTCCATCCCCCTGCAGCCCACCCATTATGCATGGCATACAGCCATGTGCCACGCTCCTGTGATGGTGTGCACCCACCCACAGTGACCATGTCCACAAGACATGCCCAACCAGGCAGCAACAGCCATGTGTACCACTGCACACACCCACCGCCCATGTCCAGCACAGCACAACCAAGGCCGTACAGTAACGTGGCTATGTGGTGTGCAGGCAGTGCCACAGCCATGTGCCCAGTGCACGCATGGACCACCATTGACGCACTCCCAGACATGCAGTGCCACTGGACAGTGCTGACTGTCACATGTCGCGTGCATGGCAGTGGTGTCCATGGATGGTGGCCATGCCCTGCTTCCCACCCTGTTACACAGCATGCAATAGTAATCATGGTGTCATGGCACTCACCCTCATCGGGACATTGTTGATGTTGGTGTTGGTCCCTGACACACCTGTGTGCAGCGTCCTCCTCCCTCTGCTGCCACTCCACCATCCGCTGTTGCTCGGCCACACCTGTGGGAGAAAAAAGGAGAGAAAAACATCAGTGCAAACCCAAAGCAAAGTTCCCCTGCCCCAATGTGTGCCCACCCACCCAGCCAGACTCACCCACCCCATACCCTGTAAACACCGCCACAGCCAACCCTAGACCATCCCTCCCCTATGTGCTGGACACATAAGACAGTGTTACCCATATGGACGATACAAGTGTGTAGACGTATCACCCACCTGGACGAGGCACCATGCCCATCCTGGCATGCAACCGCGGATGGGCAAGTAGCTCTGACCCCCTCCTCCTAAGGTCCCCATAACGGTGCCTGCACTGCTCTGCTGTCCTCCTGCATCCAGTGGCTGCCTCCAGGTCAGTGGCCACCTCCTGCCAAACCTGGGTCCTGGCCCTGTCCAGTGCCTCTTCGCCAAAGAGTGGGCCATAGTGTGGCTCCACAATGGCCACAAGGTTGGCCAGCTCAAGGGCACTCCACTGAGGGTCTCTCCTGCGTGCCATCTCCACTGCTACAGTAGGCAATATGGCGCTCTGCAGCGCGGCACCCCAAGTGGAACTGCCTGCCGGTACAGCGCCGCTTTATTTCTATCGCTGCTGTTACTGAACAGCGCGATAGAGGTGCAGCAGCCATGCCGGACGTAGAGCACCAAGGGGGCAAAGGTCGGGCACAGGGTCAGGGGTCTCTGGCGCAAGGCCATGCACAGCACCATGGGACGTCTATGCGTCTAGCGTGATCGGTTGCCTGTGTGCCAGTGCCACAGCGAACTATCACGCAGTTGTGCCACAGCGCCATGTAGTGACCCTCGTCATAGCACCACTGGCACAATGGTGGCCATGCCCTGCATTGCCTACCGTGTACAACACGTCATCAGCACGGCAGATGCCTGCGCAAGCTACCTGGGCATGCGCAGTGAGGTGTACTATGCATGCCACAGAACTGTGCCATTGGCTCAGCATGTTCAACACAATTGCACAAAGTGCAAAAGTGCGATATTCAGCCGTCATATGCTAATCATCCGATCAGCCATGCAATGGTGCAGCAGCATGATTTGCATCTCATTAAAGTTGCTCCTCACCTAATTTGCATGGATTGCGCCATAAAACTGCGACACTGTTCTGCAGTGGCCATATTTGGTTACTGCAGTTTATTGGTGAGTTGCATGCTGTGTGGGGTTCTGGACTGTGGTATCAGGGACTTGCTTTGTACTGCACAGTCACAGGTAACCACTGTCATCCATACAGGCTGAATAATGACTGCGCGAGGTCTGGGTGAGGAGGACTATGATGGTGGGCGGAAGAGGAGGCCCAATTTCACCAAGGCTGAGACAGAGGCACTCTTCGAGGCCTACCTCAATCAGGAGCCACTGCTCAGTGGACAGCAGGGCACCCCCTCAGGCCTGTGCTGCTGCATGGGAGGGGGTGGCACATGCTGTCAACCTACACGGCAGCCACCAGCGCTCCGTGCAGGAGTGTAAGAAGAAGATGGGTACCGACAGGAGGAGGGTGTGAAGGAGAAGGTGGCTGCCATCAGGGCAGCACATGCTACAACAGACGGGCACCAGCCGGAGGTGGTGCAGCTGACACCAGCAGAGGACAGGCTCACTGCAAGCATGCAGCGCAGTGCCATAGAGGGTGTTCCAGGAGGTGGCTTCCAGACAGGTGGTAGCCCATCACTGCATGGTAAGTCATGGTCTGTCGGGGGGGAGGGTAGATCACATGCACTAACATGACCTTACTTTCAGTTACAGATCCTGCATGTCTGCAGGGGTCAGCGGTGGAGGGCCTGTCCACTGCAGACAGTCATCTGGAGTTGGAGGAGGGACCATCCACCTCCACAGGTATCCGGCAAACATTGCAACAATCGGTCCGCCTGGCTGTCCACACTGATGTCATTGAGACAGGTGTGGGGGAGGCCCTTCCTGTGTCTCAGCGTTCTGGCATCCAAGGATGCCAGCACGCTGTGGCTGTGGCAGGGACCTGCACCAATGATGGAGACACGACCGTTATGGGCAGTGACATGTGTGTGCCATGGAATGGACACACGGCAGGCCAGCTCACGCCCATGGACCTGGCTGGTTCAGATGTGTGTGCCAGCGTGTCAGCACAGTCCCAGGCTGTGCCTGTCAGCACCAGTGGGGCAGCACCGGTGGCTGGTCAAGACAGTGGGACTGTTGCGGCCACAGTGGTGGAACAACTGATTCCTTGGGCACAGCAGGCGGAGAGGCAGCAGCAGCAGTCACCCACCGGGACTGGGGGTTCAGGGTTCAGCGGTGGCATCTGTGCACCACCTGTGGACTTGCCCATACCTGGTCCTGGTGAGCAGTGCCCACCCTCAAGGGGTGCTGAACATCAGGCCCTTCCATACACTGATGGACAGGATGCCGAGGTGGCAGACGACCTCTTTGATGAGCACACCCACCTACTGCAGGCATCAGTACAGTAGCAGATGCGGCTTGCAACATCCGTGGAGGCACTGTGTGTGGCTCTGGAGTGGGTCGAGGAGTGACACAGCAGGGACACTGATAGGATCCTGTCACAGATTGTCCAGTTGCGGGAGGATGTGACCACTGCCATTGACAGGCAAACACAGGTGTTTGTCGCTGTCATGGCCACAATGGGCACACAGTCAGGTGCCCATGCATCGCTCACACCACGCAGTTCGCTATCCACTCCCCATTCCCGGCATCATGCGACACCCACCCTGTCGATGCCGGGTTCAGCTGTGGGCATCCCGAGCACTCCTGGTGCAGGTATGTTCGGTGTGCTGCAGACCCCTGTGCAGGCACGGTCACGTTCACACAGTGGAACCCCTGGTGGACCATCGGTGCCACCCCATGAGGCCCGTGGTCAGCCTGCCAGTGCTGCTGGGTCTCAGCGGGGCCACCCACGCATCCGAGGCAGACATGGCACTGTGCCACAAGACTGACCTGTCTCCCAGCATGGGCACTGTCTGGTGCTGCCCTGTGTGCATTGTGTGTTTCGGTGGGCAGTGCACGGGTGGGTGCCCGGCCCTGCACGCAGACACATGGTCCACCTGCACACCCTCCCAACTGCTGTCCACAGGTACGTGTGCATGATGATGCCTGCATTGTGCTGTTCACCAAAGTGCGATGGTGCCCAGCATCTGACACACGCACATAGATAGTCAGTGGATGTGGTGGCTTGTGGACATGTGTGTTGCTAGTGTTTGTGTTCCAGCTCTGTTTTGCACCTGACCCCTGTGCACTTTGTGCCTATTGTGTGTGCGTGTGTGTGTGTGTGTGTCCGCCCATGTGGCGTGTTACTGTTCACCCCTTCCTGGTTGTATGTGTGTGCTTCTGCGCCCTGCCACATCCCTTGCCAGCATGCACCCCTGGTGTGTTTCCATGTGTGTATGTGGGTTGTGCCCTAGCCACTGGTGGTTGCACATGGCCCCATGACTTACCTGTGTTGGCTGAAGTGCTCCTCTGTGATGGTGTCCCAGTGCAGCTGTGCCAGCCGGATCAGTCGGGGGTCCCGTCGGCCAAGGGGGGGCTGCCCATCCCCATCGTCACCGGCGTCACCGTCGTCCCCATCACTGTCCCCCTCTTTGACCTGTACGGCTATCCCACAGTCTTTGGCCATGTTGTACAGGATGCAACAGGCCAGGAATATCCCACAGGCCTTTGAGGGGCTATACTGTAGGGCACTGCCAGAGGTGTCCAGGCAACAGAAACGCGCCTTCAGTATCCCAAACACCCGCTCAATGACATTGCATGTGGAGGCATGTGCCTCATTGAAGCGTTGCTGCGATGGAGTCGTGGGCCACCGGTAGGGTGTGAGCAGCCAGGGACGGAGTGGGTATCCACTGTCACCTGTGTGGAGATAGTGGAGGTTAGTGTCTTGTTCAGGCTCAGACTGCTCCAAGCCCTGTGGGCCACACCCATGGCACCTCTGGCTTACCCCTCCTTGCCCATGATATGTCAGTTCTACATACATACTCACTCACTAGATGACCTGTGGGGATGTCCCCACTCTCGAATCTGTGGCACAGTGCTGACTGGTGCCAGATGAAGGAATCATGTGCTCCCCCAGGGTGCATGCCACAGACATTGATGATGTGCCCACTGGCATCACACACCACCTGGCAGTTGACACTGGCATATCCCTTTTGATTCATGTAGGCAGCCCCATTGGGGCCAGGTGGTGTGCGTATGTCCACATGGGTGCAGTCTATTGCCCCTAGCATGCCAGGCATACGTGCTACCCTGTGGGACTCCTGTATGTTTGCTGTGCACTCCGCCGCAGTGCTGGGGGAAATGGATGTACTCTGCAGCATGTGGCAGCAGTGTGCTGAGGAATTGGATGAGGATGCATGATGTGGCCAACTGCATTATGCCTGTGGTATCCCCTGTTGGTCTCTGGAAGGCACCCATGATGAGCAAGCACATGCAGGCTGTTACCTTTGTCTCCACTGACAGAGCATAACTCCGTCATGTGGATGCCTGCATCACATCACTGCACAGCTCACAGAGCCGCCTCAGTATTGCCCTGTTCAGGCAGTACCGGCCCACAATCTCAACATCTGTGTACAGCTCAAAGCTGGTGCGGGCTCGGTACTGCCTGTTGGGGGCATACCACCAACGGGCCCTTCCATGGCCACATCCCCCTGCAGCATGCCTTCTCCCCCCCCTCATTATGACATCCATGTGGAAGGTGGCACTGTCCAAGTCCCTGGCTTGCGTCCCCCCCCAGCTGATGTTGCTTTGTTCCTCTCGCTGTCCTGACTGCTACCTCCCCTGCACCGGGTACACCTACAGGCCTCTGCTCTCTGTGGCCCCACACACCTTCCCTTGCCCCGCTTGTGTGGTGTGGTTTCCCTGGCCTGCCCTCTTTCTCCCTGTTTCCCTGTGCCTGTCTCTGCCTCTGTCTCATGTGGTTTCCCTGTAGCATTCTTGCGTCTCTTCCTTGCTCCTTTTTATTTTTGAAAACATTTCGCTGTGGCGCAACTTCCAGCCTGTCACTTTTATTGCGCATTGCGCAAGTCTTTGAACATCACACTGCGCCCTTTATGCATGGTTCCACCCCCTTCGATTGCGCATGCCTTCATTATCATTGCGCTGTTGCTCAGCATGTTTCCAGTGGCGCAACTGTCTCCTGCTGAATATCGCAGAATGGTGCATTTTCTGACTTGCGCTGGCGCAACCCCATTGCGCATTGCGCAACCCTTTTGAATATCCAGCCCTGTATGTATATATCCAATCTATAAACGTGGTACTTTCCTTAGTATCAACCTCTATAGGCTAGGTAATAACACTTGGTCAAAGGGGACAAAGGACTCTGGGTAACCCAATGCTCACAATTAATCCATAGATATTTAACTTTCTCCAACAGGAAATATTTTAGATCCCTTTGCATAATAGCTGACAGGGCATAGTTTACATTCGTAAGTACCTCTAGGTGTGGTACTATTCTCTGCTGTGTTACTAAGATGCATGTGGACTGCCAGATATAGTAGTGTAAGACAGCTAAAGTAATGTACAAAGTCTCAGTGTTATATTTTCCCCACCCACTGGGGAGGGCACCATAAAATAAGCCTTGGTAGGTAAGGTTAGCAAAAAGTGGCTCAGCCCATTTATTTGCCACTGAGGCCCATAAAAACTTGACATAATCACATTCTAAGAAGAGGTGTTCTTGTGCTTCTGAAATAAAAGGACAAGAGACTGTAGGGCAATATCTCTCAGTAAGCTGCTTATGCTTATTATTATTATTTTTAATGCTCAGTTTACAAGCCAAACACTGTCCCAAACAAAAGCTGGCATTCTAGGGTTCAGGAGCTGCTTTATTACCCCAATAAGTTTATTTGCTGGGCATTGTGGGAAAAAAACTCCCTCGCCTCTTTCTGCCTGTGATATAGCGTTATAGATAGCCTTCCTATCTAATGTGTGTAGTTATGAGGCTGTAAGGCTCAATTACATAATGTTTTTCAATATTTTCAACCCATAACTGGATAACAATGTTATTCGGTTGAGAAGTCTTGGTTTCCTCTACGTCCATGGGGGGATGCAGGGTGCTAACCATGTTATTACCAACGGTTTCCACAGCCTGAAGCCTGGCTTTAGTGCCAATCCCAAGTTGTAACAGATAAAAATGCTACTAAATAAAGCTACAGGATGTGCCATACCAATGCCTCCCTCTTTAATACTTCTACAGGTGAGTTCTCTCTTTATGGGGTTTAGCCATTTAGGAGTAGGGGAATTTTATTGAAAAAAAATTTAATTTCATTACAACACAAGTACATTGTTTAGACTTTCTGAACAAAAACATTAACAAATTATTACAGACAAAAAATAAAAATAAATAGATGGAAAAGAACATTATTCATGCAAATCTGCACTTTTAAATAGCATGCATACTATACTTTAACATGTAAGCCCCCCACCAGCCTGGCTTGCATAATGTGGGAGGAGGGCTCCTCCGCCACTCCTCCGTGGCTGTCCTGGGCAGCACTCATACCTGGAGACCCCTCACAGAGGGCCAGCTGGCTCACCCGGCTCCAACCTCAGGCGGCATACTACCGGTGCATGAGGTGTGGCGCAGTGGGAGCCCAAGCTGCTGATGCCTTTCTTTTTCACTCCTCGGATGTGGGCATCATGGTGGCCCTCATGCGCATGTGCATGCACGAGGACTGTCAGCCCAGATAAAGGGGCAGGCATCTTTTTTCTGCCACCCATATTTTTCTAAGTGTTTCCCCAGTCCCCAAGCATGCAGAGGGACTGGGGAAGGGGCGCAGAGTGACCAGAGGAGCTCCGGTCATGGAAGCAGGGTAGGGCAGCCTGATCCAAGGGCTAGAGAGTGACAGGAGTTCCCTGAAATTTCCAACTGGGGGGAGTACAAGATGGTGGCCCCCATGCTGCCAGGACACCAAGGGCAGCTGGGAAGTCACCTGGGACACAGTGGCCAATAAGGGAAGAGTGGGGCTGAGGGTTTAAAAGGCTGGCACTGGTGCAAAAATGGGAGTGGAACAAAGGGGAGAGACTGAGAGAGGAGGGAGAACAGGGAGAAGGAGCAGGATGAAGGGGAATCCCAGGTTCCCCAAAGGAAATTGGAGGGCTGTTTTGGTTGTTTGCCTGTCAAAGGCTCTTGGGCTACATCCCTCACCATCCCCCCTTCCCTTTCAGGCAGCAGGAACAGGAAGGAGCCAGACAGCAACTGGGACTGTGCAGGAGGGCCCCTCAGGTTGGTTGTTCGAAGGTACTGGGGGCAGACTGTTTGGCCTGAGGGTACCGTGACCTCCAGCCTCGGGCGTCTGGGAGGTTACTGCATCAGGGGCAGAGTTTTCTGCCAGGGGAGAAGCTGGGAAAGTGGGGTTAGTGTTAAAAAGGCACCAGGGGTGTTGAACTGCTGTGCCCCACCCCCATTGCAAAGATCAGCTGAACCATGGAAAGAAGGACGAACAGGCCTGCCTGGTGAAAGCCATATACAAAGGCCTGCAGCTGAAGCTAGAAAGGCCAGGCAGGTGAAGAACTATGCCAACCATTCATGTGAAACGACATGCTGTGGACTGCGTGGGTCTTCACCCTCTCCGGGCACTGTGAGCACCCCGAGCTGCAGCTCAGGGGGGACCTTTGTTTTCTCTGCCAGGAGGGTCAGGAGGGAACTGCCCTCTACACCAGTTTTATCTTCTTTCTTGGAACTTGTGTGATTATGTAAGTGCCCCAACGGTATACAGCAGGCCTGCAGACTAAAGGACCGTGAGGTACCCACCAACAGTGACTGGTCTGGGTGCACCCAGGGGAAGGGGGGAGTGGGGATAAGGGAATGTTTTCTAACCAGGAGGTTTGAGAGGAATTGCCCCCACCTCCTTTTTATTAGTGTGTACTAATAAACTGGTTATTTATTGTTCATCTGTTTCTGTCTGCTGTGTGTGAGAGTGTGTGTGTGTGTGTGTGTATAAAACCATTGTGGGGAGGGATTGTGAGTCTGGGGGGTCCTCACGGGCAGTCATTAAAGGGAAAACCCTTACTTATCCTGGGGAAACATGGTAACCCGTTCAACCCACAGGAGGCAACACAGGGGCCACAGGTGGAGGCACCAATACACCACAGAAACTACCAGTAATGACTCAGGCCTAGCCCCTTGGGGAGGTACTGTTGAGCCCCTGAGACCGGCGGGGCAGCCCAGATGGGTGGGAGTATCAGGGGGCTGTTACAAACAGTATTCTACAAATAATAACCTAGTCACTAATTCCCCATTCATTACAATTTACCCATAAATGTTTAGCTCTTTCAGGAGTGTATCTCATCATATCAGACTTTATGGTTCTATTCAATGACCTCCCAATATTCTGTAAAAGTTCCAGGTGAGATACTTCTCTCTGTTGCAAAACCCACATGCACCTAGCCTGCCAAATAAAATATGTTATTGTTGCCAACACTATGTACATGGTATCTTTGTGATATTTCCCAAATAGCCCTCCTACAGGACCATACATAACAGTCCTATGATTAAAATTCCCAAATAGAGGCTCCTTCCATGTTCTAGCCAGACATGTCCAAAATGGTTTTGTATATGAACATTCTAAAAACAAATTTTGTTGGGTTTCAACAATTTGCCCACATGCCATTCTGGGACAATATCTTTCTTCAAGCTGTTTATGCTTGTTATTCCCCCTCACTCCCAATCTCCCAAAATTACCTAACCAAATACAATCCCACACAAAATGGGGAACTCTAGGTTTTACCAATGTTGAAGCACTGTCTTTATCTGTGTGTGTCAGGACATTCAGGGAACACTATTTCAGCCCTATATTCTGTATTTATAATCAAACCATAAATTTTCTTCCTATCTGATGTTACTATCTGTTCTATGCTAATATTCCATTTAACCAACATTTTAATACATTTCACTTCATATTGAGGGATAGATACCAATCTGTTCAACCCTCTGGGGTTCTTGTTTTCCCATGCCCTTTTGCATGGTTCTAGCCATGCATTTAGCATTTGCTTCCATGGTGGTTCCTCAGGTCTCATAGCTGGGCTAATATTTCCAGGTATAAAGGTACTAAAGAAGAACATAATCGGGTGGACCATTGCCACCCCACCTTTGCAAACAGGAAAATATGTATATTCCCTCTTAATAGGATTCAATCTAGATCCCCAGAAAGCCTGAAAAAATATGTTGTACACTACTGTGAACATGCTTGCTGGAGGAGGGTATATATAACTTAAGTATAGGAATATGGCAACCAATAGTGTTTTTACTAGTACCACCCATTTTTTTGACAGTTGTTGTCCCTTCCAGCTATTGACTAATCCTGTCACCTTGTCCACTTTTCCCTTCCAGTTTAAAATAGCCATGTCTCCTGGACCAAACTCTGTACCTAATATAGAGATAGGCTGCTTGGTTACTTTAATACCAGCTATATGCCCTGATTGTGGTACCCGAGTACCACCTATTGTAACCCCCTTGCTCTTTCCCAAATTAATTTTGGAACCTGAACATTTAGAATATTGCAGGAATATATTACTTAGAGCATCTGCAGAACTAGTAGAAGATATTGCTATAGCCAAATCATCTGCATATGCCAGTACCTTGACTGGGGGAAAGTCTGGGTTAGTTACTATTCCTATGATCCCTTGCTCTTTTAGCAACATTCTAATAAAAATATCAATAACAAAAGTGTAAAGCAGGGGTCTCAAAGGGCAGCCCTGCCTAACACCTCTTTTAACCATAATCCTCTTCCCTTCCCAACCATTTGTGCTAGGGGATAATCGTAGCTCCTTTATACATCTGTTTTATCCAGTTTATAAAAACCTCTGGAATCCCAAAGGCCCTAAGAGTTTTAAACAGAAACCTGCGAGACACCCTGTCAAAAGCTTTTTCTTGGTCAGTACTTAAAATGAATCCATGTGCTTGCCCCAGCTGCCCTCTAAAGAATAATTCCCTCAGAACTGCAAGGTTGTCCTGTTGATTCCTGCCTGGAATTGAACAAGACTGAAACGGACAAATCAGTTTTGGAGCTACTCTATGTAATCTGGTTTGTAGGATTTTACTTAAAATTTTCAAATCTGTATTTAACAGACTTAGTGGACGCCAGTTATTTATTATCTGTCTTGTGCCTTTCTTGTGGAGCAGTATAAGAACTGCTTCCTGCATAGAAGGGGCGTAATTTGATGATGTTAAAACATTAAACAAAATCACCAGAGCAGGGGCTAGTTCTATACTAAAGGTTTTATAAAACCCTGACCCTAATCCATCCATACCTGGAGAAGAATGTGGAGCTAACTGTGAAATGGCTGCTGTCACTTCCTCTACAGATATCTCTTTAATCGGATCTTGAGCCTCTATCTCAGATACCTGTGTTAGCCCTAATGAATTTAGCAGATCAGAAGGATTATGATCCAGAGTGGTGGGGTCCCAAATAAAACTGCCACATATTCTTCTACCACCTCTAGAATCTCCTGTGGGGAATGTACTAACTGTCCTGATGGTGTAACTAGTTCTGAAATAAATCTATTTCCAACCCTCTTATTGCATTCTTTGAATGGATCTAATGATCCTTGTCTTACTTGGGTCCCAAATCTCAATTCCTGGTTTAGGGACTTAGCCCTATTATACTGGATATCAGAAATGTTTTTCTTAGCGTTTTTAATGATTGCACTATAATCATATTTGGACAATTCAGCCTGGGAGATTAGATGTTGTACATGCTGTCTTACATATAAATATTGCATATATTCCTTATTAGCAATATACAAAGCTCTCCTTTGGAAAAGTTTTTGCAAATTCTTTTTCGAGTCCTCCCACCATTCTGTGATATTCTCATACATTTCAGCCACGGAAAGCCTGGCTAACCAATCCCGATTCCACATTTGTTTCATTTTTGGATCCTCTAAAAGTGTTTCATTTAATCGCCATTTGTTTTTCTTACTTCGTGGGGTTCCCTCCCATGATACCTGAATCTGAACTGCCATATGGTCTGAAAATTCATTTGGGAGTGTGGAAGCAGATAGAATATTTAAGACTTGAGATGCAAAGATAAAATCTATCCATGTCCTTAACGTACCCCTAAAATAAGTAAAACACCCATTTTGATGTTTCTTTCTATAGGTATCTACTAACCCTGCTGTTTTAACTAATTACTACAGCTAGACTATCTGTAGCAATGATGTAGTATCACAAAACAGTTTGGAGGTCCTAAGACCTTTGTCTGCTGCAGAGAGTCCACAATTAAAATCTCCTAACCAGATTAAAAGTCTGGATGTATGAAGACAAGGCTGAATCTCCCTAAACAAAACTACTCTCTGAGCTTTTGTTTGAGGTGCATAAACTGCTATTATACGAAATATTTCTGATATGTGGGAAACGTCTAGCATCAAGGCCCTACCTGGATGTATATCAACTAATCTGGATATTTTTAGGAGAGGGTTATCTAGTAGAATGTCTACTCCATCACAGGGTTCGGTCCCTGAGGACCAAAAGGAAGCACCTGTGGTCCAGGGTCTGGATGCAGATTGCAATTCAGCATGTGTGTTTAAATGAGTGTCCTGAATACGTGTGATGTCACTGTGTAGATTGTCCAGAGTGAACAGGGTACCTGCCCTCTTTCTATCATTTTTAATACTATTAATGTTTAGAGTAACGATTGTTAATGACCCCATATTTTAAGGGGGAAGGGCAGAATTTCAGGACACTTATTTCGTGAAGTTTTTGATGACCTTCTCTGTTTTGTCCGCTTTACATAGAAACATAGAATTTGACAGCAGATAAGGACTGCTTGGCCCACCCAGTCTTCCCATTTCCCTACCTAATGGATAAGTTGCAGATCCTAGTTAACCAGCAGCCTACTTCTTCCTACCACCCCCCCCCATGACTGTCCCATGCATGCTTGAATTCCACCACTGTTTTTGACTCCACCACCTCCTCCGGAAGGCCGTTCCATGCATCCACAACCCTCTCTGTGAAAAAATACTCAGAAATTACCTCTGAGCTGCCCCCTCTATCTTCAAATTGTGCCCTTGTTCTTGCACACCTCTTTTTGAAAGATGCTACCTTTTGGACTTTGTTGATTCCTTGAGGTGCTTGAAAATTTCTATCATGTCCCCCTCTCTCCTCCTTTCCTCGGAGGCTATACATATTAAGCTCCTTAAGTCTCTCTTCATAGGTCTTCCAGTGCAGATCCTGCACCATTTTAGTTGCCCTCCTCTGGACAGCTTCCATCCTGTCTATGTCTTTGTGGAGACTGGGTCTCCGGAGCTGCACGCAGTGCTCCAGATGGGGTCTCACCAGCTGTCTGTACAGAGGGATAATAACTTCCTGTTTTCTACTGGTGATGCCTCTCCCTATGCATCCCAGTATCCCCCCAGCCCTCCTTGCTGCCCTCTCACATTGCTTGCCCACCTTTAGGTCATCTGATATGACTACCCCCAGGTCCCTTTCCAATTTTGTTGTTGTTAGTATCTCACCCCCCATTGTGTACTCTTCCCCTGGGTTTTTGTTTCCCAGGTGCATTACCTTGCACTTCTTAGCATTGAATCTAAGCTGCCATACATTTGACCATTCCTCTAACCTTGCCAAGTCCCTTCACATCCTTTCCACCCCACCTTGTGCATCAACTCTGTTGCAGATCTTTGTGTCATCTGCAAAGAGACATACTTTTCCTTCCAGTCCCTCTGCAATGTCGCTTATAAAGACATTGAAGAGGACCGGTATCCCACTAGTAACCCCCCCTTTCTTCAGAGTGGACTCCATTTACTATTACTCTCTGTGTCCTATTCTCCAGCCAAGTCTTTACCCAGGCTGTCATCTTGGGACCCACTCCCAGACTGGCTAACAGAGTTTAAAGTATTACCCCAGGGTTTGTTGGAGCTGTCGTTCTGTCCATTGATGGTGGCCACATTCACAGGGATACGATCCATCATCCTTCAGTATGAAAGGTCCCCTGAATCGGGAACTCAGGATCTATGCTGTCCTTGCTTCCAACCAGCATTTTCCAGCACCTGGGCAATCGAACGTTGTGCTGAAATGTCCTCGAAAAAGTCAGGAGCTCTGGAGCCCCAGTCACTCTCTCGCTCCTTATGCCTGTCGGTGAAATAGTATGTTTTCTTCTGTCACTTCTGCTTATGTAGGCAGTGTCTCCTGTAACCGTGACTGCCTACCCACACCAAGCCTCATTTTGTTGTTTTTTGTGAGGCCAGCGTTGTCCGTTCACTTTTCCTGTGGCTCTCAGCATGCGGATTCTACTCTGTTCTTACTGCCAGCCGCTTGCTTGGTGTTACTGTGGTCCATTTTACTTTTGACAGACACAGCAACCCTGTCATTTTGGCCCAGCTGTGAGTCAGAAGCTAAATGACTCATCTCTATGCTGCTTGCTGCGCTGGGATTGTCAGGTACTTGTGCTAGTGTTTCTAGCTCTTTTTCCAACTCTGCAGCTCTTTGACTGATTTTTTCTTTCTCTAAACGAAGCAGCATTAATCTGTTTTTTACCTCAATGTCCAGGGCCTGCGCATTCTCTGTTTCTTGTCCCTCTTTTCTTTGTGTCATCTCACCATCACTTGTACAGTATCTACTGCTGTTTCCACAGAGATAGGATCAGGTACAACATCCTCCTCATTAAATTCTGTAGTTAAATCCTCCAAATCCAGACAGGCAGCCTCCTGTGAAAGTTTTGCAGGGGAAAAGGCCTTCTCCCCTGCCATCTCGACCTCCATCCTCTCCAGTGTCTCAGAGGGACTGGCCATCCAGCAAAGACTGCCAAGGGTCCCCCCTACTGGCAAGAGTAGGGGAATTTTTTATTAACAAATCATCAGAACTGTCTTGCATTACACAAAATCATAATCAAAAACATTTTTTGTAAAAACAAAAAAAAAGGACTAATGTATTTACTCCATACATCTAATATTATAAAGAAAAAAATGAAAAAGGAAAAAATACTAAAAATAATTATAAAGACATGACTTTAAAACTATAGAAGAAATCTCATGCTGTTTCCAAAGTAACAGTAGAACACTACCTTAAATTAATCCAGCAGACTTTTCACTACATGTCACCAATTTTGAAAAACAAAAACACGCTCACCTTAAGTGCACCCCATGCTCAATCCTTTTGAACTGAATTACTTATATTTAATAAAGTAAGATAACCCATTCCATCAGTGCTGTACCACATCTCGAGGAGACCTGGTTATATCATTTTTATACACACTCAACATTGCTTGTTCTACTAGCACACTAAACGTCTGATATGACATCCAATTTTGTTGTAAGGACCATTGACATCTCCTCTGCCAAAGATAATATTTCAGACAACAGAAAAATACCATAAGTGTGCTGTAATGATACTGTCCGACTAACTGAGGATAGTACCCCAACACTAACGATTCATAAGATACATGTGCTAACCCTGCCATCTTCCATTTTGCAGCTAACAAAGGCCATAGTGGTTTTGAATATGAACAATCAAACAGAAAACGCTGCATTGCTTCCACTATGTTCTGACACCCACTGTAGGGACAATTTCGTTCCTCCAAAGCTTTATGTTTTGCATTTCCTCTCAGATTTAATCTCCCATACATCGTTAACCACATAACCTCCCACATATGTAGGAAAATCCTTTTATTATTATTTAATTGTTTTAAAACTCCACCTTTCAAATTATCTGGGCAGTCTTTAAAAACTGGTTCCGCTGGATGAATTTTCCCCATGGTTTCCTTATAGAGCTGGGGTCCAGACAATTGAAATATCTGTGGTTTAGTTACTCCCCATTTCCATAATTTTCCAAGAGCCACTTTTATAAATTCTGGTATAAGCATTTTTGGAGTCAACTTTGGCGTGGCCGTACCCACCCATTCTTTCAGATAACATTTCAAATTACTCTTAAGCCACCCAGCCCAGTGGCGCTGAGGGTTGAGGCATTGGAAGTCACACCTCACGCCATGTTGGCAACCCGGGTTTGGGAGCGAGCTCGGGTGCCATGGGTCGGCAGGGAGGGAAGAGTTTGAGCATCCCCAGGATGGCTCTCCTTTCCTAGAGGGGAGAGTGTTGGGAGTGTCTGGTGTCCCAGTGACCCCAGGTGGAGACCAGGGGTACTGCAGGATCCCAGACTAGCAACGAGGGGGAGCGCGCCAGACACTGACGGGGTTGCCATGTGCCATGGTGTCACCACATGTCACGCTCAGGGATCAAGGAAGCATCCAAAAAAACCCTGAGGGCTGGATAGGCAATGACATCCCAGTGCCTTGACCGCCACACACCCAACACTGGGCCTCTGCCTCTGCTCCTTGATCTCCTCATGGGTTTGGGTTGGGGGCCCACAGGGAGCGCTAATGCCTTTGAGGGAGTAGATGGTTACAGTGGGTGGTAGAGTGGCAGGTGAGTGGACTGCCTGTGAGAGTTCCAGTCCTCAGGCGACATAAATAGATTCAAAAAAAAAAATTACTCTTAAACCATGCTGCTTGAATACTCTGAATGCCTCTGAGAGCCATTTTAAGGTTTTGAGATAAAAACAAAGTCACAGAAAAAGTGACTGGGTCAGTCATGTCCAGACCACCCTTTGCCTTTGGTAAATATAAAAACATCTCCATATTGGATTTAGATGGTTTCCCCATACCATTTGAAAAAACTTGCATATAGTCTTGCTTCAAACTTACAAGGAAGTGGGGAAAATCATGGCAACATATAACAAGGAGGGTATAATAAATTGTTTTAGAGCCGCAATTCTTTTTCATTTTGATAATTTCCATGCCTTCCATGCCTTCCATCTATTTACTTTTAACTCAATGGTAGTTAACGCCCGGTCCCAATTTTCAATTGGTAGATTTGTAGGAGAAAAATACAACCCCAAGATCTTCTGTTGATCATTTGAAATAAGGATGTCATTTTTCCGGACCGCTCCTCCAATTTGGTCTGCCAAAAAAATCCCAAAACATTTTCCAAAATTTTATATGGAGTTTGAAACTAAAGAATATTCTTGAAACATCTCAATCACCAAAGGAGTTTGATCGGAATTGGCTAGAAATACACACACATCATTTGCATACACTTGGACCTTTGTCTGTTCAAGCCTAACTGACACTCCACCCCTTGCCATAGCTGAGACGTGTAATTTCCTAATCAAAAGGTCTAAGGAAAATATATACAATAACGGGCTTAAAGGGCACCCTTGTCTTACCTCTGTTTCCATAGTTATCCCATTGGATGAAGTACCGTTTATAATGGTATACACCTTAGCTTGTGAATATAATAGTTTAAGTTTATTAATAAAAGTACTTGGGATTCCATAATGTGCTAAGACTTGGAATAACAATTTTTGATTCATCCGATCATATGCCCTACTCTGATCTAGTGACAAAAGACAACTGTTCCCTTTTTTTGCTCCTCCTGACTCTAGGTACTCCTATCCCTTACAGAGCTTCTTGTTCAATTCTCTGACCCTGACCCTGCCTCGTCATGATTTTAGGTCACTCTCTGCTGTTAGAGTCTATTTTTTGCTGTCCCCCTGCCTTCCTCCCTCACTCCCCTGCCCACACCTATACCTCATATCCTGTTATCCGTGACTTTTCAACCCCTATTTTGTCTGTTTATCTTTTTTTTTTCCTCCTACCTACTCACCTTGAACTCATATCATCACCTGGATATTCTTACTTGAGCCTACTCTGTACCTACTGTTTTCCTGTATGTTTCACACTTTGTGCTGTACAAATTGTCTATCTGTAAAATAATGTTTTACACTAATCTGCACCTTTTACTTGCATTTGTATTGCCTATGCCTAATTGTTATACACAATTTCATAATTGAATGTTGATCTCATCAAATTGTATTCACCTAATTGTTTGTTCCAGGTCCACCTTGAAAATGAGCTTGCTCAATGGTGACTGCCTGGTTAAATAAAGATTTTGATTTTTTTTTTATTGATTTTCCTTTATGAAAAGCCACCACATCTCTTATCAGCATTAGTGCTTGTTGAATTTTCCTATCTGGTAGGCCACAATACCAAGCAGGGTGGATTAATTTACCCGCTACCTGTCGCAATCTAAGCTGTAAAACCTGAGACAAGATTTTGAAATCTGAATTCAAGATTGAAATAGGTCTCCAATTTTCAATATCATATTTGTCTCCTGTTTTAAATAAAAATATTATTAGCCCAGAGGTAAAACCCATAGGAACCCTTCCTGTCCTAAAAATGTCCCGAAAAACCTCTCTCAAGCATACTGCAAAGTGTCTAGGAAACAGTTTATATAATTCATAGGACAATCCATCTGGCCCTGGTGATGTTCCTAGTTTTAACTGTGTGATCACATAATCAAGTTCCTCCACCGAGAAAGGTGCATCTAAAGATTCCATCTCTCTTTTACATGTTACCAATGGTAGACTCTTCAAACAATCAGATATTATGGTTTCAGAAGGCTCCAATGTCATTTTATACAAGGAAAATTGATTTTGTATTACATCTTGAACTCTCCCTTCATCCAATGTCAAAACCCCTTTCTCATCTCTCAAGGTGTGAAAGTCCATTTTCTGCTTCCGCATTTCAAAAGCCTCAAATGGATCCCCCCAACGGTGTTTTCTGTGTGCCATATTCAAGTTCTGCCCTTAAGGTTTTTGCCCAGTCATATTGAAAAGACTTCATCTTAGTTTTTATCTGGTCAATTTGGCTATCATAATTCACTCTTGCTGTACACTGTAAACTATATAAATGCTGGAGCTGTGCACGCAGTTTTAAATATTGAAAAAACGTTTTCCTTTCCTTAATTTTTCCAAAATTTTTAAGCCAGTATGTTAACTTTTGCTTCATTTCAGTCCACCATTCTCCTAAATCATCATATAAATCACTCACAGAAGACCTCGCCCATAACAGGGACTCTAGACCCTCTTGTACCCTTGTTTCCAACAACGAGGTAGTATTCAATCTCAATCTTTTTGTTTTCCTAATGTTTCCAGGATGTGTTTCAAAACTAAGTTTTAGAAAGAGGTGATCAGAGAACTCCAATGGCCACACAAAAAGTTTAGGTTTTGGGAAATTTTTTGAAACAAAAAAATGAGCTATTGTTGAAGTTAATACTCCCTTTTTAAAAGTGTACCTCGGACCCTGTACTAAATAATTTGCACATACCACCAGCTCAGCTTGATGTATGCATTTGTATAGTGCATTTGAGTCACGATAGATTTTTTTTCCCTTTTGAAAAACTTTGTTTTGGCAACCCACAATTATCATCACCCCCTAATATAACAAAAGATAGGATATAAAGGAAAGGCTGTAGTTGATTTATCATATCTACCTGCTCCGCCTTAGTTTGTGGTCTGTATACATTAATGAATCTATACGGTACCTGATTCCATAAACCATAAAGAATTAAACATCTACCAAGAATTAAGTCCATTAATTTAGTTAGCTTAAAAGTATAGGACCTAAAAACAATGCCCACCCCATCCACCTTATCACCCCCTAAAGACCAAAAGGATGGACCCCATTGCCACTCCGATCTGAACATTTTACTTTGGTCAGACATACACATCCAGGTTTCCTGAAGAAAACACATGTCCAGGCCTTTTTGAACTACATCCCAAAACAAAGCATGTCTTTTCTGATAATGTAACAGGCTATGCCAGTTCCAGGAACCAACAGTTATTACCATATCAAAAATTTACAAGTTACTTAGGCCCTTTTTTCCTTTTTTTTTCTTTTTCTTCCCTTTGTATTCTACAAACTCAGGGTCACCTTTCTCCCCAGGGCATGAGGGTAAGAACCCCGACACTTCCATATCAGATTCCTCAGCTTCTGGTGATAAGGGGGTTAAGGGGTTTGACACTTCCACCTCTAGGTTCTCTATTTGAGACATCCATAGTTAAGAGTTCCTTGTTACCTGGCGAGGGGGCAAAGGGGCATTAAAGACCTGTTTTACCCCCAAATCTACAGCTTTATCCTCTGTGTTGCATACGGGTGACAAATCACTGCATTGGGTATCTGGGGTTACAACCACTTCTGGCTGTTCATTTTTGCCTTTACCCTCTACTATCTCCTAGTTTTCCGCAACCAACACTGGGGGAACCCGCTGACACCCATTTTCTGCCCGTGCATTTTCCTGAGGTTTGGAGGGGGTCCGCAGACACTTGTACCTTTTTTATCAAAAGGTGCAGGCTTATTACATAGGCCTTGTTCTTTGCAGCCCAAGGACACTCAGCAAAGGTATGTGATGATTCCTCACACAGATCACATTTCATTCTATTGTGACATTGTATTCGATTATGTCCCACCTCCCTACAATTATCACACCTAGGAGTGTCACAGGTACTAGATAAATGTGTCCAGGCCCCACATTTGTAGCAGGCTTGTGGCTGTCCTGAGTAGAAATACACTCTTCTATCTCTGCTAGGAGAAGGGAGTTTGGAACATGCTCAACTTCGTTCCCAATCTGTCGTAATTTGACCTTATATTTCCACCCCCTGTCCAAAATTGTTCCGAATCTAGTGAAGCTTCAGGTTTACTCAAAACGTCACACTTTGTGATAACCAAAAAGTAATATCCTCAACATGCACCCCTTCATTTTGAAACATGATTGTTACATACTTAATCAGTGGTTTTGTTAGGGGGATTACAAAAAAGGGAGACCACAGAGGTGAAAACTTCAGCTGATTATATAATTGCCAAAACAAATCCAACAAATAAGCTGAACAAACACTAATGTCATAATTTTCCTCTCCAGAAATGTTTATAAATGCAAACACTTCCTGCGGGGAAAAATGAAGACAATCTTTCATGAGAGTTTTCCCCACATATTGTCTATCCGGACGAAACTCTATTCCACCTTTGTACCTGATTCAGACAGCATTTCATCTTGGTGCTGCCTCTTTCTTAGATTTAGAAAATAATTCATATAGCAGAGGCCACTGAGGGAGGGCTCAATCCCAGGCTCCTTCCCTCCACTCCTTCAGAGAGTACCTCCCCATCTTCCCTTTGATCTCCTCAAGGCCCAGGGAGGTCTTTACTCACAGGGCCTATATCATTATGTCTATCTGCAGTGTTGTTTACTTCAATTCTGACTCCTAGTTCTCCGTCTAAGATTTTCCCAATATTTTTTTCTAAGTCACTATTTTGGTGTTTCCCTTGCTCTACAGGATGCCATTCAGGACTTGCCTCAAAAGACGGGGCTTGCCATTCTAGATCCAGTAACCATTGTCCACTTGCCATTTTAGTCCAACCAGCCTCTGTTAGTGCTTTCTCAGGTGACCAAGAAAGAAAAGGGTCAGTTGAAATGGGCGGTATTGCAAACGCCTGTTTGATGCCAGCGGATGTTGATGGGGGGGTGCTTCCTTTCTGCCAGATTTGCTTTCCTTTATCACTGGGTATAAAACAGGTGTATCACCCATTTCTAGGTTCCTATTTGCCAGCGTTAAAGCAGCCCTTTTACTTTTATTTTCTTCCATTAAAGATTTAGATTGCTCTTGGCTCCTTGCAGAGAAAGAAAAAATCGTGGCCATGTCCTGTGGAGTTTGTTTATTAAAGTAAATTGTAGGATATTTACTTTTTTCCTCCTGCACCACTCATTCATGACATAACACACCTGCATCCTTCAAAACATCACCACCTATGCCTTCGCATGGCTTGTCATGCTCAGGTTTCCCTTTGCTCATAAGAACAGTCTCATTTCCAGACCCCAGCACTTCAGTTTGAACCCCTGCACTTTCTTCAACATATACCAGCAGCTTTTGGCCGACATTCTCTATGCTTATACTGCCAGCCCTGCTGTTTAAACCTGCTTCAGTACAAATAATAGGGGTTACCTTAGGCTGCTGTATCCATGCAACTATCTTGGCCTTCTGTACAAATGCTGCGTCACTATTCAGAATGTCATCGAGGCCCCACCTGTTCCCTGACTGACCCGCTGCACTTCTCACTTGTAACAGCTCAGCCTGCAGAAGTGCTTTCTGCACCGCATGTCATTTGTCCTCTTCTGCCAAATCTAAGAGCATCTTTGTTTGGATATCCAGGTCTTTTTCTTGTATATTACATGCATTTGACTTCTCTTCCATTCCCAAGACAATGAGATCTTCAATAGACAAAAAAAGTCTTCACCATATTCCTCCTCCTTTCATTCAATATCCATTTGAATTTGCAAAACAGCCTCTTGATCTCCAAGGCCAGGGGACGAGGCTGACTCCCCTAACTCCAAGACATCCATTACTTCCACTGCAGAAACAGAACTGGCCATCTCAAGGATGGTCACAGGTTCTCCCTGCAGGTGAGTATGGGGAATTTCCCTGGTGTCGCAGCCAAATTTTCCCCATTTATTAAAATACCACCAACAACTTAATCTGGTTCAATTTCAGTTGGTTACCATCTGTATCCCCCTCCCCCGTGACATGGTTGAAAATAGGCAGAATAGCCTAGTCCTAATTTCCCAGTTGACAAAAACTAATTAATTAACACTAATAGCAATAAGGGTAGTCAGACACAATCAGCAGATACAGATGCAGGCATGGAATACATCTACATGTGCATCTCACTGGTTTCAAACTCCAGCCCCAAGTCTTCTAGAATAAATACAATAACAAAGAAAAAGACTTTAAACTGAACCAAGCAAAAGCAAACTCTTACAAAATCCAAGCAAATAAATCAGGTTTTCTATAGTCAAACAAAATAAATCAATAATCATCTCGTGCTGTCAAGAGTTTTAAACTTTATTTAGTTTTCCCACATAACTCTGTGTCAATAGATATAACAAATTCATCTTTTTTTTTTTTTTTTAGCAGCAAACAATTTATATTGACTATGACTTGCACACTTGAACTTCTAAATTTAGAACAAGGCTATAAAAGTATCCCTTCCTGATGCAGCATGCAAAGAGAGTGTGTGTTATACCGAGAATTTGGCCTTCAATTTTGCAGTTTTTATTATGAGCTCATGATATCTACTAATACAGTAGAACCTTGATTTTATGAATATAGTGGGGGGCATACAAATCAGTCAGATAATTAGGGGGTCATAAAAACAGGGGTCTCATGGAAAGCCATTGAACTAATGGGTGTTAACTGGAGCACATGGCATGTATTCATGTAAGCCAGTTTAGTATTTATGTATGTATGCATGAATTTGTTAACCAGATGGGTGCACTGATCCAATGGACCATTTTCAGGCACGACCCAGGCCATGCAGATGGCACAAGGATTACAAACGAGTACAAGGTACAAATACAGTACAGAAGAAATCCAAAGT
This sequence comes from Neoceratodus forsteri, assembly GCA_016271365.2. NCBI lineage: Eukaryota > Metazoa > Chordata > Ceratodontiformes > Ceratodontidae > Neoceratodus > Neoceratodus forsteri. The sequence goes on from JADMNL010000030.1 coordinate 97,526,186, forward strand.
ACAGAGAACAGGAGTACATTACAGTTTTAGAAATACCGATGAAGGTTACAAGTACAGTATAGTTTAAGACCGTGGTAAACATTTGTACATTAAGTCCAGTATACTAGGGGTGTATAGAATCAAGGTTGTAAATCATACCTCTCAATTGCTCTACACCATGAGGGATGCCCCCTCATTTTACCCTTCAGAACTGCTCTGTCCCACATGGAAAATGTGCTGCCCAAACAGATATAGTGGTGTAAACTCAGTCCTTAAAGAAGAAATTCAGTGAAGAAACAGGCTCCATGTTCCATCTCAATTCCTCAGAGTAACAACCCACACCTTCTTTTTTTTTTTTTTTTTTTTACAGTTAAATGGCCACAGACATGGGTTTATTGATGGTAGCATCATAAGTTACAGGCAACTCAAGTGTGACATGTGCAGCTGCAGGGTCTCTGATTAGCTAGTCCTCCCAGGGACCAGGGCACAGTCACTACCTCCCTTGTCCAAGTGGGAGCTGTGGGACAATGCTCTCACCCTGTTTGTCCAAGGAATCCTCCAAAAGCGGCCAAATGGCTAAAGATTAGCCTCTCTCTAGAGGTACTATTTGCTCCTGTTTTACTCCCAGAAGTGCTCAGCAACTGCTAGAGGATTCCCAGCCACCAAAAGGAGCTAAAGCTTCCACTGGTGGCAGGGTTCACTTGCCAGCAAGGCCCTCTCCCTCCCTGACTGCCTTGAGGTAAGGGAGGTGCCAGAGCCCATCCATGTAGGGCATAGTCTTGGCAGCAAGTTCTACCTTGCTGGCCCTTAAGGAAGCTGCTCTATCCCAAGAGAGGTCCCCCATCCCTTCTCTGCATACCACCTGATCAAAGACTCTCCTGCAGCAAGATTTACAGGCTGAAATATGTGATCAATATCCAACCCACTCACATCTCACTGGTAGGTACGAAAAATCCAGGAAAACACCCTTGTGAGTCAGTTCTGGAGGATGACTGGAAAATTCTTCTCTTACCCTTAATGTGTTCCCTCCTGGTTAATCTAGAGTGACCTACTCTGCCTAACAGTGATCCTCTCCCTACTTTTATGATGGAGGAATGGTGGCATTGTTATCAAGGGAGAGTAATTGAGAAATAGGCCCAGCCAGGACTACAGCTCTTCTTAAGCCCCACTGTCTTTCCTTCCCCAGCCGCCCATTTCCCATTTTCTGGGTGATCTGAAAACACTTCACATACAGTACTAGGCCAATGTGCACTTCCTCCTTCACCTGAGAATGGGGGTGGTCCAGGCACCCTGCCCAGCCTTCTATGGTAGTGGTCATCCCCCACCTAACAAGAAGTGGAGGGGGAAGAGGGGCCAACCATCAAGGCCATCTCTTGCTGCAGTTCTTTGCAGACCTGACATTGAACAGTCTCCATATTTTGTCCCATATTTCCCCTTCATAACAACCCCCACTCTTCCTTGGAGTCAAATGACCACAGCCATGTGTTTATTGATGATATCACAGGAAGTTACAACTGACTTAACCAAGACATCTGCAGCTGGATGGTCTCTGATCAACCCACTTACCAAGGGATTGGCCCCACAGTCCCTAACCCCCTCCTGCATGAAGAGGGGGTTGGGTAATCCCCTTGCTCCCCTTGCCGGGGGAGTCCTCCAGAAAGAGGCAGAGTTTGCCAGGCTGGTGATGCCCTCTCCTTCCATAACTGCCTGAAGGTTGGGGGTGACAGAACCCATTCATACAGGGCATGGATTCAGTGACAAGCCTCCCCCTTACCATCCCTTTTAGGTAACCTGCACCCTTGCAGTACATATACCCCTCCCCTTTTCTGAATACCACAAATCAGAGACTCCAACTTCCGCTCCAACCAGACACCTCAAGCCAGATGTTCAGCAATCGCAACCTGTATGTAATGAGTAAACTTTTCATACCCTGCCTCAGACAGGTGCACCTCATCCCGTGTGTGCCACCCTTGAATCAAGGTATTTTACAATTGTGCTTCAGATTCCTCACCTTAACTGATAACATAAAAGCTCCCATCTCACCACTGATCTGTCTCCTGGCCTTCTCGATGGCTCTGACATTTTATTCATGTCGCCAGTGTTTCCATTCAATGATTTGCAATCACATCAAGGATGCAGTCAGCCACCACTATGTGAGGGATGCCAAATGTTCTTTCATCTACCTCAGCAACATGACTAACTTTATCAACTCCAGGTCATTACCACCAAAGTAAATGACCAATAGATTGAGAAGGCCTTGCCTCTTAACTGCGCCATGCAACACCGCATTCAGCTGCTCCCAAGCAACCTGCATGTATCCAGCTAGAGCACCCAGGATGGTGCTAAATGGGAGTTGGGGCTGCTCTGGGATCACTGGACCAATGTGGCTGCGCACTGGATGTAAGAATAGTTGCAGATCCATATCTTAAAACCTACAAGACGTGTACCTGCTGAAATGGGAAGCAGAAGAGGACATTGTAACAAATGTAACTGAACAACAACATTTAAATATCTTGGATTTCCACCTTATCAGGGTTTGCACCAGCTTGTCTGTGAACCCATCTAGTTTGGCTCTAATGGTAGCCCCAGTTTGAAAGGAGTGGGTCCCAAATTCACTAGGCCTAAGTTCTGAAGCCTCCAAGGCCCATTGGAAGAGTCAGTGAAATTGGTATTGAGTCAGAGGGATGCCACCTTTATGCTGGACAAAGGCTTTCACCTGCTCCAAGCTGGTGCTCATGTACTTACCCACCTGTGCTGCCACACCCCAGGCCACCCCTACAGGCGAAAAGGATTGCACATACTTCTCCAGATGCATTTATGTTTAGGCATTTCACTATATCCATCAATTAGTATTTTCTACACAACAAAGACACAAGGGTAAGCCTGTTTATGTGTTGACTACACTATTGAAGTTGTAATTTTAAATTTGGGTTGCTCACGCAATGTCAGATTTCAGCTCCCCAACCCCTCTGTCTATCCCCACCCCCACACACATATATTTCTAAAATGTCCTGGTTTATTACTTTGTTTCTTGTGTATTGTCTTCCTGCCCTGGTGATCCAGTCATGCAAGGTGCCATTAATGTCTGTTAGGTATGGGAACACTCCTCCAGAGCCAGCAACACACTAGTAGGCCTCCAAAACTGCCTCAGAGCTGCAGCTACAGTAGGTTTATTTATTGATTTACTTAAAAATTATCCAGGTGAGTTGCAAAACAATGGCTTATTTTCACAGGTGTCCTGAGATTACAGCAGCAGCATCAGCAACAGTACACAATCATTTACAGTACAAAACTACAGAACAGGACAGGACAAGACAAGACAAAACAGTTCCGAAAATCCTAATTGCAAATGTAACTGAAATGTGATAGAGATGCAATATTACATTGACCTCTGATTGATTTAGTCCTAATACAAAATGGAAGCATGCTCCCCCCAAGTGGACTACTGTTCTTGATTGCTCTTTTTCCAGTTTCAGTGGTTTTTTTTTTTCTTTTTTACCCATGTAGGATTCCAATTCAAAACCTAAAAGGACCTCAAAATCAGAATCAGATCTGGGTTTGGAATCTTATACAAATTAGGATGTAGGAGCCTCTTTTGAATTCAGGGTCCCAGGGGTGTATTTACAAAAGGGTCAGATGTAGACACAAAGGTGAGCTCTGTTTGCAACATTATTCACCCCCTTGTGTCTCAGTCACCTGTTGCTATGCTCGAAAGGTCCATCCATTTGTGTCAGAGACTCACAATCTGATGCAAATACAATTTGAGTCAATTTCTGGCACAAATGCATATTTTTGGGGGACACAAATGCACCCAAATTTCTGATGGAACTACTGATGGTCAAAGTGTGAATTGATCTCTATATTTGTAAATCACGGAACACAAATTCTGGATGGATCCCCTGAAAAATCTAGGCCCAATGTTCAAAGGACAGTAAAAATGACAAGAGGTGAAGGATGGTGTCAGTAAATCAGTAATTACCACTGAACTAGATTATACTGGAGAAGAGTGGGGCAATAAATTATTCCCGACTACAGAACTAATGGATTCAATTCAGTTTTCTTCAGGATGAAAAACACTGATCAAAGTTCGTTTACAGTGGTATCCTGTTAAGGTAATACTTCTGATGACAAGCGAACATATTGCAGCCATAAACAGTGGTAGATATACTGTGCAACTTACAAGGCATTTGACCAGCAATTATCTCGCATGATTTAAAGCTGCACCCTTCTAGTAAATTGAACTCAGTTCCACTGAGAGGTAAATGGTGTTTAAAAGTTGGACAATTAGGGTTTTTTTCTCAGTTTTTAGTTTTGTTGTAGTACTTTGTTTTACATCATTTAATAAGCAAAGCTATCAGTATCATTTTGCCCTATTTATTTAAGATAACTTAACTCAGCAGTGAACAATTCCAATAATATAATGTTGATGTCTGTTAATTATTAATGTGCAGTACGGACCATGGTCTGTTTCACTCTTCACATGGAAAATGTTGTTGTTGTTTGCATTACTAAAAGGCATACTGAGGTAGAAACAGATTTTGAAAATCTGTTTAAATGGCTAATTCTCAAGTACCGTTGTTTTAAACGTACAATATGTGTACAAACTATTTGTTGTCCTTGGCAAGATGTGTTTGTTATTCATGAGTTTTTGATAAGTACCCTCTGTTTCATTTTATGTCTGGGTCTACCTTAAAAATGAGCAATATTTGCTCTTATGTTCTTACCTGGGTACCAAATAAAAAAAATTAAAAACTCCCCTACTCGTCTTCTAATGGTGCAATTCCAGTTTTCTGTTTCTAGACTGTACATTGTAGATCGCAGGAGCATCCACGACCAATCACAGCACTTCCTTCAGCTGCATGTGAGGCGCTCTTATTACCTTAAGTATCTCAGGCGCTAAGCCACTGTAACAGGCTTCTTACTGATCACTCACATCGTCAGCATTTTAAATAAAAAAAACAGGATTTGTTAAATTTAACGTTAGCAATCTTTAATAATTGTATAGGTCCACTTGAAAGTCCTGTTATGGATCTAAGTGTGTCACTTCTTGCATCCTTAGGACTACAGAACTGCTCCGCTTTGGTTTGTAGTCCCCTGGTCCTAAGAATGTGTGAGGTGACACTAAAGTCATGAGAGGCCCTCCAACCAGATCCATAAACTTATATAAGATGCATATTATTGCAGAATTGTTTTGTTTGAGTTCTTTTAAACAGAAAATTTCCCTACTCTTCTTCACATTTCTATTGGCTATCTTTTTCTCTTTCCCTATTTTTTTTTCCTTTCAATAAACATAATATCCTAGTTTTTGAAATGTTCTGCTTTGTGGCTTTTTATGTTTCATATGTCTCTGTTCTTTTTTCCTTCCCTTTCATTGACTTGTCTGTGCTAATTTTATTTGCATTTTTATTCAATGACAGGCATATTGGGTATGTTTTTCTGTATGAATTATGTTTGTTTGACCTGTTCCTTTGATTTTTATTGCAATAAAAACTTGCCGCTCGCCTCTTTGATAAGTGCCATGGGATCCTTAATGTCCACCTGGACAGTAACCAGAGATGGGCAGAAGGGACCTAGGATTAATCTCTCATCTGATGGAAGGAAGCTGCTCATCAGTGTCACAACCCTTCCTGTTCTGTAATGCAAGAATGGGGGGGGGCAGGAAATCTAGGTTCCTATAAAACAGGAAAAATGTACCAGCCAGGAAACACGCCCAGAGGGCCAATGTAAACAGGAAAGAACTGAAAAAAAAATGCACTGCCCACCAGCAATTCATAACAAAATGCATTATTTATTCAAAATTAAATTACCAGTACTCAACTTACGTAAATTACTTCGGCTTGCAGCAGCAGAAATTGCCCCTGCAGTTACCAGACCATTTGACCTGTCTCTATTGCATGGTGAAGTGCCCTTAGCATGGAAAGTGTCCCATATTGTCTCTATTTTATATATTTATTTATTTATTTATTAATTAGTCATTTATTTATTTCAGTTTGGGATTAATACCTTTGAGTCAAGGACTCTTTTTCAAAGGTTCCACGTCCATGTTTTTAAGAAAGGGGATCTGAAAATCTTTAATAACTATACAGCTACCTCTGTCTTACCAGTTCTCAACAAACTACGTGAAATGCTGATTTCTGCCCAGCTTATTGGCTACCTCACTAATTACAATCTGCTTTTCCCACATCAGCATGGCTTCAGGAGAGGGCATAGCACAACAACAGCTCTGCTCACATTAACCAATCATGTTGCCACCACTTTGGGCAGAGGGGATTTCGCTGTAACAGTGTTCATTTATTCATTTAGTTTTTGCTTACCAGGTATGTGCACTAGCCATATACATAACTGTCTTCAGGCATGACCTGTTAGGTTACAAAGTAGTGAGGAGAAACAATGTCAAGTACATTGGTACAAATAGCATTATATACAAAATAAGTAACATGGCACAAAATAAATACAAATACAGTTTAGGGGATGCAAAAGGCAGCTTGATAAGCAAATTAACAAGGTAAGCAAGGTATGAATTACAGGACAATTCTAGGTAGTTGCCAGGGTGATTTAGCCTGGCACCAAAATAAAGTGCAAGTACAAGTCCATTTGTGAGGGTAGTGCAAGTTTAGCAGTAAATAGTGAGTCAGGGCCTCAGAAATACAGTATGTGTAGAGGTCACAGCACATGAGACAGTAGGACATGTAGACTAGAAGAAGGTGAGGTACCTAGGGAGGTTTAAAACATGTGCAAGAGGCAAGGTGGATAAGCCATGCCCAATATTTCTTTTTAAAGAGGGTGTGACTGGGAACAAGTCGCACATCAAGGGGGAGAGAGTTCCAATGTTTAGGAACAACATGGGAGAATGCACAAGCGCCCTTGGAGGTTTTGCATCTCGGCACGCATAGCAGGGATCTATCACCCGAATGAAGACTATAGAAGGAGGACTGCGGGATTGACCTAACCAAGGCCTTTGACCTTGTAAACCACACCCCCCTGATCAACTATCTAGATAATCTTGGTCTCTCTCCTACTGCCCTTAATTGGTTCAATAACTACCTCCAGAATAGACACCAAATGGGTAAACTTGGTATGTCCCTCTCTGATCCTGCACCATCTGTAGTTGGGGTGCCTCAAGGCTCAATTTTGGGACCACACCTACTCTTTCTTTATTGTGCATGAGTGTCTAAAATACAGTATGCTTATCTCATATGCAGATGACCTCACTCTCGTTGTTTGTTCTGCCGATACCAGTAGGATAAATCAAATGCTCTCTCATGATCCCCAGGCATGCAAACACGGCTTTTACAGAATAGTATTCTCTTGAATGTAACAAAAACACATTCAATGCTGTTCAGCTCTCCCCCCTCCCTCAAACTAAGAAACCGTCAGACCTCCATTCAGATTTCCTATGTGGATGGTACACTTCTTCAGGCGGTCCAATCATTTGATTATCTCAGTGTTACACTAGATCCCTCCTTAGATTTCTACTCATAGATAGCTAAAACCTGTAAAGCTGCTAACTCAAAACTTGGCTTGGCCTAAAGAATCAGGAGCAACCTAACTGCTGCTTCCTACTTAGCTGTTGCAAGGGATTATGTCTCCCTAAACTTGTGTATAATTTAGTGGTATATGCTTCCTCTGCCTCCAAAACTGCACTAAAAAAAGTGGAATATCACTCATAACAACATATATCGGTTTGCGCTTGCCAGTAATAGATCTGTGCATTACTGTACATTATATCAGATGTTGAAGTGGCTCTCTCCTGGTGCCCTGTGCAAACTCACCCTGGGAGGTGCTGTATTTAATGCTCTGAAATGTCAACAGCCTCATCTGCTTGCTGCTACACTTCAGCCCCAGTCTCACCGCTACCCCTCATGATCCATGCATCTTCACCGTCTTACAGTACCTATACTCAAGACAAACCTGCCATTCAGAACTGTGTGCCTAGAACATGGAAAAGAATTCCTCTTAGAAAAATGGGGTTGCTTAACTTTTAAAGGTTTCCAGCATGCCTTACACAGTTCCTTTTCCAAGTGCTCCTGCCCCTACATGTGATGATACTTTCCTTGAAATTCTCATTTTTGTATTGCTATACCCAGTATAACTTATTCACATAGTTTATTTTGGCCAATCCTGCTATACAAACATAAGATGAAGCCAACAGATAAAGGCCTAATAGTCTATTGAGTCTTCCTGAGTGTGCAGTTCTCAGTGTTAGGTACTGATGCTGCCCCCCAACACTTCTCTCCCTCCTCCCCACCAACTGATCCCACTGTTTTACCATCTCCCCACTCCTCATTTTGATTTTGCCCTTCAGTTTATTCCATCCCTCCTTGACTCCCCCCACTGAAGCCCTTGAAACCAGTTCCTCAGGCAGAGCATTCCATGTTGTCACCACCCTCTCAGTGAGAAAGTGCCTCCTCATCTCCCTTCTGAAACTCCCCCCTCCAACTTTAGACTATTTCCTCTTATGATCCCTTTCTTTCTAAATTTAAACAGACCCTCATGGCTTACCCTATTAATGCCCTTCAAGTATTTGAAGGTCTCAGTCATATCCCCCCCATCCATGCTGTCCTCAAGAGAGTACATATTGAGCATCTGTAGCCTCTCTTCAAAGGGCTTTTCTCTCATCCCACACAACATCTTGGTTGCTCTTCTCTGTACCCCTTCCAACAGTCTGATGTCCCATTTTAAGTAAGGATGTCAGAACTGCACACAGTACTCCAAGTAAGGCCGCACCAATGCCCTATACGGTGGCAGGATTACCTCTTCACTCCTTGAGGTGATTCCCCTTGCTATACACCCCAACATCCTACTAGGCTTTGCTGCTGCTTTCCTACATTTTGTGCAGAATAATTCATATGGCCTGTGACTAGCACACCCAGATCTTTTTCCTCAATTGATACCAATAACTGCACCCCTCCCAGCTTATAACTGAATCTAGGATTCCTATTCCCAAAGTGCATAACCATACATGTCTTAGCATTGAAGCCCAACTGCCAGGTACTTGACCACCTCTCCAAGGTATGTAGGTCCTTCCTCAGCAACCCCCCCCCCCATCCACCACTGCTCCCAGTTTGGTATCATCAGCAAACATACTTATCCGACTTAAAGCTCCAACTGCCATACCTGCTACGTAGATGTTATTACTTCTTATGCTTCATTGCCATCTATTACTTCTTAATGTTATATCTTTTTCTTTGTATTTATCACTGTTACCTCAATCCCTGTAATCCTGAAACATTGTATCTGCTGTACACTGATGTACCGTGTTGTTGTGCCTTCTTCTTATCTTGTGTCCTCCTGGGTTGTGCCTGAAAATAGACAGCTTCTGTCTAGTGCACTTACCCGGTTAACAAAAAACTAACCAACTAAATAAATAAAATCTTGTGGCCACTTGTACAATTAGAAGACCCCAGTGCTTTGTAATTAGTTACGGATATCTTTATGGGGAGTGGTCCAAACATTCAGAAGCAAATTCCACTCAGAATTATTGGTGCCAAACATTGTTCAAAGACTCGGTTCCTACCTCAAACATGAGTGCATATTCTTTGGCTCTTCCTCGTACAAAGTTCCTGCTACATCCTTGTAGGCAAGCTCATTTTTGAGTTTGCGCATGCGCTGTGAACTCCTTGGAATAGTGACTTTTGAGGGGTGTGATACTGTCTGTCCAATACAGAGTGTTCCGCAAGGAGCTTAACAGTATCACACCAATCATCAGTCAGGCTGGTCCTGATGCTGTTTTGCCTGAAGTGGTCTGCACTTAAAAAGAAAAAGCTGCACCAATCATGTAGTGGCTTTTTCCTTTCATCTGCAGGTCACCGCAGAGCAAACAGCTGTTTGTGTAGTGACATCTCTGCCTTCCCCCTCGCCACCCCACTGGTCCATTCCTGAAGGGTGGGAGGAGGAGGCACTTTCCTCACATGCCTCCTCCATGTCCCGCTGTCTCCCTGTTTCCTTATTTTCTCCCACCCATGCAGAGCAGGCCACAGCCTAAGCTCCGTATGGGCTGGGAGTATTCAGTGCCCAAAGGCACTTTTACTTTGAGTGCAGTCAATCTCGCTAGCAGATCCCCCCCCACCTGCCAACATTGGGGTTCTCAATCCCCATGTCAGCATGTTCCCCCTCTCCCTTTAACATGGCACACTAGGAACCCACCCCAGTGTGCCAAAAATTACCTCTGGTGGTGTTTCTGACACCGGGATGCCCACTCCCGGTGTTGAATGTGCCTCTCCCTGACCCTATATTGTCCGCTGACCTCAGGTTACCCAATCCCTGGGTCAGCATTGTCCCCCTCGCAGTACTCTGGCACACTGGGAGCCCACCCCAGTGTGCAGAAATCCACGTTATGATTAGTTTACCTGAAAAATAAAACAGTCCCATGATATCTTCTTTTTAACCTAAAAAAAAGAAAACAGTCCCTTGTTGTTCCCGCCAGCTCCTTCCCCCAACCTGCACCCTCCCTCTGTGCACCCCACCTCCCCGCACTCCCCTCACCCATACTTACCTCCGGAGGTCGGAAGCAGCGACCTTCGGTGGACCAGGGACACGTCTGCACTCTTCAAAAGCCAACCAGTGTGCAGTTTTGGAGACCTCATCTACGCAAGGACATAGACAGGATGGAAGCAGTCCAGAGGAGGGCAACTAAAATGGTGCAGAGTCTGCAGCAGAAACCATATGAAGAGAGACTGAGAGAGCTAAATATGTATACTCTTGATGAAAGGAGGGACAGGAGGGACATGATAGAATCGTTCGAGTACCTCAAGGGAATCAACAAAGTCCAGGAGAGTAGCATCTTTCAGAAAAAGAGATGTGTAAGAACAAGGGGGCACAATTTAAAGATAGGGGGGGACGGCTCAGGGGTAATGTGAGGACATTTTTTTTCACTGAGAGAGTGGTGGATACATGGAACAGCCTTCCTGAGGAGGTCGTTGGGTCTAAAACAGTGGGGCAATTCAAACATGCATGGGACAGACACAAGGCAATTATAGTGGGGGGGTTGCAGGAAGTAGGCTGTTGGTTAACTATGATCTGCAGCTTATCCAGTAGGTAGGGAAATGGGCAGACTGGGTGGGCCAAGTGGTCCTTATCTGCCGTCAAAGTCTATGTTTCTATGTTAACCACAAACTGAAGAAAATCACGGTAAGCCTTAGAAAGGCAGTCAATGGGGGGTTTCAATTTAGGTTGATATCGCAGCCATTTTTGGGAGTTTTGGTCCCAAATCTTCAACATGGAGTTCTTGGAACCCCACCTCATGCACACAGTCACTGTCATTTTGTTTATCAGTCCTAAAAGGTAATTTTGCAGTCACTACACAGAATCACCTTTCAGGACTAATTAACGAAACAAAGTGCCACTGTTCATGAGGTGGGGTCCCAAAAAGCACTTGTTGCAAATTTGGTGAAAAACTCCCTTAAATGACTCAGTTACGACTGTCCATTGCTCAGTTTCTATGCACACTTGTAACATCATCAATTTTTAAGATTTTCACTCCAAATTCACAACATTGCCATTTTTTCACACCCTCTTATGAACAGTACAGCTGTCATTTTTTGCATCCTTCCTGGAATGTGTTTTTTCTTCTGTGGAACAGAATGGAGTGGTCGCTCTGTGAAATCAACTTTTGGGACAGATTAATAAAATTCCAGTGCCACTGTTCATGAGGGGAGGTCCCAAAAAGCCATGTTGAAAATTTGGTGAAAACATTCCAAAAATGACTGTTACAAGTGTGCATTGTGCAGTTTCTATGCACACTCGTAACTTCACCACTTTTTCATATTTTCACTCCAGATTTTCAACATTGCCATTTCTTCACACCATCTCATGAACAGTACAGATGTCATTTTTCATACCCTGCCCGAAATGTGTTTTCACACCTGTGGTGCTGAATGGCACACTCGCTATGCGAAATCACCTCTTGGGATAGAGTAAAAAAATGATACTGCCACTATTCATGAGGTGGGGTCCCAAAAAGCCCATGTTGAAAATTTGGAGCAAAAATACCAACAGACACTTGGGGCATTTGGATTTCCAACCGTAACATCCACCCTTAAAATGCAAGGCAGAGGAATATACACAAAAAAATATGGGAGGCATGTACAACAGCAGTACCAACAGCGAACTTTCGGCATTGACAAATGCTTGTTATTTAAAGCAGCAGCACAATAAAAATGTTTTTCCAAAAAGTTAGTTTCAGCTGCAGTCAATACAAATATTAGCATATCTGTCAAATCTACTTTTCTAGATACTATTTATGCTGAAATCCATGAGGGTTTTTGTTGTTGTTGTTTGTTTTCTCGATGCTGGCCCTTGCAGTTCTACAATGTTATTTCTAAGCCAAATGTGCTGGCCATCTTTTTTTCTTGAGAAAAAAAACACACATAAAACATTTATAAATTACTCAAATTTTGATGGAACAGGAAAATGTTACCACCAATAAAACTGGAAGATGTTTCCTGGAATCTTGTATAGTAAAATCCTAGTGTCGCATTTCTGCCCAGTTTCATTGCTGTTCTGTTTTAATGTATTTTTTCTGGGTGGATGGAGCTTTTCAGTAGTGTTGCCCAGGATCTGTTGATTACAATCCAATTGCACTGCTAGGGTTTTAGGGAATTCCAGTTCCTAATCCAGTTCCAACTTAAATCCTAAAAGGACCTCAAACTCAGAACTGCGTTTAGATTTGGAATCCTAAATCCTAAATTGCTATGTAAAAGTCAGTTTTAGGGTTCAGTTTAGGAATTTTAGACTGCAATTCCGAAAATCCTAATTCCAAAAATTGGGTCGGAATCCAATGAATTTGATTCCGTTTTGGCAGATTGTGAGCGGCTCTGCTTTTTTACTCATTCATTACCATGTGTTCTGTAGCTTTTACAGAGAAGCATGCAAAGCAAGCAAGATAAAGTATGAAATCAATAAAAAATTGCCACTGGACTATAAGTATAAAATGTAATGAGATCTTATTTGGTGGTTCTACATGTAACCCAATAATGCAAACGTTTTGAAACAGTAATTTATTTCTTAGAAAAAAAAATGTAAATTATAACATTTAAAACATTGGCAACTGAAAATGGTATTGATTTTATTTTATTTTTTGGCCTCCTCCTAGGTAGGCCTGTGTCCCACATCTGAACTGATGCCCTCACCACCCACATCACCTGACATGTCATGGACTTATTGACTTGTTCCCTGTCTGTCCCCATAGCTTGCTCTTAAGGTGTGGTGTGGCAGAACCTCCAAATGCCTTGTCACAGGATCCAGTTTAAAGGGAAGCTATTGTGTCACCAGTGCAAGATCTGTGAGACTTTGGTCCTCCATTCTGCCCCAGACCATCCACTGTCATTCTTTTTCTCCCTTTCTCCGAGATGGTGACTTGGGGAGTGATGCAAGCATGCAAGTGTGGTGCATGTCATGTGCCGGCGTCTGCCCCCCACCTGCCAAACTGCTCCCAAGTGGACTGCCACCTGAGGTCACCCAGGTGGCAGACAAGCACCGCAGCAGGCTGCCCACCCTCCCCAGAGGAGGACAGCATCCCCTGAGATGCTCGATCCTTCTCTCCCAGCCAACCCCTGATGGCTCGGGCTCACTTTCAACTCTGGGTCGCCAGCATCATGAGGAGTAGTGCTACCGCTGTGCTGAGAGGCTGGATTATTGATTTTACTGTTATTAGCAGCAAGATTTGTTATTGCTGCCTGAATATTGGTCAAAGGTGTCAGCGTAGCTCAGCTGGTAGTACATCTGCCTCTGGCCCTGAAGGTCGTAGGTTCTAGTCCTACACTGGATTGGACTTATACCATAATCACTGGCCTCTAAGTGAATTACTTAGGGGATTCTGTACTCTTGGGGTGTGCTATCTTTTGGATGAGACATTAAGCTGAAGTCCTATCTGCCTTTTCTGGTGGTTGTTCAGGTGAATGTTAAAGATCCTATGGCACATCTCAGAAAGATGTGTAATTTCCCCCACTGTACTGAACAAATTTCCCACATTCATTAAAAATACCACCAATGGAGCCAACCCAGTGGCATTGAGGGCTGGGCACCATTGAGCACCTTACCTCATGCCATGCTGGTGACCCGATTTCAAGGAACAAACTCAAATGACTGTGGGTCAGCGGGAGAAATGAGCCGGGAATGAATGTTGCAACCACCAGGTAGCACTCTTGTCCTGGACTGGGAAGGCTTGCCAACATAGCTGTTGGCTGCCACTAGGTGGAGGTGTGGTGGCAGCACCGAATGCCTGAGCGGAAGATATATCTGCATCACAGAGACAGGTAGAGAGCCACAAGTTCTGGGTCGCATGTGCACCTCCACGTGCATGTCTACCCCATCTCACCTTGGTTCATATAGGCCAGAAAATGGAAAATGGGACCTGAAGGTTAGCAGGCACACCGCACACCTCTCTAGACCTGCTCCACCACCTGGGCACCTTGGCACAGTCTGGATGTGTTCACTGGGAGGATAGACAACTCTCCCCCACCCAGCCCTATGGGGGGTTATCCATGGGGGAACCTATGCAGAGGCAAGTCCAAGTGAGGTGGTAAGTGATCTGGAGGAGGTGGGGTCAGAGTGGTCATCAACCTGGGGGTAAAAGTCTATATGGAAAAAAATAGCACCAACGGTTTAATTTTGTTTAATTTTAATTGGTTTACATCTGTCCCCACCCACACACACACACACACACACACACACACACAACAAGGCTAAAAAAAGGCAGTGCTGTCTAGCCCTCCTTTCCCGATCAATTAAAAAAAAAAAAAACATATTTCATAATGTTAATATTGCTTTGTGTATACTGTGTTGTTTTAAAGGACGGAGTATTTTTTGTACAACTGTATGTGTTTCTGAGATTTGACATCACCTAGGTCGATTGTGACAATATGTACTTGTTGTTCGCTGTCTTTCCCAATAATTAAATAAATAAATGTTTTGCAATAAACTTTAGCATTACGTAAACTCTATTGGTGAATACCACTTAACATTATCCCTATGTAAACCAGTTCATTGTTTTCACCAGAACTTTAAACTTAAAACAAAGGTAAGAGGGATTTTATCCTTCCTGTTATGGCTTTGTTCTTTGTGTTCTCAATGACCCTGCAATGCAGCCACTGCGTCCTGTCCTACAACTTGATTAACAGCTGGAGAGGAAAGGAGCCATTATAATTCATCTGTGTTATAAAATCAAATGATGGGCTCAAAATAGCACATTATATTACCCCGTTAAGCAAGAAGTGGCACGTAATGTTACCCTATCATGAGTAAAAAGTATTTATTTAAATACCTTTGTACAGATATGGTTTTATGGTTACAGTCATTCCCTATCAGCAGTTCCTTTAATGCATTTAATAAGATCTATAAAAACAAGCAACACCCACGACTCTGAGGATGTAATATTCAGTCAGATAGCACACTGGGATTATCCGAATGAATATAGGGGTGTGTCCCACATCTGGTACTTGGGTTAATATCCCAGTACTGACATTGTAGTGCAGCATGAGAGGGGTGCTGCACTTCTGAGGTGCCGTCTTTTAGATGAGATGTTAAGCCAAGGTTCCATCTGCCTGGATTGGTGGTAGTTCAGGTGGATGTTAAAGATCCCATGGCACTTATCGAAAAGAGTAGGGGAAATTCCGGTGCCCTGGCCAAATTTCCCTCATTCATTAAAAATACCACCAACAGCTTAATCTGGTTCAAGGTCAGTTGGCATTCATCTGTATCCCCCTGCCCTGGGTCATGCCTGAAAATAGACAGGATTTGTCTAGTGCACTTACCCGGTCAACAAAAACTAAATAAATAAATAAAAGTCAGTGCAGCATGAAGCTGATAGCGCTGCCCCAACATGGAACCTGGCAGTGCAGGGAACAGTGCCACCAGATCCAACAGCACTGGTAGCTTCCTGCTCGACATTCAAGTGGCCCCATTTAATAGAGCCCCTTGGGCATGCAAGGCACTAAAAGGCCATTTGTATGTCCATTATGGATACTTTTGCATAGGAAGCAGTGGCACGTTTGCACCCCTGAGACAGGCTCCACCCCCACCCTGACTGCCCAGTCCCATAGAATTCACAGATTCCCTGGTGTCTAGTGGCACCCCCCACCCTCTGAACCCTGGACCTGTTAAAAGAAAGAAAGTCCCTGGTGTCCAGTGGTCCCCTGTACCCTCCGATCACCAGACCATTATGTTACATATAATTCCCAGTGCCTAGATGTCCCCTCCACCTTCTAGTCACTAGCCCCAGTATATTACATAGAAGTCCCTGGTGCCTAGTGTCCCCCCCACCCTCCGATCACCGACTCTGTGTGAAAACATGACTGCTATGGTGCCTAGTGGTCTCCCATGCCCTCTGTTCACCATCCCTGTCAAATGGCAGAAGTGTTCCTGGTGTACAGCTGTCTTCCCCACCCTCCGATCACCAGCCCTATATGATGTCACGTTCCCTGGTGTCTAGTAGCACCCCTACCCACTGATCCTGCCCCATGCCAGTGTATTCTTTCCTGGCATCTAGTGGCTCCCCTGCACCACAGGCACTGACAAACCCACCCTGCCACCCCCCCTTACTTTAAATGCTGGTGCCACGAGAGCCCATAAGGCAAATGGCACAGTCCTCTTCTCACCTCCTCGGCCGGCCATCATATGGGAAGACAGGGAGTGCATGTCCAATGTACTATACAGGACACATCCACTCTATTGAAGGCCAACAGAATGCTGGGCTGCATTGGGAGGGGAATCACAAGCAGGAGGAGAGAGGTGACACTACCACTGTATAGATCGCTGGTCAGGCCTCACCTGGAATAACGGAGTCCAATTCTGGAGGTCTCACCTCAGAAAGGACATTGACTGGGTGGAAACAGTACAGAGAAAGGTGACAAAAATGATTCAGGGTCTGCAGTACATGTCCTACGAGGAAAGACTCAAGGAACTGAATATGTACTCCCTGGAGCAGAGAAGAGAGGGAGGGGTCATGATTTAAATATTCAAGTACATAAAAGGTATTAACAAGGTACAGGCACAGGAAATTTTTCACTTCAAGAAAAGCTCCAGGACCAGGAGGCATGACCTCAGGCTGCAAGGAGCGAGGTTCTCTACCAACACCAGGAAGTTCTTCTTCACAGAAAGAGTGGTGGACACCTGGAACAGCCTGCCCCAAGAGGTTGTGGGGGTCAACACTGTGGGGGGATTCAAGAATGCATGGGATAGACACAAGGAAGCCCTGACTACAAAGGGCAACTAGAGTGTCAAAATAGGTCTAAAACAAATGGACAGACTAGATGGATCTAGCAGTCTCCTTCTGCCATCAACTTCTATGTTTCTATGTTTCAATGGGAGCACAACATGTGTGCTTTTCAGGGAGCACTTGGCCTGTGTACTGTGCAGGGAATGTTCTCCCGTACAGTACACAGGCTGTGTGCTCCCTGCACAGTACACAGACTGTGCTCCCTGTACAACACAGAGGACATGCACTCTGTACTGTAAATTGGACGCATGCCCCCTTTCTTTCCATATAGCAGCCAGTTGAGCAGGTGAGAGGAGGGCTGTGTCTGTTGCTCTATGGGCTCCCTCAGTACCAGTGTTTAAGGTAAGAGGGGCTGGCAGGGTGGGTTTGTCAGTGCCCAAGGTGTGGGGGGGGGGGGCTGCTGGATGCCAGGGATGAGAAGCTGGTATAGGGATAGGGATCGGTGGGTGGGGGCTGCCACTAAACGCCAGGGAATACTTTTTCATATAAAGTGCTGGTGATCAGAGAGTAGGGTGACCCACTAGTGCCAGGGAATAATTTTACATGTAAGTGGATGGCAATCAGAGGTTGGAGGTGGACCACTAGTGCCAGGGAATATTTTATATATGAGACTGGCGACTGGCGGGTGGGGGGCCTACTAGCACCAGGAAATACTTTTACATGTACGGAGATGGTGATCAGAGGATGGGGAGACGTGTGGGCACCAGTGAAATTTATTAACACGTACGGAATGGTGATCAGAGGACTGGGGAGAATACTGGACACCAGGGAATGTAAATGAATTACCAGTATGGTGACTGGAGGTGGGGGTGCCACTAGATGCCAGTGAAAGTTTTTGCATTTAGCAGGCCAGTGATCGGGGGCTTGGGGGAAGGGAGATCAGTATACACCAGAGAAAGTTTGACAGTTCTACAGGACAGCAATCGGAGGACAGGGGAGGGGACTACTAGGCACTAGGAAGCAGGTTTGCTCCCTCAAACGCCAATGTGGTTGTTGACTGCAGTGCCTCCACCAACTGCTAGGGTTGCCTGGAGTAAATCAGGCTTCTTCTCAGTGGTATTTGTGCAGCACAAAGTGGCCTGCACTAACCCTTTTGTATAGTGCAAATGCGCTGAATATTGCGCTGTGTCGGTATTCCTGTCCCTACCCTCCCTTTGCCTACCACCTACATTATTTTGTTTTGCATACTGTGCTATCCCTGTTAGCGTGCACAAAAGTCTCCTTTGAATATTGCACACAGGTGCAAAACCCGGGCAAACAGGGTACAATCACTTTGCCCACCAAAGTTTTGAATATCTGGCCCCTGGGGCTATACCTCCAGACACAAGCTAAGGGCCCAATATTTAAAGGGAAAGTCTCCTCAACCTTTTATTCTGTTTCTATGTAGTTTGTAGGCATGATCATGAACAATGATTGCCTCTATTGCACCCTCCTAATTTCATCAGGATTTAAATGCAAATGAAAGTACTTAAATCTGGTGTGAAAAGCTGTTTGACACCAAAGGTCATGAACTGACTTGTGTAAGGCATCCTAGAATTGTATGATGTTTTAGTGTGAAAGCCTGCAGTAGTTATACTGCATTAGTCAGTGCTGTTACTGTCCTCTGCAGTCCAGTCTCTGTGTTCTTGTCTTATACTGGCCATGAAATTTTGCAAGGCATAGTAAGGGCCCTGCTGTTTTCTGTAATTTAAAGTGTATCTGAGTTAGAAAAAAATGCTTTTAGAGAATACAGGGACTTCACAAGACATGTAACAGAACTGAATGAGAGTATGACTTCTGCTGGCTTATGCACGTATGCATCATCAACCCCCGTGATGCCTTGCATGAGTGGGGTTATGACCTTTAGAAAGGAGACAAACAGGTTTTCATACCAGGGTAAAAATGAGAAAAGCAACCTCATTTATAGTGTATGGTGGAACGCTGTTGTGTATGGAGATTCACACACTTCAAAAGGTCATACTGCTGCAGTAGTGATGTAACTGCTAACGCAGAATGATTCTTCGTTCTGTGTTAGTAGCTACGTCATGATGCAACCTCCCCCATCAGTGCTGTTCATAGGACGGCGGGCAGTTGAAGTGTCGCAGTGAATTGCAGTTGACGGAATATAAGGACTGCTTGTGGTAACACAAAAAGTAAGCAATTTTGGTTGTTTTTTTTTACCATACACTATACAGAATAGGGTATGGTAATACCAATACACAACAGCGTTCTTCTTACACCTTGTGGTTACCATGATGTCAAAGAGACCTCTCAAACTTCGCTCTCCAGGTCCTTGATGTTATGGTAATCGCTCTGTGTAAGAACAGCATTGTTGGTATGGGCTACCATACACTATCCTATATGTTTTGTAATGCGGATGGCATTAGGTGGAAGCAAGAGAGCGAATCATTGATCATGCCTATAAACTACATAGGTATACAGAAAATATACTGAGCAGACATTCCCATTAAAAGGCAGCCTGCAGTGACTCCTGTATGTTGTGAACCACTTTTGAAATATTCAACAATGCTTTTATGGGGAATGAGGGAGAAATCTCCTTTCTTCACCATGAGACTGCAAATGAGATTATCTAGCTGTGCTCCAAAACAAATACCTTGTTTTGCAGTGGCACAGGTGGGTTATGTTACCTCCACATGCTAACCTATGACACTGAGTGTTCTTAACTACAAACACTGTTTTGGGGAGGGGGTGTACAAGTCAATAGAGGGCTTGCACCAGTCCTGAACCACATAAAGACTTAGATCAGGAATAATAAAAGCCCTGTAAGTGCTCTTATGCACACAAAAATGGCTTTTGGAAATATGGCCATACAATCTAATGGACATGTGTACCACTAGACCATAAAATGTGCCCAAGCTGCAACCCCCCAACTTGGTCTTCCTTACACACCTCATAAAACTTCATAAAACTTTTTTATTGGTCTGACCAAGTGGTGGGACATTAGCGTTTACTACTGTCCTATGGGAGTTCAGAGTTCACATGCTAGTCCTGGAATCTCACACTGAGGCTGGATGGTGGGGAAGAATGCTTCATGGAAGTAAGGCATTTGGCTTCCAAGGAGGAAGGGCACCCCCCCCCCGTTGGCCTTTCAAGAAGCAGCATTGTCAGCTGCTTTCAAGGCAGCCTGCTCACTGGCCCTTACAGCGGGAGGGTGCAGTCATGGTGACCCCAGTCATGGGGGGGGGGCATCAGTAGAAAGGACTAAATAGGGGAAAAATAATTAACAATAACAGTCTTTATTAATGCAGTAGTATTTACTAGTGGGAAAAACATTGTCACATAGTTTTCTAGTAGTACTGCATGTCTGGCAGCAACATCGATATGTATCTATTTTACTTTCCATTATATTTTTCTCCTAAACTGAGATCGGGGGGGGTTCAAAGATTTCAAAAGGCCCTGCTCTCTGACCACACCCACTATGAATATATGAAACGTTCTGGTGTGGGGATGTGCTGTTTACCTCCAATAATGTGTACCGACACTGCTGAAACATCCATAGTATGAATGCAGCGTGTAAAGTCAAACAGTAACCCTGAGGGAAGGGATTTTTAAATATTGCTAGTGACGGCCATCTTTATTTATTTATTTATTTATTAGAATTTTAGATAAATTCCTTTGAGCCAATGGCTCTTTTGCAAAGGTTACACATCAGTATACGAAGAATAGAAGTACAATTTGTGTGAGATTAGCAGGCAAGCAGTTGGAATACAAATTTCGGTACAGGGTATACATGGTCTAAAAGCTACAGGTAATATAATTAACAGTTAGAACAACGCAACCAAGCATTCATTTAAGAATGATGAGTCACAACAAACAATATTTACATGAATTAAAGCTGGCAGAAGGGCATTGTCAAAGGGAAAGGTGAAGTGGAAAAACCGAGTTGCTGCCAGTTGTGCCAGATAGCGTAGGAAAGTGGAAGAGAGAGTGGGTGTAGAGGGGTTACTGGGAGGGAGGTAGAAGGAGAGGTGGGTGGGAGGCAAGGATCGGGGAACTTGTGCAACAGTGGGTGGGGTGAGCAGATTAGAAAAGGGAGAGAGGAAGGGAGCTGAAAGAGGGTTCGAGAGTAAGGTGGTGGACCAGGGCTAGGGAGAGGGGCAGGGGTATGGGGGGAGGGTGGTGGCAGGCAGAGGTGGGGATAGTAGAGAGGTGTGACGAACAGGAGCGACTGCCAGGGAGGGTAGGAGAAATAGTCACAGGTGGTTCTGGACACAAGCATTTGACATAGCTTATGTTTGAATGAGCAGAGGGTGCCTAAATTGGTGAGTTCACTGCCTAGGGAGTTAAACATCTACCTGCAAAAGACCACTGGCCTTGGGCAATGCGATAGTGGGGAACAGATAGAGAATAGTTGTCAGAGCTTCTTGTGTAACAGGATCAGTTGGCTGGGCTTAAGAGAGACTGAACCCCAGTTCCATCAATGGGGAGGGGTCAGAATTCTTAGAGAAAGTCGCTGCATCGTCAGTAGACAGAATAGTGTTTTCATCACAGACAGAAGGGAGATTGTTCAGGAAGATGCTGAAAAGAAGGGGTCCCAATATTGACCTTTGGGGAACACCAGCCCGGACAGGTAGTTTGGAGGAGAGGGAGTCTCCAGTCTTAACTTGTGACCAGTTGGAGAGATAACTGTTGAACCATTGTAGAGTATCATGGGAGAGCCCTAAGTTGTCAAGTTGTTCCAGTAGTAATGGATGGTTGGCTGTGTTGAAGGCCTTTGAAAGGTCTATAAAGGTGGCACCGGCAAGTTGTCCTTGGTCTAGTGCTAGATAAATGTGGACTGTAAATTCAAGGAGGGCAGAGGTGGTGCAATGTCCTTGTGAAAGGCGTGTTGCTGTGGGAATTGCAAGCTGGATTTCTCCAAGTACTCCAGCAATTGGTCTGCGACTATTTTTTTAAGAGCTTTGGATAAAGAGGGTAGGATGGAGATGGACCTGTAGTTACAGTGTGATGCCCTATCCTCAGACTTGTGTACTGGGGTCACCAGGGTGGACTTCCACTAGAGCGAGAACTGGGAGACCATGAGGGACCGGTTAATAATCTTGGTAAGAGGGTACAGGACATCGTCAAGGGTGAGGGCGATGAGCTTCAAGTCAAGTGTGTCCCTACTTGATCTGGATTTTCCGATCACCTTGAGGAGGTACTTTTTAGCATCCATTTCAATAACTGCCTTGAAATAGAAATGTGGATGATTTGTATCCTGAGTCTGTTGATATTAGAAGGCCGTTGTTTGGTTGGTGTCAAAGAAGTTAGAGGAAAGCACATGGCTAAGGTCAGTGAATGCCTGGTTGAAAGTATTGGCAATTGTGGTGGGGTCCAGGGTGTTGCTGCCATTAACTTTTAGCATATTAGGAGTTGCTTTGGACTCTTTCCCTACAACTTCAGAGAGGCTTTGCCAGAATTTCCTTCCATCCAACCATGAGTTTGATAGGGTGCTCCTGTAGTAGCTGGCTTTTTCAGTGCAGATAGCTCTGGTACAGGCATTCCTGGCAGCCCTGTATGCCTGAAAGTCTGCCTGGTTGCCAGAGGCTGTAGCACGAGTCCAGAGAAGGTCCTGAGCTTTTAGTTGGTCTAGAAGTTTGCCTGAGATCCAAGGATTGTCAAGGCCTTTAATTTTACAATTCTAAAGGGGCATGGATATCACATGCTGCATTGAACTTTAAGATAAAGTACTGAAGTGCAGCATCAACATCCAGAGCGGTGTCAATCAGGGACCAGTCTTGTTGTCTCAGGAGTGCCTTAAGTGGTGCAAGATTTCCCCTAATTAGCAACCGACTGTTGGTAGTTTTCGTGGGGGAGGGTTTATTGAATTTATTTGACCATATGCACTAGACTGGGGAATGGTCACTAATGGCATCAGGGAGAACTGTAGTGTGGCTAATATGGTCAGGGCAATTTGAGAGTACCCAGTCCAGTAAGGTATTGGTCCCTGTTCTACAGTTGATCCTAGTGGGTGAGGTAACTAGCTGTTTAAAATTTGCAGCTGGCAAGGTATCCTTGTAGTTGCTTGCGTTGGGGGCAAGTCAGTTGACAATTAAAGTCCCCTAGCAATATAACTTCTGAATTAAGCTTTAGACTACAGATACAGGTAAGGAATGGGTTCAGGCTTGTTGTTGTCAGTTTGGGTGGGATATATACAGAGGCTATCATCAGAGCTTTGTTATGGGCCCCAAGAATGACTTTAATAGCAAGGGCCTGAAGCTTGTCACCATTAATGGGTAGGGTCAGGGCATGCCCTGTCAGAGAATCTTTAAGACAAAGGGCACAGCTGCCCCCTTTTTTCGATAGTTGATCCTACCGAAATATAGTATATCCAGGTATTGCCACAGCAGTGTCGGGGGTAATTGGAGACAACGATGTTTCAACTACAGATAGTACATCTGGGCTGTGCTGTTCAGGCAGTGAGGGCATCTAATTTTTTGTTAAGGCTACAGATGTTGATGCTAGCTAGTGAGAGGGTCCCTGTTCTACATTGCTCCCTAGCTCCCATCCAGTATTTGGGTGCACATTGCCCGATATGAGCAGAAGTTGCAGTATTAGTCTTTTTAAGAGTTCCTTAAAATATTTGCACTGACTGCTATGTGCACTTTTTCCCTTATACTTATTCTTAGTTGTCTGTAGCGACCTGACTCCCG
The DNA here is from genome assembly GCA_016271365.2 of Neoceratodus forsteri. Lineage (NCBI taxonomy): Eukaryota > Metazoa > Chordata > Ceratodontiformes > Ceratodontidae > Neoceratodus > Neoceratodus forsteri. The sequence goes on from JADMNL010000030.1 coordinate 97,550,012, forward strand.
ATAGAATGAACAGGGAGAAATAGTTTGATAGTAGGGTCGACCGGGGCACAGTAGCATGTTCGAGTATCCTAGTATTTGGGAGAAGAGATTATTGCTGTTGCAGCTGAGACTACTGGTAACCATTCCACTTCTGTCCAAGGGGCTATCAACCAAGTGATCCAAGGTTGGTTGCCGTGCGCATTTAAATATATTGGTAGAGTGGGATGCCAGTGGGGTCAGAAGGAGCAGGTGCGGTAGGAACAGGTTAGGTTGAATTCTTGATGTAGTAATATTAGACCATGCAGATAGTTATGTTCAAGGATATGTAATATAAGAATCTTGTCCAAGGCACCAGGAGTCAAATGATGAAAAATAATCAAATCCATAGGAAATGGTGAACTACTGGGGACAAGTAAACTGTTGTTACTGTAGATCAAGACCCAGAATGTGTTAAATTTCTGAAGCTGATGAACATTGGCCTGGGACACATGCAGGATGTAAAAATCCTTTGTTAGTGTCTTCCCTTTGTTATCCAAAATGGTTGTGAATAGATCTCAAAGACAAGCACAGATTCTTTAGGAACAGGTTAGATGGAAATGTGGATTCAGTGCAGGACTCCACAACTCAGAGCTTGTAAAACTTATTTGCTGGACTTACTTTTGTTTGTGATGGCTTCCCAAAAAGTTGATTTCTAATGAGAATGCCAATACCAGGTGGTGATGTTTTGCAGATTCTTAGTCCAGGAAACTTTCATAGAGGTCATGTCCAAAAACGGTCCAGTTCCTCCAAGCAGAAACACATGAAAATCCACAGAACTAAACTACTGACAGAGACAAACACAAACAGCCAGCCACTCAGGCCAAGGAGGCAGAGGCTTTTGATACTGTTCCACATAGAAGATTGATTAATAAGCTGGGTAGGCTCGGGTGGGTCAGAAGTTGGTCAACTGGGTGGCAAACTGGTTGGCAAGCAGAAAACAGAGAGTGGTGGTAAACGGTATACAGTCAGAAGAGATGCAAGTCACAAGTGGGGTACCTCAGGAATCAGTCCTGAGGTCAGTTCTCTTCAATATCTTCATCAGTGACATTGCAGATGGACTAGAGGGTAAGGTTTGTCTGTTTGCAGATGACACCAAGATCTGCAACAGAGTAGATGATCCAGATGGGGTGGGCAGAATGAGAAGAGATCTGGATAAACTGGCAAAAGGGTTGGAAGAGCGGCAAATGGTGTTTAATGCAAAGAAGTGCAAGATCAAGCACATAGGGAAGAGAAACCCTGAAGCCACCTATAGGTTGAGAGAGAAGTTGCTGGCAATCACAAGGGAAGAAAGAGACTTGGCCATCATCATCACAGATGACCTGAAATCATCCAAGCAGACCACTAAAGCAGTAGGTAAGGCTAGAGGGATGCTGGGGTGTATTAGTAGGGGTATCGCAAGTCGTAAAAGGGAGGTAATAATCCCCTCTTTACAAGACACTGGTTAGGCCCCATCTGGAGTACTGTGTGCTGTACTGGAGGCCACACCTTCACAAGGACATTAACCAAATTGAGGCAGTCCAGAGAAGGGCAACCAAAATGGTACAGGGACTGCATCAGAAAACATATGAGGACAGATTAACTCAACTTAATATGTATACCCTAGAGCAAAGGAGGGAAGGAGGTGATATGATCGAAACATTGAAACATCCTAAGGGCATTAACAAGGTGAAAGAGTCTAACATGCTTTAATATAAGAAAAATAGCAGGACAAGAGGACACAGCATGAGATTAGAGGGAGGCTGATTAAGGGTGAATGTGAGGAAGTTCTTTTTCGCAGAAAGGGTGGTGGATAAATGGAATGGCCTACCTCAGGAAATGGTGGATATGAATACAGTGCAGGGCTTCAAACAGGCATGGGATAGCCATAAGGGAGCAATACAGATGAGTATGAATAGATAGGCCATTGACAGAGTAAAGGCCAATGGCACATTTATAAGGTAGAAAAAAAGGGCAGACTGGCTGGGCCTTGCGGTCCTTATCTGCAGTCACCTTCTATGTTTTTGTGTTTCTATGAGGCTGTCCTAAGAAATTAATTACACATTTAGTCATAAAAGCTTTTTTCTATTTATTGTTTTATTAGTTTGCAAGGTAAACATCTACACTTGATCTGCAGCATAAACAAGTATACATACACATTATGCATGACGCTGTACCTATCATAGGGAACATAGTTGCTATGCTCAGTCTTAGACCTCATGGGGGCTATAACTATGATAGGGAAATCAAGTCAGTAGCACAGTATATTTCTATACCCATATCAGCATAGTGCCACAATAGGCACACACTATGCACTTTACCTCACACTTGCATGCCCATTGTTCATTGCTGTATAAAAACTGTTACTATATTACACTAGCTCATTTACTGATGCCTCTGTATGTATCTGTTATCCTGTAATGTAATGCTACATCTGCATATGTTTTGTAAGTTGTTACTCCCTACATCCCCTTTCTTGGGTCGCACCTGGAAACGAGCCTTGGCTTAGTGTGCCTTTCCTGGTTACCAGCTTTTAAATAAATAAATAATGAATGACCTTTAAGAAATATTTTTAGTGTTTTTTTTTTTATTATTCGTTTAGTAACTGAGTAAGGCACACTAGGCACAAATGCCTGTTTTCAGTGGTGACCCAGGAGCACTGTGGTGGTTCAGTGACTTGCTCAAGGTCACACAGCATACAAGTGGAGATTAAGGGAGGACGATTCAGAGGAAACGTGAGGAAGAATGTCTTCATGTTTCCACAGAAAGGTTGGTGGACAAGTGGAACACCCCAACAGAGGAAGTGGTGGGGGCTGAAACAATCACGGGATTTAAGAATGCATGGATAGACATAAGGGAATTCCGGAGGTCTGGGGTAAGGGGCAACAGACTTCTAAAAAACATAATGGGAATTTACACGCTCAAATGGGCAGACAAAACCCAGGTCTGCTGGATGTACCAAGCTCACCCAGAGCTCATAACTTTAACCTCTAGACTATACTGCCAGCCCCAGCCCCACTGTTGACAGAGCAATGTGCATACCTGCAAGATCTCTTAGTATAAGGTTATGCAAATGTAACCCCTAGGTGGCGCTATCCCAAGGGCTACTCCCCCTGTCTGCGTGACTAGGTGCAGGTTAAGGGACCTGGGTACTGAAAACAGGTGCCTCCACCCGGACGACTAGGTTATTGGTAGTGTAACTGACCTGGGTACAGCCCTCCAGGACACTGTAACCCCCCTCTTTCCCCTCTAGTGGCCTGAGCAATGAACAACAGACACAGTTACAATAACCCCAAATCAGCATATAAATCGCCACTCTGTTTGCACTTACCACCAGGGCTGATTCCACCAATTCAACACTGGAGGCCCCCTGCAAAATAAGGTTAGACACAGCAGGTAGCAACGGTACAGTGCTTCTTGTATAAAATGGAACCACAGTCAAGTTAAATGCAAAAAGAATTAGATCTGATTTATTCAGGGGGAATGAACAAGGGAGGGGCGTAATTTGGCTGATTAGTTCTGTAACTGATTCAATCAGGCAATCATGCATGCACTTTAGATTCCCTTCACAGTCACACAGTCCGGGTACCCAGTTGGAAAAAAAAAAGGAGGGCTAGCCTCACACGTTGCCCGGGGTAGGCCGGTACCATGTTGCAGCTGGTTGGGGCCCTGTGATGGAAAGTAGAAGCATGCACAACCACACACAACTTGTAATCCAGAGCCTGGAGGCTCAGTTCGTGACAAGAAAACAATTGAATCAGATGACAACACTTTTGATTTAGCTGATGTTGCAGGGAGCTATTATGGTGTTTACTCACGCTACCCAATACAAAACACAGTAGGGATGAAATGGAGACTACAGGTCGACAAGCTGGTATGCCAAGAGAAGCAGGGCCCACACGATTCACTGAGGTGTCATTCATGTTTGAGATGTTGAGCAGGGGACTGATCCCCGGGTGAGTCTCTCGTCGATGGTGATCTCTGCGTCTGAAGTAGCTGACTGGGCCAAGGTGGCAGGGCCCAGGCTGGGTGAACTGTTCGGATTCAGTTTGATAGGTGCTGGAGACACCTTCCAGCAAGCGTGACACACTTAAGTAGTGGGGAACCAAATTGCGACCCATTGACAGCTTACAGCACATTTATAGTAAAGCAAAACACAATACCATAAGTCGAATGACAGTCCAGTTGCAATCTCAGTTTTTCTGAGCAAAACTGTGATCTCTGTGGTGATTCAGACGTCCTGACAGGCCGATCGTTTACAGCATATCTTCAGTCTTCTTCAGGTAACAGGGCATTCACAATTTGGTATTTCTAGTCACAAGCCAGTGCGGATTCAGTCCGATTAATTTCACTAGCAGATCCCTCAGAAGGGAAGAAGAAGCAGGCAGGCCAGACACAGTCTTCCCACCAGTTTCCTGCACTACTATGCAGGAGCAGTTCACTTTCTCCACTCCAAACTCAGACTGACTCTCTGCTGCAGGCAGCACCGGGACTTCCTTCTGATCCAAAAAGGGTTTGGTTGGTTGATTCATCTGTCTGTCAAAGCAAGGGCTCCTCCTCCAGGTCCATTTAGGTGCTAAAATGAAAAAACTACAATTTCTACAGAAATTCACTCCCACAAGACCCCTGGAGACAGACTCCATTTTAAGGTCCCCAAAAGGTATTGATTGGTGCAGTACAGAAATGTCCATGCTGCAAAGAAAAGCAGGTTAGACAAACTATAATACCATCATTATTAGAGCAGCTAATCAACAAACAATTACCAGTTCTAACAGAGCTCCCTCTGCACCATTAGGGATGGCAGAACAGAACAATATTATTGCAGCTCGGGCAGGACTCGAGCCTGGTAACACTCGGCCCCTACCCAGATTAATCATACACTACAAAAATAATGTCTCTTAAAGGGACAGGCACGGAGGCTAACAGGACACTCGCATGCAAGCCCTTTTACACCTGTAAAGATACAGAATGCCCGCCTGGCAGTGGGCATTTAAGTGCACCCAAGGAAGACTTTTGGAACCCTCATTAATAGGGGGTTACACCCTTCCCTGCCTGAAAAGAACTTGGTGTCTGCACCAAGCCCATGCTCACAACAACGTTATTTGAAGACATTATACTTATACAAAATATATGCTTCATTACCATTTCTATATGTATCCAAAATAGTTAATACATATGATTATATATATATTATGGCAACAGTTATGCAGTTTTCATACATTCAATAATGATTTCACTATGATTCACACAATAATATTACTGTACTCATTCATTTTATAGTTTCTTGCATTCTAAACAACATAGATGGGGTCCCATCCCTATCAGCTAACTTAGGGCAAGACAGGGCTTGGGCACCATGTCCTGAAAGATGAACAATCAACTTGGAAGTAGCGGAAAGGCTCAGTTTAGGCAGTGAGCTCTTTGAAACATAGATACCCTTGTGCACAACATTTAAAGGAAGATCTACTGGTCTTCCAGGGGAGTTACAGCTTATACATATTACGGGTTTATCCACTCTGCCAGACTTCCTTGGGGAAACAGGTACAGTCTCTGGAGTACCAACATTTGCATCAGTCTCTTCTTCAGTAGAAAGGGGCACCTCTGCACTGGGCAAAGTCTCCAGTAGCGGAACATTATTGGCTCCTTGCATGGCAGATTCTGCTTTCACAATACTTTGCTCATTATTTTTTCCTGAAGAGGGCCCAGGCTGCTCAGCCTGAAGAAACTCTTGGATCATTGAATTTTGTGGCACTGAAGGGGTGCTGTCAGCACTGTCATGTTGCTCTGCAGGTTCTGGTTTGCCACCAGGGAGATTTTCCACAGCAGATTCCTCCTCAGGTAATTCAAACAGTTCCACTAGGCACAAGGAATCTGCTATTCAGACGTAATGCTCTGCACCTCACTTTCAGGGGGTACTGGTTCCAGGGAAGAAGCCGGGAGGGTTAGGCAGCTCTGAAAGCACAGCTTCATCCCCATGATTCTGCAAGGATTCCCTCGAAATAAATGGCTCAGTTCATAAGAAGGATAGTAGGCATTGTCACATTCACCTTCATCAGAAATGGACTGACAGTCATCGTCATTCAGCACCTGCTGGAGGGAAGGCCTTAGGTATGGAACAACAGGGGCAGGTTTACTCTGTCTCTTTTGGCAGCAGCATGAGTCACCGGCCCAGGGGAAGTGTTGGGTGTTGGTTCAGCATCAATGATCACTTGACCGATGGGCAGTAGGTGATTGCAGTGCATGGTCTTGACAGCTCTAGAGTTGTTCTCAGGGTGCGCTTTGTACACAGGCAGTTTATCCAGTTTACTGATCACTATGTGTGGAAGGTGATGCCACCTGTCAACAATTTTATGCTTTCTATGCAGTCCCAAATTGCACAACAATACACAGTCTCCAGGCAGTAGCTCTTGAGCCTTCTCTTTCTTGTAGTGCCTCTCTTTGCTCTTTGTTGGCAAGGTTTCTCTTGGCGGCCATCATTTGAGCCAGTTGATATGCATGGTTCAATTGAGCTTTCAGTTTCTGTACATACTGTAAATAGTTTTCAGCTCAGACCCCATCCAGGGAGACCCCAAAGCAAACATCTACGGGCAGCCAGGCTTCCCTCCCGAACATGAGACGATAGGGAGAGAATCCAGTAGCATCACTTTTGGTGCAATTGTAAGCGTGTACCAAGGTGGCAATCTGCTGACCCTACTAAGACTTGTCTTTAGGATGTAGAATACCCAACATGTCCAGAAGGGTTCTGTTAAAGAGTTCTGTTTGGGGGTCCCCTTGAGGGTGATAGGGAGTGGTTCTGGACTTTTGCTCTCCCTATTGAGAGAGCATTTCTTTGATTAGTCTACTTTCAAAGACTCTTCCTTGGTCAGAATGGATACGTTGGGGTGCACCATAGTGGACAAATAACTTTTCCACTAGCACCTTGGCCACCATAGAGGCCTTTTGATCCTCAGTTGGGAAAGATTGTGCGTAACATGTAAAGTGATCGGTTACTACCAGTACATTGCCAATGTTCTTTTGATAGGGCTCTAGACGCAATAAGTCTATACAAACCAGTTCCATGGGGACACTGATAGTGATGTTGACAAGTGGGGCAGCTTTCTTCGGCAAAGCTTTCTGGTGGAGGCAGCGACAGCAGGTTTTGACATGATTCTCAGCATCTGCCCCCATTTTTGGCCAATAGACTTGGGATCATACTAAGTCGAGAGTCTGGTCAATACCGAGGTGTCCTATGTGGTTATGGAGGGACTTCAGTACCAGCTGTTTGAAGGCTATGGGTAGGACTAACTGCTGCTTGTCTACTTGACCGTGATGATCTACTGTCTCTCTATATAATAACTGATCTCATAACATTAGTCTGGGGCCTTCTTTGAATAACAGTGCAGTTCATAAGTCAGTAGACCGTAATTTAGACACATCCTTCCCCGCACACAGGGCATCAAGTGTGGGCTGAATCCTGGGGTCTTGGGATTGAGCCCACTGAATGCTGTCACTATCAAACTGGGACAAAGCACTGATATATAATGCAGAAAAATGACAATAAGCGGCAGGTATGCAAGTATCGGGGGCCAAACAGTCCACGAGGCAGTCCATGGTGTCTGCAGACAATTGCTCATCTTTGTCAAACTTTTGGCACAATGCTTTAATAGAAGGTTCAGACAGCCTCACCCAATTGTCTTTGGAAAGCTGTGAAAGGGCGTCAGTATCAATATGGTTCAGTCCAGGCCAGTATTCAACCACATAATCGAAAGTTAACAAAACAGCAAGCCACCAGTGACCAGTGCTGTCCAACTTGGCTTAAGTCTGTACATACGTTAGAGGATTGTTATCAGTCTTTACTAATATCTTGGCCCCATAGAGGTACTCATGGAACTGATCGACTATGGCCCACTTTAGAACGAGGAACTCCAACTTGTGCACAGGATAATTCCACTCGGAGGATGTCAAGCTGTGACTGGCGAAAGCCAGCCACAGGTCTCAGACCATCCTCATATTCTTGGTATAGCACAGCCCCAAGCCCTTTCAAACTGGCATCCGTGTGCAGGACATATGGTTTGGTGGGATCAGCATATGCAAGGACTGGGACGTGGGTAAGCTGGTAAATGACTTCAAAGAATGCCGCCTCACACTCGGGGGTCCAATGGGTTTCAAAAGGTTCACCTGTTTGAAAATAGACATTGTCTTCTTCTTTGAGGGACCTCTTCTTGTATCTGCAGTTGTGGGAGGATAGCCTTGGGTAAGATTAAGGAGCAGCCGGATTACCTTCGAATAGTCCTTAATGAATCAGCGATAGTAGCCGCAAAACCCCAGAAAATGCTGCAGCTCTTTCAGGTTGGTGGGCTGGGGCCAGGTGGTCAGGGACTCTGCTTTACTGGGGTCTATCTGTATCCCCTCAGCTGACACTACATGTCCCACATATTTTACAGTCACTTGAAAGAACTGGCACTTGTCTGTGGATAGCTTGAGGCCGAATTCTTCCAAGCCATCGAGGACTTTGAACAATCTGGCCTCATGTTCTTCTAGCATGCGACTGAAAATAATGACATCATCCAAGCACACTAAACAGTCTAGCAGATTCATGTCTCCTACTGCACGTTCCATCAACCTCTGGAAGGTAGCAGGGGCACCCAAAATCCCCTGTGGCATCCTCAGAAATTCGTAGAATCCCAAAGGACAGATGAAGGCTGTTTTCTTATGGTCCTCCAGGGCCATCGGGATTTGATAATATCCACTGCAGAGATCAAGTACTGAGAATCACTGACTCCTGTTCAGACAGTCCAGGGCATCCAGTATGCAGGGCATGGTGTATTGATCCTGGACAGTCCGTCAGTTAAGGGTCCGATAATCCACACACATCCATACTGACCCATTTTTCTTGTGCACAACTACAATGGGAGATGCGTAGGGGCTTCTTGACTCTTGAATTATTCCGGCAGTGAGCGTCTCCTGTAGGTGCCACCGAACATCACCTATATCAGCTGGAGCAAGGAGGCGGGACTGCTCTTGGAAAGGTCCGTCATCGTGCAGCCAAATATTATGCTCAGCACCATGGGCACACCACACATCCCATTCTTTTAGCGAAAACACTTGGTCTCTCTGGGCAAGTTTCCTACTGATCCGAATCTTCCATTTGGCAGACAAGGGGGAATCACCAAAGTCAAATAGGTCTGGGGTCACCTCCTCCTTCTCACCAGAATATTTGTTTCTGGGTAATACTGCAGTGTCTGCACAGTGTACTATAGCTAGTGTACACCCTTTGTTCACTCGGACTTCTCGATCTGACACATTTCAAATCAGGACCATCACTCATCATGCATAGGTATGGGCACGGGCAGGTAGGATACTGGGTTTAATCAATAGCCCCTCTGGCAACTTTCCTTCACCTGGTGCATCCAGCATTAATATTTTTTCACGTCTCTTCTAAGATGGACTTCTCCATGAACAGTATACTGAGTATTGGGTGGCAATATCAAGGAATCAGGGTCCTTCTTCCAGACAATCCCAACGGGCTCATCCTGGTCTTCTGCCACAGACTGCCTCTGCAGGTCATAAGCTTTCGTGATCAAAGTTGGAATTCTCATTGCCCGACCAGTCTGTCGGTCACATTTCTCTTGGCACAACTGTGCTAACCTCCCAAACATGTGGGCGTTGGTTCCAACAAGTAGGGAGACCCCATCATACATCCCTGTAGGAGGGCACACCAGGGCCAGCGTCTCTACTTGTTCATCTACACCAGTTACAGCCGCAGTAAAAGACAGCCAGAGCCAGACATATCCTAGGTAGGGATAAGACTTGTCACTCAGGCCCCACACGTGTAGGCCTTCTAGAGATTGTAATGGCACATCAGATCAGTGTTTGTCATACCAGTCCTGGAATACGATGGTGACTTGTGACCTGCTGTCAAGCACAGCCTGAGCATGGATACCACTGACAGTCACAGTAGTCTCCATCGAAGGGCCCACCAATTTGGACCAGTCTGGAGAGATGGTAGCAGGGACCTGGACAGATGATTTAGCCACAAAGAAGTTTGAGTTAGTATTTCTTGAGCCCTCACTGTGGTCATTTCGGGCACCCCTCAGCCATTGATTTGCTTTTCAGAGCTCCCCTTGGAGTCTGTTTACTACTTTTTCAAAGCCTTTCTGAGACCAGCATTCTCTCTTCATATGGCCATCCTTTCCACAGTTGTGACAAATGATAGACTCCTGGGTCATCCTTGGAGAAAACATTGCATGAGGGGCTGAAGCAGTAGCAAGGGATCGTGGTCCAATATCTGCTAGCAGCGGTGAGGGTGGTGCAACGTGTCTTAACAGTTCCTTTAGGGTTGCAGTCAATTCTTTGATCTCAGCCTGGAAGCCAGCCTCGGTAGAGGATGCCTGAGGGTGTACCCTCACCCTGATGATAGTCACATCCAGAGAGAGACCAGGGTCTTTTTCTGCGGTGGAGGCCTCCGTAAAAGCACCCATTTGTACTTTTCTGATTTCCTTCAGCAACTTCAGCAAAGCTTTTGACACTGTTCCACATAGAAGATTGATAAATAAGCTAGGTAGGCTCGGGGTGGGTCAGAAGTTGGTCAACTGGGTGGCAAACTGGTTGACTGGCAGAAAACAGAGAGTGGTGGTAAATGGTATACAGTCAGAAGAGATGCAAGTCACAAGTGGGGTACCTCAGGGATCAGTCCTGGGGCCAGTCCTATTCAACATCTTCATTAGTGACCTCGCAGATGGACTAGAGGGTAAGCTTGTCTGTTTGCAGATGACACCAAGATCTGCAACAGAGTAGATGATCCAGATGGGGTGGGCAGAATGAGAAGAGATCTGGATAAACTAGCAAAATGGTCAGAAGAGTGGCAACTGGGATTTAATGCAAAGTGCAAAATCATGCACATAGGGAAGAAACCCTGAAGCCACTTATAGGCTGGGAGGAGTTGCTAGCAGTCACAAAGGAAGAAAGAGACTTGGGCATCATCATCACTGATGACTTAAAATCATCCAAGCAGACCTCTAAAACAGTAGGTAAGGCTAGGGGGTGTTAGGGTGTATTAGTAGGGGTATCACAAGTCGTAAGAGGGAGGTAATAATCCCTCTGTACAAGACATTGGTTAGGCCCCATCTGGAGTACTGCGTGCAGTATTGGAGGCCACACCTTCACAAGGACATTAACCAAATTGAGGCACTCCAGAGAAGGGCAACCAAAATGGTGCAGGGACTGCATCAGAAGACATATGAGGACAGATTAACGGAGCTCAATATGTATACCCTTGAGCAAAGGAGGGAGAGAGGTGATATGATCGAGACATTTAAACACCTTAAGGGCATAAACAAGGTGAAAGAGTCTAACATGTTTAAATATAAGAAAATTGCAGGACAAGAGGACACAGCATGAGATTAGAGGGAGGCCGATTAAGGGGAATGTGAGGAAATTCTTTTCACAGAAAGGGTGGTAGATGCATGGAATAGCTTACCACAAGAAGTGGTGGCTATGAATACAGTGCAGGGCTTCAAACAGGCATGGGATAGGCATAAGGGAGCAATACAAATGACTATGAATAGATAGGTCACTGACAGAGCAAAGGCCGATGGCACATTTATAAGGTAGAAAAAGAAATGGGCAGACTGGATGGGCCTTGCGGTCCTTATCTGCCGTCAACTTCTATGTTTCTATGTTTCTATGTTTCTATGTTTGTCTCTCTACCGCTCAGTCCATGGTGGAACATCCTTAGTGGTCTCCATTTCAGAGAGGTCTTCCTGTGCCATGGCCACTTGGGCTGCGCCCACCCCATAATCACAATCTCTTTCTTCATCTTCAACCTCCCTGAGTTCTTTTATCAGGTCGCAGTAGTCAGTTGGGTTATCTCTCCTATCCTGGAGCCTTAACTGGATAATCTGCAATTTAGAGTGCTTGGCATGTTGTAGTATGTGCCCCAGTCTCACACAGTTCAAGTCACTGGCGGCTACCCCACCCTTTTGATAAGCTCTCTGCAGGGCCCTCTCTAGGTGAGTAATATACGCAGACAAACCTTCCCCTCTCCATTGTTTGGTACATTTGAATTGCCACATCAAAGTCTCCCCTGACTCAATGCTTCCAAAACTGTCTTCGAGTGCAGACAGGTACTTTTGAGCAGACGCCTCCGGATTCGTGGACCTCAGAAATCTAAGGACTTCTAGGGCTGAACCCCTCAAACTTTCCATGATCCTGTTTCGCTTCTCAGCCTCTGTACACTCCCACTTACGTACCAAGAGGGCAACATAGTCGATCCAGGTATCCCAGTCATCCTCCCCCTGTGGGGTGGGGAGGGTACATGAGAACATCCTCAACTTGCGGTACATGTCATGACTAATTGCAGGCACTGATGTGGGTGCCAGCACAGGTGCAGGCACTGGAGCCGGTACTGGAGTGGGTTGGGGTGTGGGGGAAGGTACACCCCCAGGTGGCAGAAATAATTGCTTAAAGTCCTATATGGTCTTCCCTTCCTCCAGCAATAACTTAGCAAATTTCTCCTCAAAAGTCTTAGATAATGGTGGGGGCTTATCCTCCCTGGGGTCTTTACTGTCTTTTGTTATCACTCTCCAGGTGGCTGGGACCCCTTCTGAGGCAATAGTCTGTGGCACTTTAGAGCTGTCCACGAGGTCACTACACTCTACCAAGGCCATGAAAGTTTGGGCAATCAAATCAGCCTGTCGACCCACCATCACAGCGTTTTTTAAACATTCCACTTTGGAGAGTGGTCTCTCTACAGTGTCCTTAATGGTACCCAGGGGGATATCCAGTATAAGCAGAGCATTTTGGAGGTCGATCTCCTGCCCTGTACACCACCCCATCAACTGGTGTACAGCCATTTCTACTGGGGTAGCCATTAATCTTTAACAGTAATTCTTGATTTTGGCCACTTGGGGGGGTGATAATCCCACTGGTAGCCTCCAAGATGTAACCCCTAGGTGGTTCTATCCCAAGGGCTACTACCCCTGTCTGCATGACTAGGTGCAGGTTAAGGGGCCTGGGTACTGAAAACAGGTGCCTCCACCCAGAGGACAGAGTTATTGGTAGCGTAGCTGACCTGGGTACAACCCTCTGGGGCACTGTAACCCCCCTCTTTCCCCTCTGGTGGCCTAAGCAATGAACAACAGACACAGTTACAATAAGCCCTAATCAGCATACAAATCCCCACTTTGTTTGCACTTACCACCAGGGCTGATTCCACCAGTTCGACCCTGGAGACCCCCTGCAAAATAAGGTTAGACACAGCAGGTAACAACAGTATAGTGCTTCTTGTACAAAATGGAACCACAGTCAAGTTAAATGCAAAAAGAATTAGATCTGATTTATTCAGGGGGAATGAACAAGGGAGGGGCGTAATTTGGCTGATTGAATCAGTTACAGAACTGATCAGGCAATCATGCATGCACTTTAGAGTCCCTTCACAGTCACACACTCTGGGTAGCCAATTGTAAAAAAAAAGGTGGGCTAGCCTGACACGTTGCCTGGGGTAGGCCGGCATCGTGTTGCAGCTGGTCGGGGCCCTGTGATGGAAAGAAGGAGCATGCACAAACACACACAATTTGTAATCTGGTGCCTGGAGGCTCAGTTCGTGACAAGAAAACAACAATTGAATCAGATGACAACACTTTTGATTTAGTTGATGTTGCAGGGAGCTACCCTGGTATTTACTTACGCTACCCAATACGAAACACAGGAGGGACAAAATGGAGACTGCAGGTCGACAAGCTGGTATGCCAAGAGAAGCAGGGCCCACACGATTCACTGAGGTGTCATTCCTGTTCGAGATGTTGAGCAGGGGGCTGATCCCCAGGTGAGTCTCTCATCGATGGTGATCTCTGCATCTGAAGTAGCTGCCTGAGCCAAGGTGCCAGTGCCTAGGCCAGGTGAAGAGTTCAGATTCAGTTTGGTGGGTGCTGGAGACAGCTTCCAGCGAGCGTGACACACTTAAGTAGTGGGAACCAAATTGCGACCCACGGACAGCTTACAGCACATTTATGGTAAAGCAAAACACAATACCACAGGTCGGATAACAGTCCAGTTGCAATTTCAGTTTTCCTGAGCAAAACTGTGATCTCTGTGGTGATTCAGACATCCTGACAGGCCGATCGCATACAGAAAATCTTCAGTCTTCTTCAGGTAACAGGGCACTCACAATTCGGTATTTCTGGTCACAAGCCAGTTTAGATTCAGTCCAATTAATTTCATTAGCAGATCCCTCAGAAGGGAAGATGAAGCAGGAGGCCAGACACAGCATTCCCACCAGTTTTCTGCACTACTACACAGGAGCAGTTCACGTTATCCACTCCAAACTCAGACTGACTCTCTGCTGCAGGCAGCACCAGGACTTCCTTCTGATCTAAAAAGGGTTTGGTTGGTTGATTCATCTGTCTGTCAAAGCAAGGGCTACCCCTCCAGGTCCATTTAGGCGCCAAAATGAAAAAACTACAATTCCTACAGAAATTCACTCCCACAAGACCCCTGGGGACACACTTCATTTTAAGGTCCCCAAAAGGTACTGATTGGTGCAATACAGAAATGTCCATGCTGCAAAGAAAAGCAGGTTAGACAAAATATAATACCATTATTATTAGAGCAGCTAATCAGCAAAAAATTACCAGTTCTAATAGAGCTCCCTCTGCACCATTAGCAATGACAGAACAGAACAATATTATTGCAGCTCGGGCAGGACTCGAGCCTGAAAACACTCAGCCCCTACCCAGATAAATTATACACTACAAAAATAATGTATCTTAAAGGGACAGGCACGGAGGCTAACAGGGCACTCGCATGCAAGCACTTTTACACCTGTAAAGATACAGAACACCCACCTGGCAGTGGGCATTTATGCACACCCAAGGAAGACTTTTGGGAATCCCCATTTATGGGAGGGGTTACATAAAATAGGCAAGTGCATTTTACAGAACCTCCCCCACAGGAATTACATTAACTCTGGAAGTAAAATATGTGGCTTATATATTGAAAAAACATTTTTATAAGACTCCCAACAGCATCCACTCATAGTAATCTGGGTGACTAAGCAAGTAGTTGCAAACTCCTTAAAACAGTATAAAGGAGAAATAGCTTATATAGCAACCTTTTATGGTGATTACCAACCTACACACAAGGGTGCTTCTTTTATCAACCAGTAGTGTCTATTACAGGAAACAACAGCCCAGCCATCAAGGAGAAACAGTCCAATAACTGGTGAACTTACTAATATTAGCAGTGACCATTCCATACAAATGCTGAGAATGGAGTCAAGCCCCTCAAGTGATTGTCACGTCGCATGCGCCATTTTTAACATTCAAATGTGAACCATTAAATCCACGTACAGCTCGTAATCCCATAAACATCTAAAACAAACTAAATACACCTCTCATCAGTTTATTTGGTTAAGGGCCATAATGTTCAATGAATGCTGAGGCTCCTTACTCTTGGCCCCACCACACAACAGTCTTTAACAAGTAGATACAGGCACACTGGATAAACCTGGGCAGACTGGATGGACCATTGGTCTTTTTCTGCCATCATTTTCTATGTTTCTAAGTACTTACAGGTCCTTTGCTGGAGGGTAATCACTGTTTCTTCTACTTCCTCCAGAACATGTTGTGCCCCAGAGTCTGTTTGGATATTTTTAAACCAATGCTCCCACCTCCTTCAGGTCTCCAAACAGCTATTGCTTTCCAGCATAAACAATTCTGAGTTAAGTTGGGTACTGTAGATTGTGCAAGACACTGAAGCAGCAGAGAGCCAACCTAATGCCATCAAAAGACTTGCACCTTTCTCAGGTGGCAAAATGAGGTCAAGTAAAGAGACAGTGTTTTTTGGCAGAGTCCCCAGTCAAAGGTTCAGTACAGCATGGCACATTTGATGCCCCATCTTGTTCATGCAGGCCCTGGAGAGTAATTAGAAGGGTTCTACTCCTCAGGGTACTTTCATTGTCTCTCCCCTTCTATGGTGTTATGTGGAGCGCATGGTAGGCTGTTGGAGCTGGCTCAAGGTACAAAGGTTTTCCCAATCAAGACCCCACAAAGGCAGCGATGTTGGCCCTTTCAGCAGCCTCAGGAAGACTCAGGACTTGAAGGTTTGCCACTGTAGATACATTTTCGGTAGCTTCAAGTCTGTATCTTGGGGTTTTGTTCTCTTTAATCAAGCCTGATGTGGTGGTGGTGGCTTTCAATACCCATGTAGTGGCATCAGTGGCATCATTAGCCCCCAAAATGGGGGAATTGACCCCCCAAGTTTATGTCAGCCCCCCCACACTCTTTTTGGCAACAAACTCATGTTAGCAGGCAGCCTAGGCAGCTGCAGCAAGGTAACCCTGGTCCCACCTCTTCTCCTATAGACAGCCCTGAGCTATCTCTCCAGTACCGCCTTCGCTCTGCCTCCTCCTACCTTGCACTCACAACAGTAGCTCCATCCATGGCTCCTCCATGTCTGTGAGCCGAAGTCGAGCCATCAGTGAGAGTCAAATCCCTTTGATTGGCAGGTAGTTGAAACATGTGCTGTGTGACCTGGGTGTGAGGCTGTGACCCCCCTGTCTTGACTCTCTGACCCTGATTCCTCACCTATGCTCTCTGCTGGCTTTGCTGTAGTGTTTGTTTACTGTGCTCCAGTCCTGCGGTCCACCACTCCCATCACATAGGGGTCATTTCACCTCACCCTACCCTGCAGACACAGGCAGGTGTCACGGTGTGCCTTGTTGTCTTCAGGCCTTACGCTCACCCCATTCCATAAGGAAATAAGTTGAGATGGATGTAGTATAGGAGAATGGGGTGAACTTTAGGGCCAAAGACTCCAAGGCACACCTCAGTGCTTGTCACTGGCTGCAGGGTGGGGGTGGAATGGCATGAGCATTACAGCCGATGATCCCAAGTCACACCCCCAACACCTGTCAGTCTCTACAGAGTGGGGTGTTACAGTTGGAATCCCTAATGCCCCAGGTGTTTGTTGGTATTTTCACTCCAGATTTCCAGTATGGGCTTTTTGTGACCCCACCTCATGAACAGTGGTACTATCAGTTTGTTACCGGAAAGGTTATTTTGCACAGTGACTGCGCCATTTGGCTCCACAGGTGCGAAAACACAATTTGGGCAGGATGTGAAACATGACAGCTGTACTGTTCATGGTGGTGTGAAAACATGGCTTATGTGTGAAATCTGGGTGAAATATGAAATATAGTGCCGTTACAGCGTGCATAGAAGCAGGCGCAATGCGCGTCTGTAATGCAATCACTTTTTTGAATTTTTTTTACCAAATTTTCAACATGGGCTTTGGAGGACCTCTCCTCATGAACAGTGGCACTGTGATTTTGTTAGTCAATAGCTTAATCTGGTTCAATTTCAGTTGCTTACCATTTGTATCCCCCCCCCCAGTCGCCCCTGAAAAAGGGACTTCTTGGCCCAGTGGGCTTACCGAGTCAACAAAATTGAATAAAATAAATAATGAATAAAATAAATCTGTCCCAAAAGTTGGTTTCCCACAGTGACCACGCCATTCTGCACCACAGGTGTAAAAACACATTTCAGGCAGGATGTGAAAAATGACAGCTGTACTGTTCATAAAGAGGCGTGAAAAAATGGCAATGTTGAAAAATCTGGAGTGAAAATATAAAAAATTGGTGAGGTTGCAAGCGTGTATAGAAACTATGCAACACACGCTTCTAACACAGTCATTGTTTGAAGTATTTTCACCAAATTTGCAACATGGACTTTTTGGGACCACCCCTCATGAACAGTGGTACTGTTGTTTACATAGAAACATAGACTTGATGGCAGATAAGGACCACTTGGCCCACCTAGTCTACCCATTTACCTACCTACTGGATAAGCTGCAGATCCTAGTTAACCAACAGCCTATTTCTTCCTACCCTTCACAAGAATTGCCTTATGTCTGTCCCATGCATTCTTGAATTCTCCCACAGTTTTAGACCCCACAACCTCCACAGGAAGGCGGTTACATGAGTCCACCACCCCCTCTGTGAAAAAATACTTCCTCACATTGCCCCTGAGCCATCCCCCCTCTATCTTCAAATTGTGTCCCCTTGTTCTTGCACATCTCTTTTTCTGAAAGATGCTACCCTCTTGGACTTTGTTGATTCCACTGAGATACTTAAAAGTTTCAATCATGTCCCCCTCATCCTCCTTTCCTCAAAGGTATACATATTAAGCTCCTTTAGTCTCTCCTCGTATGGCTTCTCTTGCAGACCCTGCACCATTTTAGTTGCCCTCCTCTGGACTGCCTCCATCCTGTCTATGTCCTTGTGGAAATGGGGTCTCCAGAACTGGAAACAGTACTCCTGTACTGTACTGTACTGTAACTTGCTGGAATGTATTGCCCCAGGTTGCCCCTGAAAAAGGAATAGGTTTACCGCAGTGGGCCAACCCGGTCATCAAAATTCAAATAAATAAGTAAATTCTCTCCCACTCTTAACTGCTGGGGCAGAGGAGGCTAGGGTCCCTGACACTGGGATGGATGTGCACCTAATATTTCATTTTTATTTATTTTACCATTTTTTTGCCAGGAAAGACTACACACTACACTGACGCTTGTTTCTAGGCAAAGGTGATTCCGCACAGCGATTGCAAAATTACCTTTCGGGACTGAGTAATGAAATGACAGTGACATCTTTACAAGATGGGGTCCCAAGAACCCCATGTTGAAAATTTGGGACCAAAATTCCCCCAAATGACTGAGATATCAACCTAAGTTGAACCCCCCCCCATTATAAAGCTTAAGCGTCATTTCTTTAGTTTGCAGTTGGCCTTTGAAGAATGCAGACGTTTCCTACACCACAGGAGATCACTGCTTTCAGCCTCTGGAGGTAAGTATGTGATGAGGGGAGGGGAGGGAGGTGGGTGCACAGAGGGAGGGTGTGGTTTGGGGAGGAGGGGAGATTATGAGGGACTGTTTTCTGTTTTACAGGTTAAATAAAATAAAAAGACTATGGGGGACTGTTTTTCTATTTTATAGGGGGAACAATTAAAAAAAACTCCCAGTGTGCCATGGTGGGGGGGGGGGACATGCCATTGCCAATACAGGGATTGGGCACCCCGTTGTCATCAAAGAACATAGATGGGCTGGGGGTGGTGCATCCAACACCAGGAGTGGGCATCCTGGTGTTGGAAACAGTTATTTCAGCACACTGCGCTGGGCTCCCAGTGTGCCACATTAATGGGGGGGTTACATGCCGGAATGGGGATTGGGCTCCCCCAATGTCTACTTTGCAGGACTGTGTGGCATGCAGCAGGAGCTGCCATGTTTTGGCACACTGGGGTGGGCTCCCAGTGTGCCACATAATGGGGGGACATGCCGACACAGGGATTGGGCACCCCGATGTCATCTTTCCGGGGAGTGTGTGTCGGGCAGCAGGAGTTATCATTGTGGAAAGTCGTGCCATGGCTATTACACTTCTTGAAATGATTCACCAGGAAAGGCACACTGAAACTCTGCTGGTAACTCTGGCCATGCACATTACTATGCACTGTAATGTGCATGGCCAGAGGCTTGTCATCTGCCGCTGCAATGAGGAAACTGCACCTCATTGGAGCGGCATATTTCTTTCAACTCCGTGACTTTCTTTGAAACTGCTGTCATTGTCAGCATGCTGACTGATTGGTGGCTGAGGGACACACCCTCTAAAGCATCCCCTGCATTGACCATAACACTGACACACCTCTGAAAGTGCTACTACCACAAGATGTTGCTTGCGCACACACAATCCAACATAAAAATGAAAAACAAGAGGGAGCTCAGGGGAGGGGACAGACACAGGCTGACTGCTGTCTGCAGATAGCTAGCTGGGTAAAGGCGGCAGCAGAGCAGTAGTAGAACTGGAGAGCTGCTGCTGCTGCTGCAGTGTATTTTTCTTTAATTACTTGATTGCCTGCAGTCTTGGGGTATAGAGCCTCAGAAAATAATAAACAGGCAGGTTTTGTTTGCCCACCGTCACTTATTACTTGATTGCCTACAGCAGGGGTTCTCAAATGGTGAGGTCAGTCTCCCTGGGGAGGCCCCAACCTGTTCCAAGGGAGGCTCAAGCAGGTCTGAAAAAGTACTGTATTTAAATTTTGAGTTTTATATATTTTGTGTGAAGAGATGAAGCAAACTGAAAGAGGATAGTAGTAGGTAATTTTATGTGTTCATTTATTAATAGGTGACAAGGGAAGGTGAATGAGCCAAGGCACATTCCAGGTGTACCCAGAGAAGGATAGGGAGTGATTACATTTCAAAAGGTAACTGCAAAACAATCAAGAAATACACAATGAACAATAGTGTAAACAAATATGAACAATAAATAATGAGTGGTGGTACCTGATCAATTTGTAGACTAATGGCAGAACAGCCCAAATACAAGGGTTGAGCCTAGAAGTGCTAAGAGCAATAGCAGGAAGGAGCAAAGTAATCCCAGAGAAGTTGCTTAGAAGTAGGGAAGGAGGAGAAGAGGCAAAGTATGTAGGAAGATTACTATTTCATATAGAGAGAAAGCAGTCTGACCCATGAAGATACTGCAACAAGGGGGTAACAATGGTTCGAGAATGAAAATAGCGGACCAAGTAGGCTGGCCTGTGGGGGGGGGACTTACAATAAGCTGAATAATAAAATTTGTTTATTTTATTTATTTGTTATTCAGATAACACCTTTGAGCACAGTAGTTCTTTTTTCAAAGCTCCCTCATCAGTATAAGACAAAGAGCTGAATGTGAGCCAAGTACTCAAAGGGGTTTAAATTGATTCATGGTGTACTGCACAAAGTACAGTGTGTTATTTTTCTTTGGGGAGGCCCAAGATTATTTTAGTTTTTGGGGGAGGCTCCAAATCTTTTCCACGGATTTGGGGAGGCTCACTGTGACAAAGTCTAAGAACTATTGGCCTACAGTCTTGGGGTATAACCCCAGAAAATAATAAACAGGCAGGGTTTGTTTGCCCACCATCACTAATTACTCAATTGCCTGCAGTCTTGGGGTATAGCCCAAGAAAAAAAGGCAGGGTTTGTTTTCCCATGGTCACTAATTACTTGAGTGCCTACAGTCGTGGGGTAAAACCCCAGAAAATAATAAGGCAGGGTTTGTTTGCCCACTGTCACTAATTACTTAATTGCCTACATTCTTGGGGTATACAGTATTACCCCAGAAAATAATGAACAGGCAGGTTTTGTTTGCCCACTGTCGCTAATTACTTGATTGTCTACAGCCTTGTGATATAACCACAGAAAATAACAAAAAGGCAGGGTTTGTTAGCCCACTGTGACTAATTCCATTATTTTTTATTGCCTATATTTCTTCCAGTCTTAATAAATAATAAAGGTAGGATTTGCCATCACTAATTTCTTTTCTGCCTCCAGTCTTGGGGTATTTCTTCTGGCCCCAGAAAATAATACAGGTATGGTACGCCATAACTAATTATTTTATTATCCTGGGGTATACCTCCAGAAAATAATATAAAATCAGGCTTTGTCGTTGCTAACTTGTTTGTAGCATAAATGTGTACAGTCTCAGAGTATTTTTTTTCTTTAAAAAAAAATTTAAGGTATGGTTCATCGTTATCACTATTAATTGCTTCATTCTGAGTGCATTATTTCTTCTGAGTCCAGGAAAAGGCAGGGTGTGCTGTCATCACTAATTGGTGTATTGCCTACAGCTTCTGGTGAACTAGCCTATCTACCTAAGAACCACAAAATAAAAATATTTGTATTATTTTGGCATGCAACTAAATTAAACAGATACTAGACATAAAGAATAAAGAGAGAGTGAGTCATGACATAAGGTCTTTCTTTAAAGCGGCAACAGCTGGCAAAAGGGCAAGATGCAGTTCTTTATCAGCATCATTATCATCATCTACTGTGAATGAGACCATGTGCACAGACATACTAATAACTGACACAGATAGAGCTTGTAATGATCAAACAATCAAACAAGTGACACAGTATGCCAATGTGAAGGTATCAGTACTAGTGGCATTACAACAACTGAATTAATGGTTGAACAGCCTTCTACTTCTCCCTCTATTGAATCAGACTTGTCCCCATCCCTTACAGTATCTTCAGTTGGTAATAAAGCCCCTGTTGATCTTGGCAATAAGGAGAAAGGCCCCGCTTAGCCTATGACTAATTTCAGTGCTAAAATTTAAGGAGGTATAAGACAAAGCTTTAGCCATCACTGGTACAAAGATTTCTGTTGGTTGGAGTACAGCTGTGAAAAACAAAGTATATTCTGCTTTGCATGTAGGTGTTTCATGCATGGGCAGGGATGCGCTGATGAAGAATTTACAATTCATTGGTTTCAAAATTGGGAAAAGGCACTGGAGAAATTCAGAATGCACACATCGACTCACACTCATAAAAGTGAAGTGACTGCCTGGTCTGCATATAAGTGCACAAATAAAACGGGTAACATCATTATACAGGTAGACAAGGGCAAGGTTAAGGAAATTCCTCAAAGAAGAGAATACATGGAGAGACTGGTTGAAGTCACTTTATGCTTGGGTTGGTTAGGGAAACCTTTCCGTGGTCACAATGAAGATGAGAAGTGTTAATAAAGGACATTTCAGGGAGGCTTTAGATTTGATTAAAAAGTTTGACAGAGTGCTTCAAGCAAATGATTCCATCCCATCCAATGCAACACATATCGCAGCAGAGTCACAGAACGGTCTGATTCAGTTTGCTGCATCCTGTGTTGCAGATGCAATTGGGCAAGAAACAACACATACTAAATTCATATCAGTTTTATCTGATGACAATAGAGACATTTCATGTCAGAAGCAAATGAGCATCAGTGTGAGATATGTTCATAACCATAAACTTATTGAACGTTTTCCGTGCTTTGTTGAAGTCTCAGAAGGCGTCTTTCACCTTGGAGAGAGCAGCTGAAGCATGAGCTTCATAGAAGGCAAGATATGCATTAAAATCCTTTACCTGATGTCTAGAATGTGCATTAGTTTGTCCAAGTTTGAATAGCTCTTAACAGATCTTTAGTTGTAGGCTCATCCAAACCCTCCTCCATGTATGCCACTATTTGACCAGTGATGCTAGGCCCTGCCTGCTCACTGTGCCATCCTCCTCCCTTTACCACTTTTTAGAGTCACCAATCTCATAAAATCATCCAGAATTCAGTAGTAAGGTGAAACTGATTGAGTTGTAAAAAATGAGTTGTTTTTCTAGCAAACAGTTCACAAAATGCCTGCAGATGCTGAAGGATTAGTAATCTATGTGAGAGAGCTCCATGAAAATGTTTCTTCTTCTTATTGCTGCTGGCCACTCCGTCTGCGAAAGCTGTCCCTGGAGACAAGAACAGGAGTCACTATTTGCACTGGTATGTTCTACAGACCTCCCACACAGGGAGAGATACTGGATAAGGCAATGTTGGAAGTCATTAGCACTATAGCAGAACATGGTGAGGTGCTTTTGGTAGGGGATTTCAATCTGCCAGATGTAGATTAGAGCCTCCAAGCTACAGCTTCACATAGAAGCATGGACATCCCAGACTCCCTGTAGGGTGTATTTTTCAGGCAGTCATGATGGGACAATACTGCACCTGGTGCTCACTAACAGAGGCAGTATTGCAGACATCAAGGTGAGAGGCCACCTGGGGACCAGTGATGACTGTGCAGTGTGGTTCAACTTAAGGATGGCAGTGTAAGCAAACTACATGAGGGTGAGGATCTTGGACTTCAGGAGAGCAGATCTGAAAAGCAATGGGCAAATGTCTCAGAGACAACCTAGCAGTGGTGGATGACCTGGGTGGGGTGGAGAAACAGTGGGCTAAGCTAAGGTAAGGCATAGTGAAGGTAGCAAACAACTGAGCAAAGGAAGTGAGCAAAAACAAGAGAAAAAAAGAGACTACAATGGTTCTCAAAGGGAGTGGCTGAAAAGATAAAGGCTAAAAGAGTAGCATTCAGGAGGTATAAAGAGACACAGAGGGATGAGGACAAGGAGGTGTATCATAAGAAGCAGAGGAAAGCAAGGAAAATGGTGAGGAGCACAAAGGCTCAAACACAGGAAAGAATAGCCCAAAGGGTAACTAAAAGGGAAGATACTTTTACGCAGAAGTGAAAAGAGGAAGACTAAGTGAGGAACTGTGAGGCTAAGAAGGGTGAGGGGGGTTAAAAAAAATCACAATATAACTAGTACTGGTTGTAGAGTATCTTTTCTCTTATTTATGGTCTTTGTGTTTTTCTAATTATAGACAAGTACAGTTAGTGAAGTGACTGAAGATTTAAGTATTCTAATTTTTTTGTTTTTTTAAAGGAACTAATAGTTTGATTAGGAAGGATAGTTGTAAGGGTGCATCGAGGTAGAGAGACTGTTCTTTTTTCTTTTCCACAGTTAGTTGTAACTTCTGTGTTGACATTAACAATTTAGTCTCACTGCAAAGTAAGCTCTGGTTCAGACTAAGGCAGAAACTGTAGTACTTTCAGAAGGCGTAACTGTGAGGCTGTATAGTATAGTGGTTACGAGCACTGAGCTGCAAACACGGAGACCTGGGACTGAACTGGGACTGAATCCTACAGCCACCAACTACATACTGTGTGACCATGAGCAAGTTATTTAACTTCCCTGTGCCCCCAGTATGCACCTGGAAACAAGCCTTGACTTAGTGTGTTATTCCTGGTCAAAAATCGTACAAAAATAAAAATAAATAAATAAAACTTGAAACTCCACGGGGCAGGGATTATGCTGTAGTCATCACTGGCAAGGGCAGGGTTACTGATGTCATCTGACTTCCTGGCCATGGTGCTGTGCTTCAGAGCAGGTTTCTCCTGCATGGCTGACATGTTTTTTTGCAGCTGTTGAAATCTATTTTTTCCTCTAGTTATATACTTGCTTTTCCTTAAAACGGAATGCTACTTATTGAGGTAAGATTTCTGGACATTTAGCAGGAGTGATTTCTGCAGTTTTTTGGGGCTTTTTTCCATTTAAAAGTAGGGGTTTCTTGGTTTGTACTACAGGAACTGGTGGGTTTCCATGTTTATAACAAAATGACGTGCAGTGGTTGGGGCCTTCTCATGGCCGAGCTAACTTTCTTGAAGTGGTGTTTGATTTTCAAGTGAAATGTCAGGCCAAATGGTTTTATCAAATGCCTGTGCTTCTGTGGGATCAATAAATGAGTGTCTATTACCATTTCTGATAATGGTGAACACTGCCGGGTATTTGGAGTAATACAGCACTCCCTTTCTCTGTAAACCCTTACACGTCTGCTCATGAACTTTGCTGTGAAAATCTAACAAACTTTGTTTACAAAAAAATGTTAAACTGTCAAATACTGTAGCTTTTTGGACTATTTCTGAGGAGAAATCTAGAAATAGAAACAAATTATAGCCATTCCACTATAGTGTTTTCTCCAGTCTCGCTCATTTCAAGATTTGTTCTTTAGTTGTAAATCTTAAAAAAAATAATCAAGATGGTCTTGGTTTTGCATTCTGTCATGGTTTCAGGGCTAGGAATCTATGTAGCTCTCAATTTCAATCGGGGCTGGCCAATGGTATTGCAAAACTTCTGTCAAGGTATTCTCGAGATCTTCATTTTCGGTCCAAAGTTTATTGATTTGTTGTGTTAAACTTAGAGAGCTCCCTCGCACAGTGGTGCTAAGTTCAAAAAAAATGGTAAACCAGCATAAAATGAAGAACAGCACTCGCCTCCCTTGTATGGAGTCTTGCTACTCTGTACAACCTTACAACTTGGCCCTAGTGCACAAAATCAGCTTCTTTTTATTGATATCCAAATGTGGACATAAAACTTGAGCAGGAGACAGTGTCCATATCTATAAAAATTACATTTGGAAATCTGGCACAGAATTTCCCTTAAAATGCCAGAACCAGCATCCAGTTACCCCAATTGACATTTCACGCCATGCGCATCCTCACAGTGGTTTATTGGTTTGTCCCTAAAGAAATCTGAAGATTTCTCTAGTTGTATGAGAGAGAGAGAGTCCTCCATGGAGCTCATTTTACTTTTAGCTTCAGAAATTCTTTCATTAGTTGAACTATTCAAGGCTTGAATTTCAGCCACCACCACTTTTAAATTGGCCAGATCCTTCTGGATGTTATTAAGGATAGCCAACACAGTGGAGAGATCAGGGTTTGTTTAGTTTTGGACTTCCTTGGTGTCTGCCCCCATTTTACCTGTGCCCTTTACCTTGGTAGGCGTCTGAAGTGGTGGCATGATGCTGCAGTTAAGGACATAGTTTTCAAATGGCTGCTGAAGTAGAAAATGTAGGAACTGTATAAAAATAACCTCATAGTCTTCAGGTGAAGCTACCTCTGGCTGCAAGCTGCAACACTGGACTTAAGATTTGCAAGAAAGCGAGTAGTGCTCACAGCAGAGGGAGGTGAACCTTACAATTTACAATTGTCTTTGGTTTGAAGCAGATTCCTTAGGAAAGTTAATATTCTTCAGGTGGAGGATACTTCTAACTGAAGGGTGAAATAAGGAACTTAGAATTATCAGAAAAGGCAGTCTTTCAATCAACAGAGGGAGGTGGAGTTTGCTATACTTGTTACAATTGTTAAGATTTTACTGTTTTCTATGTTTCTGCCCTTCTGACTTGTTTGGAGTTAGTGATTGACTGTTTGCATTGCAATATTTCTAATACTGTGAGTGTTCACTGGGCTAAGAATTTGTCATAAGACCTGAATTGAGAGCAGGTTACAGGCTGTGTATTGGACCCAGACAGTGCCTAGGGGGTGGAAACTGGTTTTTCTTTTGTTTACCTCAGTGTGCCTTATAAGGCCAAGCCAGACTGTATCAGGAAGTGCTTACATCACAGCTACTTAACAGCCAATAGCTCTGGAAGAATCTTACAGACCTTGATAAAAGTACTAATTTTAGCAGACTCATCAGATAACCTCATAGTCTTCAGGTAAAGCTACCTCTGGCTGCAAGCTGCAACACTGGACTTAAGATTTGCAAGAAAGCGAACGGTGCTCACAACAGAGGGAGGTGAACCTTACAATTTGCAATTGCCTTTGGACTGAAGCAGATTCCTTACGAAAGTTAATATTCTTCAGGTGGAGGATACTTCTAACTGAAGGGTGAAATAAGGAACTTAGAATTATCAGAAAAGGCAGTCTTTCAATCAACAGAGGGAGGTGGAGTTTGCTTTACTTTTGTTACAAGTGTTAAGGTTTTCAGTGCAGGAAGAGTTTAAACCCACATAGGCTGAATACTGTTTTCTGTGTCTGCCCTTCTGCACAGCTGACGTGTTTTGGAGCTGACTGTTTTCAGAGCACAAGTCAACAGGCTCTTTTGGGGCTGGGGAGGTTTACCTGTGTCTGACTTGGATGTTTGGATTTTTCTCTGTTTGATTAGCAGGGTATTTTCTCTGTCAAATTGGTTTGAAGCAGTATTACAAATTGTTGTGTATGGCATCTTGCTGACAGGAAGGCACTCATCGCATCGGTAGGTCACAGCGTTTAGCTGATTGTTTCATGAGGGCACAGATTAGGCCCAACCCCTTCCCACCCCTCACCCCACCAACCCCTGGAAACAGTTCATTTATACCTGGGGTTCTGACATCATTTCCTCAAGAGGGCAAGGTACATATCACTGTCATATCCTGTCTAGCACACTGCACTGACAATATAAGCATACACATTATATAAATACATATATTTCTATATAACGCACCAATCACACACACACAAAAAAACAAAAAAAAACTAAACAAGGTAGACAGTTATGTGGGGAGTAGTACAATGTAATGGCTGTGGGGCAGCAGTCTTCACGGAGTCTTTCTGAGGCTGAGATGCTGCCCTGTTTGCAGACAACTATCTGCCCTGAGGGAGGAAGTTGCCGTCTTCAGGCCGCACTGGACAGTGGCAGGGAACCTCCCCATCCAGGGAGCACCACAGCCACCACCACTACTACCTCAGAGGTTGCGAAGAAAGCACAGCAGTTGGACCACAGTGGGCTCAGGGAGGGTAAGGGTGGTGGAACAGAGGCACACCCAGTCAGTTGTTCCACTCCACAATCCATACACCATTCTGGGGAGCATAGTTCCCCTATGGATGCACCCAGAGGAGACTAAGGAGGGTGCAGACAACTGTCACAAGGGAGGCCCTCAGGAAGGAAGCAGAGGGCACCACAGGGAAAGAAAGCAGCTCCTGGTGGGGGACTCAATTATTAGGGGGATAGAACTGGGGGAGCAGGGAAAACTGAAGTAAGGTGCCTGCCTGGTGCCATGGCTTGGAGGGACAGGAAGCGCATCCTTAGGATCACGAGAACAGTTGCACGGGAGTCTGAGCTGGACATCATTGTCCACCTAGGGACAAATGACTTAGCTCATCATGAGATTAGAGCAGTGCAGAAGGACTTTGTAGAGTTGGGGAGGGGCTTAAGACAAGTAGCACACACAGTATCTTTCTCAGAGATGCTGCCTGTCAGTGGCATGGGTGAGGCGAGGGCACTTTGCACCATGCAGTTTAACAAATGGTTGAAAAAATGGTGTGGAGCACAGGGGTTTGGCTTCATTGGGGACTGGGGTTCCACCTGAGGGACACCAGCCTATACTAGCAGGATGGTCTGCATCTGTCCAGGAAGGGAACAAGTCTTTGGGCAATCGGTTTAAATGCTTCATTGGCAAGCCTTTAAACTAGTCAAGGGGAGGCACTGATAAGCAGCAGGAAAATCCCAGCCTCCCTACAAAACAGGGTACTAAATGAGAAAAGACCAAGGTAGAAAGGTCAGTGGGGATGCCGCTACAGAAGGTAAAGCCATCAAAAAATGGAGAGCAATGAGTACCAATGCCTGTAGTCTGGGTAACAAGCTTCCTGAATTAGTGGCCTTGATGGAGGAGGAAGATCTGGATATCATGGAGTCACAGAAACATGATACACAGAACCATGACTGGGATGTAAACATACCAGGATACACTATCTACAGGAGGGACAGGAAGGGTAAAGAGGAGGAGGAGTAGCTCTCTACATAAGAGAAGAAATCAAAGCAACAGAACAAAAGGGTAAACAGGGAGGAGAAGAAGCACTGTGGTCAATTTGGAGGCAGGCAATGGCACCACAATCCACACAGGGTTGAGCAGACCCTCCTCAGGGGAGGAAATGGACAAGGAAATGATAGAAAGTATACTTAGAATGGCAGATAAAGGGGAGATTTTGCTGATGGGTGATCTGAATATGCCAGATGTTAACTGGAGTGCAGTTGCAGCAGCGACTTCTAAGAGTGAGGTTATTCTAGATGCCCTACAGGGGGCATGCCTTAGACAACTAGTATTGGAGCCCACTCGAGAGGGAGCAATCTTAGACCTGGTTCTCTCAAATGGAGATGAAGAGAGGATCACAGATGTAGAAGTGGGTAGCCATCTGGGAACTAGCGACCATCAAACAGTATGGTTCACAATAAACACAGCAATGAGTCAAGCCATACAAAGACAAAGGTACTGGATTTTGGAGGGCTGACTTTGCTAAAATGGGTGAGTGCCTAAGGAATGCACCAGCAAAATGGGCAGGAAGGGGGGTGGAAGAACAATGGGAATAATAAAAAACTGCCATCACAGAGGTAACAAGCCTTTGTGTAAAGCAAATAAACAAAACAAAACGAGGTAAGAAACCACTATGGTTCTCAAAGGAAGTGGCAGTGAAGGTTCAAGAGAAAAGAAAGCATTCAGGAAGTACAAGGAATCACAGAAGGAACAGGACAGAGAACTGTATCAGTTAAAGCAAAAGGAAGCCGGAAAGGCAGTCAGAACAGCAAAGGCCCAAACCAGGAAAGATAGCCAACTCAATTAAGATGGGGATAAAACCTTTATGAGGTACATCAGGGGCGAAGGAAGACCAAGGGAGGGATAGTGAGGCTTAATAAAGGGAGGGAGGGTGGGCAGAGGGTGACTGTGAAAAGGCAGAGATACTAAACAAATATTTTTGCTCAGTATTTACAAAGGAAGAGGGGGAGGTACCTAAAACAAACAGTAGAAACACTCTGGATACAGAAGTTGATACCAGCCCATTTACAGAAGAAAGGGTTCTGAAAGAGCTCTTAAAACTGAAGGTGGACAAAGCAATGGGGCCTGATGGGATTCATCCCAGAATTCTAAAAGAACTAAGGGTAGAACTAGTGACACCACTGACTACCCTTTTAACAAATCATGGGAGGATGGGGTGGTACCTGAGGACTGGAGGAGGGCAGATGTGATTCCCTTCACAAAAGTGGGAGCAAGGCAGAAGCAGGAAACTACAGACCTGTTAGTTTAACCTCAGTGGTAGGGAAAATGATGGAATCACTTCTGAAGGAAAGAATTGTTGAGTATCTAGAGGCCAGAGGGCACAGGACCCAAGGCAGCATGGATTCACAGCGGAAGGTCATGCCAGACAAATCTGATAGATTTCTTTGACTGGGTGACCAAAGTAGCTGATCAGGGGCTGTGGACATGGCCTACCTAGACTTAACAAGGCATTTGACACAGTCCCACACAAAAGATTAATATACAAGTTAGCTAGCCTGGGAGTGGGTCCCAAGATGACAGCCTGGGTAAGAATTGGCTGGAGAATAGGACACAGAGAGTAATAGTAAATGGAGTCCACTCTGAAAAAGGGGGTTAGTAGTGGGGTACCGCGAGGGTTCAGTATTAGGACCGGTCCTCTTCAATGTCTTTATAGCGACATTGCAGAGGACTGGAAGGAAAGTATGTCCCTTGCAGATGACACAAAGATCTGCAACAGAGTTGATGCACAAGGTGGGGTGGAAAGGATGAGAAGGGACTTGGCAAGGTTAGAGGAATGGTCAAATGTATGGCAGCTTAGATTCAATGCTAAGAAGTGCAAGGTAATGCACCTGGGAAACAAAAACCCAGGGGAAGAGTACACAATGGGGGGTGAGATACTAACAACAACAAAAATGGAAAGGGACCTGGCGGTGGTCATATCAGATGACCTAAAGGTGGGCAAGCAATGTGAGAGGTCAGCAAGGAGGGCTGGGGGGATACTGGGATGCATAGGGAGAGGCATCACCAGTAGAAAACAAGAAGTTATTATCCCTCTGTACAGACAGCTGGTGAGACCCCATCTGGAGTACTGCATGCAGTTCTGGAGTCCCAATCTTCGCAAAGACATAGACAGGATGGAAGCTGTCCAGAGGAGGGCAACTAAAATGGTGCAGGGTCTGCACCGGGAGACATATGAAGAGAGACTTAAGGAGCTTAGTATGTATAGCCTCGAGGAAAGGAGGGAGAGGGGGGACATGATAGAAACTTTCAAGTACCTCAAGGAATCAACAAAGTCCAAGAGGGTAGCATCTTTCAAAAACAGAGGTGTGCAAGAACAAGAGGCACAATTTGAAAATAGAAGGGGCGGCTCAGAGGTAATTTAAGGAAGTATTTTTTCACAGAGGGGTTGTGGATGTATGGAACGGCCTTCCAGAGGAGGTTGTGGAGTCAAAAACAGTGGTGGAATTCAAGCATGCATGGGACAGTCATAAGGCAATTCTAGGGGGTGGGGGTAGGAAGAAGTAGGCTGCTGGTTAACTAGGATCTGCAGCTTATCCATCAGGTAGGGAAATGGGCAGACTGGGTGGGCCAAGCGGTCCTTATCTGCCGTCAAATTCTATGTTTCTATATTTCTATGTAATAAAAAATATTAAGTCTGTGGTCATCAAACTTTTAGGGATGCCACCAGTTATATTCCAGATATGAAATCCACCAGCTTGAAACTAAAATTGCAAAAATATACAAAGTAAATCAGTTAGGAAAAGAACATGATGACAGAACTGACAGTTCAAGCTGCCATAGTGCTTTTCGGTGTGCGCAACCACCAGTGACTTGATTGCTGACATGCTGGATGGGATGTGCTTGGTCAACTTCATTTTACTTTTGGTTTATTCACAGGATGAGGATTTTTCTTTCAGTGACACCCATTCACTTTCTCTTGACTAGGCACTATCCCTGCCCTCCTCATTTTTGTATCATCTGCAAATTTGATAACCCCATTTTCAGTTTCATCACTGAGGTCTGTAATGTAAATGTTAAGCTGTCTTGGGCCCAACACAGAACCAGGCAAGAAATATTTTGACAATGCAGTCCCACAGACAACCATAGAAGAATGGATAGAAATTGCATAACATTTATTTACGTATATATGTATGTATTTAGGTATTTATTTATGTATTTGAAATTTGTTGATCAGGATAGGCAAGCTGACCCAGAGCTCATTTCTAGGTGCAACCCAGGGGAAGGGTTATAAGTGGGAACGAACAGTAAGAAATATAGTGGCATCAACAGTACATGTCCAGGAAACAAAAATTACTCACCGTAGTAAAGTCGTTTCTTCCAAGGGATCCCTCACTACGCTTAACAACTGCATCAGTCCACTGGATTGAGCTGCCATGGAGAACAGAATGTTATGCTGATTATGGAATCTTAGAGTGAAATTCAAACCTCTGCTGCGTGGTCACACTCCACTCTGTCCTCAAACATCAGATTTATA
The DNA here is from genome assembly GCA_016271365.2 of Neoceratodus forsteri. Taxonomy (NCBI): domain Eukaryota; kingdom Metazoa; phylum Chordata; order Ceratodontiformes; family Ceratodontidae; genus Neoceratodus; species Neoceratodus forsteri. The sequence continues at coordinate 97,582,423 of JADMNL010000030.1, forward strand.
TCTGGAGCTAGGAAAGCAGTGACCACTAAACTAGCTAAACCTATAAAAAACAGTTCTACAAAATTCTTGAGTTTCTGAGGACACATAAGTGCGGCAGAAAAAAATGTTAAAACTAGATCACAGAGTATCAGCTGTAAGGCAGTGCAGTAAGTAATGCTCAAGTGAAATGAAAAGAACTGATTCTTGTGAGAACCGTTTCTAGGTTCTGGAAGGGGAGGTACGGATGGATTTGTTAAGCATAGTGAGGGATCCCTTGGAAGGAACAATGTTACTATGGTGAATATTTTTTTTTTTTCAAAACCCAGGAATCCCTCACTATGTTTAACAACTGAAATCTACAAAGCAATACCTTGCAAGCTGGGTACAGAAACCTAATTTAGGAAAAGGTACTGCAAGACAGCAGTGCCCAAACTGGCATCCCTTCTGGACTGCACATCGAGATAATAGTGCTTTGTGAAAGTGAGTACTGTTTTCCATGTAGCTGCTTTACAAATTTCTTATACTGGGATGTCCCTTGCTGCTGCTGCCACAGAGGTAGATGTGCCACGTGTGGAGTGTACCCTAAGGGCTTGAGGTGGCAGCTTGCCTGCCTTGCTGTAACAGAACTGTATGTAAGAGACTATCCAGTGAGCAACCACTATTGGATGCTGGCCTACCTTTGCCAACTTCTCCAAATGTTATAAACAACTGGGAAGTAGAGGGCCTGACCTCCTTTGTGCAGTCCAGGTAGTAGCTGAGTGCTCTCTTAATGTCCAGACTGTAGAGCTTTTGCTCTCCAGAGTTGGACTCTGCTGTAAAGAACACTGGGAGAGCAATAGACTGGTTCAGGTGAAATTCAGACACCACTTTAGGGAGAAAATTTCTGTTTGTCCTTGAGTCAACCTTGTCCTGTGAAAAATGATGTAACTGGGATCTGTGCAGAGAGCTTGCAGCTTGCATACCCTTCTGACAGAAATCATGGCCACTAAGAAAACTGTCTTCCAAGTGACATGTTTTAAATTAGCAGTTGCCATGATCTCGAATGGAGGCTCCATGAGCTTGGCAAAGCACAGGTTAAGATTCCATGGTGGGACTGGGTCCCTGACTGGGAGGTATAAGTGGAGAAGCCCTTTAAAAAAAATTTTTGAAAATGGGATGTAAAGTCACTGTTTTCCCCTTACCTGCTGAAACATAGGCTGCCATTACTGCCATATGTACCTTTAGGGTAGTAACCCAGATGGTAAACTTCAGAGGGGCAGACTTTGGGAGGATGCGGGAAGAACTGAAAGGGAAACTGGAGGGCATAAGGCAGGAGATGGACATGGAGCAGAAATAGGATATTATTAAATGGGGCATTACAGAGGCAACGGAAGTCTGCACCAAGACACAGAGTAAGAGGAGCAGAGCAAGGAAACCATGCTGGTTGAACAGCGAGGTAGTGGAGGTGGTGAGGACAAAATGAGAGGCGCACCAGAGGTATAGGAGGATGGAGAAGGAAGGGGACAGGGAGGAGTATGCAAGATGGTCCAGGAAGTGACCAGAAAAGTGAGAGAAGCCAAGGCCCATAGGGAGCTGAGATTAGCGCAGGGAATTGGGGGAGACTTTTCAGATTCATCAGGGAGAAAAGGAAGTGCAAGGAGACAATAGTGAGGATAAAAAGGGTGGGGAGTGGACAGAAAAGGGAGGAACAGGCAGAAGCATTGAATGAATACTTTTGCTCAGTGTTCCACGGAAGAAAGGGGACCACTACCACCATGGGCTGGGAGGGTGGGGATGGGGGAGAAGGTGACAGATGGAAGGATTGAGAGAGGTAGAGTCCTAGAGGGACTGAGGGCACTAAGGGTAGACAAGGCACCAGGACTGGATGGTACCCACCTCAGGGTGCTGAGGGAGATGGCAGAGGTGTTGGTGGAGCTGCTGGCGGATCTGTACACCACCTCACTGGAGTCAGGATGTGTGCCACTGGACTGGAGGATGGCACATGTAGTGCCGTTACACAAGAGCGACCAAGGGACGAACTGAAAAATTATCATCCAGTAAGTCTCACCTCCATAGTGTGCAAACTCATGGAAACGATGCTAAAGGAAAGGCTGGTGTCGTACCTGGAGGACAACAGCCTCCAGGATGTGAGGCAACATGAGTTCATTTCGGGGAAGTCCTGTCAAACCAACCTGATGCAATATTATAACTGGGTGACAGGTGAGCTGGATAAGGGCCATGCGGTGGATGTTCTTTAATTGGACTTCAACAAGACCTTCGATTCAGTGCCTCGTGGGCAGCTTGGGGGGAAGCTAACTGACGTAGGGGTTGGGGCAAAAATGACGAACTGGATTAGAAGCTGGCTGAGTGGGAGGCTGCAGTGGGTGGTGGTGGTGGGAAGGAAGCTCTCAACTCCGAAGCCGGTGATGAGCGAGGTACCACAGGGCTCTGTGCCTGGTCCAGTATTATTTGGACTCTTCATATCAGACATTGCACACGGGTGATGAGCAAGGTAAGTCTGTCTGCAGACGACACCAAAATGGGAGCAGTGGTGGATGGAGAGGAGGGATGGAAACAGCTGCAGAAGGACCTAAGCAAGCTAGAGGAGTGGTCAGAGAGGTGGCAACTTGGGTTCAATGCAAAGAAGTGTAAGGTTATGCACTTCGGGGCAAAGAACCCAAGGATAAAATACTGGCTGGGGGGGGGATTAGGCTGGGATCACTGAGGAGGAGGAGGAGAAGGACCTAGGGGTAATGGTAAAAGGAACCACGAACAATACTGCCCAGTGCAGGAGAGTGGCTGCAAAAGTGAGCAAAATGCTGGTTTACATAGCGAGGGGGGTTTCATCCAGGCAAAGAAAGGTGATCTTGCCCCTCTACAGGTCGCTTGTAAGGCTGCACTTGGAGTATTGTGTGCAGTTTTGGAGGCCATACCTGAAGCATGATCAGACTACTGTAGGGGGTGCAAAGGAGGGCAATGAAGATGATATGTGAAATGGAGGGGAGAGGCTATGAGAGCAGGCTGGGAGACATGAATATGTATACCTTGAAGGATAGAAGGGACGGGGGGACATGATAGAGCCATTCAAGTATCTGAGGGGACTCAATAAGGATGGGGCACATGGGGACTTTAAGCTAAGGAGGGGGAGGGACACCAGGGGGCATGGGCTAAGAATAGAGGGGGGGAAGATTTAGGAGGGAAATGAGAAGACACTATTTCACAGAGAGGGTGGTAGCAAAATGGAACGCACTACCAGAATGGGTGGTGTCATGTAAATCTCTGAAAAGCTTTAAAAATGGCATGGGACAGGGAGCAGGGGATCGTGAGGGTGAGGGAGATGGGGGCAGCAGAGGGATGACTAAGGGGAGAGGTGCGGGGCAGTTACAAACTAGGGGTGCTAGATGCACACCCAAGCAGATGTAGATGGACCGGGTGATCTGTTTCTGCTGGCACATTCATATGTTCATATGTTCGCAAGTTATCCTGCCCTGAGCAAACTCAGCAGTATCACCAGTGAAATCTGTTGAGATGTTTGATGGAGAGGGACAGGAGCAGAGAGTACCAAGTCTGCCAGGCCCAATTTGGAACTATTAGAATCATGGTTTCAGGCTGTTTCAACAACATTCTCAGGAAGAGTGGGAAGGGAGGGAAGGCATATAGGAGCCTACTTTTCCAGTCTAGAGTCAGGGTGTCCAACGGGACTGAACCTCCTAAAGGCAGCTTGCAAAAAACATGGGAAGCTAGTGGTCTTCCCATGATGCAGACAAGTCTATCTCCAGTGTATTCCACTATCTGAACTCTGCAGCCAATACCTGCTTGTTCAGGGTCCCTTAATGGTGTTCCTGACTGGTTCTGCTCAGGGAATCTGCATGACATTGTCTTTTCCTGGCAGGTAAACTGCTGACATCTGCATCCCCTGGGGAATAGGCTATGTTCCAAATCTTCATTGCTTCCATGAATAGCTTTGAAGATCTTGTTCCTCCCTGTTTGTTGATGTAATACATGGTAGTTGTGTTGTCTGTCCTGACCTGGACTGACTGACCATTAATGTGGGAGATAAAAGCCTGTAGAGCCAGAGGAACTGCTCTGAGCTCCAGAAGGCTTATATGCTCCTGGGACTCCTGGGAGGTCCACACTTCACTTACTGCTAAACTGTCCAGATGGACACCATGCCCAGAAGGGAGGCATGTATAGTTAGCACCCCTGTAAGTAACTGCTGGAGGAAGGGCATGTCCTCCCTAAGGTTGCCTTCTCCCTTCCACCAGTCCAGTGCCCTTAAGAGGGATTTTGACACAGGCACTAGCCTTGATAGAGCATCTCACCTTTGGAACCAATGGGTTCTTAGGTGGTATTGTATGTCTCTCATTGGAACCTTGCACTAGTCACTACTGCTATGGATGAGGCCAAGTGGCCTAATAACTGAAGGAAGTCTCTTGCAGGCCTGGGTTTGCCTAATCTGAAGGACTTCACTAGCTCTACCAGGTTTTGTACTCTCTCCTAAGGGAGGAAGACCCTCCCTTGGAGGGCATCTAATTCTGCACCTATAAAATCCAGTACTTTCACTGGCTCTGTCAGGGACTTTTGAATGTTTATTATGAAGCCCAGGCCCTCCAGGGTGTGCTGAGTGAGAAAGATGGAGGCCCTGGCCTTCTGGTGTGACTTCCCTGTGGCTAGCCAGTCATCCAGATAAAGCAAGACCACCACACCCTGCCTTCTCAGATGTGCTGCCACCATGGTCAAATACTTTGTGAACACTTGGAGCTGAAGATTGTCTGAAAGGTAAGGCTATAAACTGGTAGTGACCATACCCTACCCTGAACCTTAGATATTTTCTGTGACAGAGTCTGACTGGAATATGGAAATAGACATCTTTCAGGTCCAGAGATCGTAGCCTTGCTGAAGGGACAGGATTACTGATCCCAGTGTTACCCATCTTGAACTTTTCCTTTTTCAGGTGTTAGTTCAGGTATCTCAGGTGTAAAATGAGTCACCACTCCCCATTTTTCTTGTACGTCAGGATGTACCTTGAGTAAAGACCCTTTCCCCACTGTGAGGGAGGGTCTTTTTCCATTGCATTTGCTTGCAGTATCTTTCTTACCTCAACTCCAAGACAATTTTCTCTGTTGGGGGGGCGAGGGGGTGCAACATTTTTGTGATTCTGTAGCCTTCAAAACCTTTTGAGTTGCAGGGTCAGTCCCTAACTCACTACAGTGTCCACTGCTTATAGCAAGCATATTTGTCACAGCCCGATTTGCCCGATACAGGCGATGGTCGTTGTAGCCATTTGTTACCACTGGTACTACTGTAGCATCTATTACCATCACTATGGTTAGCCTGTAATGCATGCTGTGGTTAAAAACTGCTAGAAACACTGCTAAACACACATTAGAAGAAAGTTTGAAAAACATTCATTCACAATTAATCACAATTAAACTTTATTTAAAAAGTACTGTATAAAAGTAAGAAAATAGTTTAAAGGAGAAGACTCCTATATATGTATGATTTGGATATTTCTGATGTATTTATTATACATCAAGTACTGCACATATGTCAATAAGAGATCAGCCATTTCTTCTGTTGCAACACATATCTAGAGTTTGAGGCTCTGACACAAGGTAGTAAAATGTCGAGCAAGTCTCCATTTACATGCAAATGAGTCACTTGTAATATAGCCCCTCCCATTCCTTGATGTTACTGCAGCAACAGTGCAGAACAAAACATAAGGGTATCAATGCTGTCTAGCCTGATTTTAGTTTTAAGTTTGCAATGGCTTAAGGCAGTTCTGTCATGCAAGTCACACAGGGAGAGGTACTTGTAGCCTTAATACTGTATGTGTAGAGCAGATAATATATCTAATAGTATTTCATTCACTGGAAACAAAAGCTGTTTCTCTGTACTGCTCATTTCTCTCTGTGAGACAGTTGTAACATGTTGTGGAAAGCAGTAGACTGAATCAGTCAATCAACCAACCAATCAAGCAATCAAGCAGTCAATCAGTCACTTTGTATTGAACCAGGTGAACACCCTTGAGAAGATTCATTACAAGATGAGCCTGGGCAGGTTACCAAAGGATCACACAAGACTGACTTATACACATCCCCTTTCAGCAGCCTGAAAGTGGAGAGCTAGATCATTTACTTTATAAAGTGTATTGTTTCACATTTCAAATGCCCCTGAAAACTGAGTTTCTGACTGGAAATACCAAGACACAGAAAGCATATGACATGGGAGGAGTGAGCTAAGCAAATACAGAGCACTACAAACAGAGACTGATTAGTTTCTTTACCTACAACAGCTGAGGTGTAGCATCTGATTTGTGAGGGACATCCTGCTTCAAATGCTGGAATTACAAAGCGGGGGCTGCCACAGCTTATCCTTAGTACCTTGAAAGTGAAGTGCTGTAGCTCTCATACCACTGCTTATTTATTTATTTGTTTATTTATTTATTTATCAAGTCTAGGATTACAAATACCTTTGAGCCATGGCTTTTTTACAAAGGTTCCACGTCAGAGAAATACAAATTATGGGGAACATCAAGACAAGCATTACAACAATGTGGACATTGCAAACAGAGTACAGATTAGTACAGTTCAAGGGTAGCATTGTAACAAGGCAGCCAGCAGCATTTGTCAGAGAAAACAGACAACAGATAAGAAGTGCCAGAATCATAGGGAGAGGGGAGGGGGGGAGAAGGAATGTAGGAAGGGTGGAGAGAGGGTGAAAAGTGCAACACTGCTAATGATTTAAAATGGGAATTGGGGCACTTTTAAAGTCATGGACCTGAGGGGCCATCGCAGTTTCCAAGGAGGTTAGGGGAACTTCTTAAAGGTTACAGAGTAAGGGACTCTAGTAGGATTTGAACCAGAGTCCCCCAGTGCTTGTGCCTGTGCTTTAACCACTAGATTACCGTTCTTCCATATGCTGCAGCTGATGCTTTCCTCATAGCTGAATTCTTTATTGCCTTACAGCAGCCATCCAATTACTGACTGCCTAGTTACAAAGAGAAAGGGGCCTATTTGCAAGATTGTATCTCACTGCTGGTGTCAATCAAAACAGAGAATGTTAACACACACACACCCATAGCATAATACAACTGCTGCATAATACCACTTAAAACTCTTGTTGTACCCAGAGTAATTTATTGGTAAACTGTTTTTGCTAACAGAAACAGTAACACAACACATACAGGCACTTCCTTATATGAATACTGTATATACATGTCAAATCAGTGCTGCATCACACTCACATGGTCCTAGTCCCTATTAGACCTGCACTTCAGGATGTGCACAACACTTAAAGGGTTCCTCCATTACTCAAGTGGGGAACCAAACATTGTGGGTTTGTTCTACTGGTGGAACTGCATTTAGTGCAGCACCATTATCTGTTGCTCTGATGACATCATCCTCCAGCAACATTGATGGTAAAATGGAGGACAAACACATTGATAACTTTTGGGGGCTGTATATTTTTATTTATAATCTAGATTTGGACAGCAATAGGACTGCTGGCAACTGGAGGAGGCACACAACAGTTACACATAAGGAGCTGGGAAAATACTGGTGTGGAACTATGGGAGACTTCCCCTTTAAAAGTCACTGTAGTAGCACCACACTTCTGGTAGCCCTACTCCTACTTGTTTCCCTCGAAGTATTCAGTAATCCTTGTCTGAATAGTCTGCCTTCTGGTATATGGACACCAGGTTTCCTCGACGCTATGGAGCATATCCCAGTTTGGGTGAATTTCAGCATTTTGCTCCATGGCACAACGCAAACTTAATAGGGCCGAATGAAAGTCTGCAGGAGTGATGAGTTGCTCTTCCTCTGCTGTGTTTACTTCCTGGTTCTCAACAGGATCCATGTCATCCGAATTGCCCTGCATTGCCCTAGTCACCTCCTGTATGTCATCCTCGTCGTTTTCTGGTGGGGCATCATTGTTTCCCAGGTGACAGCTGCTGGAACTCCTCCACGGAAAGACCATCAGGAGCAGGTAAATTTTCAGTTTCCATCAGCTCAGGGGCTAACAATTCATCTGGGACTTCCACAGTAAATCCAGCCTTTTTAATGCACCGCTGGATAGTCTGTTCCCCAATCATGTCCCAAGAATGTTTCAACAAACAAACGGCATCCAGCAGTGTCATTTTTTTCACACATTGAGATGCGTTCAGTTCAGGGCTGCCATCAAGCTCCTCCAAAACTTTCTCGCACATTGCACGGACATAGTGTTGCTTGAGTCTATAAATGATTCCCATATCAAGGGGCTGTATAAGACATATAGTGTTTGGTGGCAGGAACACTAAACAGATGTTGCAAAGTCCAGGAACATTAGGGTGACCCGAAAAATTGCCTAAAATTAGGACGATTTTCCACCCTCTTAGTTTGCAATCCCAGTTTGTGACCCAGTCTGAGAAAATGTCACCAGTCATCCAAGATGACCTATTGGCCCGGAACAAGACTGGCAGATGGTGGATGCCATGGAAACTTCATGGGTTCTGAGACTTGTTGACAACTAGTGGCTCAAGCTTTTCAAAGCCATCCATATTGACACACAGCATAACTGAGATCCTCTCCTTTTGTTTTTTGAAGCCCAGCAGTGGTTCACTTTTAAACACCAAGATGCTGAACCTGACACAGTGATAGAAGATGCCAGTTTCATCACAGTTGAACACATTTTGAGGTTTGTACCCCTTCAATAACCTAGGCAAGACATTTGAGAGCAACAGCTCAGCACTTGGAGCATCACAGTTCAGTTTCTCACCATGGGTCCTTCAAAAGCCTATGTTATTTTGAGCCTTCCACCTCTGAAGCCAACCTTCAGAGGGCTTGAAATCCTCTCTGCCTATGGCCATGGCCAGTTGCTGGGCTTTCTGGGCCAGTAGTGGTCCGCTGATGAGTGTGTTGCAGCTGTGCGCATTCTGAAACCACTTCAAGAGGGCACCTTCGACCTCTCCACCCTTTCCCTCCCTCTTTCTTTTCCTGTCAGGATTCTGGTTTTGGTGCCACTCTGTGAAGAGCTGCTCCCACTGTTGAAGTAAATCAGCAACAGTTGCTTTTGGGAGGGAAAGGTGATGAGCCAAGTCACGCTGGCTCATCATCGGGAGCTCATCAATCTTTTTCAGCATGTCTTTTTTTTCACTGAGTGACATTGCTTTTCGCTTAGACATTAGGCACTTTTACACACCAGTGTCTGTAATGGAATGACCATTACAGAACCAGGATAACATTACCCCCATTCATGTGTAAAGCGGATCTCTTCCACAACCACAGTGAATGTTCAGCCAAAACGTGTTCTCTGTTTCCCATGGTTCACTCCGATGTGTGCCTGTACACTCCAGCGTATAATCAGGAGGTTCCATTACCTCCTGAAGAAATCTCATATCACAGCAAACTCTGTGGGGAAGCCAGAATAAAAAGATACAAAATGGATAAGGGGATTTGCTGACATGCTTGCTGTGTGTAAAGTGAACACAGAATGGAACAAACTAAAACGGCGCCACACAGGCAATCATCATTTCGTTATAAAAACCTGTGTGAAAAAGCATCTATTGTGGCAGCTTACACACAGACTAGAACTGTGAATGAAGTGTTGAAACATATTTTTGGGCTGGGGCTATTCTTTTATTCAGATAGAATGAACCGCAAGGTGCTAATTGATTAATTGGCAGCTGAAGTTGTGTACTGTAGTTTTAATCCCTAACCAGAAAGTAGGTGTGAACATAGAAACATAGAAACATAGAAGTTGATGGCAGATAAGGACCGCAAGGCCCATCCAGTCTGCCCATTTCTTTTTCTACCTTATAAATGTGCCATCGGCCTTTGCTATGTCAGTGACCTATCTATTCATAGTCATTTGTATTGCTCCCTTATGCCTATCCCATGCCTGTTTGAAGCCCTGCACTGTATTCATAGCCACTACTTCTTGTGGTAAGCCATTCCATGCATCTACCACCCTTTCTGTGAAAAGAATTTCCTCACATTCCCCTTAATCGGCCTCCCTCTAATCTCATGCTGTGTCCTCTTGTCCTGCTATTTTCTTATATTTAAACATGTTAGACTCTTTCACCTTGTTTATGCCCTTAAGGTGTTTAAATGTCTCGATCATATCACCTCTCTCCCTCCTTTGCTCAAGGGTATACATATTGAGCTCAGTTAATCTGTCCTCATATGTCTTCTGATGCAGTCCCTGCACCATTTTGGTTGCCCTTCTCTGGACTGCCTCAATTTGGTTAATGTCCTTGTGAGGTGTGGCCTCCAATACTGCACATGTACTCCAGATGGGGCCTAACCAATGTCTTGTACAGAGGATTATACCTCCCTCTTACGACTTGTGATACCCCTACTAATACACCCCTAACACCCCTAGCCTTACCTACTGCTTTAGGGTCTGCTTGGACGATTTCAGGTCATCAGTGATGATGATGCCCAAGTCTCTTTCTTCCTTTGTGACTGCTAGCAACTCCTCCCAGCCTATAAGTGGCTTCAGGGTTTCTCTTCCCTATGTGCATGATTTTGCACTTCTTTGCATTAAATCCAGTTGCCACTCTTCTGCCATTCTGCTAGTTTATCAGATCTCTTCTCATTCTGCCCACCCCATCTGGATCATCTACTCTGTTGCAGATCTTGGTGTCATCTGCAAACAGACAAGCCTTGCCCTCTAGTCCATCTGCTAGGTCACTAATGAAGATGTTGAATAGGACTTGCCCCAGGACTGATCCTGAAGTACCCACTTGTGACTTGCATCTCTTCTGACTGTATACCATTTACCATCACTCTCTGTTTTCTGCCAGTCAACCAGTTTGCCACCCAGTTGACCAACTTCTGACCCGAGCCTACCTAGCTTATTTATCAATCTTCTATGTGGAACAGTGTCAAAAGCTTTGCTGAAGTCAAGGTGGCGACATCAACTGCTCCCCTTGGTCCACCACTCTGGTTACCCAGTCAAAGAAATCTATGAGATTAGTTTGACAGGACCTTCCTTTGTAAACCCATGCTGTCTTGGATCCTGTGCCCCTATGGATTCCAGGTGTTGCACTATCCTTTCCTTAAAGATGCTTCCATAATCTTGCCCACTACTGAGGTAAGACTGACCCGGTCTGTAGTTCCCTGCCTCCTCCCTGCTACCACTCTTGTGGAGTGGGATCACATGAGCCCTTCTCCAGTCTCAGAGACTCACTAAACAATTCTGCTAATGGCTCTGCTAGTTCCTCCTTTAGCTCCTTAAGTACCCTGGGATGTATGCCATCAGGTCCCATTGCCTTATCCACCCTGAGCTTAAGCTCTTGTAGGACCCTTTCTTTTGTGAAGGGGTAGGTGCTCACCTCCTCCCCCTGTGTCCATGATGCTGAGCTGTGGGCCTGCCCTACCTTCTCTTCAGTGAATACTGAGCAAAAAGTATCTATTTAGGATAGATGCCTTTACAGGGTCCTCCTCCTCACATGCTCCCTTTTCTCCATTAAGCTTAGCAATACCCCTCTGGACTTTCTCCTTTCACTAATGTATCTATAGAAGTCTTGTCACCTTCTTTTACTGTTTGTGCTAGTGTTTCCTCAGTTTGGGACTTTGCCTGCCTTACTGCCTTACCTGCTTCCCTTAGGGCAGTTTGGTATGCCCCCTATCTTCATCCGCTGTGTTCCTATATTTTCTGAGGCCAGCCTTTTGGCTCTGACCTTTTCTGCTACTGTATTTGAGAACCAAAGTGGTTTCCTTCTTTTTGCACTTCCTTTTCTGTCTAACACAATGGGATGTTGCTTCAAGTATTGTATCCTTAATGCTTGCCCACTTTGCCTGTACCTCCTCACCTGTGTTTCTTTTTGCCAGGGCTAGCTTAACTCTGTTGGCCATCTTATCAAAGTCAGCTCCTCTGAAGTCCCATATTTTTGCCTTGGAATGGGATGAGTTTAGATGTAGTAGCCAAATTGAACCATACCATGTGATGGTCACTGGCCCCAGGTGACCTTCTACCTGGAGATCTGTGATCCCTTCTTTGTTAGTCAGTACTAGATCTAGGATAGCCCTGTCTCTTGTGGGTTGCTGTACCAGTTGTTTGAGGCCCTCCCCTGCAGGGAATCCACTATGAGTCTAGTTCTGGCAGATGTTCCTGCTGGTATTGACCAATCTGTATCTGGCATGTTGAAGTCTCCCATTATCAGAACCTCCCCTTTAGCTGTCATGTTTTGTATATCTTCTAACAGTAATGTGTCTATGTCCTCCCTCTGGTCTGGGGGCCTGTAGACAACCCCAGTTCTTATGGTTGTCCCATTTCCTGTTTCCAGGGTGACCCACAGTTCTTCTGGCTCCTTATGTGTATTCTGAATTTCTGTAGCTTTGATATTTTCATTAACATACAGGGCCACTCCTCCTCCCCTTTTTGCACCTCGGTCTCTTCTGAACAATACATAGCCAGGTACTGAAGTCTCCCAAGTGTGGTTACTGGTAAACCACGTCTCACTAATTGCTACTATGTCCAGTTTAGCCTCTGACATTATTGCCTGCAGGTCCGGGATCTTATTTCCCAGGCTGTGAGCATTTGTGTACATGATTGAACACTGTCAGCACTTACAAGATACTGTTAAAATCTGCCCGAAATATTGCCTGAAATAACAGGCACTACCAAATCACTATAAACAGTGGCAGCATAAAGGAATTGAATAGAAAATGGAAAACGTTTTTAAAAAAATGCCTCATGTAACTGGCTACCCATTTTAACCGCGGGCCGTATATGTGGAGTGGACTGTATTTCCAGGACCACCTGTCTGTTGTAATGTTTTTCCACTCCTGGAAATAGTGAGTCAGCCTTCCCCCACTGGCAATGGATGGATGACTTAGACCAACTTGTCTGGGGTGTCGCTTAGGCTGGCCCTTGGGTGCTGGGGTTGTGTCAGCATGCTTAAGGCCCTTCTGCCTCTTTATCTGAAGGGAAAGGGGAAGGGAACATTGCTTAACCAGGAGTGGCACACTAAGCTGAAGCTTGTTTCCAGATGTTACCTGGGAGCACAAGGAAGTTAAGTGACTTGCTCAGGGTCACACAGTATGCACCTAGGTGGCTGTGGGATTCAAACCCAAGTCTCCAGATCTGCAGCTCAGAGCCGTAACCCACTGCTCTATACTGCCTCCTTAGAAGAAACCCCATAGCTGAGAGAAATCGTAGGTGACGAAACCACAAGGAAAATATCCCCTACATCTACCTCTCCTTCCATAATGCCTGCTGGAATTGGAGGCCGTTTCTTTCTCTGCATTGCTCTTGTAGGTGGATTTGTACTCCTCCACTTTTTTCATGTATGCCTCTGTCTTGTCATCAAACAGGGAATGTCCCTCACAGAGAAAGTCCATTGGTTTTGTCTGCATGTCCTGGTAGAAGTTGGTAGCTCTGAGCCACACAAACCTCCTCAGTGACACTATATGAGCCACAACTCTTGGGACAGTGCCATTCATGTCCACTGCCATGTGAAACTGGTGCTTGGCATCTATTGCAGTTTTGGCAGTGTCTGCCAGAACCTGTGCCAAGTCACCAAAGTCAAAAGTTGCTTTTTCACTGCATAGTCTATCGTGGGAAGGATTAATTTGGTGATTAGCTCTTTTCAGGTTGGGAGCAAGAGACAATCTTTAACTCTATACAAGGCACACAGCCTAGGCCAGAGTTTGGAATGAACGGAGTCGATTTGCTGGGAGAAGTCTAACTTGAGATCTAACCATACCCCCATGTATTTGAAAGACTGCACTGTCTTCCTCAGGTGGAGAAATTAAGCTAACGTTAGAGGGCAGAGTGGAGCTTGACCATACAGCAGAGGTTTGAATTTCATTCTAAGATTTCATAATTAACATAAAATCCTATTGTCTGGGGCAGGTCAATCCAGCAGATCAATGTAGTATAAAGCAACAACATTTGTTAGTATGCGAAAAAATTAATCATATAATTTTTTTTACATTTTGTAGGTTTTCCCATTTTCACCCATCCCTGCCATGCACATCCGGGGTGCTGACATATGCATGTGGTGGTATGCGCATGCTAGGCACTGCACAGCACCCCATCCTGCTAGTCACCCCCTTCCCCGCCTACGCCACCACCGGACCTCCACCCGGTGGTGACAAGACTACGGAAGGGACAGTGTTCACCCCAGGAGAGGAGAGCTGCCAAAAGGTGGCTCAATCCTTCTCCTACCCTCCCCTTGGCTGGCTCCCTGATGACCTGAGGTCATTCCCGAACCTGGGTAGCTGGTGTGACGTGAGGTAAGGCTAGATGCCTCAACTCTCTGTGCCACCGGGCCAGCAATCATATCATTTTTTAGCAAAAATGTATTTCTGACAACCTAAGATTCATATTCAGTATATTTTTTGGTTTTTTCAGATGTTGACTTTTTTACAGCTGATTTTGTAATTAATGACTCACATCATTAAAGATGGCCACCATTCACCATGTTTAAAAATCTCTTACCCTGGTGTTACTTATTAAATGTACATGCTAAATTCATACTGTGCTTGTATTAGGATGGTTCTTTCACATGTTTCTGATAGTAAACAGCACAAAATATTTTTTTTCATGGTGAGTGGGGCATGAGTGTGGCATGGGTGTGTGAACTTTTAAAAATGTCAAGACCCCATATTTTGGTTCAGGAATGAATGAAAATGAAAAGAAAAATGAGTATCTTGATATTTTTACCAGATGAACCTTATTACTGAAAGATGTGCATGGTTACTAACAAATACTGCTGCTGCATAGTGAGGGATTCCTGAGGTTTGAACGTGCAGTAATGCTGTCCACACTTGTGCAATATTGTGATTTCATATCTGTCTTCTGTACAGTTGGGTCCTGTATGTATTCTTTCTTGTTACTGTTTGTAATTAATTCTGGACCACCCCTGAAAAAGGTATATTTGATCTCAGCTGTCCTATCCAGTCAACAAATTTCAATAAATATATAAATGTAAGTTACAAATATTCAGTTGCAGAAATATAAAACAAAGCAAAGGTTTTACAAATGCAAGCATTACAAAGTGGAACAGCACCAACACAATAACAATACTAAATTAATATGGTGACAATGAGTGCATGTAAAGGAACAAAACAATGCAGAGCACAAATAATAGGCTATAAAGATATAAAATAAGCAAAATGTGCAACAAGCCTGAATACAGTGGAAAACCAGTGCAATGAATTAATCAAATTACAGAAGTAAAAGAATTTGCTGATAGTGATGCTGGGGGAGAGGAGATGGCTAACTGCATTATATCTGATATACAATATATTATATACAGTATAGAGGGAGAGAGATATAGTCATTTATTTATTTGAAAAAAAATTACCAGGAAGGGTATACTGAGCTGTAACTGGTCATTTCCAGATGTCTACTGGAGGAGGGGGAAATTTGGAATAACATTTCATGAAACATCAATACACAAATACATTAAGGGCACAGTAAATCACATTACAGTGCAGTGATAGTAAAAATGCAATGAGGTGCACTGTGCATTTTAATAAAGCAGTAGTAGTGAAGTGTGGGTGTATATACAGAGTGTGTGTGTGTGTGTGTATATATATATATATATATATATATATATATATATTTATTTATTTATTTAGATTTTGTTTACGGGTAAGCCACTGAGACCAATGGTCCCTTTTCGAAGCGACCGGGATTAATCTAGAAAAGGACACCGAGAACAATAATTACAGCAGTTACGTTAGTTACAATTGTTACATCACAGTATAGTGAAGTCATTTGTACAGGGGTAGCAGGAGGGTTCGCATACAGATCCATATTAAAATCAATATGTTAAAATATCAACATTATATACAGTATGTACATACGTTCAGCCAGAAATCAGAGACCACATTAGCATTTCAGGTACAGTCAGAGATAAAGATTAACCAGTGAAGGGGCCCAGGGGACTGGTCTAGGGAGCTAGTGGTTACAGCCACAGAGACTAAGATTTAGAAGATATAGTTTGAGTCCATTTTTAAACTGAGTAAGAGTGGTTGAAGTAGTCAGACCAGGTGGTAGGGAGTTCCATAGGTGAGGGGCAGCAAATTTGAAGGAACGTTTGCCATGGGTTGAGCGTGTTTTAGGGGTGACAAGAGGGTGACTTGCAGGGCATCCTCTGAGATGGGGAGGAGGACCTAGGTAAGTAAATTTGAAAACTAGGCAGGCAACAGGATAGAATAGCTTATGCCGGAGAGAGGGCCAATTTAGCTCTTTTAGGGCATCACAGTGATGTTTCCTAGGGGAGGAGTTAGTGGCAAAATGGGCCACACGGTTATAGAGCACAGAGAGCTTATTAAATTCCTTCTCATGGAGGAACTGCAGGAGAGGAGCTCCATATAGGATGGATGGAAGGAGATTGCAGCAAGCAATAGCACGACGTGCAGAAGGGGATAAGGAGTTCCCCAGTCAGTGCAGGAGGCCAAGCTTTTGATGGGTGGACTTGGTTATTGAGTCGACGTGGACTTGGTAGGTCATTTCCTGGTCTAGGTGGACCCCAAGGTATTTGAAACTAGGCATGACCTCGACTCTTTTTCCTTGGTTGGTACTGATCTGGAGGAGCTGGCCTCTGTCAGAACACAGTCGTCTTGATCCAAACAGTACAGCTTTGGTTTTTTCATCATTAAGTTTAAGGGAGTTCACGGAGAACCAGGTCTCAAGGGCGGAGAGACTTTTCTGCAGCTTAGTGGAGATGACACTGGGTTGTGGGTCACTGCAGTAAATGACAGTGTCGTCAGCATACAGAATGAGATTGCTGCAGAGTTTGCTTCCTCAATATTACTCAGAAAGAGAAAGCAAGAGGGGCCCAGGACTGAGCCCTGGGGTACCCCAGCAGTGACCGATCTAAGACCAGACTGTGCGCCCTTCCAGCGGACTTTTGGGACAGGTCCTCAGGTAGCTCTTGAACCAAGAGTGAGGTGGAGATCCAGTCCCAAGGTCTGGAGTTTAGAGAGGAGGAGTTATGGTTGACCAGGTCAAGGCCTAGATAGGTCAATGAAGAGGGCCCCATTGGGGAACCTTGGTCCATGTAGGAAAGGATGTCCAGAATGAGTCAGATAAGCACAGTGTCAGTACCATGGCCTTTCTAAAACCATGCTGAATTGGCCATGAGAGTGCAGCTCAAGGTAGTCTTGGAGTTGATTTGAGACTAGTCTTTCCTGAATTTTCCCAAGGGACTGAGAAGGGAAATTGGTCTATAATTTTCCAATTTGTCTCGGGACCACTTTGTGGACAGGTATAATGGTCACAACCTTCCACATTTCTGGGACCTTGCCTTCCTGAAGTGACCTATTTATAAGTGAGGTGACAGGATAGGCAATAGCCAGGGCGGCAGCCCTCAGGAGGCAGGTTCAAGTTGGTCATGCCCTAGTGAGGAAGAAGGTTTAATTTTGCATGGGAGAGGTAGCACCTCTGCCTGTTTGACTAGCTTTAGGTGCAATTAGGGCAGAGGGTGAGCCCATTCATCACCAGAGTATGGGTTAGGCCCATGGGGACCAGAGGAGACCCATTCGGGGTAGAGTAGGAGGCACAGAAAGCCTCAGCAACTATGGCTGGGTCATTTGTCAGAGAGTCCCCCACTAAGAGGGAGTCAGTTTGATCGGTAGAGGAGCCCTTAATAAGTAGGTTTAGGTGACTCCAGAATTTTTTGGGGTCCTGTAGGTGTCTTGTTTGAAGGTCATTTAAATATTGAGACTTGGCTTTTTTCGATGATTTTTTGCACTGATTTCTCAGTTCTCTGTACTTTTCCCAATCTGTTGGGCTGCCAGAGGATTTGTAGATACCCCAAGCTCTGTCCCGGAGGAGCATGGTGTGTTTGAGACAAGGGCTCATCCATTTATGACATTTGCCCTGTACCCTGAGCTGCTTTATTGGGGCGTGAGTGTTAGATATAGACAAGAAGGCCTGAGTGAAGTACTCAAGAGCCTCGTCAAGTGAGGGGAGAGAGGTAATAGGGGCCCAGTCAGAGTTCAACAACTTGGTACAGTAGTCTGCAGGTACAAACCTACTGAAGTTTCTCACCTCAATGATCTTTGCGGCAATTTTGGGGGGCTTGTTGGACCATGTGCAGAAAGTAGGCCAGTGATCGCTCAAGGAGTTGGCCATTATCCCTGCAGACAGAACATGGCCTGGGCATGAGACGAGGATCCAATCAAAGAGGGAGTGGTTTCCAGATGTGGTATTGTGTCTTGTGGGGAGGTCAATGATCTGGGTAAGAGGTGAACCAAGTAATGGGTTATTAGTAGAGGAGGAGAGTAGGGACGGCCAGTGAAGATTGAAATCCCCGAGTAGTATGGTTCCTCATGGATTAGTCTTCAAGGAGGCTCGTTATGACTTCAAGGAGGAGGCAGCAGATTGGGGAATGTAGACACCTCCTATAGTAAGGGGTGTTGTTGCCAAGTAGAACATTGACAAGCAGCAATTCAGCCAGGGAGTCACTATGAGAGAGGGAGTCCAGCACTGTGGCTTGGAGGTCAGTGCTGACATAAATAGCGACCCCACCTCCCCTTTTCACGAACCTGTCTTTTCGAAAAATAAAGTATCCCACTAAGTCCACTTCATGGGGGAGGATCTGAGGTTTGAGCCAAGTTTCAGTCATGACTAATATGTCAGGCTTGTAGAGTGCTACCCAGACCTCAACTTCATGGAATTTGCGCCTTAGGCTACAAATGTTCATATGAGCAATTTTGAGCCCTTTGGTATCAGCCCACGCAGGGCAAGAGGGGGTGTTTAGAATAAGATTAGGGGAGATAGGACCAGGGTTTGATTCTATGTCACCCCCAAGGACAAGGAGGATCCTGCCCAGACTGACATGAGGTAGCTGAGGAGGAAAGTCTGTCGGTCCATCGACTCCCCCATGGAGGTACCTCAGCATCACCGAGACCAGACAGGGGTGGGCTTAGGAAGGTCATATTAGAAGGAGTCCTAGAATACGGAACAGGAGAAAAAAGATTCCTTAGTAAGAAGACACTAATGAGATCTAGCATCTGACAAGGAGGTTATGTACCGAGTTGAGAGACACAATGGCTTTGCCAGAGGTTTCGCAGGGTTAGCAAGTAGGTAGTATCAGGTTAACGAGGGTTAGCAAGTAGGTAGTATCAGGATACTAGAATATATAAAAGGAGACGGATACTCTTTAGGAAGTAAAAATGTCCTAGCACCACTGGAGAAAATATTGCCAAGGATTGGGGAGAGGATTTGGCACGTCCAGAGAAAGTTTGAGTGGAGAGAAAGGCTTTAGCAATAATACAATCCTAAGTGGCAGGACGGCCACTAGTGGGGAAGCTGAGAAGTGATATAAGAGGAAAGATGGTGCTGAAAGTAAACATGGGGAGTGGCTAAGGTATCCCAGTGACGTCAGAAAGGCCCCTAGTGGAGGAGTTGTATAGGCTGCAGATGGTAAAGTGGGCTGATAGGTATTTTCAGCTCACATGACCATCATCTCAGTTCCTATATATGCAAATACAGACCTAGGGTGGTGGTGGGGGTGGCGGGGCAGAGCCGATAAGAAATGGTGCCTGGCCACCAGCAGCCACGGTTCAGCAGCTAGGAAGGCTCATATGACGAGCAAAAACATTCCACTTTGGAGCAGCTGAAAAATTCCCTGAGAGGGTGAGCTCCTGCGAGTGCATTAACTCTTGCTTGCACTCAAATCAATTACCTTGGATTCCATTCAGGGGGTTGGGGAGAACCAGAACCGGAGCCCTCACACCACGCAGGCAACCACCTAATAGGAGAAGAGAGAGAAACGTCATGAGCACAGGTATTTAAGCAGTTCAGAGACGAGGAGGCACAGGTATTTAAAATAATAAGTAAACGAGGGGGCGGGTGAGCTCAGAAAAGGGACCTAGGAGTTCACTGAGGCTGAGTTAGTTGGGAGGGGCTCTTGCATGAATCACTGTAACTACCTAAGCACAATAAGCAGAATTAGTATGAGCAGTCTTAATTATTAAAATTGCAGATTTGAAAGAGCACAGTTAGCCTGTATACAAATTCTACTGTTTCAGCTAGCTAGTCGGGAGTGGCTCATGCGAGTAGCACTGTAGCTTCCTATGCCAATACACAGTATATAAAATTAGATTAGATTAGCATTACATTATTGCAGAACGTACATTCCCTTTAAGGCAGGGATACCCAATTAATTCTGCCAAGAAACAGTAAAAAGTAAGATTCCTAGTTGTGGCAGTTGTAAAAACAGTCTCCACTTCTACGCCAATAAGAAATGGCGCCTGGCCACCAGCAGCCGCGGCTCAGCAGCTAGGAGGGCTCGTATGGCAAGCAAAAAAATTCCACTTTGGAGCAGCTGAAAAATTCCCTGAGAGGGTGAGCTCCTGCGAGTGCATTAACTCTTGCTTGCACTCAAATCAAATTACCTTGAATTCCGTTCGGGGGGCGGGGGAGAGCCGGAGCCCTCACACCACGTGGGCGACCACCTTGGATTCTGTTCAGGGGGCCGGGGAGAGCCGGAGCTGGAGCCCTCACACCACACGGGTGACCACCTTGGATTCCATTCGGGGGGGTTGGGGAGAGCCGGAGCTGGAGCCCTCACACCACGCGGGCGACCACCTTGGATTCCGTTCAGGGGCAGGGGAGAGCCGGAGCCCTCACACCACGTGGGTGACCACCTTGGATTCCGTTTGGGGGGCAGGAGAGAGCTGGAGCCCTCACACCGCATGGGCGACCACCTTGGATTCCATTCGGGGGGGGAGAGCCGAGCCCTCACACCACGTGGGCGACCACCTTGGATTCCGTTCAGGGGCGGGGGAGAGCCGGAGCCCTCACACAACATGGGCGACCACCTTGGATTCCATTCAGTGGGCGGGGGAGAGCCAGAGCCAGAGCCCTCACACCACGCAGGTGACCACCTTGGATTCCGTTCGGGGGGTTGGGGAGAGCCAGAGCCCTCACACCACGCAGGCGACCACCTTGGATTCCGTTCGGGGGGGCCGGGGAGAGCTGGAGCCAGAGCCCTCACACCACGCGGGTGACCACCTAATAGGAGAGAGAGAGGATATGTGTATATAACAATTGAAAACTGTCTCCAGGCATAAATTCTAACAATAGTTATACAATCCAAGCACGTACAGGGTGCAGAGTCAAAACAAAGGCTAACGTTTCACTAGGTAACAGTAACACAACATGAGGATGCTTGTTTAAAAAGGAGAACTGTACAACTAACAACATAGGCAGATAATTGGATTGTGCTTGAGTCAAAGAAAGAAGGAAGGTCTCGTACCAGTAGAGAGGGACAGGGGAGGGAGGAGGAAAGTGCAGGGAGGAAGAAGGCAAGCAGAGGTGGGGGTAGGATTGGGATAGATAGGAGGGAAAAGGAAGAATAGCTATGTAGTCAAAGTGGAATAAAGGGGGAGGAGGGTGGGGGAAAGGAGGGGTGGAGGAGAGTAGGGAGGAAGAGGTGGTGTAGGTAGTGGGGTGATGATGAAGATGTAATTAAGGTGGTAGGGAAGAAAGACATATGGAATGAAGGAGGGGCAAAAAAGGGAAGAGGAGGTGGAGGGAGGTAGGAGGGAAAATAAACAATTTAGGCAGGGGTAGAAAGCCTATGAAAGTGTTAACTTGACTGGGGGCCCAAGAAATGGACATAAAGTGTAACATTTTACTAATCAATAGAGATCACAGAGATTGCAAATGGTAGGAGCAAGGTAAAGGCAAATTAGTAGTAGCAGTCACAGGTTTCCAGTGAGATTAGATGCTGATGGAGTTTTTTCTTAAAGAAGCCTAACAAAATATCATTGGTTATGTCAGGAGGCAGGGAGTTGTGTGTGTATATACATATACACACACATATATATATATATATATATATATATATATATATATATATATATAAAATAAGTAATGAGTAAGGGTGGTATACAAGGCTATATACTCATCAAGGGGGCTTATTAGGGCTATAAGACCACAAGCCACAAAGGCAAGCGGCTTTGTTGCCCTAATTAGCCCCTGAGATGGGTATACTTTTGAGTGTTCCACCCTTACCCATTGTTTATTGAATATAATACATTAGGGGGGGTCTCTTGCAGCAAATAGGGAATAGTGCGTAGTGAGTGCAGGTAAGAGTTTGGGGGATTTCTGGGTTTGGCAAGGTTTATGTGTCTTTTTTCCAGGTTCTTTTGCAGCTTGTTAATTGGTTTGACTAGTTTCCAAATTATGATGTGTTAATTGTGCTATCAGTATTGTCCCATTAATTGTTTGATTAGTGTGGGTAAATAGCATTGATTAAGGTAGGTATATAGCTGTAATTGTTTTATTAGTGCAGGTACTGTATATACATTTAATTGATACATTAATCACAGATCACAGGTATACAGGGAAATAAATGATATACATATATATATATATATATATATATATATATATATATATATATATCCAGTAGGCGTGATCACATAAGCCATTCTATAAATCCTGTTATCTGAGCTACTATTGTATGAATATTGGATATCCCATGGGCTGACTAAATATATCACATTTATTTTTATTTGCAGGTTTTGACTTCTATGGCTGCACAAGTGGCAGAGCCATGAATGAGGTCTGAAGTGATCAAAACCTGCAGATAAAAATAAATGTGACATTTTTAGCCAGCCCATGGTATATGTCATTAATACAATGACAGTGCCTCTTTGGCAGGATTAGTTCTTTCAATGAAGATTTTACTCTTAAGCAATAAGGCATGACAGGGCATTGGTTGTACTAGGTTTGCCCCACAGTAAGGGACATTGTAAGGCACAAGGCAAAGCCGAGTGCCTTCAGCCCCTGATTGTGGGGTTAACCTAGTGCAACCAATGTCTCTGAAGTGCTTTATTGCTTACATAAAATGGGCACAGAGGCAACTTTTAAAAAACAAACACTAAAAATTTTCAAACTCACAAAAATGATAATAAAATGTTGTAAAATCATGTAAAATAGTCCCTCCACAGATGTTTTTCACCTTCCAATCATCTGTCTTTCTTCATATTCAGTACACTGTGTGATTGTTTACCATGGACTAGAATAACTCAAAGCTCTGCATTATTCCAGTAGTAGAATGCCCCCACCCCAACAAACACTGAATGGTAACATGGACTACATTAATTCAGAATTCTTCAGAGTTCCATTGGCATAAGCACACAGACACACACACAGGCCTCACGTAGAGCCAGAACCTCAGTTTTATCTGTTGCCAGGTAAGGAGCAGGGAGTTCTCTGGCAAACTGGTGGAGATAGGAGGGGGATTTTTCGTGGTCATCAAAAAAACACCAGTAATATTTATACAACTTTCCCCCATTGTGTATCCCTTATATATCTATATAGATAGAAGATAGCGAGAGAGAGAGAGAGAAAGAGAGAGATTATATATATATATATATATATATATATATATATAGAGGCAAAAACCCATTTAATGCATTAGTTAGGGTTGTTCCACAGTGACAAAAGTGAGGAAATTAGCTGTTAGGGTTGAAAACCTAACTCAGTCACCCCCAGCACCACACACACACGACACACACACACACATTCAAGTATGGAGGAGGACCAAGTCAACACAACCAATGACAGACATCCAGCAGCAGGTGACAGAAATAACAAACAATTGTCTAAATGTACTACTGAGACATCCCCACCCACCTGACCAGGTACTGCATGCTCAGTGGAGATCAACAACAAAACTGAGGCCATGTACACCAAGCGTGCACATCCCTGATTGCAGCTGCACACTGGCGTACCACTTAGTAGTTGCATGGCCATACCTACCGATGCCCCGACACCACACCACAACTGGTACTGTGCCGTTATTCAATATAAATGCTGAAGGTGCATGATGACAGTTGTAGAAAGGTTTTAACACTAGTGAGTATACATTAATTAAAAGAAGCACATAAATTAACTACAAGACACTAGCATGCTCAAGATAAAAGTAGTGATATATTTAGTAGATGATTTACATAGTAGTACATTTACTGCAATGGTTTACTCAACATAGAGAGGCTGATGTAAACGTATGGAAAAGCATTGCCTGTTCAACGCTGTGAAATTCGTTGCCAGTATCACATGCATTCTTACTGATGAAGGTGTACTGCTGATGTACATACATAGACCTTCAGTGTGTTTCAATAGTAAAGATGCAGTAAGTATTCTTTGTAAGAAACATTGTAATTGCATGGATCAGGCCAAGCAGCTTCTAAATATCATAGCACTACTGAGCCCAACAATGATGTACCTGTATCGGAGATGTATATAGGATAGATTTTCCTGTAGGCACTTACTGAGTATATTGTACCTGATAAAGACAATCTCATTGCATCTGTGATGACTAACTTATTCAAATAGTAATACATTTACTATTGTTGCAATGAGGATCTATGCCACTTATGGACACAGTGTGATTTTTTTTAACAGTTGTTTCATACTCAGGCTGTATGCCTACTGTTTGGGTTTGCCACACTTCTGTCACTGATGCTATCAAAGTGATAACTATGTTAATTGTGGTACAACAGGAATCAAGTAGGTATGGTGTAGATATAAACAGAATGTCTTTTAGTATTGATTTAACTCACAATGGGGTAAGTGTACTAGGACAGCAGGGGTTATCCTCTATCACTGACTCTGTCAGTTATAATCACACTAGGGTTTCGATGACTGTAATGATCAAGTTACACTGTTCATCTTCATGAGTTCATATTCACAGCCATTCTCCAGTAACTAGACAGTGTATGGTGTAACTGGGTGGGACACTGTGTTGCAAAGCTGCTGCAGTGCCTAGCAGAGAGAGTATCTACTCATAAAGACAATTAAGCAACAAGGCATGACCAACAGTTATGTTAAATGGTCTGTTAATCACCCTGTAGGGGTTTAATGTTGAATGAGGCATAGCTGAAAGGTGCACATGTCGCTAGACAGTGATAAACTGACCATTAACATAATACCTGTGAGTGGCTTATTGCTATCATAATAAAACTGTTTTTAAACAACATTAAACCATGTTCATTATATGGTTAGGCTCTACATGTATGTTAATAAAAACTAAACATAAGGCTGTTACAATGTTTACAGTCAATTAGAAAGCTGCATTTCTCAAACCCTTGTCATAATCAGAGATATTATACCTGTACAACTCCTTGGTTTTGCTGAACTCTGTTGCTCAGGTGGCCCACCACAAGTGGTGTGGTCTGGTGTGGGGCATCGGTAGGTAAGGCCATGCAACTACTAAGTGTGGTACATTGTGTGCAGCTGCAATCAGGGATGTGTACATTTGGTGTACATGGCCTCAGTTTTGCTGTTGATCTCCACTGAGCATGCAGTACCTGGTCAGGTGGGTGGGGATGTCTCGTAGTACATTTAGACAATTGTTTGTTATTTCTGTCACCTGCTGCTGGATGTCTGTCATTGGTTGTGTTGACTTGGTCCTCCCCATATTTGAATGTGTGTGTGTGTCTGTGTGTGTGTGTGGTGGCTGGGGGTGAATTGAGTTGGGTTTTCAACCCTAACAGCCGAATTTCCTCACTTTGTCACTGTGGAACAACCTAACTAATGCATTAAATGGAGTTTTGCCTCTAATTTCCCTTCTTTTGAGAATGATAATGAGAAATAGTGAATGTGATGCAGCGGGCGGAGCAGCGGGGCCCAAAGGGCCCCGCACTCACACATAATGTGGTAGGCGGGCGCGGGGCCAGGACAGCAACACAAACAGAAATGCTAACAGTGGCATATGGTAACACAAGCGAATGAGAACAGAAAGGCTACGTTACATGGTATCGTGAGAGGCGGAATGGTCTGCCACATGATGTGTTGTCACATAGTAACATGGTGCCTGCAAACAGAAATGTCAATGGGCATGGTGACATAAAGTGAAACAGAAAGATAAACAGTACTGTAGACAGAAATGGCAAAATAACAGAAATGCAAGCGCCAAGAAAATGCAAGGATAGCATGGTGGTGCAGGCGTCAGCGATGGGAGGTAAAGCAGGTGCGGAACCACAAGCGGAAAGAGGCAACAGTAACAGTAATGTAAAGCATTAGGCTGGTTTTCCCCAAAACCTGCATAGAGAAAGACAGTGAGTACAAATAATGTATGCATAATAATGAGTATCGGTACAGAAAATGAGACCTTGGAATACTAAATACATTATATCTCAGGAACCTGTATGCGTAGAAAAAACTTAAAAGTCATATTATTTACAACTGTGCTGACTAATTTGTATCTTAGCCCCATTAGGGGAGCTAGATATTTTTCTAATGAAAAGTCTGTATCTCGTACCGTTCCGAGATCTGGGCCTAGATAGTGAGCATACATAATGTTATCCTATGGGAAAAAAGAAAAGTTCGGAGCACCATAACTTTGCCTCCCTGTAATGTTTTTTCACCAAAGAACTGAAAGGCACATCTGTGGGCTGTTGGCTGTCTTCCCTCCAAATTTCAGGAAAAAAGACCAAACCGTTATTTTGCAGCAGGGTGCCAGAGGATTTCTGTAATGCGTCGGGTGCCGTAATGTTATCCTATGGGAAAAACAGTCAAATTTGGAGTGCTGTAACTTTGCCGCCATGTATTATTTTTTCAATACAACACTGAAAGGCACATCTGTGAGATGTCGGCTCCGTTCCCTTCAAATTTCAGCCCAAAACTCCCAACGGTTCTTTTGCAGTGTAGTGCCAAAGAATCGCTGTCACTGTCCCACAGATGGAAAACTACTGTCGCAATTTGCGAAAGCTTTTGCAAAAAAGTTCGACACTTTCATGAGCACGAAAGTAATTTGCAAAAGCACTTTTTCCAGAAATTTGAAAAACTTATTTCTGGGGTGTTTTACCACAAAATAAAGACATGACAAGCATCCTCAGGGTCCGACTAGGTGAATACAAAAAGAATTAGGTTGCTAGAGGGTCCCAAATTTAAATGCCAACCATTTTTCTGATCACCAACTGAAAACAAAATGGCCTATTTGCAAAAGTAACAGGCCCATTTGCAAAAGTAAAAATGCATTTGCGAAAGTGTTGAACTTTTTGTTAACTTTTCCCATTGACTTATAATGGGAAACTGTTTTTTGAATAACTTTTGAACCGTTTAATATTTTTTCACGAAATCTTTGAAAGACACATCAGGGACCCCGGCCACACTTTCCCTGAAGATTTTGGACCCGTCGCACAAACCATACGACCTGTAGATGAGACCGTAGAATTCCAGAAAAAGCGTAAACGCGTGCACAGATCATGCTTAATAACTCCACAGCCATATATCCAACCACTACAATAGCATCGGAAAACTTTGCACCTTAATAACTTTGCAACCGCTTCATGGATTTGGCTGAAATTTGGAATTATGATCAAGAACCATAGGCCTTGGGATCTGCCTAAGTTTTGTACTGGTCAGATATAGCGCTGCAGTTATTAAGCGTGATCTGTGTACCGCTGCTTTTTCTGGAATTCTATTGTCGCACCTACAGGTCGTACGGCCCAGGACGACCGCCCAAAATCTTCAGGGAACAGCGGCCAGGGTCCCCGATGTGCCTTTCAAAGATTTCGGAAAAATATTAAACGGTTCAAAAGTTATTCGAAAAACAGTTTCTCATTATAAGTCAATGGGAAAAGTTAACAAAAAGTTCAACACTTTCTCGGCAATGCATTTTTATTTCACAAATGGGCCTGTTAGCTTCACAAATCGGCCATTTTGTTTTCTAGTTGGTGATCAGAAAATGGTTGGCATTTAAATTTGGGACCCTCTAGCAACCTAATTCTTTTGTATTCACCTAGTCGGACCCTGAGGACTGCCATGTCTTTATTTTGTGGTAAAAGATCCCAGGAATATGTTTTTCAAATTTCTGAAAAAGTACTGTTAAATTACTTTCAGGTTTCACTTAAAGTGTTGAACTTTGCTAAAAGCTTGCGAATTGGCGCAGTAGTTTTCCATCTGTGGAAGTAACAGCTTATTCTTTGGCACTGCGCTGCAAAAGAACCGTTGGAGTTTTGGCTGAAATGTGGAGGAAACAGAGCCAACATCTCACAGATGTGCCTCTTCAGTGTTGTATTGAAAAATATTATATGGTGACAGTTATGGCACTCCAAAGTTGACAGTTTTTCCTATAGGATAACATTATTGCCCGACGATTACAGAAATTTTTGATCCCTGCTGCAAAATAATGGTTTGGTCTTTTTCCTGGAAATTTGAGGGAAGATAGCCAAAGGCCACGGATGTGCCTTTCAGTGGTTTGGTTAAAAATATTACATCGGCGGCAAAGTTCTGGCACTCCAAAGTTGACATTTTTTCCCATAGGATAACATTACGGCACCCGACGATTACAGAAATCTTTGATCCTTGCTGCAAAATAACGGTTTGGTCTTTTTCCTGAAATTTGAGGGAAGACAGCCAACAGCCCACAGATGTGTCTTTCAGTGGTTTGATGGAAAACATTACAGGGAGGGAAAGTTATGGTGTTCGAACTTTTCTTTTTTCCCATAGGATAACATTACTTATGTCACAGATCTTTCAGGGCCCGTGATCTCGGAACGGTGCGAGATAAAGGACTTTTCATCAGAAAGATTCTTAGCCCTCATAAGTACCAAATTAGCTATGGACAGTTGTAAATAATATGACTTTTAAATTTTTTTTCTACGTCGTACAGTTCCTGAGATATAACGTATTTAGTATTCCAAGTTCTCATTTTCATACCGATACTCATTATTATGCATACATTATTTGTACTCACTGTCTTTCTATGCAGGTTTTGGGAAACCAGCCTGTGCGCTTACATTACTGTTACTGTTGCTTTTTCCGCTATGTCTGCACTGCTTTCACTCTACTGTTGACGCCTCATGCGCCACCATGTGCGCTATCCTTTATGCTTTCATTTGCGCTATGCTTCTGTTATTTTTGCCATTTCTGTCTATAGTACTGTTTATCTTTCTGTTTCACTTTACATCACCATGGCCATTGACATTTATGTTTGCAGGCACCGTGTTACTATGTGACAACACATCACGCGGCAGACCGCTCCCGCTCACGCCACCATGCGCGCACCTTTCTGTACTTCCCGCACTTGTGTTACCATGTGTGCCACTCTCAGCATTTCTGTTTGCGCTACGGGCCTCAAGCGCCTCCCGCTGCATTACATTCTACTATTTCTCGTTTATCATTCCCAAAGAAGGGATTAGAGGCAAAATCTCGATTAGTCAGTTAGTTAGGCTACATTAGCTTGTTAGTTGAAATCCCTTTGATTCTTACCCCTAACCGCATTGGGGTGTATTGGGATCGTGGTCCTAACTTCACCCCATTCTCCTATACTTCTGCTGCTTTGTATACATGTCATGGGTGAGAGTTAGGCTGACGATCCCAATGCGCACCCCAATGCCGGTTAGTATGGTCCAAGGGGTTTTCAACCCTAACAGTGAATTTCCTCACTTTTGTCGCTGTGAACAACCCCAACTAATGCATTAAACGGAGTTTTTTGCCTCTAATATATATATATATATATATGTATGTATTTGTTTATACATACACACACACACACACACACACAAAGTACATGGATGGGAACTGTTCCCCATAGAAAAGGCCATCATTTATTTATCTGTATACCTGTAACTAGTCTATCAATTAAAAGGATATACCTGCACTAATTAAGCAATTGCAGCTATATACCTACACTAATTAAAACTATACACCAGTACTAATCAAACAATCAAAAGTATATACCTACACTACATTAAACCCTATGGGATAATACTAATAACTCACTTAACACATCATTAGGAAGCTAGCCAAACCGAGTGACAACCTGCAACCCTGGAAAAAATACACATTGGAAAAAAGACACACCCAAATCTAGAAATTCTCCAAACTCCTACCTGCAAGAGACCTTTTGGTGCCATAACATGATCACAAATGCAATCTCCGTAACAATAACCATCCTAATGTATAATATTCAACAAACAGAGTAAGGGTGGAACACTCTGAAGTATATCCATTTTGGGGGCTAATTAGGGCAATAAAGCCATTCACCCTTCGGGGTCTTATAGTCCTAATTAGCCTCCTCTATGGGTATACATCCTTGTATACCACCCATACCCATTATTTATCCTATATGTATACCACACTTTCTCATAATTTATTCTGTCTTTGATATACAATATATACACACACACACACACACACACACACACACACAAATATAAGGGATATGCAATGGAAGAAGTGTAATAAATGATTTATTTGCACAAGAGCAGTTTGACCTCGGGTAACCTCATTTCTGTGCTAAATATATATTTATGCAATGGGGTGGAGATAAACAGAGTGTGATAAATCCATTTATCTATCTGTTTATAGGGTGCTTATGTCATCAGCCATTTATCCACACAGTGCTTATGACATCAGCCATTTATCTATACAGTGCTTATGTCATTTAGAATGTTCGGCCTCAGTAGCAGTATTAACCATATTCAAATGCGAATAACTTTAAAATGAAAAATGATAGCATGGTACTGTTGGTCAGCACGTAAATATCTACAAAATGAGTGGTGTTTCATTTATTGATACCTTTTACATTTTTTGATAATTAGCAAAAAAAAAGCAGAAATTTTTTTTTTCATTTTGTCCGCAAACAAATGTGAATAACTTTAAAATGAAAAATGATCGCATGGTACTGGGAGCACAAAGTTTATTTAGCACAGAAATATCTACAAAATGAGTGGTGTTTCATTTATAGATACTTTTTAGTTTTTTCAGAATTAGCAAAAAACAGCAGAAAATTCTATTTTTTGTGCATTTTTTCATCAACCAAATGCAAATAACAAATACAAAAAATTACAGTATGGTACTTTGAGCACAAAAGTTGTTCAGCATACAAATAGCTACAAAATGAGAGTTGTTCCATTTCTAGATTCCTTTTAGATTTTGTATAATCAGCAACAAATGGCAGAAAATTCCATTTTTATTCACTTTTTTGACTAACAAATGCCCCCTACAAAAGCAAAAACAAAAGAATTGCATAAATGGAATATGCAATGGAAAACTCGTGTAATAAATGATTTATCTGCACTCGAGTAGTTTGATTCTAACATCTCACCATGGCTTACGCCACTCTGTGAGGTTACCCAAGATCAAACTGCTCTTGTGCAGATAAATCATTTATTACACTTGCTTCCATTGCATATCCTATATATATATATATATATATATATATATATATCATGGTAGCACGGTAGTGCTACCATAGTTAGGGTTGAGGAGCCACTTACATGTTAAACCCAAAATTTTGCACCTTAGTAACTTTGCAACCATTCAACGGATTTGCCTGAAATTTGGACTACAGAATCAAGACCCATACGCCTTGGGATCTGCCAAGTTTTGTACCAGTCAAATATACAGCTGCTGAGTTATTAAGCATGATCTGTGCATGCGTTTACGCTTTTTTGGGAATTATACGGTCGCGCCTACAGGTCGCACGGTTTGCACGACCGGTCTGAAATCTTCAGCAAACATGCGGCCGGGGTCCCCGATGTGCCTTTCAAAGATTTCATGAAAAAATATTAAACGGTTCAAAAGTTATTCAAAAAACAAGTTCCCATTATAAGTCAATGAGAAAAGTTAACAAAAAGTTCAACAGTGTAGCAAATGCAGTTTTTACTTTCGCAAATGGCCCTTTTACTGTCACAAATCCGCCATTTTGTTATCAGTTGATGATCAGAAAAATGCTTGGCATTTAAAGTTGGGACCCTCTAGCAACCTAATTCTTTTTGTATTCACCTAGTCGGACCCAGAGGATGCTAGCCATGTCTTTATTTTGGGGTAAAACACCCCAGAAATATGTTTTTCAGAATTCTGGAAAAAGTACTTTTGCAAAGTAGTGTCACACTTATGAAAGTGTCGCAAATTTTTGTGAAAGCTTTTGCAAATTGCAACAGTACTTTTCTAGGCTGTGGGAAAATGACAGCAATTCTTTGGCACCCTGCTGCAAAAGAACGGTTTGGTGTTTTGGGCTGAAATTTGGAGGGAACGCAGCTGGCATCTCACAGATGTGTCTTTCAGTATTTTGTTGAAAAAATATTACATGGTGGCAAAGTTACGGTACTCCAAAGTTGACGCTTTTTCCCATAGGATAACATTACAGTGTACGACACATTGCAGCAATCGTTTGGCGCCCTGCTGCAAAATAACAGTTTAGTTGTTTGGGCTGAAATTTGCAGGGAACACAGCCAACATCCCACAGATGTGCCTTTCAGTGGTTTGGTGAAACAATATTACAGGGAGGCAGTTATGGCACTTCGAACTTCTGTTTTTTTCCCATAGGATAACATTATGGCGTTCGCCGGTCCTTTCAGGGCCCGTATCTCGGCAACGGTGCGAGATACGGACTTTTCATCAAAAGAATAAGTACAAAACTAGCCAGGAAAGTGACAATTCATATGATTTTTAAATTTTTTTTCTATGTTGTACGGTTCCTGAGATATAAGCAATTTACTATTCCAAGGCCTCATTTTTCTGTTCCGAGAGTCATTTTTTTGCATACATCCTTTGTACTCACTGTCTTTCTCTATACAGCTTTTGGAGAAAGCCAGCCTGTGCGCTTACATTACTGTTACCATTACTGTTTCCGCTTGTGGTTCCATACCCGTTTCACTTACCGTTCACGTTTACGCCACCATGTGCGTTACCCTTTGCGTTTTCATTTGCGGTTGCGTTTGCGTTGTTTTTAACATTTCTGTCTGCAGTACTGTTTCTCTTTCTGTTTCACTTTGCATCACCATGCGAATTACAATTTGCGTTTGTGGGCACAATGTTACTATGTGACAAGACATCACGTGGCGGGAGCGCGGGGCCCTGCCACATTACATTCACTATTTCTCAATATCATTCTCAAAAAGAAGGGAAATTAGAGGCAAAAAAATCCATTTAATGCATCAGTTAGGGTTGTTCCACAGCGACAAAAGTGAGGAAATTCAATGTTAGGGTTGAAACCCCCTTTGCACCCCTCCAGCCCACCCCCCCAACTGGAATCGGGGTGCGCGTTGGGGTCATCGGTCCTAACTGTCACCCAATTCCCCTATTCCTCACGCTTCTTTCCATGTGATGGGGTGAGAGTTAAGGTACGATGCCCAACGTGCACCCCGATTCCAGTTGGGGGTGGGCTGAGGGGTGGGGTTTCAACCCTAACATCGACTTCTCGCTTTTGTCGCTGTGGAACAACCCTAACTGATGCATTAAATGGAGTTTTTCTCTATTATATATATATATATATATATATATATATATATATATATATATATATATATATACAAAGGCTGATATTCAAACTGCGTCCAAAAGTGCGCAACAGCAGGAGCAAGCACAAGTCAATTGCGCATAGGCGCAACAGACGCGATATTCAAACATGGAGCAAAACAAATTCACAAGCAGCCAACGTCTGAATATCGCACAAACTGCGCCATAGCGCAACCAGGAAGGGGAAGCTGAGCAGAAAGGTTGCGCCATAGCGCAACAAGGCTAGCCCAGCTGAGCAGTCCAGAGGTGCCATAGCGCAAGAAGAGCCCCCCCCCCAGCAGAGCAATGGAACTGCACAACCAGGGAGGCAGGCTGGGGCCCACCACCAGCCATGCCACACATGGGCACAGGAACACACTGCAGAACCAACAAGACACCCGCACACCCCAAGCACAGCATCACTGGGGGAGGGATGGATGATCCACTGGCCCATGGGGACAAGCCAACAAAGCACAGCAGGGCCATGACGCCCCAGCACAACCACTGTCAGGCTGAGACTGCCACACACAGGGGTCGACAACCACAGTGCACAGCAGCCCCCCCTTCTGCACAGCACACCCTGCACTGTGACCCCAAGACACCACCCATGTGCAGTGACTGTCACTGCAGTAAACACCATGCATCCCCCCGGCACACGGCAACCTCGTGTAGCATAGAACCATACAAGCCAGACCCACCCTGGGCACCCAGCAGTGGGTGGCAGCAGATGGCAAGACCGACTGAAAGTCACTCCCACACCGGAGACACCTCCCCATGCACACACACACATGCACACACGCACACATACCCAGGACCATACCACCCCAGATGGCATGCACACCACTGCAACTGAGCAACCATAGCCAGCTGCAAATCAGAGACCACCACAGTATTCATAACAAAATACATATATATTGGAAAACAGAAATTACAACACCAAGATCAAGAACACAACTATATACAGATATGTACAGGACAAGGGAGTAGGGGTAAAAGGTAGGGGTGGGTAAGGGTAGGGGTGAACAACTGGGAGGAAGGCAGGGTGGGAGGGATGGGTGAGTGGGAAGGGAAGCACATTTAGTGCCTTGCAGACTGGTCTGCTGCTGCTGGTGCTGTCCCTGTCGCCTCCGCCATCGCCTGATCCCATGGCGCTGAATGTCCCGGAGGATGTCATGCGTCGCGATGGATACCCTGGTCAGCCGCTGGAGGGCACGGTCCATCCTGCATAGGATGCTGAGGCCTAGGAAAAGGGAACACAGTCAATGGCTGTGACTGTCCACAACCCTGAACACCACCCATCCTGCAAGGCATATAGCCCAGTGCCCCCCACCTGTGATGGTATGCACCACCACAGTGACCATGCACATGACACGCCCAACCAGGCAGCGCCAGCTATGTGCACCACTGCACACACACACTGCCCATGTCCATCACAGCACAAACAAGGCTGTCAAGTGATGTGGCAATGTGGTGGGATGCCAGTTCCACAGCCATGTGCCCAGTGCATGCATGGACCACCAGTGACGCACACACAGACGTGCAGTAACACTGGACAGTGATGACTGTCGCCTGTGTCGTGCATGGTTATGTTGTCCATGGCTGGTGGTCATGCCCACCCCTTCCAGCATGCAATAGCATCCATGATGTAATGATACTCACACTCATCAAGCAGCTGTGGCTGCTGCTGCTGCTGCTGCTGCCACTGCCGCTGTGGCTCACCCCTCACGTCTCCTCCGTCCGCCACCTGGGCCCTGCCACGGCCCTCCTCAGCCTGTGCCTGCATCCTCTCCGCCAGGCCTGTGGGTGACAAATGTTGAGAAAAACATCAGTGTGACCCCAAAGCAGACTGCCCCCTGCCCCAGTGAGTGTGCCTGCCCACACAGCCAGACCCATGCATCTCACACCTGCACACACTGACACAGCCAACCATGGCATGGCCATCCCCCATGCACCACCACCAAAACAAAGTCACACCCCTACAGAGAATACAGGTGCATAGATGGTACACCCACCTGGCCTAGGCACAACGCCCCTCGTGGCACGTGACCTGAGGCATCACAGCACGTCTGGCTCCCTCCTGCAGAGGTCACTAAACCTGTGCCTGCACTGCTCCGCAGACCGGCACTACCCTGTGACCCTCACCAGGTCAGTGGCCACCTGCAGCCACACCTGGGTGCGGGCCATGGTGAGGGGCTCATCCCCGTACAGTGCCTCAAAGTGGGGCTCAACCAGAACCACCAGGTTAGCCACCTCCACCTGACTCCATTGGGGAGCTCTCCTGTGTGCCATAATTGGGGTCGTACAGCAGGCAATATGGAGCCCCGCAGCGCGGCAACCCAACGTGGAAATGTTGCGCAATAGACCACCATAGGTTCCAATCGCGCTGTTCGTATAGCGCCGTCGGTTCACATAGCGCTGTCACCAAACAGCGCAATAGAGCCGTACACATGGCAGCCGAACAGCGCCAGGGGGCAAAGGTCAGACACCAGGTCAGGGGTCTATGACGCAAGGCCACGCACAGCGCCATCTGACGTCTACGCATCCTGTGCGACCGATCACCTGCGTGCCAGTGCCACAGTGGACTATTGCGCGGTAGTGCCACAGCGCCATATGGTGCCCAGTGCTGTAGTGCCACTGGCACAATGGTGGCCATGGCCTGAATTGCGATCATGCACAGCACATCATCAGCCACGGCAGACACCTGCGTAAACTACCTGGGCATGCGCCAATGCAGTGTACCACACAGTCACAGATCTCCGCCATTGGCTCAGCTTGCCTCCAATCGTGGCAAATCGCATCGGCGCGATATTCAGCCGACACATGCAAATCATCTGATCAGCCATTCTAAGGCGAGTGGCGCGATTGGTATCTCATTACAGTTGCTCCACTCTAATTTGCATGCATTGCGCTATAAATGTGCGACATTAGGCTGCGCGGCCGATTCGGTTACTGCAGGTGAGAGGTGGGTTGCATGCTGTGTGATGTTCTGGACAATGGTCAGGGATAACGCTGTAGACTGCGGTGACAGGTGTCCACTTCCACCCATACAGATCGCCATGACCGAGCAGAGCCAAGGTGAGGTGAGGATGGTGGGGCAGAGGAGGAGGCCCAACTTCACCGCAGCGGGAGACAGAGGCCCTCTTCCAGGCCTACCTGGAGGAGGAGGCACTACTGAGTGGGCGGGCGGGCACCCCTCAGGCCGTGCGGCTGCATGGGAGGGGGTAGCTTGAGCAGTGAACCTGCACGGAAGCCACCAGTGCTCCATGCAGGAATGCAAAAAGAAGATGGAGACAGACCGCAGGAGGGTGAAGGAGAAGGTGGCAGCCCTCAGGGCGGCACATGCTGGCACTGGCGGGGGCCAGCCAGCGGTGGTGGAGCTGACCCCGGCTGAGGACCGACTGGCTGCATCAATGCAGTGGAGTGCTATTGAGGGCGTACCAGGAGGTGGATTCCAGACAGGTGGAAGCCCATCACTGCACGGTATGACATGGTGGTGGTGTTGGGGGGTTGTTCACATGTACTCACATGTCCTCTCTTTCTGTTACAGATCCTGTTCGTCTTCAGGGGACGGTGGTGGTGGGTCCAGGCAGTGAGGAAGACCTGCTGGACATGGAGGAGGGTCCATCCACCTCTGTCACCAGCCAGCATGCACTGCACCAGCATGCACGCCGGCTGCCAACTCTGGTGTCGGTGAGTCGTGTGGGGGTGCCAGCGTCTGTCAGCAGTCTGGCATGCAAGCATGCCAGCCGCTCGTGACTGTGTAGCACTACCTGCACCATTGATGATGCAAGGACTGCAATGGGCAGTGCCATGTGTGTGTCCCATGACGGACACACAGCAGGCCAGCACGTGCCCCTGGGCCTAGCTGGTTACAACGTGTGTGCCAGCATGTCGGCACAGTCCCAGGCTGTGCCTGTCAGCACCGGTGGGGCAGCACCAGTGGCTGTGCAGGTGTCTGGCACTGTTGCTGGCCACAGCAGTGGAACAAGTGGTCCCTGGGGCACAGCGGTTGGAGGGGCAGCAGCAGCAGTCACCCACCAGGTCTGGGGGTACAGTGTCCAGCAGTGGCACATGCCCACCGCCCTTTGATATGCCCATTCCTGGTCCTGGTGAACAGCGCCCACCCTCAAGGGGTGTTGAGCATCAGGACCTTCCATACCCTGGGGGACAGGATGCCGTTGTTGTAGAGTACCCATTTGAAGAGCACACCCGCCTGCTGCGGGAATCAGTACAGCAGCAAAGGCGGGTTGCAACGTCCGTGGAGGCACTGTGTGTGGCTGTGGAGCGGCACATCAGGGACTGTGCTCTGGACCATGCAGAGATGGTCCATATGCGGATGGATGTGACCGCCGCCATTGACAGGCAGACCCAGGCATTGGTCGCTGTCGTGGCTGCATTGGGCACACAAGCAGGTGCTCCTGTACCGCGCACCCCACACAGAACGCTCTCCACTCCCCATTCCTGGTGTCATGCGACACCAAGCCTGTCAATGCCGGGTTCTGCTGTGGGCATCCCAAGCACCCCTGGTGCAGGTATGTTTGGCATACTACAGACCCCACTGCGGACAAGGTCGCGATCGCGCAGTGGGACCCCTGGTGGTCCATCGGTGCCACCCCATGTGGCCCCTGCTCAGCCTGCCAGTGCTGTTGGGTCACAGCGGGCTGCCCACGCATCCACGGTGGCCGTGGAACAGTGCAACATGACTGACCTGTCTCCCAGTGCGGGCCTGTCTGGTGCTGCCTGTGTGCACTGTGCGTCATGGTGGGCAGTGCTGGTGGTGCCCT
The DNA here is from genome assembly GCA_016271365.2 of Neoceratodus forsteri. NCBI lineage: Eukaryota > Metazoa > Chordata > Ceratodontiformes > Ceratodontidae > Neoceratodus > Neoceratodus forsteri. The sequence continues at coordinate 97,620,357 of JADMNL010000030.1, forward strand.
GCACATCACACGCCCTGTCTGGACCACCTGCACCATCCGACTGCTGTCCAGCAGGTGCGTGTGCATGATGATGCCTGCATTGTACTGTACACCAAGGTGCAAGGGTGCCCAGCATCTGACACACGTACTTGGACAGTACAGGTGGTGGGTGTGGTCTGTGGATCTGTGTGTTTGCCATGTCTGTTCCTGCTCTGCTGTGCACCTGCCCATGTACACTTTGTGCCTGGTGTGTGTGTGTGTGTCCATATGACTGTTCGCCCCCTCCCTGATGGTGTGTTTGTGTGCTTGGTCCCTTCCACTCCCCTTGCCGTCATGCACCCCTGGTGTGTTACTCTGTGTGCCTGTGGGTTGTGCCAGGACAGTGTTGGTTGCACATGGCCCCTTGACTTACCTGTGTCGTGCATAATGCTCCTCCATGATGGTGTCCCGGTGCAGCTGGGCCTGCCGGATCAGTCGGGGGTCCCGCTGTCCAAGGGGGGGCTGCTCATCACCATCAACACCGGCGCCGCTGGTGTCCCGATCGCTGTCCCCCTCTTCAACCTGTAGGGCTATCCCCACAGTCTTTGGCCATGTTGTGCAGGATACAACAGGCCAGGAATATCCCACAGGCCTTTGAGGGGCTGTACTGTAGGGCACCACCAGAGGTGTCTAAGCATCGGAAGCGTGCCTTGAGCATCCCAAACACCCGCTCAATGATGTTGCGTGTGGCGGCATGTGCCTCATTATAGCATTGCTGCGATGGGGTCATGGGGCGCCGGTATGGTGTGAGCAGCCAGGGATGGAGTGGGTATCCGCTGTCACCTGTGTGGAGATAGTGGAGATCAGTATCATGTTCAGGTCCATATTGCCCATATCCCTGTGTGCCACTACCATGGCACCTGTGGCATTCCCACCCTTGACCCGAGTTTGCATTTCCTACATGCATACTCACCCACTAGATGGCCTGTGGGGATGTTCCCACTCTCGAATCGATGGCACAGTGCGGACTGATGCCGTATGAAGGCATCATGTGCTCCGCCAGGGTGTGTGGTACAGACATTGATTATACGCCCAGTGGCATCACACACCACCTGGCAGTTGACACTGGAGAAGCCCTTTCTGTTCCTATATGTGGCCCCATCGGGGCCAGGTTGCATGCGAATGGCCACATGGGTGCAGTCTATGGCCCCTAGCACGCCAGGCATACGTGCTACCCTGTGAAACTCCTGCATGTTTGCTGTACGCTCTGCCACGGTGCTGGGGAACTGGATGTGCTCCGCAGCATGTGGCAGCAGTGCGCTGAGGAATTGGGTGAGGATGCATGATGTGGCCGACTGTGTGATGCCTGTGGTGTCCCCTGTTGGCCTCTGGAAGGTGCCCATGGTGAGCAGGCACATGCAGGCTGTCACCTTGGTCTCCACTGACAGCGTGACTCCGTCGTGAGGTGCCTGCATCACATCACTGCACAGCTCACAGAGCTGCCTCAGTATTGCCCTGTTCAGGCGGTACCAGCCCATGATCTCTACATCTGTGTGTACAGCCTAAAGCTGGATGCGGCACGGGTATCGCCTGTTGGGGCGCATCACCGACGGGCCCGCCCATGGCCACATCCCCTGCACCTTGCATTCACCCCTCATTACAGCTTCCATGTGGAAGCTGCCACTGTCCATCTCCCTGGCTTGTGACCCCCGGCTGATGTTGCTCTGTTACCCCGCTGTCCTGACTGCTACTTCCACTGCACCGGCACCCCACTGGCCTCTGCAGCCTATGGCCCACCTGCTTCCTTGCCTGCCCTGGCCTGTCACTGTCTGTCTTTCTCTCTCTCTCTTCCCCACTTGGCATCCCTGCAGCGTTCTTGCGCCTCTTCCTTGAGCCTTTTTATTTTGGCTCATTTCCGCTGGGGCGCAACTTCCGGCTGTTCCGCTGTTACGCATCACGCAAGTCTTTGAATATCGCATTGCGCTCTTTATGCATGGATCCACCCCCTTCGGTTGTGCATGCCTTCATTTGCATTGCGCTGTTGCTCAGCATGTTTTCGGTGGCGCAACTGCCTCCTGTTGAATATCGCAGAATGGCGCACTTTCGGACTTGTGCATGCGCAACCCTATTGCGCATGGCGCAACCCTATTGTGCATGGTGCAACCCTTTTGAATATCCAGCTCATAGTACACAGGCGCAGTTGTGCCTGTGTACTAGGGTTGAGTAAGCACTTTCATGTTAAATGCCAATATTTGCACCTTAATAACTTTTCCCCCGTTCAACCAATTTAAATGAAATTTGGAAAGCACAGCTTTTATGCCAGGATCTCTTGATCCTAAAACTTCCATGTAGATCGGTCCAGTGGGGGCAAAGTTATAGAGGTCCAAACAATGTATAAATCACCATTTTTGAAAATGTTAAGACTTTTTTGCCACCCGATAAGTAAGCAAATATGAAGCTTTGAAACCTGAAACTTTTAGGTTTAACAGAGGCTGGTCCAAGGTATATGTGTTTGTTGCATTTACCTATCACAGTTAAGTAGCTTTTTAAATTATTGAAGAGAAAAGTTCTATTTGTGAGCATGCACAGTTTAAAAAAATCAATGTTCTAAGAAAAGCTGAATTTTTGCAGCAACAGCCAGTTGCACTACACAACACAGCTGTCATTTAGTAACAAACAACAGCTGCCTCATATAGCAATCCCTGCTGTGTCATGATTTGTATATCAGGGATGGGGCTACTGCCATTATAGCCCTGCCATCCTGACTGTGCTTTGCCTTAAACTGTAGCTGCACACTGGGGGCCCCAGAGGCAGTGTATTTATTATTTATTTAGTTATTTATTTGTATATAATCCGACACCAGGATGCCCAACCCAGGTGTTGGATGCCCCACTCCTGCAACCCATTATTTTAACAATAGTTGCCGACATCAGGGGGCCCAATCCATGTGTTGGCATTTACAAGCCCCCTCCCAGCAGTGTGGGATACTGGAGGGCCCACCCCAGTGTCCCAAAATAATTTATTAATTTCCTTGGTTGCTGAAAGAAAAAAACAGTCCCTCAACATCTTTTTTTAACCTGAAATAAAGAAAACAGTCCCTCATCGTCACTGCCATTCCCATCCCGAGCCTCCAACTGAGCACCCACCACCCCACACACCCCCTTACCCTATACTTATCTGCCGAGGTTGTACGCTGTCATCCTCTGTGGACCAAGACACAACTGCACTCTTTAATGCTGAACTGTGAACTGAGGAATAAAGGTAAGTGTCGTTTTGCAGTGGCATTTTGAACTTATGTTCATAACTTTGCTATTTTTAGGAATTTTTCACCAGATTTTTAGCGTAACCTTTTTGGGACCCCATCTCATGAAAACTGTCACTGTCATTTCATTAATCGGGCCCAGAAGGTGATTTCTCGGTTGCTGCGAGAAATCACCTTTCAGGCCTGATAAATGAAATTTCACTGACAGTGTTCATAAGATGGTGTTCCATAAAAACATAGAAACATAGAGGTTGACGGCAGATAAGGACTGCAAGGCCCATCCAGTCTGCCTATTTCTTTTTCTACCTTATAAATGTGCCATCGGCCTTTGCTCTGTTAGTGGCCTATCTATTCATACTCATCTGTATTGCTCCCTTATGCCTATCCCATGCCTGTTTGAAGCCCTGCACTGTATTCATAGCCACCACTTCCTGAGGTAGGCCGTTCAATGTATCCACCACTCTTTCTGTGAAAAAGAATTTCCTCACATTCCCCCTTAATTGGCCTCCCTCTAATCTCATGCTGTGTCCTCTTGTCCTGCTATTTTTCTTATATTTAAACATGTTAGACTCTTTTACCTCGTTCCAAAATGGTTATGTTGAAAATTTGGTGAAAAATTCCTAAAAATGCCCAAGTTACAAGCATACATTGAAATTTTTCTATGCACACACATAACTTTGGTAATTTTTAATACATTGACCCAAAATTTTCAGCATAGTCTTTTTTTCACACCACCACATGAACATTACAGCTGTCATTTTTCATATCCTGGTAGAAACATGTTTTCACACCTGTGTCACAGAATGTTGTTTTGACAGGGGTTTGAACATTTTCACCTACCGGGTTTATGAGGTGGGGTCATAAGAAGACTATGAAATTTAGTGGTCAAAATATTAAAAACAAAGAATTTATTATGTTAAATTGTAAGTATGATGTCCATTGCATCACTAGAGAACACGCTGTCTTACTGCGCCAGTGAGTTGAGTTCAAGTGTGAACTCAGTGAGCCGGTTTAATGGGACAAGGCTGATGGGCAAGACCAGTCCCGGCATGGGTAGGGATGGAGCAGTGTTTTGGTGCAGACACCACACCTGGTGGTGGGCCAGGGAACCTCACCTGCAAGGTATTGACATGTGTGCCAGAGCCTGCTGGGCTCATGCACTGGGACAGGACTGTCTCCAATACTGTATTTATCTCATTTTGCACAGATCCCAAAGGAACCTGTGCAAATGAGGATACAATTCCACTATCAGAAAAAGGAGGCAAATTCATTGCAAAAAATGACATTAATGCAGACCTTAGGGATGTAGAACGCAAAGCGCTCAAAGACAGGAAATGAAAAACATTAGGGATTTGGGTCTCTGGAGTATTGGTGAATCAGTGGTAGGGCCTTACTTGGGGTTGTCAACCCTAATGCCCACCCCA